>CM053624.1:93726712-93808902 GCA_028646595.1 Phalanger gymnotis | reverse complement strand
CCCCCCCCCCCGGCCTTTCCAGTCTTCTAATAATTTACTCCCCAGCCAATATTCTTCAGTCCAGTGACACTGGCCTCCTAGTTGTTCCATAAACAAGACACTCCATCTCAGAGTTCCAGGTATTTTCTCTGGCTGGCCCCCACGCCTAGAATGTTTGCCTTCCTCCACCCTTACTACTGATCTCTCTGGTTTCCTGTAAGTCCCAATTAAAGTCCCATCTTCCAGAAGAAGCCTTCTCCATCCCCTCTTGAGGCAACTCTAGTGCCTTCCCTCACAATTATTTCTTATGCATCTTCTATATAGTTTGCTTTATATATATATATATATATATATATATATATATATATTTTTTTTTTTTTTTTTTTTTTTTTGCATAGGATCTCCTTGAGGGCAAGGGACTGTCTTTTGCTTCTTTTTGTATCCCCAGGACCTATCAGTGCCTGGCACATAGTAGGCACTTGAATGTTTATTGGCTGTTTGATTAGTACTTTTTAGAGTTAGCAAGAAAGACTAACCAGCAACATGTCATAGATCAGGGCTGTCCAACCTTAGGTTTTTATTGAAACAATAGACAACGTATTTTGATTTGCCACTTTAGTGAGAGCTCTGAGGTAGCTTGGCTTTGTTTACTAAAGCATTTATGTAAATTTCTATGCTTGTAGGCAGGCCATATAAATCACACTGCAGCTGCATGTGGCCAGCGGGCTACATTTTCCTTGAAATGTTCCTCACATAACATGGTTTCCAACCCCTCATCATTTTCTCCACTCTTCTCTGAATATACTTTGGTTTATCAGTATTTCTTGAAATATATCAGTGGCAACAATCTTAATGACAGCTAATGAGATTCTGTGTGAAATAGTAGATCAGAAGCTGCCTTTGGAGTCAGAAAGCCCTGAGTTCACAATCTGCCTGCCCCTTACACTCACAGGAGCTGTGACCCTGGGCAGGCCATGTAGCTGTCACTACTCTAGGCATCTCTAAGACTCTTAAGGGTAGAGGTGCTGGTCTGCACTGGTACAAGTTCCTCACTGGTGACTCCTTACACCATTGGAATCACAGATCTGATACAGACTTTGCAAAGTTCTTGACCTGTGTTATCTCATTCGATATTCCCTTAAAATGCAATTGCCCCCAAAAGGGCCTGATGAAATGGACCTGCTCCCAAAGAGCTCTTCTTGCCTGTCCCCAAGGGTACAGTTAATTTCTCTGTCCTGAAGGCTTTTCCTTTGGTTTTAGCCTTCCCCTACTTTTTCTTCCTCATCAGCTAGCTATTCTTCTTTACCATGTAAGAGAAAAATGAGAAATAGCCTGGTTTGAGTGGGAGGGAAAGACAAGATTTGGAAATACCTGCTTGAGTACCTTTCTGAGCTTGAGTACCTCATTTTACCTCTGAGAGCCTCAGTTTCTCTATCTGTAAAATGAGGAAGTTAGAGTAGATGACCTTTACAGTCCCTTCCAGCTCCAAATCTTTGATCTGGTGAGCACAGACTGTGAACAATTAAGGCAAATAATGAGTACAAGCTCATATTGCTCACTTCTTTGGCACAGTTTTAAAGCTCCGAATAGCCATCCCCTTTAGGTGTTCCCTGCTGTTAGTCTCCTGTTCTAAAGAGCACGGTCAGTGTCTTCTTGTAGCATTATTTGGCTAGAAACAAAAAAATGGCTTGAAGCAAAAAAATCAAACATTGGGTATGGTTCAGATTTGGCAGTTTGCACTTGGTCTTGGCCCAAGGTTGTAGAGAAGGTAACATTCACAGTAGCTGACTCAGGAGCCAAGCGTGGAGAAGAAGTCAGTCCAATGAAGCCAGGAAGGGTCTAATGGCCTGCATGAAATGGGAGGGGATGAGTAAAATGCAAGTCTTGGCACAGTTCAGTAGCTGTCCCCCATGCCTAGAATGCTCTCTCTCTTCCACTCTAACTATTGACCTTCCTGGCTTCCTTTAAGTCCCAACTGAACTCCTACCTTGTACAATAAGCCTTCCTCCCATCCCTTTTAATTCCAGTGCCTTCCCTCTATTGATTATTTCCTATTTATCCTATATGTAGTTTGCTTTATATATATTTGTTTACAAATATATATTTTGTATACGTCTCCCCCATCAGACTGTAAGCTCCTTGAGGACAGGAACTGTCTTTTGCCTCTTTTTGTGTCTCTAGTACCTAGCACAGTGCCTGACACATACTAGGCACTTAATACATGTTTATTGGTTTATTGATTAAGTTGACAGATGGGTTAAGAGCTTGTAGTCAGAAGTGAGAACACCACCAGTTCAGAGATAGAGCAGAGCCAGTAAATGATGGACTGAGGTTATGGCAGTGCTGGTGTGTAACTGATATTAAGTAGAAACTTAGAAGAATGAGGTAAAAAAGACAGAGCTGTCTAGAGAGTCATCAATATAAGTTTATTGTATACGGACATTGAATCATTAAGAATGATGTCCAGAGACAGAACAGAGAAGGAAAAATGTGATCTGTGTGCAACAATTATCCTTGGAAGGTAGAAATACGTTTTGAAGGTGGTCAGCATCCATTCATTTAACAAATATCTATTGGGTGTCCATGATGTACCGGGTGAAAATGGTGATGGATATCAGGGACTTCTAATGATAAATAGCATTTAATGAGATGGGTAGAAGGTTGACCCCTACCTCTCTATTCTGGATCAGATCTGATCTTAAAGTGCTATATAAATATGCTGATTATTATTATTATTATTATTGTTAATTGTTCAGGCTGGTCTGGTGGTTTAGGCTCTGGTTTGGAATGAAATGAGACTCTTGTAGGTCGTTTAACATTTTACAAAAGTAAATTTACTTAACAATAGCATGAGAAGGATATTCAGCAAGGATACATCATTGATTCTGTTGGGTGCAGCTCTCTTCATTTTTATAAAGAGATGCACCTGTCTCAAAAAGCAGCATGGAATCCAATAAGGCTGAGAAGCTACTGCTCTTCCTAAATTGAGTTTTTTAATACCCTAGGCACCTGGGAAGCTACTTCGACACTTCAGGTCTGATTCAAGTCTCAGGAATGATTTTTGGAGAAAAACTAACCTAGCCTATGATGCAGGGTTGTACATGTTGCAAAACCAGCCTACCCTACCTGGGATTACCATACTCTTCTTGAGTCTAGATGAACAAGGCAGACCCTTCTTGAGAAAACAATAGGAGATGAAAAAATTATCTGGGCAGATCCAGGTTTCCATTAAAGAGAGGATAGAAAAAAAGAAGTGATAAATGGGTCAAGAACAAAAAGGAATTTCCTCACAGTGGAATAGGATTTTGGCATTCCACTGAGGAAAAGTGTGATGAGTCGGTAATATTCCAGGAGAAAGGGGGTGAAGTTGGATAGGTGTATAATGATTCAAGTGCAAGTTGTGGTGAGGGCTTTGGAGAGACTGTAGAGAGCAAGGATGAGAAAGAAACACTGACTTGGGGTATAGAGGATAAAATTCTTTTCTCACACAAACAACAGAAGAACCCATGTGAAGGAATCACCGGTCTTCATAAACTGTTCGGTAGAAATGGATGACATTGTTGCTGGTAACAGTTTTCTCACGGTAGCCCGTTATGTCTGGAAACTTTTATGGGGGCAGATATACTTTCTGTCTTTCCTGGAATCTGTCTGCATCTCAGATCTCCTGCAGTATCTCTCCTTGAGGTCTTTGTCCCTTCTCCTTTTTGTCCAAGAGTATACTCAGATGAGGGTGGGAGGGGATCATAGGGGAAGAAAAATAGCAGACTTTAGTGCTATGGACTGTGTAGGTATCGCGCCTTTAGATGTTGCTTTAGAAAACCTAAATTTAAGAGAGGATAGTAAAGGAAATGAGCTTCTGTTCATGTACCTCAATTCTCTTCCCCTTCAGCCCCCCCCCCCCAAAAAAAAAACCCAAAAGCTGGGCAGGGCCCTAGAGGCCAGCAAATCCAAAAAGCTTATACTTTTTTGTGGGCAACCTGAAAACTCAAAAGCTACCCTGGCAAGATTTAGCTACCTGAGCTTGTCAGGTTTTTCTAGTTTTCAAAAGGATATCTCCTTGTACCTCATTAATGTAATAGAACAACACCATAAGATCGAATTGTCCCTAGAGTTTAAAGAGCTGTCAGGCCCTGATTATTTCTTGAGCCGTATATACCTTCCACAGGAGACTCAGAATCACAGAATCAAGATGTCAAAGTTGGAAGAGGCTTGTCCAGCCTGATTCTTGAATGTCCTCTGCAGTATCCCCAGCCAAGAACTGACAGATGGAAAGTTTTGTGAGGGGCCTCTGAAGTAGTTCCCTCCCACTGCTTCTTTGTCTCTGCCCTGCCTGACTTGGCATATCTCAAAAATGACAATGTGAATTTCTTGGGCTTGGGAATTTCAGAATAGTGGTCCCATACAGAAACAACCGCATGCTCAAAATTAAACCTGAAGTGATAATGATAGGAATATTCAATAAATTGGCTCCAAATTCCAAGATCAGAAAAAAAAAGATGTACTCTGAATGTTCAAGAAACATTATGAATGCTATTACTTGTCACTGTTGGAGACTGAACTGAACTGGTCTAGGGGCATGTATGGGTTGGGGTGGTGGTTAGAGTCTCATCGGAAAAGATTTGGACCTGAAAAGAAGCTTAGACTGGAAGCATGAAATCCAAAGCTAAACAAAAACCATTGCAAGCAAAAGTAGAGCTGAGAAATTAGTGATCAACCCAAGAAACTAAGAATAGTCAGTGTGGACCAGTGGCAAGAGGCCAAATAGACAAGAGATTCAAGCACAGAGGATATTATACAGTTGAACTGTTCAACTATAGGGTCAGGACTGTGAAGTCCAAAGGAGGGTCAGGGAGGAGTGGAGGGACTTAAAGGTCATAATTAAGATGACGAACCCAGGATTTGGATAGAAGAGATCCTGAATTCTAATCTCAGCTCCCTTCCGCTACTTTGGCAAGTCATTTACCCTCTGGGCCTTAATGTCTTCATTTATGAAACAAAGAAGTTGGAATAGATGACCTTTGAGATTCTTTCTGACTTTAAATCTGTGATTCTGTGAAGAAGGAAATTTAGGGTGAGAATTTGAGAAGCTCATATAATGTACACCAAGTTGTACAACCAGCACCCAAGCCCATTTGCATGTGTGTGCACATATTAGTATGTATAACCCATATTCTGTCCAATATTGCACCTCAGGTAGAGAGATGAGCTCTTTCTATAGCTAATTCAACAATATCAGCCAGCTCCACATCCAGTACTTCTTCCTAAAGCCTTTCTCCTTGGAGACTCATAAGGAAGCAGCTTTCTGCATTCTTCTGATGTGTAACCCTGAATCCAGGAAGCGCTGTCTTTAGGATTACAGGGCATCAGCATCTCCACCTTCCTAATTCATTGACTGACCAGCTGGGCAATGACTGGGGGAGGTGCCCGGTGAGGGAACATCTCCACTAAATGGTGCCAGGTTTTTTAAAAGGAAGAAAAAAAAAAGACAAGGCTAGTTTCTAAACACTGGTGATCAGTGAAACCCAGCTCAAGGCAAGCACTTCATAGGAGGTGATTGACTCTCAGGCATTCCACCTCTTGCTTGGATCACTTTGGGTGCCAAGTTCTTCCTTCAGGAGTTTAGTAGTCTCTTCCTCAAGGAGTATAACCACCTACCCTATCTCCCTTCCCTCCCCAGGGGACAGCCCCAGCTGTGATACACTTCTGGAAATTATAGTGAGCTCTACAGGCCTCCAGGGGAAGGAGCCTAGACCTCGGTGTGTGCTAGAAAATGGATATCAATTAACTTTTCTCTGGGAGAAAGAGGTGACTCTCCCCAGGTCCATGGATACATTTCTTTTGGACTTTGTAATAATGTTTTCCCCACATTAGCGAACAAATTTGAGGGATTTTTGGTTTAAATTCTCTCTAAGGAATCCAGAGAATAAACAACAACAATAAATTGACTTTTGTGTCTTTTTGCCACATGGGTATACTGGTAAGAGGCAGCAAAGTATATTGGATGGAGAGTTAGCCTCAAAGCCTGTATGGTCTGGATTCAAGTCTTGTCTTTGACATATACTAGCTATATGACCCTGGGCAAGTCACTTAACTCAACGCTGTAGAAAACTTTCTAAGACTAAGTTGCAGAGATTGTGTCAACCTGCATTGGTAGCAGGAATTTTCCTTACCCACAAGTCCTGTATACCAATGAAATAATACATATAGTCCCTGTTCCCATAGGATTAAGATAAAACATTTAGGCTATATTTACACAAAGCGTTTGTTTGGGGTGGATTTTTGAGGGGAGGAGGGTTTCGGTGCAGAGTAGCAGGTCTTCCTCTATTAGTGAAGCGTCTATGATAGTTAATTAAATGCTCACCAAGTTACAGATGTTTAGATGATATTGAAGACACCAACAGTCCTAGGAGAAAATAGGTAACTCCTTCCAGTTAAGAGACTTCAGCTGTTGATTGGTTGGGGGGGGGTGAGGCTGTTTGTTTTAAAAGCTATAAAGATGGATTTTGAAATTTGAGAAGAGATACCATTCCAGTTTCCAGAAACTAGTGCCAACAGGAACCCTGGGTGTGGGCTATCTAATCATGTGAGGCTCATGGAGAAGCAGGTGTGACTGGAAAACCAGGAAGGCCCAGTACCAAGAGAAATACTCTGGCTTTTACCAGGGTTTGGCATGAGGCCTGAGTGGTAAAGGGTGTGGAATGGTATAACTAGGGCAGTGCAGGCAGAACAGCATCATAGAGCATCACACAGGAGAGGGGCACAGATCAGAAATGCTTGGATTGAGTTCCTCAGTAGCTGTAACATTCTATAGGCCCAGACCTGTAGTCTTCTCTGCAAGTTTTATTTCTTACTATTTGTACTTTAGCACCTGAACTTGGTTAATTCTCTTCTTAAATGTTAAACTATACCTTTCTGACAGCCAATGTATTGGAAACAGCAGTATTTCTTCAGTGAGTTGCCTATCACTTACCTTTGGGAGTAATTCCTCATTTGAGCCTTTGATCCAAAAGAACCATAGAATCGTAGAGTTGGAAAGAGCCTCAGAGACCATCTCATCTAATCGTTATCCAAATCATGAATCCTGTCTATGATACTGGTAGATAAAAAGCAGCATAGGATTGGATGGGTTCTGGTACAGGAAATTCCCATGGAGGCACCATACCAATGCAAAGTCAGCATTTTCTCTGCACCTCATAGTCCTACCGCATGAATTTGATCATGTACCAGTTAATATCCATAGTGGGGTAGAAATAAATTTTTTTAAAGGTGTGCACAAATGATCTCTACTTACTACATGCCTCCTTACCATTTACTTCCTTCATCAACATATCAAAATTCTACTTGTAAATGTCCCCAGTGACCTTTTAATTGTCAAGTCTAATGGTATTTTCTCAGGCCTTAGTCTTCCTGAATTCTTTGAATCACTGAATACTGTTGACCATACCCTCTCCTTAAAAAACATCCTACTTAGAGTGATAGAGTAAACAGAACTCTAGACCTAGAGTCATGAAGATTTGGGTTCAAATCCTACCTCAGACTTACTAGCTGTGTAACCCTGAGCAAGTCCTTTAACATCTATGGGCTTTGGTTTCCTTGTCTGTAAACTGAAGAGGGTAGATTCAAAGACCACTAAGTTCTCATTCAGTTTTAAATATTTGTTCCTATGATCTATGATCATCCTACCTTGGCCTCCTGATATTATATTCTCCTAATTCTTGTTCCTCCATTCTCTTCACTGGTTCCTTTTCTTTCTTTATACCCCTGACCAACTTTAGTTGTTAGCCTTCTGCTCTTCTCCATTCTTTCCTTCAGAGAATTCATTCAATCTTAATTGAACTCTCACCTCTGAGCAAAGGACTCCCAAATTTCCATGGCCAGCCAAAGCTGTTTCTGTAACTCCGTTTCAGTTTTCTCTAGGACCCTGAACATCTCTACTTGGCTGGTCAGCCATCCTATTCAATCTTAACCTTGCTGAAATCAAAATCACCCCCTTTGCCTCAGAAACAGGCCTGCCTCCTGCCTTATTGTTGTGAAGTGATAAGGGCCTGAATGAATTTGATTCTGGTCTTCCCTCTTTTTTTTTTTTACTTCTGCAGTGGGTAGAGAAAGGACGATGCAGCAGCAGGAATATCCATTCACGTGACCACCATTCTCCCAGCAAGGTGCAGTGGAAATGCACTGGAATTGAGTCACAGGACCCTGGAGTCTAATCCTACCTCTGACGCCATGGGACCTTAAAAAAGTCACCAGTGCCCTGGGCTTCAGGTTCCTCAACTATTGAATGAGAGGATTGGATTAGATCACCTCTGAGGTGCTTTCTAGCTCAAAATCTATACTCTTCTGGCCTTAAGAGGTCAACTTCTCCTTGCTCTGCATCTCCTGTATCCAGTTACTAACTGCCATGTTCTATCTAGTCTTCCTTCTGCTGCCCTTCTACTGTCTATTTTTCCCTTTCTCTATTCATTGTTGAAGGAAAAAAAAAATGGGAGAAGACCAGAACCAAATTCAGGCTGGTCCTTATCACTTTATGACAATAGCCTTCTTAACTGCCTTAGGCACCCCTCCCTCTAATCTCTCCCACACACTGCTGTTACATTGACCCGCCTAAAAACTCACTGATCTTGTTGCTATTAAAAAAAAAAACAAAAACCTCTTCCTATAGGACAAAGTTCAGGCCCTTGAGCTTGACCTTCAGAGGTTGCTAGCTAAGTCTACATGTCCAGCCCAATATTCATCTCACATCCCCACTACAAGAAGCCTCTCCTTAGCCTGTTCTATTCACTGTGCTCCAGATATGACTGACAGAATTCTGCATCCACATCTTCCTGAAAAAAATGCTTACCTGTTTTCAACCTAAGCCCTAAAGATCTTTTATAGACACTAAACCTTCACTAAAATCCTGCCTTCTCTACAAAGACTTGTCGTGCTGTCCCAGCACCCAGTGGTCTCTCTTCTTAGACCTCCTATAGTATTACAGATTCCAAGAATTGGAAGGGACCACAGAAGTCGTGTGGCCCAGAACATCCCTGACTAAGACTCCCTTTTCCAAGAAGTCATCCTCAAGCCTTCTGCTTGAAGACATCCAGGGAGGAGAAATCCACTTCTAGCAGAGACAGACCATTCTATGGCTGGATAGCTTTCATTATTAAGGAAGTTTTCCTTGACTTTGAGCCTAAATCTGCCATGCTGTCATTGCCACATGTTGTTCCTAATTCTGACCTCATCTCGCGTGCAAAGGTGCATATAGAGTTGGCCTTGGCAAGGAGATGGGCCACCCTGTCCTCAAAGACTGGAGCAAAGAAGTGGAGAATGGGAATGGGAAATTATCCAGAGGGGTTTGAAATGCAGAGAAAAGAAGAGCTCAAAGAGGGTGGTCTCAGTTTTTTTTAGTAAAGGAGGGGGTAAGGTCCTTTCTGGAGATAAAAGGGGTATGGATGATATAGGGAGAAGGCTTGAGGAAAGAAGCAAAGTTTTGGAACTACTGCTGTTGCGAAGAGTACGGTAGTCAATCAGGGAAGGAGAAAAGGCTTTTTCTGTGCAGCAGTGAGGGCCCAGGTGACCTGCTGCAAAGAGCTCTGAGCTTGGAAGAATTGAGATTAAACCCTGCCTTAGACACTTAGTAGCTCTTTTATCTTGGGCAATCATGCAATCTGTCTCAGTCTTTCTTTCCTCTGTAAAATTATGGGGTTGGACTCTGGCTTCTAAAGGCCCATCCAGCTCTAAATCCATGAGTCTTTGATTTCAGATAACATAAATTTGTAGTGGGCCCACTTGACACAGTCACATAATTTCCTCTGGTAATATGTAAATAGGAGTAGAGAAAATGGATCATATGGGGGACTCAGAGCTGCGGTTTGGCAAGACATAAACTGCAACAGGACAAGTATGTCAGAGATTCATGGGCCATATCCCTGGGGTCAGGATTGTGAAGGAAGAAGTATGAGTGATGGAGAAGTGAAGGATGGGGGTGGGGGGGCGGGTGGGTCTAAAGGTCATGATGAGGATAAAGACAAGGAATGTTAAAAGGAGAGAAATGGAAGACTGGAAAGTTGTAATCAGAGTTATGGATTATAGAAATAACACAATTATGAATGATGCTGAACTCTCAAAGTGCCACTATCTGTGTGGGTCATGTAAAGTTCATGGGAATTGAGGAAGTTGAATTGGGAGGCCAGGATGTTCTAAGAGACACAAGCATAGATTCTTCTCCTGAGAAAGAGCAGTCTGCCCCTTTATAAAGATCTTCCTTACTACTCTCCTGGCAAAATCATTACTTTGAGTGAGGTATTTGAAAAGAAATATTCCCATCATATCTCACAACATGTGTTGGGATGGGTGGGCTAAAGGGTAAGTAATGTCCGTTGTGTAGATAGATTTTTTTTTTAACTGAGAAGTTATGCCCTCAGGCTCAAAACCTTGGCATCGACTTTGATACATCATTCTCCTTCATTCTCCATCTTTCTTTTGAACTGTCTTTTCCATTCTTATACCCACCATCCTAATATATTAATGTCTTTATCACCTCGTACCTGTATTGCTGCAACAAACCTCTTAATCGCCTTCCCTAACTCCAGTCTCCATTTTTCATCCCTCCTGCATACCTTTACCCAGCTAATGTTCCTAAAACCTATGAGTATCCACCCTATTTGCGTATTTCCACTGTAAACCCTTCCTCATCCTCTCCTTCTGTTTTTCATCCTTTCCTTCCACAAAATCTTCTAGGACTGCTTAACAAAGCCTCTCTATTCCTGGGCCCATCACCACCCTCTAAACTATTTTCACCTTGTACCTGGATCACTACCACTGCCTCCTTAACCATTCTCCCAGACTCCACTCTCTTTTTTTTTTTTTATCTCTCTTGTATACCTCTGCCCAACTAAAGCTCCTAAAACCTGGCTTTCATCACATCATTCCTCCACTCAAAAACTCCCTGGTTCCTTACTTCATGAAGACTGAATTCTTCTGCCTGGCTTTTGAAAGCTCCCTTCCAGAGATTCTTAACCTGGGGCATGTAAACTTTTTTTAAAAGTATTTTGATAACTACATTTCGGTAGTTTCCTTTGTAACTCTGTGTCTTTACTTTATGAATTTAAAAATATGATTTGGAGAAGCACAACCCATACAACCAGTCATAGACTTGGAGGCCAAGCTCCAACCTACCATGAAGAATGTCAGCGAAGGGATATGACAGGTTTTAACACTGGAAGGATCAAGCGTATCAGTGCATCAATTGATGCAAGAATTTCAAAATAAATTTACCATAATTTAGTATAATACCTTCTATTTGTGCAAATAATAGCTTTAAATACTAATAATTATAAGCAGATATAATTTTGCTTCTCCAGACTCAAAGACGTCTATGGAACCAAAAAGGCGAAGAACTTCTGGCTCCTCCTGTTTCCCCCGCCTCATGTTCTTCCCCTCACTTGGGATTCCCTCAGCCTTTCCTCATGCTCATCCTTTAAGTGCTTCCCTATGTCTCTGCCTCTCATTAACTTCTCCCTTTTCTGAATTCATAGCTTTTACCATATAAATTGACTGCAACTTAGACATAGCTTTGTGTTATTAATTGCTTTGTTGTTTTTATTTTTTTTAATTTTCTAAGCTCAATCATAAGCTCCTTGAGGGCAAGAATCATATGTAAGACTTCTTTTACATCTTCCCCTCAGTAGAATGTCAACTACTGGAGGACAGGGACTGGTTTATTTTTGTCTTTGTCCTTAGCAGCACCTGGCATTGTGCCTTGCACCCAGTGCTGCTGGGTGCATAGTAATCACTCAGTAAATATTTCTTGATTGATGGAAAGGTACTCAGGAATATCTGCCCCATCGGCATATTTCCACCTGTACTTCAAATACTTCTTCATCACCTCCTTCTGTTTTTCATCTCTTCCTTCCCCAGTGGCCCAGAACTGCTTGCTAAGCAGTTTGTGCGGGATTCCTGTCCTATAAGGGAGAAGTCCTCTCTTTGTTGGCTCAGCAGTCCCTCATGTTAGAACTTGCTGAGCTCAGGAAGTTTGGTTTTGCTAGCTGCACATAAAATGGTAGAAGTCCTAACAGCACGGGTCAACTCAAGACCTGGAGCCCCTCAAACTCAAGTGGACTCGCATAGAGCCATTGTCTCCAGGAGGCTGATCATTTTCACCACCCTATGCTTTGAATAGACATTACAGCTGTCATGTATCATTATCCTTTGATTGCAACTAAAGAGACAGGTTGGGAAGAAGGAGATTGGAAGCAGGGAATTTGCCAGGTGGCAATTTTACTTTTTGGATTATGAAAAAATGGGTTTTCTATATGAAGTAGATCCCAAGGAAGCACAACCCATACAACCAGTAATAGACTTGGAGGCTAAGTCCTGACACATCATAAAGAATGTCAGCAAAGGGATACGAGAGGTTTTAACACTAGAAGGATCAGGCACATTAATGCGTCAATTGATACAAGAATTTTAAAATAAATTTCACCATAATTTAGTATAATATCTCCCATTCATGCAAATGCAATTTAAATATTATTAACTACAAGAAGATATAATTTTACTTTGAAAATAAAAACTTTTCATCTTACTTATATACAAACGTCAGTTGACACAGCTTGGTCCTTATTCTTAAATCAGGTCCTTCTTTAACTTCCCCTTCCCTTGGCAGAATACAATATCCATCTCGGGACCGCCTACAGATTTCCACTATGTGGTTATATCGCTTAGCTAAGGGAAGCGAAAGGAAAGAACCGAAGGATGGTATTGGGTGTAAAAGAAGAAAACCTTTCCTATCCTACCTTGTTCTGTCTTCATGTCCACTTAGATTTATTTGCCAGTTGTCTATTCATTGTATCTAAATACAAACCAAGACATCTCTTGCTCCTCATGATCTGTATGGTGTGGTCAAAAGAGAGACTGAACTCTTCAGACAAAACGTTGTTCAGAAGCCAGGAAAAATTCCCGTAGGTGTATGTACCAGCATCATCTGTGATGCCTGTAACCTGGCAAAGCCCTTTGGTGCTCTGGTTGATGCCTTCAGTGGTAATGAATGTGTTTTGGTGACATTCCCCCTTGTCCTCTAGAGCCAGTTCCCAGGGTTAAATCAGACCCAAATCGTCTCCTTTTGGGGGATTTTTTTTTTTCTGAGGACTTTGATACCATTTTCCATCAGCAGCTCTTTTTCTTTCAGTCTCTTTGAAACTTTGGTGCCTCTAACATAATCTCCTTTGTTTACTTTCAATGGCGATTCATTGTATTCAAAGAGCTTTGTTTGTCCTGCAATTTCTGATCACTCAAGATTAAAAACAGAAATCTAGAAACCAGGGAGGAGGTAGAGCAAGGCTAGTACTTTTGGGGCTAGAGTTACCGCCTCTCTCAGTAAGAGAGAGAAAAGTGCTTCGAACCCTGAAATCCGGCAGAATCCCTTCACCTCTGAAAATTAGGGAAAAAGAGAAAGAAGGTCTGAGTTTGTTTCCTTTTCTTAAAGGAAGTTTGGGATAATGGGAAGAAACAACAGGACTGGAGTCTCCTCAACTTCCTCTTTTTTGTTGTGATTATTGTTTTGTTTATTTTAATGCTCTTTATCTGAGGTCTATGAGTTTGTTTTTAAAAATATTTTGATAACTATTTCAATATAGTTTTTTAATCAATGTATTTTATCCTGTATATTTAATTTTTAATCAATGTATTTTATCCTGTATATTTAATTTTTAGTCAATGTATTTTATCCTGTATATTTAAAAATTATTCTGAGAAGGGATTCATAGCCTTTTCCACATTGCCAGAGGGGTCCATGACACAAAAAAAGTTAAGTACCCCTCCTCTAAGGCAAAATGGAAATATGGATCACAAGAAGAATACCGTGGAAATCTTGTGTACAGCATAAGATTTCGGGCTTTACTGGACAAACCAGTGAATTAGGTTCCTACTGTGTGAAATACTGGCTCCCATGTTCCCAGAATGAGCCATCCAGCTTTTGCATAGGATTTGGACTCTCATGATATGGGTGGCCTACGGTTTTCAGAGAAGGCTTCACTCTGAGGTCACTGAATGAGATAAAGCCCCCTGGGACCACCTCCAAAGGAAGACTCAAACCATTAAGCCCTTTCCTCCTAGAAATTTTGCACCAGTCCCTTTTCAGTTTCCTTTTTTTAGGTGGGGAGTAAAGAAACTTTCATTCTGACAGGCAGGAGGTCCAGACTGGAAAATGGAAATAGTAGATTCATCCCCTTCCTTGTAACATCAGTAGGGAGCCTGAACCTTAGAGGTGACCTGCAGAAAGGACTGGCATTGAACTGGAGGAACTGTGGCTAATGAAATAGACTTTTTTTTTTTAAAGCAAGAGACAAATAAATGTAGCCCCAAGATGGCAAGAGGACATTGGAGGAGATGAAAGGAAAGAAAAAGAGAGTGAGAGAGCCCAAAAGCAAAGGGAGAGAGAGAGGTTTGGAATATACATAGAGATGAGGAGATAGATGAAAGAGAAAAGAGAAAGATAAGAGAAAAAAGAGAGAAACATAGGACAGATCCACAGAGCAGAGAGAGGTGTTGCCAGGGAAACAAAGAATGAGAGAGAGGAGAAATAGAGAGAGTGGGGGGGGGGGGAAACCGAGGATGGAAAATGCTAAAGGCTGGGGGGGGGGAGGAGAGGAGGAAAGAGAAGGAGGAGGCGGTATCTATGAGAGTGGGATCAGAATTTGAGGACTGGGTGCTCCAGGAAAAAAAATGAGGAGAAAAACTATGAATTCTGAATTAGAAGCTAGGAAAAGAGGAAAGAGTAGAAGGCGAATAAAACTCACAGCGGCCATCCAGGAATACAATCCTCCTGTTCCTTTCCATCTCCTTCCCCTCCCCCAAAGCAAACGAAAATCTTAACTGATACCTTTGGGATTCTTAACTTGTAAGATCAGGGAACAAAGATCAATTTACAACCATGGGATGTTATCCCTCCCCCATGGAACCCCTACCCCCACTACCCCAAGAAAACATAAACTCGTGATCTTCAATATTGGACCCAGTTTAGCCATCTGAGAAATCTAGGTGAATTTTACCTACAGATCTGTGAGTGAATAACTTACATTTATAGTATTTTAAAGAGTGCAAAACACTTTGCATACGTTATTTCCTTTGAGCCTGCCCTGTGAGATAAACAATCAGTAAGCATTTTTATTAGGTAACTACTGTGTGCCAACACTGTCCTGCCCTGTGAGATAGGCACAGTCAGTCAGTAAGCATTTTTATTAGGTACCTACTATGTGCCAGCACTGTCCTAGATGAAGGAGATATAAACTTGGAACCATTTTTTTCCCTGAAGAAGCTTACATTCTACAAATGTGCATATGTAAGGATGTATAATGTGATTTAAGGGGTGGGGGCAGATAAAGAAAGGCCTCCTTTATGAGGGACTGCTTAAATTAAATTAAGCTCCGAAGGAAAGTAGGATTCTAAGTAAGGTGGGTCTGGTAGAGGGGAGTATATCCATGAAAAAGAGGCATCCTGTACAAAAAGCCTAGAAAAGGGAGATGGAATAAGTGTGTAAGAAACAGCAAGAATGTCAGTTTGGCTCAACCATGGAGGGCAGGAAGGCATTTTAAACCTGAAAAGGAAAGTTGGATCCAGCTTATGAAGGATTTACATGCCAAACAAGAGAGTCGATATTTCACTCTAGAGGCAGTCGGGGGCAGGGGATTGACATGACCAGACCCTTGCTTAAGGATTGACACCACTAGGATGCAAAGGATGGATTGGAATGAGAAGAGACTGGACGTGGTGAGACCATAGTTGGCTATTGCAACATCCAGACAAAAGTGTTATCTCCTTCTTTACTTTTACACATCCCGGATTTAACAGCCAAGTCAGGTGATTTGTCCAAGATCATGTAGCTGGTTGGTGGCAGAATCAGAGCTAGAATATAGGCTTCTGGAACTTCCAGTCCCAGGCTTTTTGCACTGTACTCAATTCTTCTTTGTTTTCCTGTGGTCAGCCACTGTCAATATTTTAGAATTTGGGAGGGATAAGGCAGTTCCAGAGGGCAGCTAGGTGGGACGGTGAATAGAGCACTGGGCTTGGAATCAGAAAGATTCATCTTTATGAATTCAAATCTGTTCTCTGACACTTAACTGTATGACCTTGGGCAAGTCACTTCACCCTGTTTGTCTCAGGTCTTCATCTATAAAATGAGCTGGAGAAGAAAATGGCAAGTCATTCCAATTCCTTTGCCAAGGAAACCCCAAATGGGGTCATAAAGAGTCAGTCACGACTGAACAATGACAAAAAGGCAGTTCTTGGAACAAAATCCCTGTTAACTTGAAATATGCCTAGCATTTTAGATTTGGAGGGTGCACAAAGTAGTGAGCAAGGAAACCAAAAAAAAAAGAACTCTCTTCCACTCCTCTAGACATACCCCTATAATTCCGAACTGAAAGCAGAACTCTTAGTCGAGGGAGGGAAGTGGGTAGGACCCTACTCCAGTTTTGATTTTAATATTTGTTATTATTTTATGATACCAATTATTTTGTTATGTTTATTTTTAATAATATTAATATTTTAAAGCTATTTGAAGGTGATGAAGAAAGCATTGTAGGGCAGTGGGGAGATTTGAGATCTGATGCCACCTCTACTATTAACTAGATGTTGTGACTTTGAACAAAGACATTTAATCTCTGTGCCTCAGTTAACTCCTGTAAAAGGAGGATGATGGACTGGAATGATCTTTGAGATGCCTTCTTTTATCCTTCATATTTTGAGTTTAAGATGATGTTTCTGGCAAAGTCTAAACCAGAAAATGCTCAAGGTAGTATACAGAATTTGAAGTCAACACGGACATTTTGCTAGCTTACTAAAGCCTGCCTTAAACATTCTCCTTTAGTCAAAAACTAGATTGACTAGGCTAAGGTGTGTGTGTATGTGTATGCATGTGTTTAGGTACATGAGTATAGGATATAAAAGTACTCATAAACCAGCAGCTTTGAGGCTCTCAGATAAAAGGTAATATGTCAACGCAATTACAGGGGTGTTGTGACTCAAACCAAATTATCCGCACTGGTTTTTTACAGGAGGACCTGAGAGGTAGGTTGTGTGGGATAAGGTAGAAAGAATGCTGGGTGCGGAGACTTTCTCAGATCCTTACTCCAGTCTTTGTCTGTGATCTTGGCCAAATCACTTAACCTCTGTGAGCCCCAGGTTCTTCATCTATAAAGGGGGAAGGTTCCTTACAGCTGAAAACCTATGAGCCTATGAATCTGGCCTTCCTGAGCGTTGATCCTGATAGTTTGGACTTTAGGCTTTGTAAATTGGGTTTCCCAAACTTTAGTCTCCTTACCTTTATGTAATTTATTTTGAAAAGCTAGTATCCTTAGATAGCCAGTATCATCTTATTAGGATCTGATGCATGATTAATCAGTATGTATGGCATGACATTGAACAAGGCACCCCACAAAATACAAGGTATCTTCCCTCTGAAAGGGTTTATTCTAAAAGAATTCAAAGCAACCAAAGAGAAGGGTCCTCTGTGTATTTTTTTCATATTTCTGCTTTTTTGGATTCATCTGGAACTCCACCCCTTGTTTCCTTGGGTTAAAAGATAAATTTTGAAGATGTCAAGTTATGACTGTTATTTAGATTTTATTTTTCCTTTTAAACATTTCTGTTGAAATCTTTTGTCTTTATGTTACTTTCATTTCTGAATATGTCCTTCCTCTCACTCCCCTGCCCATAGAACCATCCACTGTAAAAAAAAAAAAAAGAAAGAAAAAAGAAAAAGAGGGAGAGAAAAGCAGTTGAGCAAAACTAACCAACCCATCGACTAAGTCTGACAATCAGCCATAGTCTCTCTGCCTCTGCAGAGAGTATGTTTTATCATCTCTTCTTGAGGGCCAAACTTGTTCGTTATCACTAGGGAGGGTTCAGCATCATTTGTGTTGTTCTTGACCTTTATGTTATTGTATGCTCTGCTTCCCTGATTAGGCTTAATTTTTCTTTTAATCTAGTCCTGTGTGTCTCTGTATTCTTCATATTTATCATTCATCTTTTCTCACCCCATTCAGTTCACTTGGGAGGAAGATGAAACCTCTAAGTTGCTCTGGTTTGCAATTATCTTATTAACGATTTGGAGCAATGTTTCTGATGCTTGTTAACTGTTTGCAGTTCTTTCAAGAGCTGTTTATTCTTATCCTCCTCCCCCCCCCCCCCCTCCCCCCCCATCTATTGGGAGAATGGCTCTTAGCCTTATACATTTGTGTGTTCCTTACATATCTTATACATCGATTACCAGAAATGTTGACAGAAAGATTTCCACTCCCCTCCTCTGTTGACAGCTTCTCTTCTTATACTAGTCATATTTATTTTTATTAGTGCCAAAGCTTTTCGATTTCATGTGAGCAAAGTTTTCTCTCATCTTTTGTGATCACCTCTCACCTTTATTGGTAAAGAGCTCTTGGAGCCTTAGGAACTCTTAGAGAAGTTAATGTTTTTCTCTAGAGCATATTGGATGTGCCATTTGGATGGTAGCCTGTGATTTCATCAACCCACGCCCCCCTGCCCCCAGTGTCTTTTGTGACTCCCCAGTGTAAGTCGAGGGAAACCATGTTATGTTAGGAAGATTTTACTGAAGTCATAGTTTTCCTGTTGTTTGAGGCACCGGGGATTAGCCACCCGTAGCTGGCGAATGGGAGAGAGTGTGTTGTAGAGGGGCCTTGACTACAGAAGCAGGACCACAGCTTTAAGAGCAGGAAAGGATCCTTCTCGGAAACATTTTGTACCAGAAGAGAACAAGGAAGAGGAAATGAAAGCCAGACCCAAGTTCCCCAGGAGAGGAAGAAACAATGCTGGAGAAACTCATACTCCCAGTAGAATAGGAGAGCAGGAAACCAGGGACAGAGGACCCGTGCCTGCCGGATTCCAGCACCAAGGGAGGCCCACCTCAGACTTTAGTGTAAAGAGACACAGGAAAAAGATTCGATGACCTCTTGGATAGCGGAGGAGGCATTAGTGGCCCAAAGGAAACGGTATGAGCTTAACTGGCCTAAGATCCTAGGCATGATCCTAGTCCGTCAAGTCTTGAGGGGAGGAGGGGAGGCGATCAGGAAGGGCTCATCAGGGAGAAAATCAGGAAACAGCGACAATTATCTTATTGTTGCTAAAGAGGAAGTAGGGGAGAGAGCTTCCTGAAGAGTAAGTGATTTATGCTATAGCACTAAACCTGAGACTCAAATGTGAAGGAAGTGTGGAATAAAAGTTATCCTGAGTCAGCAAAGAAGTGGCACCCATATTGCATAGACTGAGAAAATGTGGTGCTTAAAACCCAGGGTGGGCCGGGTGCTGTCTCTGGAGCCGTGCCACCCAGGGGCACTTTGGGAGCAGTTAACGTGGGGTCTTTAAGCCCCAAGGTGTTTGGAAGGAAACTAGGAGGTTGAGGAGCACCAAGTCCCTCCCATCTCACTGAAAAATCCTGTGAGACTCACTTCCCCTTTCAGTGATTCCATTTCTTTTTATGTAAGGAGGAGGATGTGAGTAATGGATGTGAGTTAGAAAATCTGGGTTGGAATCCTGGCTTCCATTCCTTAACCATGTGGCCTTGTATGATTTTTTTTCTTTTTTTTTTTGGAGTGGGGATGATCTCAGTTTCTCTATCTGTAAAATGATGGGGTTGTACTCTTTTGCCAAGGACTCTTCCAACTTTAACATTCTGTGATTCTGACATTTATGCTGCTGAGGTACAGTGTTAAAATATATCGTAGAGCCCTGCTGGAGAGCAGGGTTCCTAGTGAAGCACCGCCCATTTATTTCAGGTAGGAAAGAGAAGGGGAAAGGAGCCTCCTTTTTAAATTACATTCTGATCAAATTAGACAAGAACCAATCATTTGCATACAGGTGCTACATTAACTTCCTAGGACTGCTAATCAGTTGGCTATGTGAGATGGCAACAGATGTTCCTGGGTGAAGGTAAAGTAAATTGGAGAGCCTTAGCCCGTGTCTGCAGGTTGGTTTGTTTGCAGGCTCAGGATGTGGGTCTGAACCACCAGCTCCTAAGCCACAGCCACCCCAGTTCCATGATTGTCCTGGCTCTGCATGGACCTTAGTTAGGTTTTTCACCCAATAATAGGATTGTAGTGGGGAGCTGGCCTGTTGTTTCACTTTTCTTTCATCACAGAGGTGGGATGAAAAGGGGTGGGGAAGCTGGGAGCCAGAAAGCAGAAATAGCATGAGGAAGAGGTGACCTCAGGTCCAAAGAACAAGCCATCTTTACACTTTTTTTTTTTTGGTGAGAGGAGAGAGTAGAGCCTGGCAGCCAGACTGCCTCCTAAAACAGCCCCAGGATGGCACCACCAGTTGTCTAATGAGTCTGAAGATGGGGTGGGAGGAGCTCGGGGAAATCCCAGCCTTTCCCCTACCTGCTCCCAGCCTGCCCTCCTAGAGTGTATGAGAAAATCCCAGGCATCCTGCCACTACCATGAGAAGATGGAATAGCCAGTTGTCCTTTGCCCACCGGCAAGGTGTTTTGGAAAGAGCCCTGGATATAATGACCAAGGGTGGCCCTGAAGAAGCGATGAGAAATCGTACCTCTCTCCTTTCATTGAAGAGATGAGGGACTGTGGGTATGAAACGCTCTGTGTGCACTCAGACATGGTACATGTGTTAGTTTTGCTGAACTGGTTTTTTGTTTGTTTGTTTAAATGCCCATTATAAGAGAAGCTACCAGTTGGGGAGGGGGAAGTGGGGAGGAAAGGGTGTCTTCTGAAATGATTGTGATTTAAAAGTAAAAAGCTTCAATAGAACTTTAAAATGCCGTTTTAGAAAGAAGTGCACTTGACTCTGAACTAGGGTGCCCAAGTTTGAGTTTTGACTCTGTCACCATCTAGCTGTGCAGCCATACGCAAGTCCCCTGGGGCTTCAGTTTGCTTTGCACTCAGATGAGGGAAGTGGTCCCAGCACTGCCCTTTACTGCCTGTGCCACCTGGCCTCCTCACCTGTTAAATGACTGATTGTAGTCGATCTCCAAGGCCCCTTCTAGCTCTATGTCTGTCTATAATCCCATGATTTGAGGATTTCTAAGGTCCTTTCTAGTTGTAAATTTTCTGCAATTTGGCCAGAACTGACTGAGCCATCACCTAGGACCAAAGTACTCCCCCAAGGAGGCAGGGCTGTTGTTGTCAGTCTCCAGAAACAGAATGTTCTTTGTGTATCTGCTGGGAAAAAGGAGAAGTTTAAAACAAAGAGAGAATCCTGAAAGGAAGAGAAATGCATACTTCCCCTTCTCACCCTGGAAAGCTACATGGTGGGCTTCCTGGATCACCACAGCACAGGCTCCTTTGTAAAGAAACCGGCCCTCCCCAGTGAGAAGGCAGAAGTGAAAATGTGGCCAAGAGCCATGAGTTTTTCACAACAGACTGGGGTTTCACTTCCTTTTTCTCACTGGGGATAAGAACAGTTTCCCTTCTAATATAAGAGCACTGGCAGAATTTATATTCTGAGGGGTATTCTCTGAAGTCCGTGAATTTTACATTTGCCCGGGTCTTTATTTTTCCTTCCCTCATTTACAGGTAAGGCCCAGGGACGTACAAAGATAAATAAGGCACAGTCCCTTTCCTCAAAGACCTTACAGTCAATCTCCTGGAGAAGGCTGCTCCACAGTCTCAGCCTTTGCAGGCGAACAGGGACCCCACATTTATGAAAGGAGCTGGGGATGTGAACATAAGATCTTTCCTTCCCATGACCCAGCGGACTCGGCTAAGTCATATTTCATACAGTCCTAGATTGAGAACTGAATGAACCTTAGAAAGTCTTTGAGACCGACCCTCTCATTTTACAGATACAAGGAAACAGGCACAAGTTGTTGAAGTGACGGGTTATACAGCTATCATCTCAGGCGAGATTCGAGCCCAGATCTTCCAGATGCCAGGGCCAGTCTTCTCTTCGCTATACCGTGCTGGCTCTATTTTCCTAGCCTCAGATCTCTTTAACACAAACTATTATCTAGCTACTCTCTGCCATCCTCTGCTGACGAAGCTGATTTTTGGAACTTCAGTGTAGGACACCGCATTTATCCTTATCAAGTGTCATCTGGTTAGAAGTGGCTTATTCAGGCCTATTGGACTTTTCTCCCTCTTCCTCCTTCTTACATCAAGAATGGCATTAGTAATATCAAATAATGGTATAAATCAAAGACAAGAAGAATAGGGTGATAATGGCACCTCACATTTAAGTACTGCCCTTTTTCCTTGTATACAGATGACTCGCCAATCTGAACTTGTAGCCATCATCTTTCTTTTAAACTCCAGACTTTGTATCCCTAGATGGGGGGACCTCTGCCTGGATGCCTTACTAGCACTTTGAACTCAGAATGCCCCAAACCTAGCTTATTATCTTTCCACGGAAACATATTCCTCTTTCTGACAGTGGCACCACCATTTACTCTGTCTTCTAGAAGAGGGTGGAGTCCTGGAAACCAGAGTGGGAGGAAGGAGTAGTCAACAGTGTCCTGCAGGAGAGAAGCAAAGGAGGCTGGGAACCTTGAGGCCTTTGGATTTGGGAGGGTTCTTCTTTGAGAGAAAAGTTTTAGTAGAATAATGATGATAAAAGCTAGGTATGCCAGAGGTCAAAGAGGAGAAGAGCCGATTTTTCTTTCCTTTTTAACACATGAAGTTACAGAGTGTCAGAATTGGAAAGGGACCTTAGAGAGCCTTTGTATTGTAAGGCCAATGATTGATTCATTCCAATTTCCTCATTTTCTAGATGGAAGCAGCTGAGACCCAGATGAAATTAAATGTCCCCAGAGTCCCATAGGTTGTTTGGGGTAAGGTCTCCTAACTCCTGGTCCAGCTTGTCTCTGGGTGTATGCCTCCAAACTGTTGGTAACATGGCATTCAGGCAGCTGCTTGCTCTCTCAGCCCCTATAGCAGGGAGGTGACACAGATTCTATGTTTATTCAACAGCCTGAATGATGATCCACAAATCTTCCTCATACAACAGTGGGTGGGATGTTGTTCTAGGGTAGTAAATGTTCTCTAAGTACTGCTTCCCTCCCCTCTCCCCACTCCAGGATAAGATCTGCGTTGCCTCAGACATGCTGCCTACCCAACTGGTTGAATAGCTGTCTCACAATCAGCCTTATGGTCCCTCCCCATTGGCACCTCCTGCCATAGAGCCTTGATGCTTGAAATGTTGCCTCTGGCATGTCGCATGAGCAGTCCCAAAACCCTAAACTGCCTTGGGTTAAAAATAGCCCTCCCCTGTGGTTCTAAAGGTGCCTCATTGGGGTAGTGGGGAGAAGTGAATGAAGTGCAAGTAGGACAGAGGTCAGAGGAAAAAGGTGGAGTGGCATGGTCATTCAGTAAACATTAAGCACCTACTATGTGTCAGGGCTGTGCTAAATGCTAGGGAAACAAAAAGAGGCTGTCCTATCATATAGACTGTTGAAGGGCATACCCACATGGATGAGATCATAGAGCCATTGGTATGTTGTTGTGTGGCTGATGATTTAGACAGTATAGTGAGTCCAAAGTAAACTGAAATGCTGCCTACATTTTCATCCGTGTCCTATCAGTTTCTCCTAAACTGATGCTTTTTGCTGAGGCAATAGAGGCCATCCCAGATGTAGCAAATGAAGCCAGTGCTATGAGACAGCCCTGACTGGTAAAAGCTGATAGGAACCAGAGAGAAAGTGTGAGCCTCCTTGAGTAGACACATAGTAAGGCCAATAGGGAATTGGAGTAATTGGTATAAAATAGGGATGGTCCTAGAGGCACTATGAAGAACATGGGAAAACTACCAAGCAAAGTAGTCGAAAGAAATGAGTTCACCATCCATGTGGTCTCTACCCTTTTCTTTGTGGCTCTGCCCCAACCCTATTCCCCCATCCCCAGCTCCCTCACCTCTCCTCAAACTAGTTCTCCTGTTGTAAAGTCCAGCTGACCCTCCTGATATTAGTCATTTCTCTGGTGGCTGGTACCTGGAGCCAAGGAGAAACCTTAGTTTGGTGGAGAGTTGCTGCTCTTATCTTACACCTTCTAGGATTTGGCGACTGAGATAAGTGAAAGGGTGACACCTTCAAAGGGATCACAGGACCAGTGTTCCTCTAGTCCTGTCTCAGAGGGCCATCGAACCTGCCCTGGAAACCTAGCAGCATGTGTGAGGAGGGGGTGAACCTCGACAAGGTCTGGTTGCTACATCTCCCAGTCTCTATTCTGCAAAACCCCAAACCTTAAAATTTGAAGAAGAAAAAAAAAGTGGCAGCACCGCAGAGAATGAGATCTGATCCAAGGAACAATTTCGAAGCTCCCACTGCACTGTGTCTTCCTGTCCCTTCCTCCACCTCTCCCATTTCTCTCCCCATCCCCCCTCTCCATTTTATTCTTTTCCTCTGCTTCCCCTCCCCCTCTCCTCTTCCTTTGTTTCTCTGCCTCCACAGTCTTTCTCTCTCTCTCTCCCTCTCTCTCTCTCCCCCCCCCTCCCTCTCTCTCCCCACCTTCTCCCCCTCTCTCGCTCCCTTCTCCCTTTCTGTCTCCCCCTCTCCCCCTCCTATCTTCTTTCCTTCTCAGTTTTTGTATGGCTTTCTCTTCCCTGTGCTGCTCTCCTTTCCTCTCCACCTTCAGCATAAGTCTCTAAACTGTAATCAGGCAGCTACTGCATTTCACTGTCTTAAGATTTACTTTCTGTCAAAAATGGAGAAATGAGGATGTAGAGAAACAGCTACATTCAGAGGTTCATTTTGGGTAAGAGTGCTGGCTGAATTATCACCGTTGATTCATGCCTCCAATTTAACTATTGCTCTAGTCCCGGTTTGAGATTCTCCAGGTCACTAGCATTCTGAATTCCATTTTCTCTTTGACATAATAGAGTAAAAGGAGATTTCTGATCCTCTTGGTGTTGAATTTGGAGCATTAAGTAGAAGTGGTTAGATTTAAGCTGCTTCATTCTGGAAAGTGCTATAGATTGACTGGGCAGGGGAAATGAATCCCTGGACCAAAAGCCAGAAGGCACAAGTTCCATGTAAAGATGGCTTGGGTGAGGGAAGAGGGAGACTTAAGGCTTGAGGATACAGGTGGTTGGGCATCCCAACAGAATTCTCCTTTTCAACATGGAGGGAGAGATGGAGGGATGGAGGAAGAGAGAAAAGATGGGGAAAAAAAAGTAAAAAGCAAAAATGGATCAGGGCACAGATAGAGGAAGAGACATAGCCTACAGAGCCCTGGCTACCTTAATTTCCTTCTCCTTATTCCTTTACTACGTCCTGTTCTCATTGACATCTAGGGGCCTTGTACGTGCCAGGCAGGGAGATGAATGGAGCTCACAACGTCACGGTTAGATCCTAGACAAAAGTAAATTTAAAATCCCTACTTTCATTCTCTCCTGTTCCTTCATTCAGCAAACATTGGAGTGCCTGCCATGTCAAGGGGATGTGCTAGATGTTTCCACCCTTAACTGCCATCTACTTGAGGGCTGCGGATTCCCTGAGGAAATGAGTGTGTTGGTATTGTCTCTCCTCCAACTGACCCTTTATTTTTTTTTCTACCATCCCTTGGGCCCTCGGTTCTGTATTTTATCATGAAACAGAGAGGCTTGTTTCTCCTGTGGATTTAAAAAACAGACAAACAGGTATGTCCTAGGCTTCCCAAAACAAGCTTTTAGACTCTACACAGCTATTGTAACAACTTCTCGTGTATTGCTGCTTTGCCTGCCCAGATGGGTGGGCACTATCCCTTCATCCCTCTGAGCGCTGATGTTTCACTGCATAAAACTTATTCTCTGAGTCAGGGATTCTTAAACTTTTTCCACTCTCAACCCCTTCAGCACTTCTTAAACTGTGGTATGGGGTTGATTCCCATGGTTTAAGTCAAGTTGCTACTGGCAGAGGGTTATACATCCTTCGTGCAATGCAGAGGTATGCCCCAATCTTTTTATGACTTTCTTTTTTCCTTCTCTCCATCCCTCCTTCCATGTTGACTAGCTGAAATTTCCTTGAAAGGATTACAACTGCTATAAAGGGACATAACAGATCAGGGGTAGGTGGAAGTAGGGATTCCTACTCCCAGGTAGAAAAATGGATCCTTTTTAACTCCTTACATGCCTTCTAGTTCTTGGTCCCAACACAAAAAGAAACTTTTCTTTCTGTAGGGACTGTTCTAGTGCTACGTCTCCTACCCACCGCACCTCTCCTCCAACACACACATCTCAGAAGTCACTGAGACTTGCTTGCTTTTGTTTTTGAAAGTATTTGTCTACCCACTCTCATCACATCCTTTCTCTGACTTTCTGGCTTTTTCCTTCTAAACATTTACGCCTCAGAGGTCCCTATGGGAGGAAATGCTTCAGGAAGTTGCTGGGAGAGGGGAGGAAGCTGCAGTGGTTTGTCCAACTTCTCCACTTAAATGACTGACTTTATCTGAAGAACTCTAAAAAATTCCATGTGGTATTTGCTTCAACCTAAAGCCGGCATGTAAACTCTGTCAATTTGAGGCTTCGTAAGTGGCATTTCTGCATAGAAGACACATATGTGTATCCTGGTGAGGTAGCTCTGTCATCATAAAGAGGTTGTGAAAGATTAGTTGGCTTTCTTTTTTCCTCTCCTCAACCAGACTTTTGATTTCATTCATATAGGGAATTCCCAGTAGGGAATGTTCTCTACCAATGCAGAACAGTAGCTTCTCTGTAGTATCTAGTCTTAGAGAGCTGCCTGAAAAACTGAGTGAGAGGGTAAGTGACTTGGAACCCAGAGAGATGGAACCAGATCTAGGCCATCCACTCTATCCCTAGTGTCTTCCTTTACTATAATTATTTACATAATACAGATGTACAAATGCTCCTCAGTTAGATTGTAGATTAGGGAGCTGTGCCTTACACATCTTTGGATCCCTTCATAGGACCCAGCCCGCTGCTTTGCCTGTGGTTGGCATCCAAATAAAGATTCTTTCAGCTCTCACTTTCTCTGGTTCTGTATATTGATTCAACAAGTTAGTTGGTAGAGAATTCTTAGTTCACTCTATAAGAACAGTGACTCTAAAAACCCTCGACCTAGTTGGTCAGTTATTCTATAAGAACAATAAAAGACAGCTGGATGGTACAGTGGATAGTCCTGAGCCTGGAGTCAGGAAGACTCATCTTCCTGAGTTCAAATCTGGCTCCAGATACTTACCAGCAGTGTGATCTTGGGCAAGTTACTTTGCCTTGTTTGCCTCAGTTTCCTCATCTGTAAAATGAGCTGGAGGAGGAAATGGCAAACCGCTCTAGTATCTTTGCCAAGAAAACCCCAAATGGGGTCATGAAGAGTCAGACACAACTGAAAAGCGACTAAACACCAGTAAGAACACTGTCTGAATCCCTGCCCTTGATTTCTGGGCCCTCATAAGAGATATGGATTATACTTAGAGAAAGCTTCAGGCTGAAGAGAAAGAACAGAGGAAAGTAAGCGTTGGGTTGTTGGGTTGTTTTAAGATTTGCAAAATGCCTTATAGACATTCCCTCATTTGATCCTCTCCCACAAACAGATGAATAGCTGCTTTAAAGTCTACGTGAATCATCTCATTTGATCCATATAGCAAACCTGAGAGGTAGATACTTATTATCATCCTATTTTCCACATGAGGAAACTGAGTCTTGGGCAGAATGATTTGCTGTGGGTCACAGCTAGGAAGTGCCTGGATTGGGATGATGAACCTGGGTCTTCCTTATTCCAAGTCCGGTGCTCTATCCCCTCTGCCACCTGCCTATACAAGCACTATGTAGGAGCGAGTGAATATGCCTTCCTTCACTCTCTCGTTGATTCCTAATCAGATTTAGATACAACTCTTCCCTGGATGAACACCGAATCCTGGAGTATGACAGATTTAGTTCCATCTGGATCTCTGTCTCTCATGGAGGACCCATTTGAAACGCTATTGTTTAATCTCCAGCATTGGTTTCAAGGAAGCTAAATTTCTTTCTTGCTTATTTTTAGCTAAAATGCAGGAAGTGGAAGCTATGTATGCAGTGTTGGAGTGGGGGAGGGAAGTAGTGGAATCCGTGTGTGTTTCCTAAATAAGCGCCGCTCTTGTTAAGAAATAAACTGTTCCCCATGCCAGCATGGCACTGACCCAGAGCTGAAACTCTCAAGTTCCCAGACTCAGTGGCAGAAAGGGAGACGTTGGTGATTCCTGGTTGTCAGAATCAACAAATCTGCCACTTGGGGAGAGGCCTTTGAGGCCATATAACCCTACTCATAACTGAATAAGAATCTTTTCTAGGACATACCCAGCAAGTGGCCATCTAGCCTGTCCCTGTCCATCACATGGAAGTCTGAGGCTTGAGTCTCTGGGAGAAAAGGACCTTTTAAAAGAGGCAACAGGAAGTTGTAGGGGGTGGGGTGGGGGCAACCCAAAATATTTAATCAGAAGTCAGGAGCCCTGGGTTCTAGAGGACTACCAGTAAGCTTTATGGACTTTTATCTGGAGCTTAATTGTCTCCTTTGTGAAGTGAGACTCATCCGACCATGACTTGTTCTTTAAGGCCCCTTCCAGGTCTGGGATTTAGCACGTTAGTTCTAATTGTGGACTCAAGGGTTCACAGGACAGCTGAGAAATATTTATTGGGGAGGGGGGTGGGGCAGGCAGGGTTAAATGACTTGCTCAGGGCCACATAGCTAGTTACATGTCTCAGGCTGAATTTGAATTGAGATCCTCCTGACTTCAGGGCCAGTGCTCTATCACTGTGCCACCCACCTGCCCCCAGAATTATTTACTCTTTTAAAAAGCCCCACCACTAACTAGTTGGCCAAATGGCCACAAGAGTAGTTTGGGTCATTTTCCTGGTATCACGGACTCAAAAAAGTGTTTTTTTTCCTCTATCTCAGCGGTGAAGTGTCATCAACAATGTACTCTGGAGTCAGGTGTTTTGAATGCTGCAGGCATAGGGCTTTATCAGGGCTAAGCCAGCAGACAAGTACACGGAAGTTTACAACTGTCCAGCGTAGGGAGAGAATACCAAATCACCCTCTGTCCTGCTGGCTGAGAATCATAGGATCACAGGTTTAGAGTTGGAAGGGCTCTTACAGGTCATCTGGTCCGACTCTGGCATTTTACAGACGGCAAAACAGGCCCGGAGAGGACAGAGCCTGTGCAGTGTCACACAGGTAGTAACTGGCAGAGCTAGGATTTGAACCCAGGTCCTTGGATTCCAAAGCCTTTCCACCATACTAACCTGCCCCTCATTTTTCTTAACTTCTTCATTTGATCTTGTTTCTACTGTCAGCCCATGCAGAGCTTCCCTCAGTACTCTACTGGCCTTCTGAGAAAACAGCTCACTGCTTGCTTCCTTAGGCATTATTCTCAGCACAGACTAAACTGGAGCCCTGTCTCGTCCTTGACTCTCCATAGAACCATGGGGTTTGGAGCCTCCAACGACCTTTGGGGATTGTATAGTCTATGTCTCTCAGATGGAGAGACCATGGCCCCTCAGGTTTAAGCAGCATGCCCCAAGTCTCCGTGGGAGGAAGTGTCGGCACCTGAACTTCAGCAGCGGCTCTAATAGGACTAACTCTCCGCTCCCTCCCTGTTTTCTGCCCCTGCTTTCTCTCTCACTTTTTCACCGGGTTCTCAGATACTTGAGTCCCGTGTGTATCTTCCGTTTATTGGTTCAGGGCTCCAGGGCAATCAGTCCATCTTCATGCATAGCTTGCTACAAGTGGTTGTGCTGAGTGGAAAGGCTGAATCAGAAGACCTGGGCTTGAACTCCTGCTTGGTCACTAACAAGCCAGGTGACCTGTGTCAACCTCCCCACGCCCTTTGCTTCCCCATCGGTAAAGCAGTAATGATCATATTTATGCTAGCTCTTTCCCAGAGGTGTTGTGAGGCTCAAATGGGATCGTGCATATCCCAGGCACTAAGGTGGTACAGCTGATAGAGGCTGGACCGCATGTCAGGAAAACCTGAGCTCAAATCTGGTCCCAGACACTTTCTAGTTGTGTGACCACTGGGCAGGTTACTAACTTCTTTCTGCCTTAGTTTCCTTAACTAAAATGAGGATAATAATACCACTTAATCCCAGGGTTGTTGTGGAGAATCCAATGAGATAATATTTATTAAAAGCTCGTAAGACAATGCCTGATATACTGCAGGGGCTTAATAAGTGCTTGCTTCCTTCCTTCCGTATCAAATGCTATATAAATATAGGCACTCCCCCACATACACTTTGTTTTATTTTTATATTACCATCATATTTAAAAATTCTCATAGACTATTTAGAGGTGAGGAACCTTCAGCCTTGAGGCCTTGTGGCCCTCTAGGTCCTCAAGTGCAGCCCTTTGATTGAATCCAAACTTCACAGAACAAATCCTTTTAATAAAGGGATTTGTTCTGACAAGGACCTAGAAGGTCACATATGACCTCGGGGCCACAGGTTCCCCACTGCTGGATACAATAGGGATTTAAAACAAAAAAATAGACATTGGAGAGTACACATGCAATATTTATGTGCGTGGGGTCGGTGTGGAAGAAAGGGCCATCATCCTTAAGGAGTGTCATTTAAAGTGTGTTTTGCTTTTATTAAATGAACAGCATAAGCTAGACACCTCCACCCCTCCATCACTCAACACCCCATCCCTTTAAGGCAGGTGGAGCAGGGTGTGAGGGCAGGTGTTTGTCATCATTAGGCTTTTTACATAGATTATAAAATCTTCCTGAAAGGTGGTGGATAGAGGAGCTGACCTTGGAGGCTGGAAGACCTGGGTTCCAATCCTGCTTCTGACATACTAGCTATGTGACCCCACGTGGGCAAGTCACTTAACCTCTCAGTGTGCCAGGCAGCTCTCTCAAACTATGTTACTGATCTCCCTAGGATAAAGGGAGCTCCTTCACTGGGCACAGATAAAATCACAAGTTTGAGAGCCTCTAAAGAACCCAAGAAACCATAGCCTCTCAGTGTTTTAAGGCCATCTCTTCCCTCTCTCTTATTTTACTGATATGAAAATTGAGGTTTTAACTGACTGCCCATGGTCACAGAAGAATAAGATAATTAGGTAGAAGGAGGACGTTTTGTGTGCATGTTCTTTACTATTAGTAGATTTAGTCTGCCCTTTCATGAATGTTCCTAGCGATGGTCACAGAGAAAGAAATCTCAGCCAGATGCTGTCTGTCCTCAGCCTGCATTACCCTGCCCACTCTGATCTTGATTACAGGCACTGTGCTGGTGGTGCTGGTCGAGGGTGTGTGGTGTGTAGACCGTTGTAGGTGCACATGTAGAATGGCCTAATAGACTTCTCCTCTTCCCCGCAGCAATGAAAACCTAGCCGGGTGCTGAGTGATGGAGCGTTTCATTGACTCAGGGACGCAGACAGAGGCTGTGGTGGTGCTTTCTTTGGCGCAGGCGGCAGTGTTGGGTCTGGTCTCAGAGAATGAGCTCTTTGGTGCTACCATCAGCCCTGAGGCCTTCTACCCGATGTTGGGACACGAGCTCTCTGACACGGCCGCTGTAGAACCAGAGCCCCCGGACAGTGACTACCAGCTGGAGTGTGCGGGGGGAGCGCCAGGAGAGCCCCCAGAGGAGGAGGTGCTAGAGGTCGAGGCGGCGTTTGAGAAACACACCCGGAGGAAGAAACGTCCCCCGGTGAGACTGGTGCCCAAAGTCAAGTTTGAGAAGATGGACGAGGAAGAGGAGGAGGAAGACGTATATGAAGTGTCTGTGCCAGCTGATGACAGGCAGGAGGCTCCGGGAGAACCCACAGAGGAGGCCAGCTGCGAGGGCATGGTACAGAGCAGCTCGGTCAAGATGATCGACCTCAGCACCTTTGGCCGAAAGTCCCGGCACTCCCGGCACCTGCAGCGGGCTCCCCGGCAAGAGCTGGATGGGGCAACGTATAACGCCCGCTTTCCAGATTCCACTCCAGATGGCTACGCTGAACCTACTATGGTGCTGACCCGGGCTGGGTCTGAAGCCATGCATCCAGAGTGTGGATTTGAGCCCCACATGACCTCGTTGAGTGATGCTGAGGCTCCTGCTCCCGAGTCTCCGGAGCCCGTGAAGAATGATCAGGGCTTTGTGTGGCAGGACCCCGGGGAGTTTGAGGCAGACCCCGCCGGCTCCACCGCAGACCACCACAAGAAAGCCCAGCTGGACCGGTTGGATATCAACGTCCAGATCGACGACTCCTACCTGGTGGAGGCAGGCGATCGGCAGAAGCGTTGGCAGTGCCGCATGTGCGAAAAGTCCTACACCTCCAAGTACAACCTGGTGACCCACATCCTGGGCCACAACGGCATCAAGCCCCACTCATGCCCACACTGCAGCAAGCTCTTCAAGCAACCCAGCCACCTGCAGACCCATCTGCTGACCCACCAGGGCACCCGGCCCCACAAGTGCGAGGTGTGCCACAAGGCCTTTACGCAGACCAGCCACCTCAAACGACACATGCTGCTTCACACCGACATCAAGCCCTACAGCTGTCACTTCTGCGGCAGGGGCTTTGCCTACCCCAGCGAGCTGAAGGCGCATGAGGTCAAGCACGAGAATGGGCGCTGCCACGTGTGTGTTGAGTGTGGCCTGGACTTCTCCACCCTGACCCAGCTCAAGCGGCACCTGTCCACCCACCAGGGCCCCACCCTCTACCAGTGCCTGGAGTGCAACAAGTCCTTCCACTACCGGAGCCAACTGCAGAACCACATGCTGAAGCACCAGAACGTGAGGCCCTTCGTCTGCACAGAGTGCGGCATGGAGTTCAGCCAGATCCATCACCTCAAACAGCACTCGCTCACCCACAAGGTAATGGGGAAGGGGGCTCATCAGCTACTCCCCTTCATCCTCCACCCCCTGCCCCCAATGCAGGGGGCTCTTGCCTTGTGCTCCATAGGCCTCCCTCTCCTCTTAATAAACTGTTTTCCCACCCTCTCTGGCCTCCCTGCTCTCAGCATCATCATCATACTTTTATTTTCATATTCCTGGTCCTCTGCCTTTCCAGTATGGATCACCTCATGAAGAAGGCCTTAGTGGGAAGGGATTGGGAGGGACCTGGGTTTGTGTCCTGTTAATATAGGGTCTCTAATGCTTATGAGCCATGTTGCTTAATTCTCTGAGCCTCCTCTTTAAATTTAAAGTAATACCCATAGTACCTTATCTCCCAGGGTGGTTGTGTAGGTCACATGAGATCTTGCAGGCCAAGTGCTTTGTGAGACTTATTAGCATACCATGTAAATATTAACTGTCACTATTCTTTTTCCCAGCTGGGGCAGAGTACCCTCGCGATCCCACCTATCCTAGTTGAAGCAATTGCTTTGTCTCATAGTGACAACCCCAAATCTAACAAACTCAAAGGAAAAGATTATGAACCAATAATAATAATAAGGCAAAAGCTAAAGATGCAAATTCCCCTTAAAAAGCAATAACTTTATATTTATGTAGTAATACTGTGTCCATATTCTGTGTGTGTGTGTATATATAGATATAAACATACGTGTGTGTGCACATATATATGCAGAAACATGTGTATATATGCATGTATATGTATATACACATACACACAAATCACTTTTTTACTATAAACTCTAGGAGACAAGAAGCATATGGTAGCTATTCATCATTTATTTGACAAAGATTTATGGAATCTTGTGACGCACAAGGCATTGTTGGGGTGCGGTGGTCTTCTCAGAAGAGCTTCCAGGATAGCCATGGAAAGAAGCCATAAACACATGGAACAGCTGTATATAGTAGGAGGCAGAATAGAATAAAGTACAAGTTTAGTACAGTTCAATTCCACACGCCTTTATTAGGCACCTAGTACGTACCAGGCATCGGGAGATACAAAGACAAAAACAAAACTGTCTCTGCTGTCACAGAGATCGTGTTATCTTGGGGGGGAGACAACACATATGCAAATAAAACAAATACCGAGTATATACCAAGTCAGTGCCCAGTGGTTTTTAGGGGAGGGATGGAAGTACTGAAGTGCCCCTGTAGCAAGAATTGTCCTAAATATTGGCTGTACCCCTAAAGTGAGCTATATAGGTATTAATGAAATTATACTTTAATTAATAGAATTATACAACTCTCAGCTTTCAGACAGCCAGTATTTGAGCGAAGAGTGTGACTTCTATCTTAACCACTACTGTGTGTGCTCTCTTGTGGATCCAGTATATTTTGATGCTCAGTTAGTACTAAACAATTAGCCCCATTTATCGTGATCTTTATCAACAGATATTTATTCAGCTTGTACTCTCTGGGTATGGCATTAAGGCCTGTGGGTGATGCACAGATGGTGGAGACAGATAAATAGATATAGGACTAACAAGAATGGTAGAGAGCCCGGTCCATGTATCTTTAAACATTGCACCTTGTAATTCAGACGCCATTACCCTCTCCACATAAATCCATAGGCCCCTGGATATGCAGGCAGAGAAGCACAAGCCAGTTTGTGTGATGTTAAAAGGGACCCAGATGAGAACCCTAGGATCTGATGGTTCTGGGAGGGCACCATACACTTTCAGGGTAGCATCTTCCTAGTAGCATTCATAGCAGAGCATGTCCCACTGGGCAGGATGGCTCAGAGGTAGGCATTGGTTCCAGTGTTGTCACTGTAGAAGACCTAGCTTCAGATCCGTGTGACTTCACCCCACTAGTCAGTCCCTCAGGTTCCGCTTCTGTAATATCAGGGGCTAGACATGATAACTTCTCAATATTCATCCAGCTCTAACCTTCTATGAACCTATGACCCTATGTTGAAAGAGGTATGTTTCACCCCAGAAACGTGGCTACAGCCATGTTCATTTGTTCTCCTCACAAGGAGAGTTCACTCATGCCCTTGCTGTGACTTTGATCTTTTCAGGGAGTAAAAGAGTTCAAGTGTGAGGTATGTGGCCGAGAATTCACCCTGCAAGCCAACATGAAGCGGCACATGCTCATCCACACCAGCGTCCGGCCATACCAGTGCCACATCTGCTTTAAGACCTTTGTTCAGAAGCAGACCCTCAAGACCCACATGATTGTGCATTCCCCTGTGAAGCCCTTTAAATGCAAGGTACCATTAGCGTCACCCCTGAGCACCCTCTAAGGGTGGGCCACCCTCACAGCAGGGTAAGACCTGCCAGGAGTGTGGGACTGTCACTTTGGAAGAAAGCCAAGTTGGCATTGAGACGGGCCTGGGCAGTCAGCTTTCCCTTCGCTCTGGCTGTTGGGGTGGGTTTGGATGCAAGAGTCATCAGTCTGCCAAAAGCCTTCGGCTCTGGGGTAGGAGTGTCAGGGGGGATTTTCCACATCTATAATAGTGAGACCACTGTGGTAATTGGAAAAGAATGGATGGTACATGGCCATAGAGCAGGGGCTCTTAGTTGATGGTCTGGGGACCCCTTGGCAGCGCCCATGGAAAGATTAGCGGGGGTGGGGGTGACGGAGGTGGGAGTCAATGAATTTGGATGGGGGAAAAAAATATTACATCTTAATTGTAATACAAGTGGTTTCCATGGTATTTCTGTGTGTTTTACTTCATGCATTTGAAACCATTTTTCTGAGAAGGGGTCCATAGGCTTCTCTGGACTACCAAAGGAGTCCAGGACGCACACAAAAATGTTAAGAAGCCCTGCTGTATATAGAGTGAAACACCAGCCCTTCAGCTTGGACTAGCTAGCAGGGAGGCAGTGGAGGGAGAAGTGGTGAGATGTTTGGAGGGGCATCAGTAGATTGGGTTTGTGATTTTGTTTCTCAGTTCCTTTTTCTGCAGCAGCCATATGAGCGTGAGAGTGGAGTGGCTCTGTGGTGTCATTGGGGAAAGGAAAAAAAAATGAAGGAAATAAATCTGACAGACAACTTGATTTTGTTTCTGGCCATGTGGCCCTGAGCAGGAGGCCCCACCCTGGATCCTGTTTGGGAGAGAAGCAAGGGCCACTCCCAGAGTTTAAGGGTGTCATTTCCCTACAGGTCTGTGGGAAATCCTTCAACCGTATGTATAACCTGCTGGGCCACATGCACCTACATGCTGGCAGCAAGCCCTTCAAGTGTCCCTACTGCTCCAGCAAGTTCAACTTGAAGGGCAACCTCAGTAGGCACATGAAGGTCAAACATGGGGTCATGGACATCGGCCTGGATAGCCAAGGTAAGTGTGGAAGCCTGGGCTCCATTTTGGGGGAAGACTGGGGCAAGAGAACAGGCCCAGGATTAGCACTTGTCTGACTCTCATCCTGGTGAGGGCAGAGAAGAGACAGTGGGGAGACTTGCAGTTGCCTCTTCTACAACAACCCCTAGAAACCTCTCTGCAAGGCCACTGATGTTGGCAGGCTAATCCAGGCCATGCTAGTTTAGAGTTAGAAAAGAGCTGCTCTGTGTTGGTAGTGGTGGAATGCAGTAGTCCAACAGAGAGGACATTGGATAGGGGGTGATAAGCCCTGGGTGCAGACCCTAGCTTGGCCTTTGACTAGCTACATGACCATGGGTAAGTCACTTAACCTCCGAGTCTAATTTCCTCATCTAAAAAACGGGGATAAAAAGAATCACCCAGGATAATACGTGCAAGCGGCTTTGTAAATTATAAAGCACCATATAAATGTTGGCAGTTATCATTGCAGGCTTAGGAACAAGGCCACGTCCTGTCATAGAGAAAGAAAAGGGACCCCTTGGAGGACACACCAAGTGTACATGATCCAGGGGAGTGAAATCCAAATCCTTCATTAAGCTCTGGGTTCCGAGGTTCTAAAGAGAGGTATTGAGCAGGAATTCCTGACTAGCTAGGCAAGCTGGGGTGGAGAAAAAAGCATCGTTTGTATCTTTGTGCCTGTCTGTAAATCCACAAGTACTTACTATGGGCTTGTATGCCTAGAACTGTGTTGGGCCCTGTAGGGAACAGGAAAGAAATTCCTCCAAGATGGCTTTAAATTTCCTTACAGTAAGATTGAAAGACTTCAGACAATGGCAAACCATCCAAGACAGTGGATACTCTGGTGCAAAATTGTTTTAGGAGAGCCTCTAATTTTCATAGTTTAGAAAATAGGGAGATCACGGAGAGTCAAAGTAATCAAGGAAGGCTTCCTGAAAAAGGTGGTATTTAGTGGGCTTTGAAAGACAAATGAAATGTAGATGAGGAGAGGACATCCCAGGTTGGACGAAGAACATGAGCAAAAGTGCAGTGGTAGGAATGAGGACAATGTGCATGCAGAGAGACGCATCTGACTCGAGCAAGGACCGATGATGCATCCAGGGCTCTCCATATTTGAACACACTGCAACTCACTCGTGCCCGCCATATTCCTCTCCATTGAGGCCCTGACAATTTCGATTCTTTGGCAGCTGTAGGGTTCCATGATCTGTAACTATATAACATGTGGAGCAGTGAAAGGAGCGCTGAATTAGAAGTCACAGGGCTTGGGTTCAAATCCACTCCCCATTTGTGTTACATTAGGCAAGTCTCTCCACACCAACTTTTGCAAAATCAAAGGTTGGACTAGATGGAGAGAGAAAAAGCATCTGTATTAGCACCTGCTGTATACCAGGTAATATGCTAAGCGCTTTACACATATTTGATCCTCACAACAACCCTGCGAGAGAGCCCCATTTTATAATTAAGAAAACTGAAGCAGACCAAGGTTAAGTGACATGACCAGGCTCACACAGCTAGTAAGTATCCGAGGCTGGATCTGAGCTTGGGTCTTCCTGACCTCAGGTCCAGGGCTCTATCCATCATGCCATCTAGCTTCCTTAGATGATCTTTAAGGTCCCTTCTGGCTCTTAATCTGTGAACCCTGCAAGGATAATGGTGTTAAAATGATGGATCTTTGCTTCTGTGGACAACATGGAATTGTTGCGAGGGCTGTGCCATTTCTCGGATACAGTCAGCCCATTTGTGAGACTGGGTCATTTGGGGTGGAGCCAGATTGGAGTCTGAAAGCCAAGCAGAGGAGGTCAGGTTTGCCATATGGCAGGAACCGTTGAAGTCTTTGGAGCATCAGTCTGGCCACGGCAGACAGGGTTTTCAGGAGATTTGTCCGGCAGAGGAGTGGGGTGCAGGGTCAGGGAAGGGAGAGAGGTTGCTAAATGGAGAGAGGGCTGTTAGAAGGCTGATGCCACAATCCACGTGTGAAGTAACGAGAACCTGGATTCCATTGTGGTGCTCATGGAGATGGAAGAGGGACGAGGGAAGGTAGACATTGCAGAGGATTTAGTGGCTGACTCTGCGAGGAAGGAAGCTGGGTCACAGCACTAACGGCAGGCCCAGAAGCCGAGGCCATTCAGCCGGTGACATCGGGCACTTGGGTGTGAGCTCTCCCATCAACTCTTAGAGGTGCAGCCAACTTTCAGAGCTCCTTCAGGAGACACCTAGTGGCTAGAGCAGCACACCAGAAGACGCCCAGGCTCTGAGAACCTTGGCTGCCTCAGAGGAGAGCCTCCTTCTGGCCACCTGGAGTATCCTGGCCATTCAGAAGAGAGCTGAACTCTTCCTGGATTGACCGCAGTTGTGGACAGGCCACAGAGAATTAAAGAAGTTGCCTGTTCTGTCTTCTCTTCCAACAGAGTCACTGGAGTAATCTCTCAGAACTTTAAAAATAAGCGTGTTTAAATTTCCTGTTCTTGGGTGATATCCTTTCTCCCTTGCAGCTAGGTCATTGTCTAGGCTTGCTGGGTTGACTGTATTTGACCGATCTTTTCTAGATCCCATGATGGAGCTGACGGGTGCAGACCACGCAGAACTAGACGGTCCACAGGAGATGGAAGACTACGAAGAAAACTCCTTTGACTATACTGGGGTGGAGAACAGCGCTGATGACAATGCACTGACTGAGCAGGCCATGAAGGAGATGGCCTACTACAATGTATTATAGCTGTGAGTGAGGGTGCTGGCTCCCCAAGGCATGCTCCCGTGAAGAGGGGAGAGGCACATTGGGGGAAGGGAGGAGGGAGAGAGAGAGAGAGAGAAAGAGAGAGAGAAGGAAAAATTATTTGGACTTGATGCTGTTCAAGAAAACAAGCTACTGTCCCACTGCTCTGAGCCCCTCCCACTCTCCTGTAGTTCATTGAACCGTTAGGAAAAATTGATTTAGACCAAATGGAGATCTTGCCACTGGGTCCCAGCTGTGAACATGACTCGGATTCCCAGGCTATCTCAATGAAGGATGAAAAGTGGGAGTGGAAGGGGCCAAAGTCAGGGCTTCCCTGGCTCCAGCCCCCTTTGCCTGGATGAAGTAAAGTACAGGGAAGAGACAGGAGAAACACCTTCAGGTCAGAGACAGCATGGGGTGGGGGGAGCTGGGGGCTAAGTCACCCAAGAAAAGCAGGGAGGACCGCCGCCTCGGTGTCCGGAGCCTCTCCCCCCGTGACCTGATCTCCGGCCACATGAGGTCGAGGCAGCTAAAACTCCTGGCTGCTCGGGGCAGGGGGCTGTTCTGGTGAGGTCTCACCCCATCCATCTCCGCTCAGGCTATCTTGAAATCCCCAAACACTGGAGGAGGAGAACATCTGAGCCACACGTTGTATCTCTTCTTAACCTACCCCCTGGTTTCGGGCCGCTTTGTCCTTTGTGCAGTACAACTCTGCCCCACACTTGGTTCCACTGCCCCATGGAAGGAGGGCCTCGAGAAGGGAGCTAAGTCCTTTAACCTTTGGGCCCAGGGGCCTCATTTCCCCAAGTGCACTACACGAATAAAGAGTTGACCCAGCCTCTCTGGACAACAGACTCGACTCCCCCAGACCAGGGGAGAGAGGTGGGAGCAATGTCAGAGCACCATGGCATTCCTTGTATTCTACCTCCTGGCTCCTCCCCAGGCCTCGTACTGGGGAGCACAGCCCATCCAGGCACATTCAACATGTAGATTTTTACCTGCAGGAAAATCAGACTGTAGGAAAATGGAATGTATTCCTGGCCTTCCGAAGTCACTCCCTCTCCCGTGGGATGCATCAACCCCTCCTAACCAGCATGCCTCTTGTCAGGTCCCTTCACTCTGTGGCACTGCTTGGAAAAAACACCAGGAGAAGTGGTTTTCATATTGGTGTCCATAAGGGGTCATGGTTTTTTATTTATTTAAAAAAAAGTGGTTCACGGCAGACATGTGCCCTATGATCTTGAGGCCCCCAAAGGCTCCTGGTAACTCAAACAAAGCAGGTTTGCCTTATCAAGTTTGAAAAATCACTGACCTAGAGGAAGAGAAGTGGGAATACTGGGGGATGGGGGAGCAGGGGCCATGGTTGGGGAAGCTCCTGGGTTGACATGGGAATGGGTGTCCTCAGGGGGGAGGCCAAGGAAGACTTGTTTTTGTTTTTTGTTTTTTTGTTTTTGAGGGGGTGGGGTGGGAAATTTTAAAGTATTTTCTTATTCACATGTCCTGGTTTTGAGGATAGGGGCAGACCGAAGTTGCAAGGCTGCCGAGGGAGAGCAACATATTTAAAAAGGAAAATGAAGCCTGTACAAAATATTTGAGCAAATGTGGGTATTTTGAAAGTAATTTATTTTTTTTTCCTCTATGTGCTGATCTGTTGCATTTTATCTTTTTTTTTCTTCCCCCCATCCCAATGGAGATTCTTTTTTCTCCCCCAAACTTAATCGTTCTCATGTACTGTGTGTGTGACTTGTGATGCCCAAACTAGAAGCAGGCTGTACTGGATCTCAGGGCTCCAACAATGACTGTTGGAGTGTGGTGGACCAAAGACCGAGATTTGCTATCGCTACCTAAAGAAAAGGCCAAGGGAGGGGGTTTGGGAAGATGAGAGGAAGAGAGTCAGGAAGGAAACTCAACACTGGGGAAAAATAAGGGACTTGCAGTTTCTTCTGCCCAGGCCCAGTGGGGCACTACCCCTCCAGCTCCAAGGCCTTTTAAGCTAAGGATCATCACTCACGTTTCTCACCTTACCAGGCTTCCCTCATTGATGGACAAGCAGGTGGCAGTTCTGGCCTTACCTAGCAGCAATATTTATTCATTTAACACCTATCGAACACTTTCTCTGTGTGAGGCGTGGCCCCAAATACTGCGCCCCCTACTCATTCCCACTGCCCTAGCACTGCTTTCTTCCACCTGGAAAGAAGGCCCTCAAACTTGCCAAAGTAATGGAGCTAACAGGCCTGAGGTAGCAAAGCCATGTTTGTAGGAACGCAAATGTTCTTAGCCTCCCCTGCTGAGCCTCCAAGGTTTCAAGGTCTTCTGGTCCTATACCATGGAGGAAAGGGGAATAAGAAAACCGATACTGCTTACAAATGGCAGGGAAGGAGGTTTGGGAAAGGGGTTGGTGAGGTGTTTTGACAACGTGTCAATCAGAAACAGAAGGCGGAAATTCATGGGGCAACCTGACAGAAACATTCTTACAGCACAAAAGAAAATATCATTTGGGGACAAGAGCTAACCAAAGTGAAATGGAAGCCCAAGCCCTGCCCGCAACTCTAATACGAATCTGTGTTCTTACACACTGAATAGATGGCGCTAGACAATTCTACAAGGCTTACCTAAGCTCACACAGGTAGCATTGGGAATAACCACTAAAGGGCATTACCCTCTCTGCAAGGAGACAGTCAGCCATCCACAACTTTTGTTTAATTCCTATCCTCATGCAGACCCATTGGCTCTCCTTTCCCAGCTAGGTTTTCTTCTGTGATTGTTGGGCACTGCCGTACTTTGCCCTGATCGGAGCTGCCTCCTCCCCCTTGAACCCACTTCTACAGTTGGTGAACTAAGTCTCATCAGTTCCTAAGCCTGGCGTCGTTTCCAGTTCCATGGTTCACCAGGCATCCTTGTCCAATTTCTGGCTATACACCGAGGGGGAGGAAAGCCCTCAGACCCCAGCCTCCAAAGTTTCCACTATCACGTTCAGGTGGCAGATGCCAGTTCCTGTGGAAGACTTTATTCTGCTAAGCAGAATGGTATCCTTCCCCACAAACTACCTCCTCCCATTTTGTCTTTATCCCCTGGTACCAAAAAAGAATCCTGTATCTCTTCCCTCTTCTCATAAATACGGTGGCCTTGGCTTTAGAACTGGGATACTGCTGAGAGAAAAGGCTCACGTCCCCTTCCCCCAGTGGGAAGAATTTGTTCTCAAAGGGGACAGGGTGGAGAGAGGCAGAATCTGCCCCGACCCTCACACAACCCTCCGCCACTCACACTCCTCCTTTCCTTCTGCCTCCCCTCACTGGCCCCCTTGGTTCCTCTCCTATTCCCTCTTCACTCCTCCCAGCCCTCCCACCAGCACTGGCCCCCTCTTCATTGTACTTGAAAGCCACAGTGCTAGTGCCTTTCTTTCCTGCCAATGAGACTGAGAAAGGCCACAGCACAATTCACAACTTGGGGTGCAGTATTGGAAAATCCCCCCCTTCCCCATCCCTTTTTCAAAAATACACACACACACACACACACACACACAAAAACAAGGAAAAAAGGCATGCAGCCTCTCAGTGACTTTGGAAAACTGTATGAATCGCATTTTAACTTATTTTGATGTGTACACAAAACAACAGTTTAGAAATTCCACTTGTGCAAAGCCCTACTGTGTTTTTTATGTTTTCTGTTTTAAAGAGTTGTTTACTTAGCAATAATTATAAATAAATGAATATTCTTTAGAAAGGTGACTCTTGAGCGTTTCTTCTCGAAGAGGATGACATTAGACCCGCAGATTTGGCAGATTCAGTGACGGCTGAGTTATCTCGCTTCATACCTTCCCTCAAGAGTAACGCCCAGGTTCACAGGAAATCCTACTCTCCTGTAACCTTAATTTAGAGTTAGACTTCTGCATATGGGTGTTCAGGGAAGACTAGCAGCTCTGGTAGGAGGGCTCACCAGAGCCCTTTTCAGGGCTGCCCATCCACCTTTGGTGTTTACCTGTCACCCAGCTCTTGCCCGTGGCTCCAAGAAGCTACAACTTGCAGAGTGACCACACTCCAGTAAACTGTCTTGGCAGATGGGCTGAGGTTGAGGGTAACTGACAGGCCTCACACCTGTCAGTGAGTTAGCGGGACATCTGCCCCAAGCATGGGAAGGCTTTCCGTGGCGGAATGGGTTGGATAAAAACAACCTGTCCCAGCGGCCACCAAGGAGGCTGAAGGAGGTGCTATGGAACACTTAGAGCTTGGTCAGGCATTGAAGAAGCCAAGGTCGTCCACTGCATCCTAGACCATCACCAGGTGTCTTCTGTCACTGGACTCGATGACGCCACAACTTCTTCCTCACTTAAATCCAACTCATGCAAAAGTCAAGATATCACCCATGATGTCGTTGGTTCTCTTCCATGAACAGGGTTAGTCTTATATTACAGAGGTTTCCTCCTCTCTCTGGTGCCTGTGGCCCCAGAATTGTTGAATATCAGCGTCACATAGAACAGGGAGCTTTAACAAGAATGACAGGTCCAGCTTTTTTTTTTTTTTTCGGTTCCTGGCTTCCAAGATGACCAAGAAGAGGAGGAACAACGGGCGCGCCAAGAAGGGCCACGGCCACGTGCAGCCCATCCGTTGCACCAACTGCGCCCGCTGCGTGCTGAAGGACAAGGCCATCAAGAAATCTGTAATCCGCAACATCGTGGAAGCCGCGGCGTCAGGGACATCTCCGAGGCCAGCGTCTTCAATTCCTATGTGCTGCCCAAACTGTATGTGAAACTACATTACTGTGTGAGCTGCGCGATCCACAGCAAGGTAGTGAGGAATCGCTCCTGTGAGGCTCAGAAGGATCAGCCACCCTCGCCCCAATTCAGACCTGCAGGTGCTGCCCCCAGAGCCCCTCCAAAGCCCATGTAAAGAGCTATCTGTGTATCAACATTCCTGAACCGATCAGAGGAAAATAAAATGGTTGGTCTATCTTAAAAAAAAAAAAAGAAAGAATGACAGGTCCAAGGACCTGAGTCCATTTTTCCTTAGCCTTGGACATGTCACTTGATCTCATTTTCATCTGTAAAAAGAGGAGTTTGAACCTGTGAGCTCTGTCCCAGCTTTATGATTTTTAAGGTTTGAAAGCCACTCAATACATATGTTAATTTTGAGCAAGTCACTTTACCCTGTGGGTCTCCATTACTGTAAGAAAGAGGGCCCCAGATCCCTTCCAGTTCTGTGATACTATGGGACAGCTAGAACAGGGGCAGGGGGCGGGCCCACACAAACATTTCTCCCTGCTAATAGAGGACAAAGCCGGTGTCTCTCCACTCACAGTCTGAAGTTGATTCTCAAGCCCTGGGCCTTGCAGTTGTTGGCTGTGGTCCTGCTTTTGATTCCTTTCCAGGGGTTTCTGCCACAACTACTTGAATGAAAAGGAAGGTAACAGGACTACAGAAGGGGCTTCAGAGACTATTTGGTCATGTCCCCTTACAGATGAAATAAATGAGGCCCAAGGATATTACTTGATTTTCCCAAGGTCACAAAGGAAGCCTATATACCAATATACTATCAGGCTCCCTAGGCAGCTAGGAGGTACAAGTGGATAGAGTGATAGGCGCTCTGGAAGACCTGAGTTCAAATCCAGCCTTAAGACACGTGGGCAAGTCACTTAACTGCTGCCTCAATTTCCTCAGCTGTAAAATGGGGAAAATAACAGCACCTACTCTGCAAGGTTGTTGGGAGGATCAAATGAGATAACACTTGTAAATTGCTTAACACAGGATCTGGCATTACATAGCTACACTTAAGGCTTATTCCCTTTTCTTCCCCTTTCCTTTAATCATGATTGAAACTAGATCACCAAGTTTCTTTCCCAAAGTACGTTTGAGTCTCCTGAGGATTTTTTTTTTTTTAGTAAAATATATGTGCATTTTTATGGTCTGTGAAATAAGTTACTGGAAGAAGGTGGGAAACTGTCCAGAATTCTTTAAACATGAAGCCACTAGGTGGCGCTACAGTGCACAAAGTGCCAGGCCTGGGGCCTGGAAGCTTGATCTGTGTTCAAATGTGACCTCAAGACACTAGCTGTGTGACCTTGGGAAAGTCACTTCATCCATTTTGTCTCAGTTTCCTCATCTGTAAAATGAGTTTGAGAAGGAAATGGCAAACTACTCCAGGACCTCTGCCAAGAAAACCCCAAATGGGGTCACAAAGGGTTAGAAATGACTGAACTATAACAAAACATGAAGCAGTATCAGTGTGGATTGGTTAGTTGCAGATGTGCCTAAAGGAAAGGAGAGAACCCAGGCCATATTTCAAGATTTATTCATTTGACCAACATATATAGGGCACTTAGATTCATAGGGATAATTAGCAGAGTCCATGAACAAAATTTTGGGGGGTCGCTTTCAATATAATTGGCTTCCTTTATAATTGTATTTTATGCCTTTAAAAACATTTCAGAAAGGGGTCCTTAGACTTCAGCCACCAAAGGGATCCATGACATAAAAATGGTTAAGAATCCCTGACTTCGAATGTACTGGGGAAGGAAATGCAATGGATAATGAGAATTTTTTTGCCTCAAATTTTCAACCTCCCGGAGTTCCATTATAGGAGCAGAGTAGAAAAATTAAGAGCTGAGGCTATGGACTATATGGAAAAGAACCAAAGGGAAACACCTGGAAGAGATGCTTAGTGAGGCAGGAAGTGTGAGGACAAGGAAGGAAGAAGTAGGACGGGCCGATCTTAGGCTGTATTAATGGAAGTCACGCCCAAAACAAGGGGAAGCAATCCCACTGTATTCTGAAGTGGTCAGATCACACCTGGAGGTAGTGTTCAGTGTTCAGATTTACATTTTAGGAGTTTTCGATAACCTGCAAAATATTTGGAGAAGGATAATAAAGACGGCGGGTAGTCTGTAAATAGCATCATGAAGAACGGAGCTGGAAGAAGGAAGCAAAGAGGAGCTGGAGGTGTTTAACCTAAAGAATGGACAATTTGGAGGTAGATGGGCTAGCCCACTTCCAGTATCTGAGAGACTATGTCATCTTGATGAATATTTAGACCTAGTCTGTGTTGGTCCAGAAGGTATGAGTAGGACTGATGGACAGGGGGCCATATTTTAACTGGATCTAAGATATAACTTTGTAATAAAGCCATCCAAAGCTGGAATGGGTGACTTTATAGGGAGCTAGCTCCTTGTCACTGGTAATATATTCAAGCAGGGGCAGCTAGGTGGCGCGAGTAAAGCACCGGCCCTGGAGTCAGAGGGACCCGGGTTCAAATTTAGCCTCAGACACAATTACTAGCCATGTGACCTTGGGCAAGTCACTTAACCCCAATTGCCCTGCCTTCCCCCCCCCAGGGGGAAAAAATTATATATATATATATAAATTTTTATATATATATATATATATATATTTTCAAGCAGAGGCAGAATGAATACCTGTCAGAGGCACTGCAGAAGGGATTGCCATGCATGGTCTCTGAGGTCCATTCCAACTCATAATGAGTAATGATCTGTTCCAAGTCATTTTCACTCATGTCCGGTTCTTGGGGTGATCCCATTTGGGGTTTTCTTGGCAAAGATACTGGAGTAGTTTGTCATTTCCTTCTCCAGCTCATTTTACAGATGAGGAAAATGAGGCAGAGTTAAGTGACCCGCCCAGGGTCACACTGTTAATAATTATCTCAGGCTAGATTTGAACTCAGGAAGATAAATCTTCCTTATTCCAGACCCAGCACTCTATCCACAGTTTTTTGTTTGTTGCATTTGCGGGGAGGGAGAGAAGAAACTAATGATCTAGGGTAGAGATTCTTAACCTTGGGTCCATGGTCCCTTAACAGATCTGTGGATAAATTTTATGAAATTGGGTTGGAAAAAAAAAATCTTTTCCTTTAACTGCTACTTAAAATTGTTACTTCTCCCCAGTTAAAATTTTTTTAAAAATCATTATTCTGAAAAAGAGTTCAGTCTGTAGGCTTTGTTAGACTGTCAAAGGGGTCTGTTGTTTCATCCTTTTTTTTTTTTTTGGAGAGGAAAAGGAAAGGCAGTTGGGGTTAAGTGACTTGCCCAAGGTCACACAGCTAGTAAACGTCAAGCATCTGAGACCTCATTTGAACTCAGGTCCTCCTGACTCCAGGGCCGGTGCTCTATTTGCTGTGCCACCTGGCTGTCCCTCATCCTTCATTTTTAAAGAGTATCAATGACATCAGACTTTTTCATGAATTGCATTTAAGTGAGACAGAGCTGTGCAGTCACCAGCCTCACTCTCTCTTTCTGAGTCGTCAAAGTCCAGTGGCAGGATGCAGGACAAAAATCAGGACAACTGGCAATGACCCGGGATGCCGCGGATGACCTTGGTGTCTCCAAGCCTGACCAGTCTCTAAGCACTCCACAGCGCCTGCTTTGGCTGCCTTCGTGGGTATCAGAACAGACTGTTCCCATCATTCACGTACGTGAGGTAGACGTCCCCCTAACTCACTGACACAGTTAAGGCCTGTCAGTTACCCTCAGCCTGGTTTAGCCCGTCTGCCAAGATGGCTTACCAGTGTGGCCGCTGTGCACACTACAGCTTCCTGGGAGCCACAGGTGAAAGTTCGGTGACAGGTGTGGCCCTGAAAAGGGCTCTGGCCAGCCCTCACACCAAAGCTGCTAGTCCTCCCTGGACACCCCATGCATCCCGCCAAAAGGATGGAAAGGCAATAAAAGATTAAAAGTTAAAGTTTCTTAATGAACCACTCAGAGATATTCTGAGGGTAAATATCAAATTCACATGGCATAAACAAGGAAACAGACTTGACAAGGGGATAGAAGGAACACAGATCACAAAAATAAGGTTATCAAAGGGAAGTGAGGAAGCCACCATTCTTTTACTCTTCTTAATGACTGTTGGGTGGGTGACCTGTATCAGCTTCCCTTGGAATGGAGGGAGGAGAAATAACTGCAGCATCTGGGACTTCTCATTTGAATGCCACCCACCGATGGAAGATATGGAAGTGGAGCTGCTTTCAAGACATTGTCGGCGGGGGCGGGGGGGCCAGGGAGAGGGGCTCCAGGCTGCTCCCAAGTGACCGCAGCTCCCGTGGGGCTTACGGCATTGTTCATCCTCTTGATCCCTTCCACCACTCCTAAGTTTATTCCGAGAGGTTAATGATAAATGAGCCCCTTGAAAGGACCGATGCATTGCTCATACACCCTCCCCCCCGCCGCCAAATACAAACACAGCAGACAGGCAGCTTTGTAAAGAGAGTTTAGTAGCTAAATATGGCACAGTGTGTTCAGAGGACGGTATATAAATTACAGTATGTGAAACACCAACTTTGGCTGAGGCAAAACATGCCTCGAAACTCATACCTCACACATGCTTTAGGGGAAAAAAATCTTCTAACCCCCCCCCCCCCATCAACTTATAAAAAGTATCCCCAGCACATGTTTCCTGTTCCAAATTGCCAAGTGAAAGGGTTATGGATCCTTCCATGCTGAGGGAGATGGTGGGGGCCGGGGGAAAGAAGGGAAGTTGGAGAAGTGGAGAACAGGAAAGGCACTATATCTGCCCACCTCCTGCTCTACTCTCACCTCCTAACCTGCAGCCAGAGCTGCTCCCCACCAACACCTATTTCTGGCCCAGAGCTTTGTCTAAGTTCCTCTTGATTGTGTCCAAGAAGTCCTCGGTATTCACATAGTGCTCATTCAGCTTCACACTGCAAGTAGAACAGAGGTAGTGAGCCCCTGGGAGAAGCACTTGCCTCACCCAGACCCCTGAAAGCCTAGTAGGAAGAGGTCCAATGAACAGCAAATAGGACCAGCTACCAATGGGGGAAGGAGACAGGGCCAAGTACACACTCTAAGAAGGATGTAAGAAACTGCATGCATCGTCCTCCCACCTCCATCCACTGGACACTTAGACCTTTGCTATGACACCCATGGTTTATCACTGAATAAACACTGAAGGTAATGGAGAACGTTTTGCTGGCATTCACCACATGCATTTGTAAAAAAGTAGTATTCAAAGCATGGCCTTCATCAAACTTCCCTGTGTTCTGTGCACAAGTTGGCCATCTCCTCTCTTGTGGTTCTAGGGAGTCAGATGAGCCCCACACAAGCCCCCAGTTCCCTTCCCTCAACCCCTCACTGTCTGTATGGCAAACAATTCTCAGGATCCTGGAAAGCAGCCTTCTTGTTCCCAAGACAGGCTTGCCCAGGCTCAGAGGAAGAAGCTGGCAAGAATCTGACCACCCAGGTTCAAGCAGAGGGAGCTTCTGACTGCCACTGTAATTTCTCAATATGAGGCACTGAGCAGTTGTTTAGAGGCCTGAGTTGTAGCAAGGACTTTGGGATTACAAAAAAAAAATAGCCCAACCAGAAAGGCCTCCAATCACTCCTCCCCACGGGGGTCTTGGCACCCTTCTCTGGAGGATTTAACAGCATGTAAGCTTTAGGAAGAAGACAAGGACAAAGGGAGTGGCCATCTCTTCCTTACCCTCAAGCCACATGGCCCCTCTCTGGCAATAAGAATCTTGTGTGTTTGTCTCTGTGTCCTCCTCTCTCCTTTTCCCTCTTTTCCCCCCTCTCTTTCTTCCCTGTCTCCCTCTCTTCCCTTCATCCTCTCCTTCCCGGAAAGAATGCCCAGAATTCCCAAAAACAGAGGCCACTCACTTGCTTAGGCCATGGATACAGCCGGCGAGGTCCTTGGTCATAGCTCCACTCTCTACTGTCTCGACACACACCTTCTCCAGAGTCTGTGCAAATCTGGGGAAGGTCATTTTGGGTTAGGTCCCCAGCTGATCTGGAGCCAAAGACATGTCTCTACATCCCCTGCTAGCCTCCTGATCAGCATCCTTGAAGTAAGGGATCTGGTCCACATAGCCCTTCTGACTATTAAGCTTTTCTAAGCAGTCCTGCAACCAAGTTACCTGACCCTGACTGAGGCAAATACAAAAGAGTAATTTATTTACAGCGTCAGGCCTTGCCTCTTGTGTACTGCATGGACTATTTCCTCAGAATTTAGGTGGATTTTCTGGTCCAGAAACAACATAACAGAGTCCTGTGGGCTCCTTACCCAGGAGAACCCTATCTCACACCCATGGACCTTGAAGGCTAATAAAACAGATATAGTACTATTCCACCAAGAAAATCCAGTAATGGAGGGAGCTCTCCATAAACCACATAGTTAAAAGTTTAGCTCATTAGGGCCAAAAGCTGGGCACCAGCCAGGGAGACTGGAAGGCAAAGTAGGGCATGTGCTTCCCCTCCCTCTGCACCCTTTCCCATTGTCCCATGCTTACCTGATTAAGTCCTGGTTACCGTCCAGCTTTCCTCGGTGCTCTAAGCCTCTTGTCCAGGCAAAGATGCTGGCAATGGGATTGGTGCTAGTGGGTCGGCCCTGGGAAGAGGGGAGACATGGGAATAAAGAGTGGAGGAACTCACCCCTCCAAAAAAATCCCTGGACAACAATTAGAGAAACAGCCCCAGCTGAAAGGTAGGGGGCCACACGGCATCTACTCTACACAGGCACAGATCGTGGCTAAACCCTGTTGTGTAGAGAATCACTATAAGGATGTAGCACACCTAGCTCTGGGTCCCTGGAAGTGTCTGTAGTTGCTCAGAGTCCTTTGTGTGAAGGGGGACGCTCCAACACAACTCCTCTAGAGGTCAGGTTACACTCACCTTCTGATGCTCTCGGTAATGGCGGGTTACAGTTCCATGGGCCGCCTCTGCCTCAATGGTCTTCCCATCTGGGCAAACCAGCACTGAAGTCATCAGGCCAAGGGAACCAAAGCCTACAGAGAGGAGTGAAGAGTCTTCTTCCAGCACCCCCTCCTCTTCTTCCCTCCCGGTCCCACTGACAGTTGACGGCAGAGCTCAGATTCTCTGGTACAACTGTCATTGTGCCAATGACACAAGCCAGCCCCCACACCTGACTACAGTGTAAGCTCCACAAGGCCAGGGACCAGGATCTCATCTAAACTTTGCACTAGATCTCTCCCAGTGCGTTACAGTCCCTTGCACAGACTAGGTGCCTAATCAATGTTGGCTGAATTAAATTACCAGGGAGTGTCTATTGAGGAGCCCCACTGGCTTGACCACATGGCACTTCTTGTGCTTCTCAGTATCTAGTAATAAGAGTATCCAAAAACACCCCCATTCGACTACAACTTTCTCCCCATTTTTTACGACAGGATGAAAAGGTAGCACCTTCAGCATGTGAGATGGATACTCTCACCCCATGCTCCCTCCTTCCTTCTTTCCTTCCTACCCACAATGATTCTATCAATCCTGACCACCAATCCCCAACTAGGATTTCAGCCTGTCCAAGGATGTTCCTTAATCACCATAGGCAGAGCTTAGAGGACTGAGTACAGCCTCAGGAGGAGGCCCACACGAAGCAACATCAAGAAGAGAAAAAAATATGTCCTAGGCCGAGCGCTATCACAAATGGCCAGAAAATTACTTGCTACGTTGCCATCTTCCTTTTAGGATATTATACCGTGCTAAGTCTGGCCAATTTGGGATTCCTCTCCTTCCTATACCTTCAAATGAACTGAACAAGTATTAAGCATCTATTAAAGGCCTGTGCTAGGGCCTGGGGATATTAAGAAAAATGAAACAAAAGCTTGTCCTCAAAGAGTTTACATTCTACATGAACACGGAAAAGTAATTTGAGGAGAGAAGAAAATACTAATGATTGGGAGATAGGGACAGATCAGGAAAGGCCTTCCATAGAATAGAGAAGTTCTTAAACTGGGGTCCATGAACTTTGTTTTTAAAAATATTTTGATAATTGCATTTTCATATAATCGGTTTCCTTTGTCATCCTATTTATTTTTATGCAATAGAAAATATCATTTGGGGTAAGAACCTTTGCCTTCAAAAGTAACATTTGAGCTAAGCCTGGAAAGAAGCTGAAAATTTTAAGAGGCAGAGGTGAGAAGTGGGACTACAATCTGGGAATGGGGAGGCTGGGGAGGAGGGAAAGAGAAATCTATAGGAAGGCAAAGAGATGGCAGATGGAACCCTGAGCTAATAGGCCAGTTTGCCTGGAAAGTAAGAGAGATAAAGGGGAGTAGTACGAAGTCAACACAGACAGGTAAGTGGGAGCTAGCTTGTAGAGGGGTTTAAATGCTGCTTTAAATGCCAATTATGCTTGGCATAACTTCTCCTCAACTCTCAAACTGAGGTCCCACCAACAGAGCGTTCCAATCACAGCCACAGAGCGCTACTGTGTAACATCTTCAACATACCCTGGGCTAATATATCAGACTGCACGTCGCCATCATAATTCTTGCAGGCCCAGACAAAACCACCCGAAGACTTGAGTACTTGGGCTACCATGTCGTCAATGAGTCGGTGTTCGTACCAAATCTTGTTCTTGTCAAAATCGGTCTTGTAGTGCCTGTGGAGGCAGAATGTCTGTCATGGGGAGCGGAAGCGGGATGAAACCAGTTAACCTGCGGCTGAGTATAAAGATGGGAAAGCAAGTAAAACAGGGCCCTGGCTGGCACTGCAGCCATCAAAGAAGACGTGAAGGGGAGAGCTTTGGCCCTCATTTACAAAAGAGCTAATAAAAGGGATGGATAAAAAAGAACACGGAAGACGCCTCAGAGAGACACATTACTTGTCAAAGATTTCCTGGAAGATGTCTTTGAAGCGACCGTCATAGGCCTTTAGGATGGTGTTCTTGGTACTCATGTAGAGGGGCCACTTCTTCTGGATGGCATACTGGAAGCAGCTATGCGCAAAACCCGAGATAGACTGCAAGAACAAAGATCAGCCCCTTAGCTCGGGCTCCTTGGCAGGCACTGTTCAGAACTGGACCTACCAGTAATTCTGCTTTTACCCTGCAGGTCCAAAGCAGTTGTGTGGTCATGACTAGACAAGATTCCGGTTGTCTGAGAATGGTGATTTATCTTACGTTTCCAGGTAACAACCAACAGGAGCTCTCCTTCACACCCCACCCATCCCTACCCTGGACGAGGACAGAAAGAAAATCCTTACTTCCTAGGTCAGGTTTACTCTAGGAAGAATACCTTCTTGTATTCCACGTATTCAGTGTCTCCCTCTGTCTCTGGTCAAGAAACATCAAACCCCCAAATGAAGGCAATATGGTTCATGGTTCAGAGGGAAAAGCGTGTGCTCTGGAGCCAAAGAACCTGGATTCAAATCCTTTATCTGATGCTTATGACCTGAATGACCCTGAGCAAGCAACTTAATCTCTCTAGGCTTCAATTTCTTCATCTGTAAAATGGAAGGAAGGAGGCGACCAGGGACCGAAAGAGAGTAAAGTGAAGAGAAAAGCTTGAGACAGAGTTCATCCTGAGAAGCAGCTCTTACCTCATCAGTGTTGTACATGCCCATGCCCACACCTCCAGCAGGGAAGTTGTACACTTGCCATTCCTTTACGCCACTGCCGTCTTTTGGAGTAAACACCATCTTGAAAGTGCCCGCTTTGTCTACAACAAAGTCAGTGGCCTTGTACTAGAGAAGGAAAAACATATGGGTCACCTGGGCACCAAGGGGAGACAACCTCTTGTGGGGCTGATCCAACCTCTACTTCCCCCTGAATGCTCACCTGATCACCATGGGCATGCCTGCCAATCGTGATGGGTTTTGTCCATCCAGGAACAAGGCGGGGGATGTTCTTGCAGATGATAGGTTCCCTGAATACTGTCCCCCCTAAAATGTTCCTTATTGTCCCATTGGGGCTTTTCCACATTTTCTTTAGCTTGAATTCTGTAAAAAAGCCAAAATAAACAGTCCAAGAATGCTAAAATATAGCTTTTACATACATACTATCAATATCGACAGAGACTCAATCAATCAACAAGCATTTATTAAGCACCTGTTCTTTACTAGGCACTAGGGGATACAAAGAAGGCAGCTAAGTCGTTCAATGGATATAGCACTGGGCCTGGAGTCAAGAAGACCTGAGTTCAAATCCAGCCACTTACTAGCTGTGTGACCTTGGGCAAGTCACTTAACCTCTGTTTGCCTTAATCTACTCGAAAAGGAAATGGCAAACCACTCCAGTATCTTTGCCAAGAAAACCCAGCAGACACTATGGTCCACAGGGTCACGAAGAGTTAGCTCATGACTGAATAGCAAGGGGATACAAAGACAAAAAGGAAACAATATCTACTCTCGAGGAACTTATATTCCTATAATAATATGATATAACATAACATAACATAATATAATACAAAATAATATAATATATAACACAACATAATATAATAACAACATATCTTCTCTCTATATATATATATCTAACATATATCCTCTAATAGAAGAGGAGACAACAGCATCTACAGAATACACACAAGATCAATACATAGTTGGGGAAGGAGGACTATAAAAGGTCACCCTAAGCAAGCAAAATGAAACATCAGGAAATGCCAGAGACAGAGCGAGCGGCTGGATAGAAGAAGGCTGTGCCATGTTATTATGATTACTACTCGTCATTATCACTACTCCTAGGAATAAACAACACGATATGATGCAGTGCACGCTGAGTGGGAAGTCAGAAGCCTGAGTCTCTAGTACCGGCTCTGCCACTGACTAGTTTGTTGTAAGCAAGTCATCTACCCTTCTTTGGCATCAGTGTCCTCACCTGTAACATGAAATGGTTGGACTCGATATTCTACAAAGGTCCCTGTCAGCAGCAAAATTTTATTTTTCTTAACGAATTCCCAGAAAGATGAAATGACTTCTCACTTTCATGTGATGGTTGGTCTGGCAAAACGCTGCCGCTCTATCCACGTCCGCCACCACCAACCACATATCACATAGCACTGCACTGTTTTCAAAGCACTTAAGACATCCGACTGTCTTCCTAAAACACGGATCTGGCCAGGCCATTCCTCTGCCTGAGCTCCAGAGGCTCCCTATCCCCTCTAGGATAAAGGCTCTACCGTCTGGCATTTAAAGCCTTTCACAGCCCAGCTCTGCCTTACACTATTCCCCTCTGGATATTCCATATGTTTTCAGCCAAGCTGAACTACCTGCCATTCGTAGCTCCACGTCTTTGCCTTAGCCATCCCCCCAAATTGGAACTTACTCCCTTCTCACCTCCTCCTAGTAGAAATTTGAGCTTCTTTCAAAATTCAGTGCAAGTGCCACTTCTCAGAGGACAACTATCTTGATCCCCTCAGTAGCTGGTTCTCTCTCCCCCCTGGAAATCACTGGGTTTTATTCTATACATGCAATGGGTATATTAGCTGTTGAGGCCTCAGGCTTAAAAATAGGTAAATCTGAAATCTGAGCATGCCCCAAGCACTGAGATTTCACAGGCCAGTTCTCCCATTGTATATGTAGGCTGTATTTACTTTTCTGTGTAAAAACGGTCTCCCTTCAAGAGAATATAATTCCCTTGGCTGTTTCTTTTCTGTCTTTGCATATCTAGCACCTAACACAATGCGTAGGCATTTTTAATAAAATGCTTACTGGACAAATAAATGCGATACTTATACTACTATATTGACAGATAGTATTATTACTATTTCACATATGAGAAAATTGAGGATGAGGGGAACAAATAGCTTATCAAAGGTCACGTAGCTACTAAGTCACAGAATTAGGATTAGAACTTTGGTCTGATGCTCCTTTGTCCCAATGTCAACACAGGCCCGTATCGGTTGGATTCAGTGGCCCCATTACCTACGTACCTTCCACACGGGCTTCGTCTGGAGTGATGGTAGCGCACTTGACGGCCACGCTGTATTTCTGAGTGGCTAGGGCCGAGTCGATGGTGACCTGATCGTCTGTCTGGTCACGGTGTGGGAGCCCCAGGTCAAAGTATTTGAGCTGTACGTCCACATGGGGTAGGATGAGCTAGAAAAGAAAGAGACAAAGTCATCTATTCAGTCAGAGAAAAGGAGAGCTCAATGAACAGAGTCAAGATGAAGTTATTATAAGGAACATTAGCTATCAGGGAAAATCAGGATAAGGGATGGATAGAAAGTATATTTGGGTTTGTCTGTTTTTTTAAAATTCCTTTTAAAAGGGATGGCTCTCTCAGAGAGGAAGGAGGGATAGATACCCAGGAATGAAATTGATATAAAAACAAAATATGTAAATAAAAGTTTTAAAAATAAAAATACATCTAAATAATATTTTGATAATCTGACATATTCAGAACAATCCTTAAACCTCAGGAAATGAGTGGCGAAGTCCCAGCTTGATCTAACAAAGCCAAATTCATGAGGAAACACATAGAGGACCTTCTCCTTTGACTAGTATAACCTTTTTTAGAATAAAACTTTTCAGAAAGGGGAAGAATGTATTTGAGAATAAAGATGAAATAAAACCAAAATATAATAATTGTTTTTGTTAGCATCCGCACCTGGGGCAGAGAACAAAAGAAGTATCCATTTAAAGGAAGTACCATAATGGAAGCCAATTAGAAGCGGAAAGAACAGAGTATTTGGATGGTCAGCACTATGGTTGTTCATTGCAGATTTTATACTGATACAGGAACTCACTCAAGTCCCTGTTATGACCCATTCACCAAACTGGGTCGCAATGTGGTAAAGAGGAAACACCACCGGCTCTGGGGTCAGAGGACCTGAGTTCAAAGCCTACCTCGAATGCTAACTATTTGGACAAGTCATTTCTTGTTTCTTTCTTCATTTGCAAAATGAGGGGGTTAAACTAGATGCTCTCTGAGGTCCCTTTTAGCTTTAGACCATGGGCTGACCCTGTGCCCCAAGCAGTACAGCTCCTACAAACTCCAAAAAAGCCTCAAGTGCTTCATTGTGAGTGTGGGCAGCCATGACTTCTCCAAAGCCACTGGGGACAGAGGGGAAGATACAAAGGCTGACAGCTCCTAACAGCATGAAGTATAGGCCCAGTATCGAACTTGGTGGGTGTCATTTAAGAACCGGATCCACTAAGTTCAGAGAGGCTCTTCATTAGAAGGTCAGCTACCAGGGTATGTGAGATTTTTCTGGCCACAGCAACTCAAGAAGACTGTAGTGGAGGACAACTGTGATTTGCACGGGCAGAAGGAGAGCTCACATCAACAAAATCATGGCTGAAGTATTTTGTTATTACGAGGCCCGTTAGATGGCCCAGTGGATAGCACACTAGGACAGGAGTCAGAAGACCCAAGTTCCAGTCCGGCTTCAGATACCTTCTAGCTGTACAGCTGGGGCAAGTGTGCCTCAGTTTCCCCATCTGTAAAGTAGGAATAACATAATAGCATCTACCTCCTACCATCTACCATCTACAACCTACGTTGTGAGAACCAAATAATGTAATTTTTGTAATGCATTTAGCAAAGTGCCTGGCACACGGTAAATGCTATATAAATGTTAGCTATCGCTGTTGGTATTATTTTTTTTTTAAAACTCCAACTAGGTCTAACATACAACGCTAAAGTACCACTGTCTAGAGACAGGAAGGAGAGCTGATCTGTCCTCCAAGACTGTGGATGTGAGTTCTGTAAAAAAGAAAGAGAAGGCATTGGGGCTGAGCAGGGTGATCCAGGCCTTCCTGCAGGCCTGTATTCCTGAGGCCGATCCCCCGGAAGGCAAACACACAGGAAGAAGAGCTACCTTTTGCTTGATGAACTGCCAGATGATGCGGGTCATCTCATCTCCATCCATCTCCACCACAGGCTTGCCCACCTTGATCCGTTTGTCTGCATCTGGAATCCCATCACACGCACACAATCAGAATGCGCCAGGGAGCAAACCGAGACCTGCTTCTCACTCTCCAATCCCCCAACCGCTGTCTCCCTATCCTGGGAAGCGACAGCCCCAGAACGACAGTGGCTCATGCTGCCGGAACCCCGAAGGTGGACCAAACACCTTTTTTCTTCACAGTTACCCTAAGAGGGAGCAGCTGCGCGTCTAAGTGATCTATTTTAGGTCCAGATGTGTGATTTCATGATCTGTGTGGGGGATTCCTGAAGAAGAAACACCTTCTCCCCATGCAGATCAGCAAATGCTCTGCATTTCTAGTGTTAGGGAGTAGTCGCCGGCAGGGAGGTTAAGTGATTCTAGAGCCAATCAGAGGCAGGATCAGAATACAAGCCTTCCTGAGTTTATTTGGTTTTTGTTTTGTTTTGTTTTGTTTTTAAGGAAATTGGGGTTAAGGGACTCGCCCAGGGTCACACAGCTAACAAGTGTCTGAGGCTGAATTTGAACTCAGGTCTTTCTGACTCCAGGGCTGGTGCTCTAACCACTATGACACTTAGCTGCCCCAAGTCTTCCTGACTTTAAATGCTGGCTCTCTAACCTCCATCCATGTTCCTTCTTCATCCTCGATTTACAGCTAAGGAAACTGAGGCTCAAAGATAATGACTTGTTTATGGTTACATAGTCTCCAAACTTAAATTTCCACCCCATATCTCCTGACGCTAAATCCTGTGCTCTTCCCAAAACACCACACTGCTTCTCAAGAGGCAGCTGGTGATGGAACAGATAGAGCTATGGGCACTCGGGAAGACCTGCATTCAAATACAGACTCAGACGCCTACTATCTGTGCGACCCTGGGAAAGATACTCTGGCTCAGCTTCTTCAACTGTGAAATGGGGATAATAACAGTACCTACCTTGCAGGGCTGTTGTGGGGATCACATGAGAAAATGTTATGTAAAAGTACTTAGCACAGTGCCTGGCACATAGTGGGCCTAATATAAATGTTTGTTCCCTTTCCTTCCCCTTCAAGTGTGTGTGTGTGTCTTTTTCTCTTTCTGCCTCTGTCTGCCTCTCCCTCTGTCTCTCCCTCTCTCTGTCTCTCTGCCTCTCCCTCTCTCCTTCTCTCTCTCTGTCTCTCTCTCTCCGCCCAGCTCCCCCCGCCCCAACAAACTTCTCATCCCAACTCTTTACAAAGGAAACTCTTTGAATAGGGGCTTTTTGACTTAAAATGAAGTTTCGTGAAGGTAGAGACATTTTCCCCCGATGTTCTGCCAAGCAGCTTATAATGTCATAAATACCTCTGGGCTCAGTGAGAATTACTGATTATACTGAGAGAGTCACAATATGTAGGGGTATGATACGGCTCAGCTTCTATTATACATACAAGATAGGAACCTATACAGAAAAAAAAAGCAGCAGGATGGTCGGTACAAAAGAACCTCGTCAGGTGGCTAGCCATCTATGGAGGGGAAGTAAACCTGTCACTCAACATACTGACAAAATCTGTTCCACAAAGGCTGCCTTGGGGTAATACAGAGAATAGTCTGACCAAGGATGCAATCACACCAGAAGAGGGAAAGCAAGTTCCCAAAGAATCTAGACAGCATTCCGACAGACTGAGGGAATCTGGGCCCTGGGAGAGAAGCACCCAGCAGGAAGCAGGCCTGTTATAAAGAAGCATCTGCCTATGATTATTAAAAGTAGTCCATGGCAAAAAAAAAAAAAACAACCAAAACCCTCATACACAGCAGAGAGCAGAAAGTAGTTCAGAAGAGGACACAGACAAGCAGGACAGTTTTCTTACCATCATGTTAAATTTAATAACACTCTCTTTTTTCAAGCTTACACATACATATACACACTTTCAAAAAATTATCATATGCTCGTTTAAAAAAACATTCAGAAGAGCTATTACATATGCAATCCTTTTCTGTTCTTTGTATATTGAAATGTTCATGTATGCTGATATTTAAGTTCATGGTAAAAAAGAATTTATAAAACTTTTTTTTAAAAGTAGACCACTTAGAGGTACACATTACTAATGTTCATTAAAGAGAAATTTGGTAAAGCAACTGCCCACTTAGTGAGAGATAGGTGTACACAGTTTAGGAAGGTTAGTCAAAGGAAAAACTACAGGATGTTAAGGTACAAGCGTGACCAAACACATTGGTTGGCTTCAGTTATCACCACTGTACTTAACTCAAATAACCCGAGATCACTACTGGCAACAACGAAGCTGACAGTGTGATGTGGTGTGCTGGGAAGAGCAGGGAGGTTCAGATCTCTTTCTGCCAGTTACTAGCTGGGCTAGTCTCTGCGCAAGTCTCTGGGTCTCTGTTTTCTTATCTATTTAAAAACAATGGCAGCTACCTCACAATACCTATCTTTCAATGTTTTCATGAGGGAAGAACTTTGTAAACCTTAAAGCACTACACAAATGTGAGCCCTCGTTGTTCCAAACAAAAGGCAAAACACTATACGTATTTCACTCCTTTGTTAAAACTTAAAAGACAGAAGACTGACTTTGAGACTATTTCTTCTATCCAATGCTTGAAAATGACACAAATTTCTCTAAAGAGAGCAGAAGCTCTTAACTGGAGTCCCTGAACTTAAATTTTCTTTTCATGACTATATTTCAAAATCATTAGAAATACAATTTATTGAAGTAGCTAGATGGTTCAGTGGGTAGAGCAGTGGGCCTGGGGTCTAGAAGATCTAAGTTCAAATCTAGCCTCAGACACTAGCTGTGTCACCTTGGACAAGACATTTAACCTGTTTTCCTTAATTCACTGGAGAAGGAAATGGCAAACCACTCCAGTATCTTTGCCAAGATGCATACCATCAGCATGCTATATAGTCCACAGGGTCATGAAGAGTCAGACACAACTAAATGACTGAAAACACAAAATAATTGATTTCCTTTGTAATTTTATGTATTTTATTTTAGGCATTTTAAAAACGTTATTCTGAGGAGTCCATAGGTTTCACTAGACTACCAAAGAGATCCGTGACGTAAGCCCTGTACAAAAACTATCATTTTTCCTAATGCTTCTTGATATCAAGTCTGCATGGATATAGCTCAGGAACCACAGCAAGGTTTTAAAGATGCTTAGAGGTCATGTAATCATAGAATCATGTAATCATTATAATAAGTAAATACAGTTGAGCAAAGAAAATTCCCTTACTGGCCATGTCCAAAAATGTGTATGTCATTCTATAGGCCATCATGTCTCTGCCAGGAGGTGGGAAGCATTCTTTCTAGTATGGCCTTTGGAATCATGGTTAATCGTTGCACAGATCAAAATCCTTAATCCTTTCAAGATCGTTTGTTTTTACAACACTGTTGTAACAATAAAAACTGCTCTCCTGGTTCTCCTCACTTCACTCTGCATCAGTTCACACCAGTCTTCCCAGGTTTCTCTGAAATTATCTCTTTCTTCTTTTCTTACGAGCATATTAATAGCCTTCCTTTACATTCATATGCCATAATTTATTCAGCCATTCTCCAACTGATGAGCACCCCCTTGGAATCTAATCCTTTGTGAGTACAAAAAGAGCTGCTATAAATACTTTTTGTAACAAATAAGACCTTTTCCTCTTTCTTTTGTAATTATAGAATGCTAAAGCTGGAAAAATCCTTAGAGATCACCTGGTTCAACCATCTTATTTGACAGATGAGAAAAGAGAGGCCCAGAATGGTACATCGACTTGCCCAAGTTCACATAGCTGGTTAGTGTCACAGCCAAGGCTATAATCTGGGTTTCAGCCTCACTACTGCTCCTTCAGTTTTTACAGGTTCTCTTAGGAGTTAATTTGACAGCAGCCAATCAAAAACAACCCCAAACGACAGAAAGAATCAGCTACAACTTTAAAAAAACCCTATCTTGTTGAATGTCACTCTGGGACATGACATAGAGGTTTTAGATTCTGGCTGTGCTCCAGTCATTCATTAAATGTGGGCGCTAGTCACAATAATTGTTATGGCTAAGTGTACTACAGAGTTCTTTGTCTCGTGAGTCAAGAGGAAGCCTCAGGCCCACAGGACGACACCCACCACAGTGACATAATGACCTTCCTGCTATGCCAGAGTTCACATGACCAAAAGAACCCACACACCTAAACCTATGTTTACTTTTAGTTTGACAGGCATTCCGGACATTGGAAAAAGGTTATCCAGATGACCTTAAAAGCTTTGCCTTTGTGCTATAGTTGCCCAATCTGTGAAATGGGAAAAATATTTGCCTTCTAACCTCACAATGAATCCCAAAGGACTAATGTGCCTCCAGAGAAAGAACTGATATTGATTGAACGCAGACTGAAGCATACTATTTTTCACTTTCTTTCATTTTGTTTATTCAGATTTTCTTGTACAAAATGACTAATATGGAAACGTTTTACATAATTGCACATGTATAACCTATATCTGATTTCTTACTGCCTTGGGGAAGGGAGAGAGGGAGGAAGAGGTAGAATTTGGAACTCAAAAAACTTCAAATAAAAACGTTAAAAATTGGGGAAAAAAAAAACAAATGAGAGGAAATTGAAGCTATGAAGAAAGCAGTTTGAGATCGCTAGGAGATTCTAAACCCAAGGTTATAGATGCATAATGATCTCTAGACATAGTATTGTACAAGTTCTGTTATATTCTTGGAAAGCGTCTGGGACAAAATTACATAAGTGAGAAAGAACTTGGAAGATGAGAGCCAATGTAGGATCCAGACAGCTAGGACTTTTTTTTTTTAAATATTGCCCAAGATTCTAAGCACCCAATGAAACCTAAGGTTTCCAAATTCTATTTTTATTCCTGAGCCAGAGATTCACAATCCAAGCAAGCTGAACTGCAGGTAGGTACTCCCTCAGGTCATCTAGGGCAAATAGACTCTGTCACACCATCTACAAGGGGGGCTAAGAACATAGCCCCTAGAGCTGGATCATGAGAAAAAGACAGTCAGGCTGGAAGGAAGGGAGGAATTAACTTTGGGGTCTAAGGGTCTAAGAACATTAGAGAATGGAAAGACTGGACCTGAGAGCAGTCACTTTCTGAAAGAACACACTTTCAGGTAAATGCTTCATAAATGACTTTTGAAAGTCATGGTACATAATTAAAACTCTGAGGTATCACCTTACATCTATCTGATTGGCTAATATGACAAAAAAGGTAAATGATAAAGGCTGGAGAAGAAGTGAGAAAATTAGAACAATAACACATTGTTGATGGAGTTGTGAATTGATCCAACCATTCTGGAAAGCAATTTGGAACTATGCCCAAAGGGCTATAAAACTGTGCATACTTTTTGATCGAGCAATACTAGTACTAGGTCTATATCTCAAAGTGATCATAAAAAAGGGAAAAGGACACACATGTACAAAAATATTTATGGCAGCTCTTTTTATTGTGGGAAAGAATTGGAGATTCCGTCAATTGGAGAATGGCTGAACAAGCTGTGGCATATGAATATAATGGAATACTATTGTGGTATAAGAAATGATGAGTAGGTAGATTTCACAAAAACCCGGAAAGACTTATATGAACTGATGCTGAGTGAAATGAACAGAACCAGAAGCACATTGTACATATAGTATAGCAACATTGTATGATGACCAACTGTAATATTGCTAATTGTAATATTGCTCTTCCCAGCAATACAATGATTTAAGACAATTTCAAAATGCTCATGATAGAAAACGCTAGCCACATTTCAAGCAAGTACTATGTAGGCTGAATGCAGACTGAAGCATACTATTTTCTCTTTTTTTGTTTTGGTTTTTTCTTTCTCATGGTTTTTTCCCTTTTGTTCTGATTCTTCTTTCACAAGACTAATGTGGAAATATGTTTAATATGATTGTAGATATATAGCCTATATCAGATTGCATGCCTTCTTGGGCAGGGGGAAGATGAGAAAGGGGAAAAATTTGGAACTCAAAATCTTATAAAACTGAATGTTGAAAACTAAAAATAAATAAAAATTTGAAAAAAAAATCATGGTGCATTACTGTAATGGAATATTATTGTGTGAATACAGAGAAACAACAAAAGAAACATTTGAACTGATACAAAGTGAAATAAAGCTGAACCAGAGAAACACTGGCCATGACTCCAACGTGAGCCACAGCAAAACAATAAAAACTGAATTCAGCAAAATTATAAAGACCAAGGTTGACCCCAAAGAAGCTACATGAAAAGGCATATTGCCCCCCTCCTTTGCAGAGGTAGGGGACCATGGATGTGGCACACTGTATATAATGTCAGTCTTTTTCTGATGTATAGGATATGTGACACAAGGGAAAGGGAAGAAAAGAAGAAAATATTTAGAAATGTAGGTGATATAAAAACAAAGGTATTAGTAAAAAATTTTAAAGAAGAAAAAACGAGGGTTGAATGAATGAACTCAACTCCAGGCCTCTAAAAGGTAGCTACACTTCACTCCTTATCTAAGATGGAATCTATACATAGAGATGGGTAATGATCATATGTCATTCTCTCTGCCTCTATCCCTTTCCCTTCTCTAATCTATCCCCCAAACAGCTGCTATATTGATATCCCTAAAACAAAAGTCTGACTATGTCATTGCTCTGCTCCAGAAGCTTTGGTAAATCAGATCATCTAACATTCATCATATACTTATCACTTTTGAATATTAGAAAAAATGAGGGGCTTGAATAAAATTAAGTGTGTGGTGGATTATGCTACTGAAATCAGGATTTTCAGAAGAGGAGGAGGAAGAGAAAGAAGAGAAGAAAGCAAGCAGCAGCCTTGGTAGGGCTCTCTCTTGCTTCTAGAGTAAAATATAATCTTGAGGATGAAATAGCCAGCATCTATGTAGCACTTTAAGGTTTGCAAAACGCTTCACAAACATCTCACTTTATCCTCACAATAACCCTAGGAAGTAGGTACAATCATTATCCCTATCTTATAGGGACAAACCCAGGCTCACACAATTAGAAGTGTCAGAGGCCAGATGTGAACTCAGGGTCTTCCTGTCTTCCAGCCTAGTGTTCTACCCATGGTGGCACCCAGCAACCCATTTTGGGCATTTAACCCCTTCCCAATATAATTTCAGCTTAGTTTAATTTTGTACATTACTTTCCTTCGAACATATTAGGCTCCAACCAAATTGTCCTGCCAGCTATTCTCTATATATGGAATTCCATCTCCCATCTCTGTTATCCCCAGTATCCGCAATTTGCTCCCTCCTTACATGCACTGTTTAACATCCTGAGCTCCTGTCAAGTCTCAAATCAAGTCCCACCTCCCACGAGAGGCTTTAAAAAGTCTCCTGGTAGATGGTTTATTTTGCATGTACTTTGTAATCTATCTATATTTACTTTTCTATGTATATCCCTACCCTACCTCCCAAAAGAATGTGGTAAGCACTTCAAAGGCCAGGACAGTTTTGTTTGTGTCTTTGTACCCCCGTAACCTAGCATGCTGCTTGGTGCATAGTAGGCTCCTAATACATGTTTGGTGACACGGCCCCAAGAAAAAATAGGAGAAGCCATATCCTCCCCATACTTTTTCAGAAGCAGGAGATCCACAAGTATGGAACATTATACATCAGATTTTTTTTTCCAACGTACTAATTGATTTTGTAGTCCCTCTTTTTTCTTTGAAAAACTGTTAAACAGAATAGCTTTCTGGGAGGAAAGAGGGATATACGGGGAAATTTAGATGCCATAAAACCAAAATACATCAATGAAGATGTATTTTTAAAAATATGTTTGGTGAAGAAATGAATGCACTGTCCCTACTCTGAGATCATTTGTCCCCCTAGAATTTCCTGTTCACAGAGAGATCACGCTAAGCAACACTGCTGAACCAACAGTTGTCCTTATCTGTTGGATATAATCCAAAAGAGAATCAGCTCAGAACTGGGGTGAGGGATGGGCCATAAATGTATCAAGGGTGGAGAACCTGCAGCCTCAAGGCCACAGGTGGCTCTCCAGGTCCTCAAGTGCAGCCCATTCTTGCACTTGAGGAGCTAGAAGGCCACTATGGCCCCAAGGCTGCAGGTTCCCCACCCCTGGTATAGCCCTATCCCATCTGAGCCACATCACCACAGTCATCACAGAAGCTTGGAAGCTGGAGGGGCCCCGAAGAGTAGGGGCCAGGGTGAGAAAACATGAAGTCCTAGGGAAAACAACTGCTGGAGACAGTTCTACGAGTCTAAGTTTAAGCTGAACTATTCCTCTCCCTTCCAGAGGGAATTCTCTGAATTTAGCAGTAAAGCCTCAGGCAGCAGTTCTGGGCTATATATACCTATTCAAGATTTATCTGTTGTAGTACTAGAAAGAAGGCACACTATGATCATGCAGCAAAGAGATGGGGTTGTTTTAATCAAATAAATAATAAAATCCCATCAAGAAGAAAGTGCATACTTGACTCTCATCTAGAACTCCTTTAGCCAAAATGAAACAGATGTCTCCTGAAAACCATATTCTGTTACCAGGCTACCTTCACTCCAAGTCTTATGTAACTTCTTTTGTAAACAAACACTTGTCCCAAACACCTGAGAAAACATAAGATACGGGGTCACCAGCATTACATCTCTTGATATTGGCCATGAGAAATATATTTATAGATCATAGTTATCTTCTCATCTAACTCAAAGCCTTGGGATAAACCCCAATATACTCTAGTAGAATGTATGCTCCTTGAGGTCAAGGAATGTCATTGGAGTCTTTGGACCCCAGTACCTAGCATATAGTAGGTGTTTTAATAAATACTTGTTGAATTGAATGGACTTCCCTAATTTTACCTTAATGACCAATCATGATGGCTTCCTGATGATGTTCATTCAATTATTCAATCTTTCAATCAATGAACAAGCATTTATCGATTGCCTACTATGTGCCAAGCCCTATGGTAAAAGCTCAGGACGCAAAAAAAAAAAAAAAAAGCAAAAATAGTTTTTACTCTCAAGAAGCTCACTTTCTAATGGGGGTGACAACAAGCAAACAACTAGGACTCAGGAGGCAGAGATGAGTAAGAACAGCATACCAGGCTTGGGGGGGGGCAGCCATGGAGATGGGAGATGTGTCTTGTGTAAGGAACGGCCAGAAGGCCAGTGTCACAGGATCACAGAGTAGGAGGAAGGGCAGAGAAGTGTAAGAAAAATGCAAAGGTAAGAAAGGCCAAGTTGTGAAGGTTATAAATCCAGAGAATTTTCTGTTTCTTCCTAGAACCAAGAGAAAGTAGGTTTAATGAGTAGTGGGGGTGCTTTAGACAGCTTATACTTTGGCAGCTCATATTTAGGGTTTAGAATATGAGGCATTGGGGCATGAAATTTTCTTCATACTTTAAGAAAATATTATCTTGGAATTCTCCCACTTCCACTGGATTTTATTGAGGAAGTGCCACAGGACACTTTTTGTTTGAAAAAGGGGGGAATTTAGGAAATGTGAGGTGGTGAGTTTGGAATTGCAAACCTGGCCATACTGTGTCAGAAAAGTTGTGAAGTATGAATGTCCTTTTCTCCTCTATGTTCTAGGGACTGGAACCCCACCCAAAGCACTGGGAGTTTTGGTCAGCTATTGGGCCACCCAGTTAAACATTACCTCTTTTCTCCAGGTAAAGCGCAACTCTTTTCCCTTGTCCGTTCTGGCTCACAGTCCAGTGGTCAATGGCTAAGTCAAGGTCATGGGTTTCTTTAACATGGAGGCCCGAGGGCTGCACCTGTTCCTTTCAGCATTTCCACTACTGGGAGGCAGGAAAGTGCTAGAGAAATATAGATTTGGTTCCAAGTCCCAGTCTCCTTTTCTGGTGATGGAGAGGGTGAGCCTGGGGGTGGGAGGAGGTGGGGGTGGGGCAGAGGAGATAAAAAGAAATCTACTATCTTTCAAGGGAGTCTGCTCTTCCCTCTTCCCAGTCCTTACTTCTGAATACCTAGGTAAGAATTCTCTTGGGACTATGAGAGTGATTTCCAAGAAAGTAACCTCTAGGAGAGACTGCCCGTCTCCTATGACACATTCAAATACATTTCTAACAGCAGGCTGACATTCTTTGAGGGTGTGTGTGTGTGTGTGTGTGTGTGTTAAGGGGGAGGAAAGGGGGAATAGCAGAAGAAAGAGAGAAGAGAAGTCAAGAAGGAAAATGTTGGGTAAGGCAGCTAAAGTAAAATGTCTCAGCAAAAGAAAAAGAGATGATTGGCTACCAGAAGAAGAGAAAATGAAAGCTATAGCGAGAAAAAGGAACCTGTCAGTCTTAAATACCAGTTTTATATACTACAATTTTTAAACAAAAGAAAAACCACCCCACCTTCCTGTAGCCATCTACTAACAGGGCCCAGAAACAGCTGACGTGGGCCTAAAATCTGCTCTCCTAGGGGAAGACAGAGGTCTGAAAACTGGATAGAGGAAACATGTAGCAGCTGGCCAACTTTTGTCTGTGTAGCAGCTGAGACTGTCCTCTCCATCCTCCCAGCTGCTGATGGGGGCCATGGGGTGCTGCATGTCTGTTAGGGATCAAACAGCAGCTGCTTCCCTTCTGACTTCTTGTTCCCCAAACCCCAGTCTTCTCCCCAGGGTAAGTGGAGGGCTACCTTCCCTGCCGAGCTCACGCACCCAGAGAGTTTAGACCAGGAAGGCACAGCAGGCATAATCCTTCATGTGCCCCAGGAGGGAAGCCACTGGATCATAATTTTTAGCTACAGGGGTCATCTAGTAGCCCAACTACCTCATTTTACCGATGAGAAAACAGACCCAGAAACCTCTGTGACTTGTCAGAGAACCCTAAGCGAAGAACTGGCAAAGTCAGTATTCGAACCCAGTTCTCCATCATACTGCCTGCGTGTCTGTCTCCCCAGGGGCTACGGTCCTCACTGAAAGGCAACCCCCAAACGCAGACGTGGTGGAGGAAAGGGGTGCGGAGGCGGGGCTGGGGGGGAGGGAGAGCAAGAGAGACCCTGGCGCTGTGCCTGGACCAGGGGCCACCAGTTGCTCCTGCCCTTCAAGTTCCCATCCCCTACGTTTTAAAGCAAGGTTACGGAGAAGAGATGGGAGGAGGAATGGGGGGATGGGGGTTTGAGGAGGCACGGAGTGGAAAGCAGAACTCCGCAGAGCACTGCGATCCCTTTGTGTCTGGGGCTCCCCCCATCCCACCTCGTCTGACACCCGTCAACAGGCCAAGTTCACTGCCGCGGGCTCTCGCACAAGCCGCGGTAGCCCCTCACCCCTGTCGCGGCGAGTGCGATGTGCACCCACCCCTGCTCTCCCCTCCCCTCCAACGCGGTGCGCTCTGAGACCCGCAGACCCTCCCTCTGGAAGCCGCCACGTCCCCGAGATAGGCAAGCCCGGCTGCAACCCCAGCCCTGGGCCCTACGTGGCCCGGGGTCCAGGAACGCCGGCTCGGCCACTCACAGTTGCGGCGTGGCTGCCCTCCCTGCAGGCTCAGGGCTGCCGGGGCCAAGGCCCCTGGGGCTCTGCCCAGGACCGAGGCGGAGGTTCTGCCTAGGGAGCGCACGACGTGCAGGTAACCCGCCATCCCGGAGCGCACAGACGGAGCCGAGCACTGGGCAGGGGCGGGGGGGGGGCCTCGCGCAGGCTGGAGCCGGGCGGGGGGCGCCCCCGGCTGGGAGCGGAGCTGGGAGGGAGGAGGGACGCGCACGGCCTCGGCTACCCATTGGGCAGCGGGCTCTGGGGCCGGGGCGGAGCCTGGCTCGGGGCGCGCAGGGAGCCCGCGCTTCCGTGGCCGAGGAGAGCCCAGACACGCGCTGTTTGCAGTGGGTGGTGGTCGGGCCTCTGAACCGGGGGCCGTAGGAGGCGCAGTTCGCCGGCTGAGGTCGCCCGCCCGCCTGCCCCGCGGCCAGCTCGGATCTGCCTGCTTGGGGCCGACCCCTTCCCCTGCCTCCGGGCCAGACCCCAGCGCATTCCACCCAAACGCCCTTCTCCCAAGGTTAGCCCCACCTCACTCACGGTATTCTTAAAAGTGATTTCATTTCTAAGGCATTAGCTGAAAAACAACGCTTATTTTAAAGCAAATCCGGAAAAAAATGTGTGTGCGCACACATATATTGTCAGTATTTACAGGATATAATCAAGAATGAAGATATATTTTGTTATATTGTTTGTTTATATATATATATATTTTGTTATATTTTAACTAATAATTTTAATGTCCCCAAATTATTGCACTGAGGTCATTTTTGTGCACCAGGCAGCACCACTGGTTCCTGGGGCTCTGATTCCTCCTCCATCTACTGCCAAAGAGGAAACCTCATTCTGTCGTCTAGTTGTTTCTTGAAATTAGAGACCGGCAAGGGGTGGGGCTACCTCTGGGGGAAAAAAAAAAAATGAGGTTTTACTTAGTGACAGAACTTCACCTCGAGTAGACGCGCTCCTGCCGTCTGCTTCCCCCACTTAAAAATGCTTTCGCATCTCCCTTTTATACCGCCTTTCTTACACCCCAAATTGTGGACACTGTGCTCTCCCTCACCACCCCACCCATCTCTAGATGTTGCCAGATGGAGTACTCTATTTGACCTTGGATAAACAACATCAAAGTAGAGGAAATTGAACCGCTCCCAAGGTGAGCTACCGAGTTGGCTTTGGGGTCCAAAAGGAGCACAGGGGCCGGGATGTGACGTAATCTATGTCTAGGATGCATAGGAAGCCACCTGCCCTTGGGGCCACACCTCAGGAGGGGCATGTGGTTCAGAGGTGCCAGGACTAGAAGACTCTGAGTTGAACCAGAAACACAAAAAGCCAGGCTTTCTAATCAATCTGGGGGCAAAATCCTTACCCAGGCAGGTCCTACCTTTTGTGAATGATTTCCAGGTCATACTCCAGGATAAGTGACTGCTTTAGCAATGAACTTGGCTATTGGCAGATCATTTAACTTCTTCCATCCTCACTTGATTTTCATCTGTGCAAGGAGGCTCTTGGCTTAGATGATCTCTAATTTCTGATTATATCACTTGGCTTAATAATTCTCACTGTGAATTATTTTCAAACTCAGTGTGGTATTCGCGGCCCTTCATAATATAGCTCTAACTTGCCTTTTCAGCCCTGTCGTCATAAATGTTTGTTCAGTTGAATTGCTGGATTCCCCAACAGTCCCCATGCACCCTTTGGTGCAGCCGAACTAGACTTCGCTTGATATTCCTAGGGTACACTCTGTACTTTCCCACATCCGTGCTTTTGATCATACTGTTACTTCTGCCTGGAATGCCCTTACTCCCTGCCTCTACTTTACGATCTCTGCTCATTGAAATTCTATTTATCCTACAGCACGTTGATTTAGTTTCTTATTTCACTGAGGATGTTGAGACCCTCTCTAACGTGAGCCTCCCAGCTTTTGTGCTTCTTTTCCTTCCTCTCCCCCACCCCCCTTCTACCATAGTCCTTTTGGTTACAGAAAAGGAAAATGTATACCCCGCTAAGACTTATCCCTCTCCCTCTATATGAACTCCTTTTCCTCTCACCTCTTCCCCCAGTACCTTGCTTCAACTGTCTTCCCTACTTGCTTATGCATTTTCTTTTTCTTTAAGTTCTACTAATCAAGAGGCATCCAGACCCAATGAGTAGAGAGTCAGTGTCATAGTCAAAAGGACCTGAGTTTAAATCTTGCCTCTGACCTATACTAGAGGTAGTCATTGGATTGAGTTACTTAATTTCTATGATCTTCAGTTTCCTTTTATGTGAAATGAGGACCTAGGCAACTCTCTAAGACTATAAATTTCAGAGCAGGTGCTGATCTGTGTGGGTGGAGGGACTTTCCTATACCAGTCCAGTCCTTAAAAATAAAAAGGATTTTATTGATGCATTTCATTCTTTATACTTTAGTCATTTCCAATATACCTGCTAACCCACAGAACATTCCCATTAAAACTACTTAAGTAAAACCAACAAGCACAAAGGAGCTGATGTTACATGCAATGAACTATACCCATGGTTATCTAAGAAGGAAATGTGTTTCTCAATCTGTTCTCTAGTACTCTAAGACTGGTCATTATAATTTATCAAGGCAAACCTGCCCTGTAGTGTTGTTTCTATTTACATCATTGTGGGTATTATGTATATTTTTCCTCTGGTTCTGTTTAATTCACTTTGTTTATGATTGACAACAATTCCCATTTTTTCCTAAATTCATTATACTCATTACACTGATACACGGAAATAGTATTCCGTTAGATTAATACACTACAATCTGTTCATCCGTTCCCCTATCTATGGGTATCTATTTTGTTTCTGTTTTATTTTGTTTTGAGACAGAGGGCTGTGCTTTGCAAACACAGAGTGCTATTGTGGATATTTTGACATATAGAAGCCTTTATTGTCTTTGACCTTCTTGGGGTACATTCTCAGTAGCAAGATTGTAGAATCAAAGGATATGAAGCGTTCAGTGGCTTTTCTAAAATAATCCCAAATTATTTTCCAAAATGGTTGAAACAGCTCACAGCTCTGTCAGTAGAGAACGGTGTTAGCCTTACCACACAGCTTTTCCAACAATGACTATTTTCATCTTTTGTCATATGGGCAAAGAAAGTATGATGAAATGGATGGAAAGTCTTCTTCAGAGTTGAGAAGACCTAAGTTCAAGTCCCACTTCTAAAATCCTGGGCAAGTCGCTTAAATTTTCATTGTGCCAGGAAACACTCTAAGACTATAAGTTGTAGAGGAGGTTCTAAACCGTATTAATAGAAGACATTCCTCACTTTCAGATACCAATGAAATCACAGCTCCCATTAAAAAACTTTGCTACTTTGATGGGGGAGAAGTGGGAACTCAAAAGTTATTTTAAATTGCATTTCTCTTATTCATGATTTAAGTATTTTTAGAATAATCATGGCATGGACTATCTTACTTATCTTGATAATCCCCTTCAATGCTTATGGTAGAACCATGCATATTGTAGGTCCTCAAAAAATGCCTATTGAAAGAAATGATGAGCAGATAGACTTCAGAAAAACCTGGAAAGATTTACATGAACCAATGCTGAGTGAATTGAATGGAACCAGGAGAACACTACACAGTAACAGCAACATTGGGCGATGACCAGCTTTGATAGACTACTCCTCTCAGCAACACAAGGATCTAAGACAATTCCAAAAGACTCATTATGGAAAATGCTATACACATCTAGAGAAAGAACTATGGAGTCTGAATGCAGATCGAAGCATACTATTTTCACTTTTTTGGTTTTTTTTTTCTTCTTTCTCATGATTTCTCCCTTTGGTTCTAATTCTTCTTTACAACATGACTAATGTATAAATATGTTTAATAGGATTGTACATGCATATAGCCTATATCAGATTGCATGCTGTCATGGGGAGGGGAGAGGGGAGGGAAGGGAAGGGGGAAATCTAGAACTCAAAATCTTACAGAAGTGAATGTTGAAAACTAAAAATAAACAAATAAATAAATTTTTAAAAATGCTTTTTAAATTGAAAGTTTCCTTCCTGGGCTAAGATTCTATAATTAAGAAGTTATTTGAAAGTTTCCACTACTCAAACAGGATCAAGAGATTGCCATCTGGTGCACCTCAAGATTGTTTCTAGATGGGGGAATGAGTGAGCATCTTCATCATATTCCACTATGGACGTGATTTTCCAGTGAAATGGGGTATCTTCGACCTGGGGTTTGTCTTGTTTTTATTTTCTTTCCCAGAGGCAAAGGGAGCTGGTACAAGATTTCAGCTGGCTGATTCTCAGAGCTCCACCTCCACAGTGCCTGCAGACTATGGAATGTTGACAGCTCAGGCCCTCAGTGCAGCATGATTTTTTTGGCTGGCATACAAATTCTCCCTAAGTGAGAAGGAAAAAGAAGAGAGAGCAATGTCCTTCTTTGAAGTTAGTATATGGTGTACATGGTAGCGTTCACTATATCTTCTAAATGATGCTACAGTGACAGATATTAAGTTGTGAGAGACAGTGTCTTGTTCTATATCACCAATTTAGGGACCATGAAACTGGAAGCTGACCCTAAAAGTCTACATTTTCAAATTATTCATCAGATATTTAATGGGCCTTTCCTGTGCAAACAGCACTATTCTAGACCTTGTGAGGGACAGGAAATATTTTCAAGCTGATGCTCAGTTCCCTAGTTTACAAGGCAGATACAGGATACCTCTTGCTTGAAATTGCAAAGAATCAGAGGCTGCACAGAACAGAGATGGATTAGTAATAAATCTAGTCAACGTATTCCCAATAGCCTAAGGATCTCATTCAGTTCACAACAAACCATTTTTAATTATTACCATATTTGCATGCACTTGTGTTTGCATTTAGCTAGCTACCTTTAGAGATGTCCCTTCCTCCCCCTGGTTTTCATTTCCACCTCCCCTCACCCCACTTTTCATTCTCCTTAAAAGAGACACAAGAAGGAAGTAAGAAAGGAGCAAAGGAAAGAAGGAAAGGGATTAAGGAATCCGAGAAAAAAGGAACTGAGGTAGGAAGGGAGGAGGATGGGAACCTGTGATTGGTGACTGATTCACCGAGTTGTCAGTGGTCACACGGGATGTTCCTGGTCTAGGATGGTCCTTGCCTCTGCCAGGATTGCACTTTAGCTTTCTACTCCTATGCCCATATATCCTGAACCATACAAACCCCCAGGCTGCCAGAGCGCCTCTTTCCTAGCCACAGTCCATGAAGGCTCATCTTAACCTTTGCCTCGAGAGATCAAGAGACTCCTGTGGACTGGTAAAGGAAGGAAGTTTCTCTTCACACTGAGTTTTACTGAAATTCTCTTATCTACCAGGATGTCTTTATCGATCATGAATCCAGGAGTCAGCAATAGAATTTAATGTGATCCTAATAAATTGAGAAAGTTGGAAAGAACAAAAGAGGGCTCAGAGGGGATTCAATCAAAGGATCATATGTTGAGAGCCGGGAGGAAGCTTTAAGATCATTGGGTCTAACTGGCTCATTTTACAGAGGACAAAACTGATGTCCAGAGAGAAGAAATGATTTGCACAAAGTCACACACATAGTAAGGGGTGGTGGTTCAGGGACCTAAGCCTAGGTCCTCTAACACCAATTCCAAATCTAATTTTTTTTTCTTACTGTCTCATGCTGCTTTTCAGGACATTCCTAGGGGTAAAAAAAAAAAAAAACCCATGCCAGTGGAAAATGAGGAAGAGGAGAAAAAGGATCATAAGATCATAGGGTGTGGTACAGTGGAGAGAGTAGTGGATTTGAAAGTCAGAGGACCTGGGGTCAAATTCTACTACTTGTGTGACATTGGGCAGCACTTGAAAAAGTTCTCTGGGCTTCAGTTTTCTAAACGTGTAAGCAGAAGGGGTTGGACTGGGTCCTCAGTGGTTCATTCTAGCTCTAACTGCATGATCCTATGATCACAAAAGCCCAAGCAGAGGCAGGCACCATAAAGAGTGTTGCCTGAATTCAAAGAAGGTAGAAGACCCTTCCAAGAAAGATCAATCTGGAATGAGAACAAATGGAGTATTGCTGAACTACCACCTCCTATTCCCCCCAAAACCCTCAGCCTCTCACCCCCACACTCTGTGGTAATGCTGTACGTCTCCTTTCTCCCTCTTGGAGATCTTATGATCATAGATTTAGAGCTGGAAGGCACCTTAGAGATGATCTAGAGATAATAAGCTCCCCCCATCCCTTGTTTTACAGATGAGTATTATAGAGTATCTCCTATCTTTAAATATAAGCATGATATTGGGATATGTAAATAGGATTGTGGTGTATGGAAATAATGGGCTAATCAGCACATATTCGGCATTGATTACACCTGCAATACCTCCCCATATTCCAGTTCAGCACTAAAGTATCTGAGTTTATATGACAATTTTGGAGATAAAGCAGAAAAGATCAGTGAATACTAATAATAGCTCAAATTTATATATTTAAGGTTTGCAAAGCACTTTTTACATGTGTCATCTCTTTTGATCATCACAACAACCCTACAAGATCAATGCTATGGTTACCTCCATTTTCCAGTTGAGGAAGCTGAGGTTGAAAGGTTAAAGGAGCAAGTCAGAGCTGAGGTAGTTGCTATGAGGACCAGGATTCAGACTTTAGCACTGAGGCTGTGTTGGGACAGATGCAGGAACACCCCCTCTCATATTGGTTTATCAACTAAACAGACTAGCCTGAGACTAGTAACTTTTGACAAGGAAGCACACAAAAGAAAAGCTTATGAACGTGTTTTGGCTGCCTAGGTGGGAAGCGAGGTAACTTGAAGAACCTGGGTACAGTTCAAGGAACCTGGGGCCATAGGGAGGTGGAGGAATGCTAAGAGGTAAGGGAACAAGGTACAGAAAAGAGAAATAATAAACTCATAATTTTGACCTTAGAATGCAAAGACTTTATTTCCATTAAGTCTTTCCAATGAGTGACCTTGGGTAGGTCTGCCTTTCTGAGTTTCAGTTGCTTCATTTGAGATTGGGGTTGGGGGGAGAATTGGTCCAGAAAGTCTCTAAAGGTCTTTCTAGCTTTAACATTTTAGGATTTAATGAAAACAAAAACAATGACCAGTTCATATCCTGCTACCAGTACCTATTGCTATGGGCAAGAAAAGTTTTATCCATGTACTAATCCAAGTATTAATATCCAAGTACTAATGCTTACTCTTTTGGTACCTTTCCTTACCCCTCCCCCTTCACTCATCCTTGTCCCTTCTGGGACAAATTTTTGGTCCTGAATCTAGATCCAGGTTCGTTGATCTCTATTTCTTAGCTCTTGGCTCTTTAACATTCTCACGTCTTCCAGTTTTAGGTTGGAATAGCTCTGGAATGCACATACAGTACATTGTGGTTAGCTGTTTATAGACTAAACCCTGTCAGGTGCTTGCAAGGTCATCCAGAGCTTTGAAAGGAGAACAGTGGCTTTGGGAGGAGGCCACCAGCACTCCAAGAGATTACTGTTATATAAGTTCTTTTCCTTTCGCTCCAACACTCATCACTGCCATCTATATTCTTTGGTTAATTCTGGGGGTAATTTTCTTTAAAAAAAAAAAACTGGCAATACCACTTATAGGTCTGTATCCCAAAGAGATCATACAAGTGGGAAAAGGACCCATATGTAAAAAATATTTATAGCAGCTCTTTTTGTGGTGGCAAAGAATTGGAAATTGAGGGGATGCCCATCAGTTGAGGAATGGCTGAACAAGTTGTGGTATATGATTGTAATGGAATACTATTGTGCTATAAGAAATGATGAGCAGGTGGACTTCAGAAAAACCTGGAAAGACATATATGAACTGATGCAGAGTGAAATGAGCAGAACCAGGAGAACATCGTACACAGTAACAGCCACATTGTGCGATGACTGACCTTGACAGACTCAGCCCTTCTCAGCAATGCAAAGATCTAAGACAACTCCAAAAGACTAACTGTGGAAAATGCTATCCACATCCAGAGAAAGAACTTTGGAGTTTGAATGCAGATGGATTATACTATTTGCTCTCTTTTTCTTTCATTGTTTTGTTTTATTTCTTTGTTTCTTTCTCATGGTTCCTCCCATTAGTTCTAACTCTTCTTTACATCATGAACTTATAAGTAGAGCCTGTATCAGATTGCACAATGTCTTGGGGAGGGGGGGAAGGGAGAGAGGGAGAGAAAATTCAAAACTCAAAATCTTATGGAAGTGAACGTTAAAAACTAAAAATAAATTAATTTTTAAAAAAGTTAATTTTTAATATCACAATTTTACCTTTTAAAAACATCTCTTGTAACAAAGTATGGTTAAACAACACAAGCCAACCTATTGCCTATGTCTGATGACATCTTTTTCCATACCTTGAGGTCGTGCTCTCTCAGCCAAGAGAAAGGAGGTATCTCTTTCCAACAATCCTCTGAACTACTAATGCTATGTCTTTCCGTGTTGTTTTTCTTCTCTTTATTGTAATTATTATGGAAATTCCTTTATACAGATAGTCTTTGAGTAACTTTCACCCTTTGGCCCTGGGGATACCCATTCCATTTCCTCTCCACCAATCAATATTTTTTTACCTGTTTATAAACTTGGATTGAAACTCCCCACCTCCAGGAATACTTCCCAATTAACTCCAACTAAAGGCTTCTCTGTTCTTTGTCTCTTCGGGCATATGGCTTGCTAATGTTCCTAAGTCATTTCATGTGTGTGTTTCTTCCCCTTTCTTCCTTTTTAACTACTCACAGCTCAGTCAATTTCACCTTGGGTAATTGCTTTTTCACACATAAACATAGATAGCCTCCTAAATTTTTCTCCTTTTGCTCTACAGTCTGGTGAGTTCACTCAGGAAAATATTTCTCTCTTCTTCATGTCTAATCCAAGCCAATGCTAAAAAAATCCCCAATGGTAATCCCAAAACAATGCTAGTAAGGATGTGAACAATGCTAGAAAAGGAAAGCTATGTGTTCTGTTATGTAATTATATATAATAAAAAACTAGTGCCATCAAAATTTAAAGGAAAGGCCCCTTCAGACTCTCCACAAAAATCTTCTTGTACAACTCCAAAGGTTTGTTTGTTTGTTGTTGTTATTTTGTTATTCATCCTTTATTCTCAAAGAGGACCAATGACATCAGGAGGGTGATGTCTTGACTTACAAGCGAGTTGGATTTAAGAGAGGGAGAACTGTGCCAAGTTATCAGCCTCACTCTCTCCTCCAGTTATCAGATTCCACTAGCAAAGCATTGATCAGGATGATCGGCAATAGCCCCAGATGCAGTGGGAGACCTTGGCCTTTTGCTAAGGTCTTTCCCAGGTCTCAGTTTGTCTGAGGCAGCACCCATTCAGTGATTAAAAGCTATGTAAGGATTGAGGCAAAAGATGGCCTACTTTGCCTTTACAAAAAAAAAAATCAGTCTTGGAGGGGAGGACTCTCAGAGTTTCACAAATATAAAGGATTCATAATGGAAAATGCTATCCACATCCAGAGAAAAAAATGATGGAGTCTGAATGCAGATTGAAGCATGCTATTTTCACTTTCTTTGTTTTTTTGTGGTTCTTTTCTTTTGGTCTTTTTCTTCTTTCACAGCATGACTAATAAGAAATATGTTTTACATGATTGCACATGCATATCCTTTATTAAATTGCTTACCATCTTAGGGAGGGAGAAAATTTGGAACTCAAAATTTTTTTAAAATGAATATTAAAAAGTATTTACATGTAAGTGGAAGAAATAAAATACTATTAACAAAGTCTTGTGTCCCATTTTCCTACTGTAATCTTGTTTTCCCTTGTGTAAAGTAAATAATTGTGTAAAGTAAATAATTTCCCTTGTTCAAGTAAATAATTGATTTCATATTCATTTTTTTTCTGTTTTCATTATTGTTATCATAGCAATGTTGTTTCTACTCCATCCCACCATTTTTGATGGGCTAGCCTAGCTATCTAATGACCATTTATTTGTAAGAGAGCCTTGATGGGAGAGGCAGCATTTCATAGTAGATAGAAATCTGAATTCAAAACCAGGAAGAACTTAGTTTAAGTCCTATCCTTAGACAAGTCAATTAACCTCTCACTGCTTTAACTCTTCAAGATATAAGCAGCAGATAAAAGTACCAGCTAACCTGCATTTGTAGAGGGAATTTCTATAGGTGATAATTCCATATATTAGTGAAGTTACAGATCTAGTCCCCATTCTTTCTATGGGAAAACATGTTCTAAGTTGTAAATAACTGGTTTACAAATGGGTTTTTGGACACCACCTGTTTGTATATTGGGGACTTCGTATAACTCACATATATCTAAAAACCACATGTACTTATTCTTTTACTAACTTGGCCTTAAAAAGTGTGTGCATTCTTTGTCAGATATTCAACATAAAGCTGGAAGGGACCTCAGAAGCTACATAGTATAGCCTTCCCCATTGCCCCCCACCTCTACCCTCCCTCCCATTTTACAAGTAAGGAAATTGAAGACCAAGGAGGTTAAGTGACTTGCCCTTTAGTGAGATAGGTAGTAAGCCACAGAAGTGGGATTTTAAGCCTAGATCTTCTGAATTCTAGACCCACGTCTCTTGCCATTCATTATTCCACATTGTTATGTGGCTTCATTAGATCTCTGAATATCACGTCCTATGTCTACCAGGGCTCCCTTTACTGGAATAAATCAAGACAAAAAGAAACTATCAAAAAACCAACTTTCCTTATTATCCAGGGTGATAGAAGCAATATCTACCAGGGTTCCCCATCCAGCCCTGCCGTAGGTTTAAAAAATCCAGGTTTTAATTAGCCCTAGTGGTAAGGCTCAATGCTTCCTTTGACAGTTTCCTGGTGGCGTCTCACTGTACTGATTCAATTTTCTGGTCATCTAAGATATAAAAGAGCAGCTAAGTGGAACAGTGGATAGAATTCCAGGCCTAAAGTATGAAAGACTCATCTTCCTGAGTTCACATCTGGCTTCAGATACTTAACTAGCTGTGTGACTCTGGGCAAATGACTTCATCCTGTTTGCCTCAGTTTCCTCATCTGTAAAATGAGCTGGAGAAGGAAATGGCAAACCATTCCAGTGTCTTTGCCAAGAAAACCCCAAATGAACTCACAAAGAGTTGGACACTGAAGAAAAATGACTGAACAAGGTATAAAAAGTCTCACTCATTTGAGGTCAGGCCTCTGCAATTTGGTGGATATTTGAAAACTAATTTTAAAATTGATTTTTAAAAAATTTAAAACTAATCTGAAAAGATGAATCACCATGCACTATGCTGTGGACTAGACAATTTCCATATGTAGATAATGGAGGACAATGTCTATAAGTGCTATGGTATCCTTGTGTGAGAAAACATTATTGCATTGTTTGAACTTATCCCTGTGTGGCTGGGAAGCTGGACCACTTTCACCTGTTGCTTAGAGACCCTTAACTAAGGACCTTGGCTATGATGACCAGAAACCCAGTCAGATCTGAAGACTGATGCAGGAAGTTTTCTCACAATTATACATCCCAAGTAATCCATATGTCTTATCTGAAAACTGACCCCTTACTGGTCACTGTTTCCTTGTTTCTTTGATTGACTACAGACACTTGGAGGCGGGCATGAATAGAATAACTCTTTTTTCTGATTTAAAGGAATTGCACCTCTTATTTCTCTCTGTCCCAACTGGGAAAGCCTCTAATCTTTCCTCCAATTAGAAATCAGATCACCTAATCATATAGCCTGGTTTATATCCTGTTAATTGTTTTTCTTTAATGCATAAAAATCTTTCTTGCCCTATATTCAAGGTCCAATGTCAAGGTGAGGAGGCCTCCCCCCAATTTGTTATGTAATTGGCACGTATTGCTTAATAAATCGATATGCTCAGAAGCTCGAATCTTTGTTTCCTCAGTTATTTCAGATTTCACCTGTCACACTTGATACATATTCTTGCTATGTTAGGGCTAAGTAAACATTCTTTGTTAATCATCCAGTGACCTTCAAGTGCCTCGTGATATCCCAATGGGGAACCAAGTGCCAAGATCAGACTTGCCCCTCATGCCCAGCCTTCCTCAGTTTCATCCAGTGTAGAATCTCATCTCAGGAGAGGCTACGCCTTTTGACTGATCTAGTTTTCCCTCTTCAAGAATCTAGTGGCTTCGGACTAGCCAAGTTGCCAGCTGTGTTTATCTCTAATCTTAGGTAATTTTATAGTCAATGACTCATATATCTCCAAGTCATTTTGAACAGGGCCTGGCAAGTGGTATCGCCCTCCCACACTTGACATTCTTCTTTTATGACTCTATTGGCCTGAAAGATAGTTAACCACAATCAGGTCGTCCCTTCCAGCTATATGTTTCTTCCCCTTTCATAACTGACACTTTTTTTCAGCTCTGTAACACCCAGGGGACCTCTGCTTGTCCTAGTGCCAAATGCCGTGGCCTCTATTCTCCCTACTTGAAGAGCAGAGTTATTCACACCTCCCTACTCCCAAACCTGCGCACCCATTATTCCTTTGGAGTAACAATTCACAGGTAGTAATCACAGGTAGTGATGCTTTGGGGATGTTCACCAAGGCCAAGAACTGAGAATTCCTGAACTCTTCCTCTGTAGCATGGTCAATCACTCCCATAGTCTACAGACCTAAAGCGACTGAGATCATAAACTTACAAACTAATATGCACCTTTCTAGGTAGCAGAGTCTATTAATCTAGTCCTAGCAAAGGAACAGATGGAGCCTCATATTCCAATGATTTTTTTATAAATAATATAAAAACTCACTTATGGGACAAATGATATAGAGAATGTATGTGGACTCATCATAACCCTAGGTCTCTTGACTCCAAGTGTAATGCTCTTTGGATTTTGAATTAAAGACATTTTAAAAGCATGTGCAAAAAACATTGATAAGAGTGCTGGTACTTTCAATAAAATAGAGGACTTTCAAGCTTTCTCAGTGAAAAGACCAGAGCTGAATAGAAAATTTGACTTTCAAACACAAGAATCAAGAGAAGCATGAAAAGGTAATCAAGAAAAGAACAAGAAAAAGAAATTGCATGAGACTTACTAAAGTTGAACTGTTTACATTCCTACATGGAAAGATGATATCTTTGATTCGTGAGACCTCAGTATTAGGGTAGCTGAAGGGAATATGCATATATGTGTATGTTTTTATATACATATATATGTATATGTGAATGTGTATGTATGTATATATGTATGTATATATATAGAGAGAGAGAGAGAAAGAGAGAGAGTGGGCACAGGGTGAGTTGAAGATGAAGGGAAGATATCTAAAAGAAATAAAATCAAATTAAGGGTCGAGAGAGGAATATATTGAGAGAGGGAGATAGGGAGAGATAGAATGGGGTACATTATCTCGCATAAAAGTGACAAGAAAAAGCAGATCTGTAGGAAGAGAAGAGAAGGCAGGTGAGGGGGAATGAGTGAATCTTGCTCTCATCAGATTTGACCTGAGGAGGGAATACCATACTCAATTGGGTATCTTACCCCACAGGAAAGAAGGAGGAAGAAGATAAAAAAAAAGGGGGGGGCAATAGAAGGGAGGGCAGAT
>CM053624.1:93673963-93726212 GCA_028646595.1 Phalanger gymnotis | reverse complement strand
TTTCCAATGAGATATTTCACATTGGCTTCCATTTTTTCATTCCTTTGGTTCTGTTGGATAATATCTTGATTTCTCACCAAGTCACTAGCTTCCACTTGCTCCAATCTAATTTTTAAGGTAGTATTTTCTTCAGTGGTCTTTTGGACCTCCTTTTCCATTTGGCTAATTCTGCCTTTCAAGGCATTCTTCTCCTCATTGGCTTTTTGGAGCTCTTTTGCCATTTGAGTTAGTCTATTTTTTTAAGGTGTTGTTTTCTTCAGTATATTTTTCAGTATTTTTTTGGGTCTCCTTTAGCAAGTCATTGACTTGTTTTTCATGGTTTTCTCTCATCCTTCTCATTTCTCTTCCCAATTTTTCCCCTACTTCTCCACCACTGCTTCAGCAAAGAGCTCCCTAGTGTCACAATTTTAAAGAATTACAAGTATCATCTTCCCATGTAAGGATGTAAACAGTTCAGCTCCATTGAATCCTTATGTTTTCTTTTTCCTTTTTACCTTTTTTAGGCTTTTCTTGGGTTTTGATATTGGAGATCAATTTTTTGTTCAATTCTGATCTTCTCCTTATGAAGATTTGAAATTCTTCTATTTCATTGACTGATCATTTTTTCCCCTTGAAGTAGTATGCTTAATTTTGCTGGGTCAGTGATTCTTGGTTGTAGTCCTAGCTCCTTAGCCTTCTGGAATATCATGTTCCATGACTGCAGATCCTTTAATGTTGTAACTGTTAAGTCCTGTACAATTTTGATTGTGGCTCCTTGATATTTGAATTGTTTCCTGATAGTTGTAAAATTTGGCTATAATGTTTTTTGGAGGTTTTTTGGGGGGGATCTCTTTCCTGAGGCGATTGGGGCATTCTCTAAATGCTATTTTGCCCTCTGGTTCCAGAATATCAGGGCGATTTTCCTTGATAATTTCTTGAAAGATGCTGTCCAGGTTCTCCTTTTGATTATGGCTTTCAGGTAGTCCAGTGATTCTGACATTGTCTCTCCTGGATCTATTTTCCAGGTCAGTTGTTTTTCCAATGGGTATTTTACATTTTCTTCTACTTTTTCATTCTTTTGAATTTGTTTGATTGATTCTTGATGTCTCATAGAGTCATTAGCTTCCACTTGCCCAATTCTAACTTTTAGGAGTTGTTTTCCTCAGTTAACTTTTGTACTTCCTTTTCCATTTGGCCAATTCTACTTTTTAAGGAGTTGTTTTCTTCAGTGGATTTTTCTATCTCTTTTTTCCATTTGGCCAATTCTACTTTTTAAGTTGTTTTGTCTTTCTAAGCTGTTGACTCTTTTTTCATAATTCTCTTGCATCACTCTCATTTCTTTTCTCAATTTTTTATTGTACTTCTCTTATATGAATCTTAAGCTCCTTTTTATTTGTTTTTTTTTCTGGGTTATTAGTCATTTTTTTTTAATAACACTAGCATTTTAATTAAAGGTCAGTGGTACTTTTTTCTCTATTTTAAAATTTTTTAGTTTTCAATATTCATTTCCACAAGATTTTGAGTTACAAATTTTCTCCCCATCTCTACCCTCCTCCCCACTCCAAGATGTCATATGTTCTGATTGCCCCTTTCCCCAGTCTGCCCTCCGTTCTATCACCCCACTCTACCCCCCCATCCCTTTTCCCCTTACTTTCTTGTAGGGCAAGATAGATTCCTATACCCCATTGCCTGTATATCTTATTTCCCAGTCGCATGTAAAAACATTTTTTTAACATTTGTTTTTAGAACTTTGAGTTCTAAATTCTCTCCCTTCTTCCCTTCCCATCCCCCCTCCTTGAGAAGGCAAGCAGTTAATTCAATATGGGTTATACATGTCTCATTATGCAAAACACTTCCATAATAGTCATGTTGTGAAAGACTAACTATATTTCCCTCCATCCTATCCTGTCCCCCTTTATTCAGTTTTCTCCTTTAAGCTCCTTTTTAAGCTCTTCTATGAGTTCTTTCTGGGCTTGAGACCACTTCCCATTTTTCTTTGGGTCTTTGCCCATAGGTATTTTGATATTGTTAGCCTCTTCTGGGCTTGTGCCTTGATCTTCCTTGTCACCATAATAATGTTCTATGATCAAATTCTTTTTTTTTGTTGTGTTTTGCTTATCTTTTTTGGCCTTTTTCCTTTCGTTTAAATTTGAGCTCTGTTTCCAGAATGGGAGGGGCACTGTCTCAGGCTTCTTGTACCAGTGACTGAAGGCCCTGGATGTTTATCTGGTTCTGCAGCGATATTACCCTTAGGCCCATGGGGGACCTTCATGTCTGGTGCTGCACTGAGGGGGTGGGGTGGGGGGGTGACTGGTGCTACTGGAAGCCATAGGGGTCTGGCAGCTTACAGGGTGCTGAGCTGGAGTCCTAGTGCTAGTATTTGGCATATGCTGAGGCCTATGGGGTATTTCTGCATTGGCATCTGCCTGTTTCCCTGGGGCTACACTGAAGCACGTGGCAGGGACAGTGCTTGCAGCTGCCTATTTGCTTAGGCACTCCCAGGGATGGTGTCTACCTATTTGCCTGGGGCTGTACTGAAGCACATGGAAGTGTGGCCAGTGGAGGCTGCCTGTTTGCCCCAAGCTGTGCTGAAGCATGTGATTGTTCAGGAGCTGGAGTCTGCCCATTCCCCTGGCTATGCTGAGGTACATGGAAGGTCTTAGTGTAGGCTTTGCCTGCTTCACCACACTGGGTCTCAGGATTTCCCGGTGGTTTGCTGAGGTGGGGCTTGCTACCGGCTTGCTGGGATGCTTCCTGTCCCGGACTTTGCTTCTCTTTTTACCTGAGTGAGACAGACCTTTCCTGCTGATCTTCAAAGTTTTTTAGGCCAAAAGATTATTTCACCCCATCTTTTTACTGTTTCTGCTGTTCTAGGATTTGTTTGGGGGCATTGTTTTATGGTTGTTTAGAGGCGAATATGGGAGAGTTACTCCTTACTTAATTACTGTGCCATCTCCCCCAGAGTCATTCAATTGGAATATTTCGTACCAGCCACTTTAAGACTGAGTCTACTTTCTCCATAGACTAAGTGGGCACAAAAGGGAAGGGGTGCCTTCCCATATGGGAGAGTGTTTTTGTACTTCTATCTTTGTTGTAAGTGTTGTATTTACATGTAAAAGAATATTGTAAATGTTCTTTTGTAAAAGTTATCAAGTAATTAATTGATATTGGGGAGGTATCGACTGGTTAATCCATATTTAGGGAGCACACTTGGTGACAGCCCATGAACAATAGGACTACAAAATCACCTTTAATTTCTCTGTTCCTTGAGAAGGAGTCCAGACTTATGGCCAAGATGGTTGCAGACCATACAAGCAGGCTACCCAGCTCCCATATATTCTGTAGCAAAAACCTGAAAATCATACCAGACAGAATAATGATCAAGAAATCCAATGAGAAATTACAATAGGCGGCTTATTCTACCCCAGAACTGCACAAAAAGCCCATGGGCAGTAGGAAAGGGGGGTCAGACAAGCCAGCACCCCCAGGCAAACAAACCTAGCCCCCTGATATGACCAGCCAGAGACATGCAGAGACTGCAAGGCTCGGTCTGAAGACATCACGTGTGGAAGGGCTGCAAGAATGACCCAGAGAATGTGGAAAACCCCAGAGTGGTCAGAACATTCCTATGGAGCAGCATCCGGGGGCACTAACATCTCTAGCATTCTGCCTGAGATATCACAAAAGATCCAGTTCTTTTTACTATAAGTAATTCAAGAGAGCAAGAAATAGTTTACCTGTCAGATTTATGGAGAAGGGAAGAATTCATGACCAAACAAGAGATAGAAAGCATTACAAAATGCAAAATGGATAATTTTGATTATGTTAAATTGAAAAGCTTTTGTACAAACAAAGCCAATGCAACAAAGATTAGGAGGGAAGCAGAAAACTGGGAAAGAATCCTTACAACCAGTCTCTCTGATAAAAGCCTCATCTCTAATATATACAGGGAACTGGGTCAAATTTATAGGAATACAAGTCATTCCCCAGTTGAAAAATGGTCAAAGGACATGAACAGGCAGTTTTCAGAGGAAGAAATTAAAGTTATCTATAGTCATATGAAAAAATGCTCCAAATTACTATCGATTAGAGAAATGCAAATCAAAACAACTCTTAGGTACCACATCTCTCTTGTCAGATTGGCTAACACGACAAAACAGGAAAATGATAAATGCTGGAGAGGATATGGGAAAATTGGAACATTGTTACATTGTTGATAGAGTTGTGAACTGATCTAGCCATTCTGGAGAGCAATATGGAACTATGCCCAAAGGGCTATAAAAATGTGCATACCCTTTCACCCAGCAATACCACTTCTAGGGCTATATTTCAAAGAGATCACACACAAGTGGAAAATGGACCAGTATGTACCAAAATATTTATAGCAGCTCTTTTTGTGGTGGCAAAGAATTGGAAATCAAGGGGATGCCCATCAATTGGGGAATGGCTAAACAAATTGTGGTATATGAATGTAATGGAATACTATTGTGCTGTAAGAAATGAGGAACAGATGGACTTCATTATAACCTGGAAAGACGTATATAAACTGATGCTGAATGAGGGAAGCAGAACTAGGAGAACATTATACACGATTACAGATGCACGGTATCTGTAAGGACTAACTTTGATAGACTTGGCTCTTCTCATCAATGCAAGGTCCAAAGACAGCTCCAAAATACTCATGATGGAAAGAGCTAGGCACATCCAGAGAAAGAATTATGGAGTCTGAATGCAGATTGAGGCAAACTATTTGCTCTCTTTTTTTCCTTCTTTTTTGGTTTCGTTTCTTCTTTCTCGTGATCCATTCCACTGGTTATAATTCTTCTTTACAACTTGACTATTATGTAAATAAGCTTAATGAAAAGGTATATGTAGAACCTATATCGGATTACATGCCATCTTGGGGGCAAGAAGGAGGAGAGAGAGGGAGAGAAAATTTGAAACTCAAAAACTTGTGGAACTGAGTGTTATAAACTAAGAATAAAAAATAAATTTTAAAAAATTAAAAAAAGATCTAGTTCTCTTAACCTCAGAAATCCATGGGGGCCTTAACCCCAAGAAATAGGCAGTACAGGAATCCAGGGGACCCAGGATAAAGTCAGGCACAGTCAACCACCCGCGGGTGTGCTGGTAAATATTTAACATCTAGCTGTCCAAAGCCATAATGCACTTATAAGCATAATCTTCAGTATTGCTATTTTCTCCAGTGCTTTCTTAAATCTAGGCAAGTAACAAAAATAAGTCAAGCCTGGACTGGTAGCTTTTGCCTATTTCTCAGGTGCAACTGTTCACACTGAAAATTTAACAATTGGTTCTTTCGGACTCTAGCACATCCGTGCAACCATTCTTCCCAAAAGTGCAGCAGGAGTGTGGAGTTTGGCCCTGGACCAAAGCCTCGATTCAGGAACTAAAGCTGGAGATATGAATAAATCAAAGAAAACCTTGACTAGCATAAATATAATTTGTAAAGCTAGAGATTCTCCAAAAGAAGGAGTGATAATTCTCTGATAACTATAAACAGTGACTCAAAGCCTGGAGCCTGGCCAGTCAGTGTGAGTAGGGTCTGATAGAGAGTGGCCCAGAGAAGGTGCCACATGAGTAAAGTCAACATTGTTATCCCTAGAGTGAAAAAGCAAAAGTGAGAGCCTAAGGGGGTGGAAAGTGGGGCTCAGTCAGTCAGTCAACAAGCATTTGCTATGTGCCAGGCACTACCAAGTACTGTAGCAGCTACGTGGAATAGGGGATAGAGTGCTGGGCATAGAGTTTAAATACGGCCTCAAATACTTACTAGCTATGTGACCCTAGGCAAATCACTTTGCCCTGTTTGCCTCAGTTTCCTCATCTGTAAAATGAGCTGGAGAAAGAAATGGCAAACTGCTCTATTGTCTTTGCCAAACCCCCCAAAGAGGGGTCATGAAGTCAGACATAACTGAGAAATAACTAAAACGACAGGCACTGTGTTAAATGCTAGGTATACAAAGAAAAAAAAATGCAGTCTCTGCTCTCAAAGAGCATATTCTGAGCATTCTGACCATACAAAGAGCATTCTAATGGGGGAGACACGTAAATAACTAGGTACGAAGAAGATATATACAGAGTAGATGGTAGGAAATCTCAGAGGGAAGCCACTAATAGCCAGGGGAGCAGGAAAGGCCTCCTGCAAAAGATGGAATCTGATCTGGGTTCTGAATGAAGGCAGAACAGGCAGAGGTGAGGACAGAGAGATTCCAGGCCTGGGGGACAGCTAGGGCAAAGACAGAGTCTGTAGGTGGGATGTCCTGGGCAAGGGACAGCAAGAAGGCGGGTGTTGCTGAATCATGAAATGCATACAGGGGGGGGAAAGTATGAGAGGACTAGAAAGAGAGAAAGCCCCAAGGGCTTTAAATGCCAAACTGAAGATTTTCTGTTTGATCCTGAAGGTAATAGGGAGCCAATGGAGTTCTCTGAGTAGGGGAGGTGAGATGGGGAGTTGGGGTCTTGCATGATCAGACCTGCTGTTTAGGAAAATCAGTTTGGCCTCTGAGCCAAGGATAAACTGGAGTAGCAAGAGACTTATGGCAGGGAAGCCAAGCAAAGGAGGCAAAGTTGTTGTTCTCAATCCACCTAGCCCACATCCCTGCCTTTGTTATCTAGATCTGTCAGCAGTAAATTATGGTTATTATGAGAGTATTTTTTTTTTTTGGCCTACAGATAAAGCTATCTCCCTACATTTAAAAGAAGACAGATTGCTAAATAAATGATAGCGAGTCTAGAAGTGGCGATGAGAAGCAAGGAAGCATGCCTACTTCTCTTGTTGGTCTACAATGTCAAGGGCATGAGAAAAGAACCTCCAAGTACTATAGAAAAGGCCATGACAGTGCTGTAATCTAGAGAAATCTAAGTTCCTATTATTGACAGAGCATAGGAGGCAAGGTGAGAAGAGCCAGGATGAAGAGAAGTTTAACAATGAAACAGGATGCCTGAGGGCACGATAACCCCCAGGAGAGTAGAAGGGGACTAAGCTGTGGAGGGTCGGAGCCAAAGTGTACAGAAATGAAAGTATGGGCTGAAGTAGCAAGGGGAACAGATTTTTCAGTTCAACTGGTGACTCTGAGTCACAGGGATAAGGGGACTAGGAATTTGTCTTCCATTGCATGGAGAAGAAGCCTGAGCACCAATCCATTCAAATACAAACATAATATGATACATAGTTCAGTAGATAGTCACTAAATTCTTATTAATAGTTAACCTTTATATAGTGCTTACTGTGTGCTCCGGCACTGTGCCAAACATTTTACAATGATTATCTCATTTTATCCTTGCAACAACTCTGGGAGGTAGGTGTCATTATTATCATCCTCATTTACAGATGAGGAAACTGAGGCAAACAGAGGTTAAGTGACTTGCCCAAGGTCACACAGATTGTAGGTATCTGAGGTCAGATTTGAATTCAGGTGTTCCTGACTCCAGGCCCAGCTCCCTATCCACTGCACCACCTAGCTGTCTAATAGGTCTACTCTCATTTTTAAAAAACTCCATTTAGATATGTGCACCCCTGCCCAGAGTACTCTACCACTCACCAGCCTATGCTTACAGGTTGCAGACTGGGGCCTGAGGAAGCTACTACTATCCAGAGGTCCAAGGTACTTTACAGGTCCTTACTCATAAAACAATAATAATAAGCCTCAATTGGGGCGCTTTCCTTTAAGAGTCATCTACCGGGGTAGCGAACTTGCGGCCTCGAGGCCACATGTGGCCTTCTAGGTCTTGGGTGCGGCCTTTTGACTGAGTCCAAGTTTTACAGAACAAATCCTTTTATTAAGGGGACTTGTTCTGTGAAGTTTGGATTCAGTCAAAGGGCCACACTTGAGGACTTAGAGGACACATATGACCTCGAGGCTGCAGAGTTCCCACCCCTGTATAGACACAATTGGGTCTGAGCAAAGGCATTTATTGAGATTCTATAGTGAGAACAGTAGCTTCAAGACATTCCTCCCATAAATCTGTGATGTGACCTCTTACATAGACACACAGAGTCAGTGAGAAGAGTGGGCGCATACAGAGAGCACAGTGTGAGAGAGGGACACACATAGGGAACACACAAGTTCAAGACAGCTCCTGTCTTTGGCACTGTAGGGTCCTGATGCTCTTTCTCTTCTCCTGGTATCCCAACATTGCTCTCTGCTAGGCACAGCATCTCTGCAGGGCAGGTTGTCCAGCTGGGCCCCCTGGATCTACTCCTCTCCACAACTCAGCTCAGCTCCTAACTACAGAGCTCATTCTCTCTTGAATCGAAAGCTGACCCTCATCTCCTGCACTGACCCTTTTTTCCAGGTCTGCCCCATGTTGGGTTCAGTGCCTCATACTGGAGTTAACCCTGATGCAAAGTACTATGACTTTCTGGTAGCAGGGAGAGGGAGAAATCCCTTCCACCCCTGCCACCCTGTGGTAGAAATACAAGGGAATCAGTAAAGAGCAGTGCCCTCTCAACAGTTGGGTTTTCTCCACTCCTGGCTTCCTACCAAGATGTTGACAGAGCTCATCCTGGGTGTGGTTTTAACTGCCCCCCAGAACTAGCAAGCCACAGTTGAGGCTACAGGAAGAGTTCTTTACTAAATAAAGGATAGAGAAGATAATAAAAGATAAAATGGATAGTTTTGACTGCATAAAAGTTTTAAAAGCTTTTTGCATGAATAAAATCAATCGAGATAGAATTAGGAGATAAGTGTTAGAATGGGGAAAATATTTATGCTAAATATCAACAATAAAAGTCTGATATCCAAAATATATAGTGAATTCACATAAATATACTACACTAAGGACCATTCTCCAATAGATAAGTAGTCAAAGGACCTGAATAGTTTTTTTTTCAAAAGAATTGCTACAAACTATGAATTACCACATGAAAACATGCTTTAAAGAATAAGAGAAATGCAAATGAAAACAATTTTGAGAGGTCACCTCAGTCCATGCAAATTAGCAAAGATGACAAAAGACAGGAAGAGTCAATGTTGTAAGGTCTGTGGGACAACTGGATGCATAGTTAGTGGAGCTATGATATTGTCCGGTCATTCTGGATGCCAACTTAGAATTACACAAAAACATTGGATTTAACTGTCTGTACCTTTTGACCTAGTGATCCTACTTCTGGGCATAGATACCAAGTGAGTCAAAGACAGAAACAAAGATCTGATGCATACCAACATATTCAAAGCTGTGCTTTTTGTGATAGCCAAGAACTAGAAACTACATGTATGGGATCGTGGATTTAGAAATGGAAGGGACCTTTGATATCATCTCATTCATGGTCATCTGACAGATGAGGACCCTAATCACTTGCGCAAAGTCACACAAATAGTAAAATGGCACATTCAGAATTTGAACATAGATCCTCTTGATTCTAAATTAAGCATTCTTTCACATTATGCCACTTGCCTTTTTATTAATATAATGGAATATTGTACAGTGAGAAATAACAAATATAAAAAATTCAGATAAACCTGGGAAGGTTAGTACAAACTAATCCAAAATGAAAAAAAAATGAAGCCAACAGAACAATGTTCCCAAAGACAACGGCATCAATGAAAAGATAACTAACAGGGCAGGAAATCCGAGTAAGCGGAAACTCAGTGAAGAGTTCTGAGAACAGACAATGAAACATTCTTCTCCTCTAGTACCAGAAAGTTGAAGTACTTACTTGGTTAGAATATTGTATACAGTGTCAAAGTAGTCACTTTATTGGCTGGTTCTGCTTCATTGGCAGCTAGGTGGTGCAGTAGACAGATCACCAGGCCTGGAGTCAGGAAGACCTGAATTCAAATCCAGCCTCAGACACTCACTACCTTTGTGACTCTTGGCAAGTCACTCACTTTAACCCTTTTTGCCTCAGTAAAATGGACATAACATCTACCTTCCCATGGTTGCTGTGAGAATCAAAGGAGATAGGAATTGTAAAATGATTAGCACGGTGCCGGGCTAAGGTAAGGGCTACGTAAGTTATTAGCTGTTATCATTGCTGTTGTTGGTATGTTGTAATTGTAAATTGTAATTGTGATTTGTAAAGGATTTAGCACAGTGCCACAGTAGAAGATACTTAAGTGCCTAACACAAGCATTTGCTTGCACCTTGTCCTGCTTCCTTTCTCAAGGGAAGGTTCAAAAAAGATATTTTAAATGACTGTGATGCAAAGACAAAAAGCAGCAGTAAAACTTATACTTTTTATTTTTTTTAATTTATGAAATAAAACAAGTATTTCTGTAACATAATATAATTTTAAAAGATGATTACACATGAAATGGCCAATCTATTTATGTACAATTTGCTATTCTTTTTGAATATATAATAAAGTTATGTAAATTTTATTTAACCAAAATCCTTTGACATTTTCAGCTCCTTTTTTTCCCTAAGTATTTTTTAAAAAATGATTCAATTTGCACATAACTTTTCTGGATATCAATAATTATATTTTATTAAAATGAAGTGAAAATTTCCCCATCTGGAAAGTCAATGTTGGGGGTTTATGGAAAGACAGGCAAAGAAATTTGTAATTATGCTAAGAAAGGGACTAAAATGTCCACCCCTTTGACCAAGAGATCTACTGGTCTACATAGACATGCACCTCCCACCCCCACTCCGCACCTAGGAGGATAAATAGAAGCCCACGGTGTTATGTTACAACTAGCCACTAGAGGGAGATCTCTCCTCATTTCTAGGCATAGGCATTTGGGTTTGGCCTGAAAGAGGAATTCAGAAAAATAGCTCTTAGCCCCCTTTCCTCCAGTAGATTTCCTGGTCATCTTTCTGCATCTGTGATAAGCTTTGATCTGGAATTTTTAGGACCTATTATTAGAGGTCCATCAAAGTCCTCCCTTGCCCAATGCCTCAAGGCTGTTGTGTTGGTTCACTTATGGAAAGTCTGGGAGTGGCCTGTGTTGGGTTATGTCTGGGACATGACCTTGGGGGATGCTGTGGTATTGGCTGGAGCCTGGGGTGGAACCAAGGAAAGAAAACCACAGAACGTGTCAACCACAACACAGCGCTGGGGCCTGGATACTGCCAGGGCAGCGCCTATTGGGATCTGCCCCAGGGACCCAGGGTCACTGTGCCCCAGAGAGTACCTCTGGTCATTGCCAGGCTGGATGCAGTGCCGCGTGGACACCAGACATGCTGTCTTCAAGTCCTCAGTCTTCAGGGTCACAGGGAGAGTTCAAGTTCCTTAATTTGGCATTCAAGGCCTTCTACCTTCTGCTCCCAGCTTAGTTCCTACTGCTCCTCTAAATGAACATCTGCTCCAGATTGCCAAATCACAACTAGCATTTTCCAATCTCTGTGGGGTTTTTCCCATTGGGAATGTCCTCCTCTGTATCTACCTAAATCTTACCAAACCTTCAAGAACCTGCTCCTTATTAGTTCAAGCCCCATTTGGAGTTTTCTTGGCAATAATACTGGAGTGGTTTGCCATTTCCTTCTCCAGCTCATTTTACATATGAGGAAACTAATGCCAACAGGGTCAAGTGACTTCCCTAGGATCACACAGCTAGTAAATATCTAGGGTCATATTTGAACTCTGTCCACCTTCCTGACTCCAGGCCTAGCTCTATCTGCTGCACTACCTAGCAGCCCAATACATCATTGACTTCACACTTATCATTCCCATATTATAATCCACAATTTATAGATGAAGAAACTGAGAAGAGAGAGTCTACATGACTTGTCCTAGGTTATATACCTCACGAGTATCTAAAGCAAGATTTGAACTCTGTCCAGCGTGCTATTGTCTGTATCACTCCACTCTCCAGGAGGTATGAACCAACTTGTTCAACTGTATGACAAACATTCATTAAGTGCTTACTACGTAGAGGCACTGTGCTAGGCACTGGCATGGGATGTAAAGACAAGTATAAAAATTCCCTGCCTGGAAGGAGTCTAAATTCTCCAATTGTATTGTTTTTATTTGACTCTTGATGCGATTTAATTTTTCATGGGATGACACATTATCTCCTATGTGGTAAATTCCTTGAGATTAGTTCCAGCTGTAAATGTACGACCCCAGGTATGCTTGCACCCAGCAGAGGGTATTGTACATCGATACTACTTAATAAATACTGATAGGCAGGGCTTCCTGGAAACATATCACAAAAACACCAGAGCTGGAAGGGATCTCGGATGTCACCTAATTCAACCCATAGCCAAGCAGAAATCCATCTCTTCTACAATAGTCCCAACCTGAGCAAAAGGCTAAAAAGCTCCCATTCTTGCAACTGATTCTCAGCTGTATGGTTTCAATTCCCTGCCCATTCTCAGTCACCACCCCCTTGAGGAGGTACAATTTGCCCATGTTCTCCCTAGCAATAATAATACAAGTTGGTTTGGGGATTTAAGATTTGCAAAGCACTTTACCTATGCTATTTCATTTGACCCTCACAATAATACTGTGGAATAGGTGTTGTCCCATCTTGCAGCTGAGGAAATGGACAGAGGTTAAGTGATTCACCTAAGGATCACTAGGAAGCATCTAAGGCAGGATGTGATCTCAGATTTTCCTGGTTCCAAGTCCAATGCTTTATCACCTTTGTCCCTAAAATGTGGCACCCAGTACTGAACACACTGATCCAGGTATGAACTGAGTAAGTGGCAGTGGACACGGAGATAGCCTCAGTACTAAGAAGATTTGAGTTCAAGTCCTGACTCTGACACATAGTGTCCCAAGTGACCTTGGGCAAGTCATGTGACTTTTCAATGATCTAGGCTACTCTCTGAGGCTATAAATTGCCAAGATGGTACTAGACTATATTGGAGAAGTCCCAATACTGGTGAAATCAGAGATCCAGTCCTTATCCCTAGTCCCTATGATCTGAATAGGGACTTACTTGAGTTGTCTGACTTTGTACTTGGGCTTGGCTTAGATCCAACCTCTGACCTATAAGGCAGGGATTGTGTTTTTCTCTATTTTTTGCAAGAGTAGTCTCTAATGAGTCTTCTCACTGATAATAATGCTATAGTGGCCATCTCTCAGGACATGGAACCAGAAAGGGGCCAAAGAATCTTAGAAGCCAGTCTCATACCCAAGGTAACTTCCCAAAATAATTTTGTAGTTCCTTTTTTGGAATTGCCTTTAGAGCCAGCAATATACATTTTAAATAGCCTTGGTGGTGTCACATATTCCTTTCAATGTAGATTCATTTTTGGAAAAGCCAGAAGGCATCTGAAGCCAAACAGGTCTTTAAAGATAAGTGATAAAACTGAGTATGTTTTGGGTCAAATGAAGTGTGACCATAATAATGATTTTTCTCACGTGGTTGATAAACTGCCTCTGAAGGCAGTTCCGAAAAGAGGAGTTCTTAACATGTTTTGAGGAATGGCAATAGCATTGGAGTAAATGCAAAGAGATTACTCTGAAAGAAGAAAATAAACATTTGTTAATAATTGCTAACTTTATATAATGTTTACTATGTACCAGGTACTTCACAATTATTATTTTATTTAATCCTTACTATAACCTTGGGAGGCAGGTGGTATTAGCATCCCCATTTTTACAGATGAGAAAACTGAGGCAAACAGAGGTTAAGCGACTTGCCCAGGGTCAAACAGCTGTTTGGTGTCTGAGGCTGAATTTGAACTCAGGTCTTTCTTGCCTCCAGGTCCAGTACTCTATCTACTATGGCACCCAGCTATTTATTTGTACATACAGTCTTATCTCCCTGTAAATTGAACCCCTAGTGCCAGCATGCCCTTAGTACACAGTACTAGGCACAGTGAGGTCCTACCTTGTAGAAGTTTATGCAGTCTTGTTGGGGAAACACAATCTGTTTCCTTGCCTGGCATAGGGACAGGAGTTTGAATCACACCCTCTTTCCAGAGAACAGGATCCCGTGGGAGCCCCTTCCATTTGCAGGTGTTCAATGGGGGTGCAGCTGCAGCCTCCTGGGAAAATCTAAGTGTGAACAAAAGCTCCAGGTGCCGTAGCTGGCTGGCATTGTCTCCTTAGACCTTTGGGGCCCAACTTCCTGGTGGCTCAGGTTGCTCTTGGCCCTGACAACCTAGCTGACCCCTCCCCTGCAATCATGAGGGCAAGGCTCATGTCTCCCCGTTTCATACAAGACAATGTCACTTAGCCAATCCACTGAATGGTAGGATCTTGACCTAGGGACTTCTGCCAGTCAGGATGCAGGGGCAATACACTTTGTCACCCTAATGGGGCTGTGTAGTTTTGGGAATAGGACCCCCAGTTTGCATGGGGACCAAGATGCCCTACAGCACAGAAAGGCACAGCTCAAAGCCTAGGGTCAAACTTTAACAAATTCAACAAACATTTATTAATTAAATGTTACTTGCAAACTGAAGGGCACAGCAGAGTAGTTGATGGGGAGTCAACCCCTGAAGTCAGCAAGGCTTGGATTCAAGCCCCTCTGTTGCAAACAGGGTATCAGACAAATAAGTGAGCTTCTAAGTGCCCCAGGCCATACTCTAAGACTATAAATTCTAGAATATTTCATATCTGCATTGATCCAGCGAATTTCCTCACCTGGAGCTCCCTAAATCAGGGAAATCACAGGTCTAGTTCAATCCTCTTCCCTCAAAAAAATGTTGGAGTAGCTGTGCCTGGAGCCCTCTCTTTTTTTGGAAGGGTATTCTTTTCACCCCATGAAAAAAATGAAGCTACCATACTGCCTTGATTCCTGGCATTTTGGAAGAACAGGCTCCAGAGGCCTTCTCTCTCCTTATCTTTCCCATCCCCACCACCTTCAACCCATTCTTTTCCCCTTCCCTCTCCGATTCCCTTTCTCCTTCTCCTTTAGTTCTGCATCAGCCCCTCCCCCTCCTTTCTCTTCCTCATCCCTGGGCTCCTCTGGGCTCTATTCCCAGGTTTCAGCTCAGGCTGCCTTCTCCCACTGGCCATTGTGCTATACATCTAGCAGAAGAGGTAAGGACCCTTGCCTAACCAGAGTGGAGGATGTCTGTTCTTTCCTTAGCGGGGTACTCCACTCCTGGCCATGGGATTGTAGAAGAGAGAGAAGAAACAGTATCCCAGGCCAGCTGTGGGCTAGGGCTGCTCTCAGACACACATACCTACACACTGCAGCCCCACAGTGCAGCCTTCCTCTGTTCAGATCTGCCTCAGAATGTGACATGAGAAGGTTGTGGTGTTTGTTCTGCAGAATGCATGAAATCCGCTAATTTGCAAGACAGAAATGTGTTTGCCTTTCCCAGGAATTTGTAGTATTCTGGTACATTTCACAACAGTGAGGGGTTTTGTAGGCTCAACAAATTCACGAGACAGCCCAATGAAGGTTCTGCTCCACATCAGCAGGCACACCGCCAAATTCATTCTACAAGATCGCCTAATCGCAAATGCTCGCCGCAAGCCACAAGCCCTAAACCTACAGCAAATAAAAAATAAATAAGTAAATGAATGAATATGTGTGTATGTATTTATATATATATGTATATGTATATATGTGTGGCTGGTGGCTGGTGGGAAAGGACCAAGGTCTGGAGCATCCCCAAACCCTGATGTCCCCAGCAAGGACTTAAAGGTCATCTATAGCTCAGACTCCTGGTTTTATAAATGAGGTGGGAGGGGTCTGCATTGGGATGGTGGCAGTGTCAGAAGAGAGAAGGGGCATATGCAGGAGAAGCTGCCCAGGTGAAATCGATAGGACTTGGCAGCATGTTGGATATGGGGTGGTGGTATTTTTCAGAGTGGCTGGTGGGAAAGGACCATACATATGCATATATGTGTGTATGTATATTTATATATGTTCTGCTGTGCAAAAGCATATCTCAAAAGGTTGCTTGGTACCATGTGAAGAGCACTGAGCTTAAATACTAATAGCTAATATTTCTATAGTGTTTACTATGTGCCAGGCAGTGTGCTAAGGACTTTATAATTATCATCTCATTCCATCCTCACAACAACCCTGGGAAACGGAGGCAAAAGGAGGTTTGGGTTTTTCGTTGTTGTTGGTGGTGGTTTTTTTTTTAAGTGACTTGCTCAGGGTCACACACCTGGTAAATATCTGATGCCAATTGTGAGCTCAGGTCTTCCTGACTCCAGGCCCAGCACACTACCCACTGAACCACACAGCTGCCAATCATAGGATCAGAGATTTAGAGACAGAAAGGACCTTAGATGTAGTCTAATCCAATTCCCTTATTTTACGCATGACAAAACTGAGACCCAAAGAGGTGACTTGCCAAGATCAAAGAGGTCACCCTTATTAGAGGGCAACCCAGAATGTATTCTGACTCCAAATGAAGCATTTTTCTGATATAATATGCCTCTTCCCTCAGAGGCTGGGGCCCTAAACAACCCCAGGCACCCTAATGAACATCCTGGAAACTTGACAGCCTTGGCTAGACCTATCTTAACTTTAAATGGGTTGTGAAAAGCTTTGAATGCTAAGCAATAAACTTTAGTTTGATCCTAGGGGCAAAAGGGAGCCTCTGGAACTCCCTGAGAAGGGCGATACACTTGAGAGAAATCACCTTGGCAGCCAGGTGGAGGATGGATTGGCATGGGGAGACATAGACACTTGAGGCAGAGAGATCAGCCAGAAGGCTGTTTCGGTTATTCAGGTGGGAGGTGGGAGGGGTCTGCATTGGGATGGTGGCAGTGTCAGAGGAGAGAAGGGGCATATACAGGAGATGCTGCCAAGGTGAAATCGATAGGACTTGGCAGCATGTTGGATATGGGGAGGTGGTATTTTTCGGAGTGGCTGGTGGCTGGTGGGAAAGGACCAAGGTCTGGAGAGACCAGATGGGTCCCCAGCAAGGACTTAAAGGTCATCTATAGTTCAGACTCCTCATTTTATAAATGAGGAACCTGGGGCCCACCAAGGGGAAGTGGCTCAGCCGAGGTTATCTACTTAGCGTGAGTAACAGAGTTGTGACTAAAACCAAATCTCCTGGCTCCCAGTTCAGAGTGATTTCCACTAGATCAGGTGGTCCTGATGGAGCAGCGATTCTGAACAAACTGCTCAACCTGAACTGTAAATATGGGCCTGGGCAAGCCATGACAGGGAAAGAAAATATCACGGTTGGGGGTTGGGGCAAGGAAGAGAAGGAAAGAAACACTAGAATACTTTCCAAAAGTCAGATGAGAAATGACTTCTGGCTCATCTGCTGCTGTGGATAATCTGTGTCACCTCACCCCACCCCCATGAGTGTGACCACCCAGAAGCTGGGGAAGCTGGCCCCTCTCTAGGCCTCTCTTTCAACTGGGTTGGTACCTTGGCCCAGAGGACCCTAATCCTAAACCCTGCCCTCCCGTTCCACTCACTCACCAGATGGCCTGGCTCTGCCACACTCACTGGCTGTGGGACCTTGGGCAGATCTATTGCCTTGACCCTCAGTTTCTTCATTTGTAAAGGGGATGATCCTTGTACTACTTACATCTCCGGGCTTTTGTGATTGTGGAAAGGGAATGAGCTTGATGCAGATCATTGAGCTAACCTGGGATCTACTCCCAGCTTTGCCTTTCCTAATTCTGTCACCTGGGCAAGCTATTGACCTTCTCTAGGCCTCAGTTTCCTCATCTCCATCAGTCCACAAGCATTTATTAAACACTTACTATGAGCCAGGGTCTGTGCTAAGTGCTGGGGAATGCAAAAGGGGAGCAAACAACAACTATGACAACAATAGCCAACACAACCACAATCCTCACTCTTAAGGAGTGTACATTCTAATGGGGAGAAGGTATGTTTATACCTTGATACATATAAGATAAATACAGAGGATAAGGAGGTAATTTGTAAGGGGAAGACGTTAGCAGCTGTGGCACCAGAAAAGGCCTCTTTCTTTCAGAAGGTAGGATTTAGGGAAGCCAAGAGTTGGAGAAGAGGGGACAGATGCTGGGTACAGGGGACAGTCAGTGCAAAGGAATGGCCATGAGAGATGGAATGTCTTCTTCGAGGAAATGCAAGTAAGGCGATGTTGCTAGACCATAGAGCATGTGAAGGGAGTGAGGTGAGAAAAAGTGGGAAAGGTTATGAAGGTTAAATACCAAAGAGAGGGCTTTAAATTTGATCCTGGAGCCCACAGGAAACCACCGGAACTTCCTGAGCAGACGTGTGAGATGATCAGGTCTACACCTTAGAGAAATCGCTGTGACCGATTGAGTGGAGAATGGATTACGGTAGGGAGAGACCAGAGACCAGGAGACTAGTGTAGTCAGGGGGCGATTAGGGCCTGAAGGAAGGCACAAGACTGTATGAATGGAGAAAGGGACACATATAAGAGATACAGTGAAGGAAGAAATGACAAGATTTGGCAACAGGTTGGATACATGGAATGAGAATCAGGAGTTAAGGATGAGGCCGAAAGGGGCGTTGGTGTCCTCGACAGTTATAGGAAAATTCAGAAGGTTGGAAATGTTTTGGGAGGAAAAATACTGAGTTCTGTTTTCAACACGTTTGAGTTTCATAGAGAACGTCCACTTTGAGATGTCCAGGAGGCAACTGGAGATGTGTGACTATAGCTCAGCCAAGATTGGGGATGGATATCTAAATCTGGGGATCATCTACAGGGAGATGCCAATTGAACTGCTGGGAGTGGATGAGATCAGCAAACAAGATAGTGCAGAATGAAAAACAAAGGGGGCCCATGAAGGAAGCAAGTAAGCATTTATTAAGTGCCTACTCTAAGTCAGGAACTGTGCTGAGCGCTACACAATTATTATCTCATTCAGTCCTCACAACGACCCTGGGAGGGAGGTGCTATTATTATCCCCATTTTACAGATGAGGAAACAGGCAAACAGAGGTTAAGTGGTTTGCCCAGAGTCACACAGACAGGAAGTGTCTGAGGCTAGATTTGAACTTGGGTCATCCTGATTCCTGGCCCCACATTCTATCCATGGAGCTACCTAGCTGCCTTAGGTGGTAATATCCCCTGACTGCTCCGCCAGGACAGGGCTTTGTGGGATACCCGTGGCTAGAAGGCATTACATGGATAAGGAACCTTAAAAGGAGGCTGAGATAGATAAGAGAAGAACCAGGAGAGAACAGTATCACAAAAACCTAGAAAGGAGAGACTATCCAGGGGAAGGTAACCCAGAGTGTCAGATACTGCAGAAAGGTCAGGAAAGACTAGGATTAAGAAAAGGTAATCAGATTGGACAAGTAGTTTGGTGAGCCCGTCTAGCTTTTGACATTCTAGTAGATAATTTGTTTAAAATAACGTGTGTGCATTGTTGTTGGTGTTGAGATATTTTCAGTCATGTCCAACTCTTCATGACATATTTATGGTTTTCTTGGCAAAGGTACTTGAGTGGTTTGCCCTTTCCTTCTCCAGATCATTTTACAGATGAGGAAACTGAGGCAAAGATAGTTAAGTGACTTACCCAGGGTCACACAGCTAGGAAATGTCTGAGGCCAGATTTGAACTCAGAAAGATGAGTCTTCCTGATTTCAGGCCTGACACTCTAATTGCCATGTGGTATATGTGTGTGTGTGTACATATGTGCACACACATAGGTGTGCATATACATATATATATACATACACACACATATATATATATATAGGTAGTTTTATTATTACTTCTGAAACTTCTATGGTACTATTCCCATCCTTTATTTTGCTATTAGAGGAGATAATAAAGTTATCCTGTATACAGTATATGTAAAATTTTCAGCTGCTGATAAAGTCAAAAGACCCAAGTTTATACTTAGTAACTGTATATTCAAATGTGTGGTTGGTCTTTCCATGGGCTTCTTGGATATCCATAGGATAGTGGATAGAATGCTAGACCTGGAATAAGGAAGATCTGAGTTCAAATCCAGGTTCCATTACTCACTAGTTGGATGACCACGGGTAAGTCATATCATCCCTCTGAACCTTTAATGACATTCAGCCTTAAGTCTCCCTCCTCCAATACACCACAATGGTTTTCCTAACGTGCAGATCTGGCCGTCTCATCACTCCTTTATTCAGTACACTCCAGTGGCTCCCTATCATCTCCAGGATCAAATACAAAATACTCTGTTTGGAGTTCAAAGCCCTCTCCTTCCTTTCTAGTATTCTGATACCTTACTCCCCCATCACACACTCTTCGATCCAGTGACATTGGCCTCCTGGCTGTTCCATGAACAAGACGCTACATCTCTCAGCTCCAGGCATTTTCTCTGATGCCTACAATGCTCTCCTTTCTCGTCTCTGACTACCGACTTCCCTGGCTTTCTTTAAAGTCTCATCTTTTACAAGAAGCCTTTCCCAACCCCTCTTAACTCTAGTACCTTCCCTCTGTCGATTATTTCCTATTTATCCTGGATATAGCTTGCTTTGTATATATTTGTTTGCATGTTGTATCCCCCATTAGATTGTAAGCTCCTCAAGGGCAAGGGTTGTCTTTTGCTTTTTTTATTTTGTATCCCCACTGCTTAGTCCTATGCCTGGTACATAGTATGGTGCTTTGTAAATGTTTATTGATCGATTGATCTTTGAAATGGACATGATACTTTTCGTGCCTACCTCACAAGGTTTTTTCAAGGCTCAAATGAGATCATATCTGTAAAGTATTATACAGATGTATAGTCTGATAATGTGAAACTTGGTATCAAGGCCTATTCTTCTAAAATGAAATTTGAAGGCATGGTCCCATCCTGAATACTACTGTCACCCATATCACTACCCACAAAAACTCTGCTGTGCCTTACACCTCCATCATGTAAACTGTAAGAGAATTAGAGGCTATCCCCAGGAATAGATTTAGTATTTAATCTTAGCGCTCCTCTGAGGGGAACCTCCAAAATCCCAAAAGAGAAGTTTTAAGGCAACTTCTACCATCTCTGTTTTTTCTACTTTATCAGTTCCCTCTAAAATGAAGTTCCACGTATGAGACACTGAATGCAGGTGGATTGAGGCAAAGACTGGGAACATTGATAAGGGTTTCTCTGTCACATTCCATACAGATTTCTGCAAGGAGTAATTTCATTGAGGATGATGGGAGCCCTAACCCCAGGAGGGCCTTGGAAACCTCCGGCTGTTCTCTGCCTTTCTTCAGTGCCCTGGAGATACCGCTAAGCTAGGCATGAGCCCAGTTCCAGCCGGGCAGAAAATGGAAATCTTCACACCATAAATCCCCATAACAATATTGTTTTCTTAAAAGAGTGTATTAAGCCTTCATCACATTTGTTGTGCCCTTCTGCTAAATAGATTGGAGAGGAAGGGAAAGAGGATGCCCACCTAATAATAGCTGACACATAATATTTTAAAGTTTGAAAAGCAATTTACAAACATGATCTCAGTTGGTGGGGATACTATTAAGTAGTAGCAAATGTTATCAAGTATTATTAACTCCTTTTGATAGATTGGGAAACAGGCTCAGTGAGACTGATTTGCCCTTGGCTTGAGTTAATAAGTGTCAGAGGCAGGATTTGAATCCAGGCCTTTCAGATTCCAAGGCCAGCACTCTCTCCATTATACCATAAAGCCCCATAGAACAGACCACACATTCTGACACACGTGTCACATACGTACTTGGTCGTGTTGACTTTGTCAGACGTTTGTGGGCCTGGAGTGTTAGTCAAAACTTTTAGTCAGTGCATATTAAAAAAAAAAAGATGAAAATACATGCATGATCCTCAATTGTTTTTAGGATCACAATGATTTATGTTTTTGACCAAGAGGAAGAAGTGTGATATAGTGGAGTGTGGAGACCTGGGTTCTAGTTCTGCTTCTGATACTAACTGTAGGACCTTGGACAAGTCACTGATTCTCCCTAGGGCAGGGAACAATCAATTTCCGCCTCTGTTTAAGGAAGGTGTTTATGAGCCTGTGGACAATGGAAAAGGGTCGTTGGGTTCTAGATTTGCCTCCGCCCCCTTCTACCAGCATGACCTTGGGAAAATCACTTCCTCTCTCTGGGTCTCAGTTTTCATATCTGTAAAATAAGGGATTTGGACCAAATGGCCTTGAAATTCCTTTCTATCTCTAAAAATCTCCAATCTCATGACTAAGCAGTCTTTAAGTAACCTACCAGCTGTAGCCACCTGTGGTGTTTCCCAGAGTAGGAAGAAGGTTCAGATTTCAGGTGGGATTTTATCGTAATGGGCATTTCACACAAGAAAAAGGAGAGTTGAAGTGACTTGTTTATAGCTCTAGTGTTAGTGAGTCAGGACTAATTCATACTCTGGAGTTTCCAGGCCGTTAACTTCTCTGACTAGAACTGTGAGTCACGGTCAGTTCATCGCTTACGTGGGGGCAGGCGTGCATGTTGCCTTGCCCAGCCCAGGCACGGATCATTGCCCTCTCACAAATAGACAGTAGCAGGCGCGCACACACACACACACACACACACACACACACACGCTATCTTGTGTTTGAGAGGAAGTGCATGTTTATCTACCTCAGGGTGGTGGGATGTGCACACTTTTGGCCCTGGGAAAGCAGCATTAATTAGTACTATCAGCTATTCCATGTTTTAAAAAACAACATACAACCCAATTGAAAAACATTCATTCCTGTACACACACACACACACACACACACACCTCCAATCGGGTGACTAGAATTCTTGTTTGTTATTATAAACAAGTTTCTTTAGGGAGGAAAAACGATCTCCCTTCTGCCTCCATTTTATCCTCTCCCCACCCACCCTACCCCACCAAACACACCAGCCATCTGTTGGTTTCAGCTTTCCAAAGTTACTGGGTGTCTAAGCTTCTTTCATCAGTTAAGCTCCAGGACCCTGGCTTCTCTTTCTGATAGAGATGGTGAAAGATTAGGAAAGGAAATTTTACAATCAAGGCATTGATAAATGGATCCTACATATAGAACTGGAAGAACCTCCGAGGCCATCTAGTACAGCTCTCTCATTTTGCGGGTGAGGAGACTGAGGCCTAGAGATGTTGACTTACCCAAGTTAATAGGGTTAGGAAGGAACAGAGTTGGGATTCGAACCCAAATCCTCTCTTTCAAATCCAGCATTCTTTGCACTGTACTATATTGCCTCTTTAATAATGATATCTTGATTGCACGTGTATGGTCTATATTAGATTGCTTGCCATCTTGGGGAGGGGGGAGAGGAGGGAGAAGGAAAGAGATGGAGGAGAAAAAAAATTGGAACTCAAAATCTTATGAAAGTGAATGTTGGAAAAATGATGTCTTATAAAAGTAATCATTTAGGCAGAAAACGGTCAAAATTCATTCTTTTTTTTTTTCAAAATTCGTTCTTTAGAAAAAAATCATTTTGTTCAATTCCTTATTAACATCAAATCCATCAAAATCAGAATAGCAAGTTGTGCATAATAGAGTTGCAGTTTCATGTGCAGTCATCTTTTTTATTATACCATGTCACGGAAATGCTTGTTTTATCCCATTAATTAAAAATAAAATAATACATGTGAAAAAATGTAATCACTGTGACGTAGTGAAAAGAATTGTATTGGGAGATAGGAAACATAGGCTTTAGTTTTGATTCTCCCACTAACTTCCTGTATGAAGCTCAGCAAATACTTTCACTTCTCTGGGACTCAGTTTCCTCCTTTGTAAAGTGAAGGGGCTGGGCTAGGTGAAAAGAATTGGTCTACATTAAGTGGCACCCATAAACATGATTACTTGGTAACTGAATTGCTCCTTATAAGGGTTGGGTTTGTCAGCTGTCAGGAGTTGACCTTGACGGGTTGGGTCACCTCTGGCCATGAGGTTTAGGTAGTGTTGAGCGAGCCAGGTGCTGTGTCCAGAGAACTTAGGTGAGGCTGTGTTCAGTTTTGGTTTGTTGTGTAAAAGAAGAGCGTGACAGGAGAGAGTCATGGTGCTTGGAGAGCTGGTGTTTGGCAGGGTGCCTAGAGAACAGAATGAAAACTGCTGGAGCGGAGGGAGTGTTGTTAGGGTGCCAGAGATTGATTTTCCCTTTAAAGGGACAGTAGTCTTTGCTTCCCATTCTGAAGGGAGGCTCTGCGTTGAATGCTCAGTAAATATCTTGTCTGAAGGACTCCTCATTGGAGGGATAGGGCATAGAGAAGACTTTTTCTAATTTACAGCATAATATTTAGCCCCTTCAGCCCTCAAATACTCAAATGGATCTGCAATCCCATGGATTTAGGAGTTCACCTCCAACAATGCATCTATCGACCCATCCCATCCATTCCTGACCATCCTGTATAACTCTGGTTCACATCTTCCCAGAAGTTCACCATGGGTAACCTTGCTTTCTCCTGACATTGTGAGGGGGCCAGTGGAACACTCTAGCTGTGCATTTGTTAACCCTTGTCTTTGATATATGACCAGTTCATCTTCTCTTCCCAGCATATATTTTCTTGGTGACATCTTCAAAGTTCCTTGTGGATTACATGTTGCCCCACTTGCTTCTAGACCTCTTCATTGTCCCTGTATGATACTAATTTTTGATTCTCTGGAGACTGTTGCATTTCATGTCTTCCATACAGCAACACAGATAGAATGTTGGTATTAAAAATATGGGTCATTGTTTTCACTGGAAGCTTGGAGTCATTAAAGGGGTTTCACAGATTCCTGGAGGCAATCCAGCCTTCTCCTATTCAACTCTGGCCTCAGCTCTCTGTCCCTTTGTATTATCTTTCCCAGATATATATTTATGAACAAACTTTGTAGATTGTCCATTCAAATGCAAGTGATAATCTGGACAGTAGGTGTTCATGCACTCACTTAGTCTTTCCTGTGTTATTGTCAGATCGAACTCTTTTGAGTCATTTTAGCTCTCTTGCAGGAGGCTCTATAATGTTCTGCCACTTAACTGTAGTCAACACAATGTCATCTGCAAACAGGAACTTCTGAAGGAGCTTACCATTTACAGAGGATTCCTTGTCAGCTCGAACACTGTGCTGAATCTCCTTTATCGCAATGGTGGAGGCAATGAATGCCTTTGACCAGCATACATCTGCCTGTTTTATGCCCAACCTGATGTCCATGATCAGAAGGTTAGTGAATAAGGGCATTTCTTTTGTGTATAATTAAGGGAATCTTGAATGATTTTGACTAATGGATGGGAGATACTTGTTGGAAAAGGGTCTTTAATGTGACTTTTTGATCTACTAAATAAAAAAATTTTAATAGTTAACAAAGAGTGGGCACAGTAGAATTTATATTTTCTACATCTTTCAGGCAAATGTGAAATGCTAAGGATGTGCTCCATTGCTGAAACAAAAATCTGCTTGTTCTCCATTGTTCAGTCACGTCTGGCTCTTTGTGACCCTATTTGGGATTTTCTTGGTAAAGATATTGGAATGGTTTGCCATTTCCCCTCCAGCTCATTTTACCAATGAAGAACTGATGCCAACAGGGTTAAGTGACTTAACCAAAGTCACACAATTAATAAGAGTCTGAGGCCGTATTTGAACTCAGGTCCTCCTGAGTCCAGGTTCTGTGCTCAATCCACTGAACCACCTACCTACCCATTTATTCTCTACTAATTCCTTAATGATGCCCTCAATTTGTGTACAGATAATATATTTTGTATAAATGGGAAAGTAGATGTGTAGGTTGATGGTAGTTTCCTTGGTCATTTTTGGAGGGGGGTAATATTAATAGGGTCCAAGATTTGTTTATACACCATTAGTAACTTCCCCTCCTTTAGATATCTTGCATATTGATCCTTCAGTATATCTTTATAGTTATGTCTCTTCTAGCATGGATCTCCTCTATGCACACTTGGCCCAATTCAGCTGTTTTTCCTATCTATTCTCCCCTACAAGCTCATCCCCTACAAGACTGTGAAGTTAGGACCTAAATGTGGTTGTTCTACTCTTCTTGATGGTGAAAATAGCGCGTTATAGTAAACTTTCTACATCTTTTCTGTTTCTCTTCTAATGGTTATTCTTCTATTTTTGTCTTTTAATGCCCTTGAGATGACTTTGGTTGGTTGGATCTCTTGCAAAGCTTTCTTTAAAATGGTTTTACCTTCTACTTTCATGAAATGATATTGCCCGTAAGTGTCCGTCATTCTTCTCTGTAAGATTTAACAAATGAGTTTATGATGAAAACCTGTGTTGCCTTTGGCAATTGTCTCACTCCATTTGGCAATCAAGTAAAATGTTTGCTGACTAAGACATTTTCTGGCTTCTTTCTATTTTCCTGTTGCAGCGATAGATTTGCAAGTTAAGCTTCTATACGAAATTATTATAATTGGTGCCCATTTTTATTTCTGTTGAACCCATTGCTAATAACTTGTTTAAATAGTTCAGGCTTGAGTTGTTTCAATTGTACACTATATCTTTTTCTCATCATCATCATTCTTTCTTCTTGCATTTTACTAATTCTGATCTTTGCCTTGACAAGTTGGTGGTCTGACTGTACAGAGACAGCTGATTCAGGGATAAATCCTACATCAATGACAAGTCTTTTCCTGTGTGTTAAAATATCATCTATTTCCTTTTGGTGATGTTATTTGGTGCTCACCATGTCAAACACCTTTCACTTCTTTTCTCAAAGAAAGTAGCTCATGTTTCCTCAACCATGCTTTCCCATCAATTCCTCATCATCTTCCCTTTTCCTGCCACTACCAGAGATTATGTTGATTTAATTTTAAGGATTTTTCCAGTTGAGTGTCAAATTTTTCATTCTTCGTAACCAATGCTGTTGTATAAGATGCAAAGAGTTTTGTGGTGGTCTTTTAGTGGACACATAAATATCCCAAGAAATATTGTTTCTTGTTTGCCTTCTAACACATGATAAAATCAACTCTGCTTACTCCTTTCTTTGCCTCTCTAGGGAGAACTTGCGATCTATTCTGTCAGTTAGTGGCAATGTCTTTCTTCCTTCTGGTTTTGTTTATGGTGAAAATGTCAAGACTGATATGATTCAGCTCCTCCAGCACAATGTCCACTTGTTAAATACTGGATACTTTGTGCCTCTTCAACAAATAGTAATAGTTTTTTAAAAGCCTACTGTAATGCAGCCAGTTTTCAAGGAGTTGGACAGTTTTATCTATTCGTTTTTATTCTGGTTAGGAGTAGGATAGCAGGATGAAATTTAGTATTCCTTTTAGGGGTGATGACTTTGTGTTGAGAAACCAGGCAGCATTACCACAGCTTGAGTATTCATGTTATGCTCTGTACACATCGGCATATGTACTCCTCAGATAACCCTTCCAGGTTCTTCATGCTGCTACTGTTATTTGTCTCCATTTCACAGAAGTGAAAACTTAAAGTGATTTGTCCAAGATCACACAGCCAATATGTGTCAGAGTCTGTCCCACCTCCTCTAACCCTTACTTCCAAGTCCAGGAAGGTTGGGATAATGGGATGAACGCTAAATCTGGAATCAAGAGAAACCTGGATTCGCTTTCCTTTACGCTAAAACCCACAGGCAAGAAATCAAAACTCCTTGAACTTCAGTTTCCTAGCCTATAAAATGGAAGATGATAATAACAGCTAACATTTATATGGAGCCTAATGTGTGCCAGGCAGTGTGCCAAGTGCTTTACAAATATTACCTCATTTTGTCCTTGCAGCGACCTTGGGAGGTAGGTGCTATTTATTGTCATCCCCATTTTACAGATAAGGAAGTTGAGGTTAAATGACTTGCCCAGGGTCACACAGCTAGTAACTCTCTGAGGCTGAATTTGAAATCAGGTCTTCCTCATTCCAGACTCAGCACTCTATCTACTGCACCACCTAGACACCTCTAATACCTCTAATAGCTACTTCACTGGGTTGTAGTGAGGAGTAAATGAGCTAATGGGTATTAAGTGAAATATAATTGTTAGCAGCTATTACTATACCATGTTGACCCCTAATAGCCCTGGATGTCTAATGATATGGTGTGTGTGTGTGTGTGTATGTGTTAAAAGAAGGAAGAAAGAGAGACAGAGAAAAATATGAGTCAAGCTTTTCCTTTTTCAAAATTCTCCGTTGAGCTAGCCCTGTTAAAGGACCATGAATCAGCAGTGTGAGAAGGAATGGTTTGTATTATAATATGTAGAGTGAGGTTGAGGATTCTCATTTTTGATACTCCCAAGTGGTCTGCAAACCATGGAAGGAAAGTAAGGGAAGATTGCAGCATTTGTAATTCAGAGGGATTTTAGAAACGATCTACTCCCATTCACCTCTCCCATTACCCATTTTATAGATGAGCAAACTAATTTAAATCTAGGAAAACATATTATTCCCCAGAGCAGAATCATTTCAGTCATTTCTGACTCTTCCTGACCCCATTTGGGGTTTTCTTGGCAAAGATACTGGAGTGGTTTTGCCATTTCTCTCACCAGCTCATTTTACAGATGAGGAAACTGAGGCAAACAGGGTTAAGTTACTTGCCCGGGGGCACACGGCTTGGAAGTATCTGAGGCCAGATTTAAACTCGTCTTCTTTATTCCAGGGCTCTATTCACAGTGCCACCTAGCTGTCTCTTTGTTGGTCTGGAGAACTCCTGATGAAAAAGCTCCTTCCTCCTTCTACCAATGCGGACGGACATTTCTCCTGCTCAGGGCCACATAGATGATACACACACACACACACACACACACACACACACACACACACACACACATCACTGGTGGAACCTGAACCCAGCTTTTTCTGACTCCAATTCTGAGGACCTGGGTTTAAATCCTATCTCTGAGGCTTACTTCCTGTTTGATCTTGGGTAAATCACTTAATTTCCTGGGGCTTTAGTTTCCTCATTTGTTAAATTAATGTGCTGGACTAGATACATCATCTCCAAGAGCCCTTCTAGATTTGCGATCCCATGATCTGGGTTCAAATCCTGCCTATGCCCCTATCTGTATGATCACACACAGAGGTCTGGGCCTCAGCTATAAAATAAGAGGGTTGCACTAAATGACCTCTAAGGCCCCTTCCAGCAACTAGATTAATGATCTAAAACGGACACTGCCATAGTCAGCCCAAATGATATTGAGAAAATTGTTTTAACTGTGCCTTTAATTCCTCCAGCTATAAAATAGGCATAGCCTACTACCCAGGATGGTTAGGAGGGGGAGAAACGATAAAGGGTCACATGATCTTAAAACCCTTGGCAGCCTTGAAGAGCGGTCCTGCAACGCAGAAATGAAGAACACTGGGGATTATCAGTAAACAGGCAGTCCAGAGACTCGGAGTCTCCAAACACTTAAATCCCTGTTCTACTCAGGGAGAAAAGTACAAAGTATCTGAGCTTAGCTTGAGGAGTGAAAAGGACGGGAAATCCTAGCCTCCAAAACAGCAGCGGTAATTCCAGCCAGCCCCACTGACCGGCCAGTTCAAGCCACTAACTTCTCAAACTGGTTGTTACTGGAACTGCCCTTCCTGTTATTACCTTAGTCAGAAGATAAGGGAACAAGGACACCCACAACCCAAGTGTCTTATTCAAGGTTACTGGACAGGTCATCAGTGAGAGATAGGATTAAAAATCATTAGGATCAAGGGTGAGAAGGGGCCTTTGAGATCACCATCCCCAGAGCAGTAAAGCAACTTAATATTAACTGACATTTTTACATAGCTTTAAGGAACGTTGTGTGCTTAGCAGGCTGGCCAATCTCAATTAGAAAGACCTGAGTTCACGTCAAGCCTCTGATACACACTGGCTCTGTGAACCCTGGGCAAATCTCTTACCCTCTCAGAGCCCGGTCAGCTTTCTATAACCAAACACTGCCAAAGAGTTTCCAATCTGCATTAATAGAGGGAATTTGCTCACTAGATGTTCCTTACACCATTGAAATCACAGGTCCACATCCAAAAGGAAAAGAAAATAGAAACTGACATGAAAACTTTATTATGTATTTAAGAGGAATAGCAAGTTGCAAGTAGTAGATTTGCAGTTTCAAGTGTAATCTCTTTTAATGTACTGTGTTATGGAAATGTTTGTTTTATTCCATAAATTAAAAATAAAAGAAATTAAAAAAAAGAAATTTATATAAAGAAGTTTACAAAATACTTTACGTGATCTCATTTGAGCTTTATAACAGCCCTGGGAGATAACTATTCCAGGTATTTCATTATTCCCATTTTATAGATGAGCAAATGGAGGTTTACAGTATAGAAAGTGTTAGACTTTGGATTTAAACCTGAGATCTTCCCAACAACAGGTCCAGTACCTCAAAGGGTAAATAAGTTTGTTGTTGTTCAGTTGTGTCTCAATCTTTGTGACCCCGGGGGACCATAGCACTCCAATATTGTTCATGGGGTTTTCTTGGTAAAGGTAGGGGAGTGGTTTGCCATTTCCTTATCTAGTGGAGTAAGGCAAATAATAGGGGTTAAGTGACTTGCCCAGGGTCACACAGCTAGTAAGTGTCTGAGGGCAGGTTTGGACTCAGATCTTCCTGACTCCAGGCCTCCAGCTACAAACCCAGTGCTCTCTTCTATTCTTAGAAAACTTGTTAATATATACCAGGGATTGTCCTTCTTTGGAGGACCGTGGCCTTCACCAACACCATCAGATTCACCTTTATTCTCCCGGCCCTTGTAAGGAGGGGTTAAGGGTGAGGAGGACAGGTTGAGCACAGGGGAAGGCACCCTGTTTGGCCAGGCTGTTGCCTCCAAATGGAAGAAAACCTCAGGCTGTGCTATGGCATAAAGAAAAGAACAAACTTATAGGCCTTGTAGAACACTGGCCAGAAGACTAGGCTGAGATTCAGCGCCATCAGCTCGCCCCATGGCCTTTGCCCTAAACCCCGCTTCTCTGTCAGCTCCTAGAAGGCTGTCAAGGATCCGTGGGTTGCCTGAAAGACACTTTTTTTTCCCTACAGGGAAAGGTATGGGATTAATAGCTGCTGAAAACTTGTCGGCCGACGAAGTAGTCATCAGGGAGAGTACGGAAGCTAGGAGCCACCTTAGAACACGCCGTAAACAGAGCGAAGGGGTGGAGTCTTGGCTCAGAGCCCTGCATTTCCTGGGACCCACAGGACTAGTGGGTGGAACAGCCACAGCCAAAGTGCTCTGTAGGGACAGGAAGCACGAAAGGAGCCCCAGAGAGAGAAGTCGTGGTGAGTGCTGTTGGGGAGCCAAATTCTTATGGACTATCCAAAGCAAAGGGCCCAGGGCTCCCCCCACAGCAAGGGGCTGGTGTGGGGGGAGGGGTAGAGAGAGGGGGCTTCCTAGCAGGAGCCGGTCTCCAGGCCAGGGATAAGACCCCTCTGTTATGTCGGAAGCTGCTTCCTCCTTGTCCAGGTACGATCTTCCTGGGATTGGGGGGAGGGGGTGCAAGTCAGGAGTCTCCCTGGCCTTTGAAAAGGCTTGTGTGCCAGGACAGAGAAAAAGTCACTCTTTCCAGCAGGGTGGCTCCAGGGCTTTCCTGGGGACTCCAGGACTTTCAGAAATGTATCCAGTCTCCTAGGGCTATTCTCTGTCTTTTCTTCTAGCCCCCCGCCTCACTCCCTCGCCTCCAACCCCCCGGGCTGCCAGCTGCTCCCTCCTCTCTCTCAGCTCTGATTTCGATTCCAGAGAACGGGCTGATTTAACGAGGCTGCTAGCCCACAGTTCCTTTCCCTGGGGCCTCTCTGAAGTGGAGACCACCGCGGGGCACTCCCCAGCAGAATGTGGGCTTAGGCAGGCTGGGTACTCTGTGTGACCCAGTTGCTAAGGCAGTGCCTGAGGCTGGTCCCATGTTCCCATGGCAACCGGGGGCCAAGCTCCCAATCCATTAGAGCAGAGCTTTGTACCAGGGAAGAGGGGCTGGTCAAGCCAGGGAAGGAGCTCCCCTTGGTAGACGGCAGCCTTAGAAGGGCAGGCTAGATCCAGCTGCTGAGGCGGGCTCGGGCCTGGAGGCACATACACTTTTACTTATGCCTGTCTCCAAAAATGGCAGTAATGGTGAAGATGAGCCGATTCCTACCTTTCTTTGATCTTGGGTGGAAGAGTGAACTTTGGGCCTGGACATGTGTACAGAAGGTGGGGACAGATCTAGGGAACAGAGCTGAATTCCAGGAGCATAGATTTTCAAGCTCGTAAGGACCATAGAGGTCATCTGGTCCAAGGCCCTCATTTTATAGATGAGGAAACAAAAGACTTTCAGGGCTAACTAGAGATCCAGACACCTGATTCACCTTGGGCAGATCACCTCACCTCCGAGACTCACTTTCCTCCTCTATAAAATGGGAAGAATGATATCCACCTTAGTGCTTTACGGGGCACTGTGAGAACTTCGTGGGATAATAAGTGAAAGTCCTTTGACAAGTATTAAGGACTATATCAACATAATGGAATGGCGTTCTTTTTCTAATTGTGGAGAGCTCTAGGAATTCTTTTCTATTTCTTGTTTGTGGGGTTTTAGCAATCAATGGCAGGATACCCCCCCTAGGGAGATGTGAGGATGCCCGAGTACTCTGCCATGAGCCCTTGTCTGTGGACTCCAAGGTGACACCCTTGGGGATAGCTGAAAAAAGAGGGGGGCATTCCTCACTCTCCCTAGTGTTGGTCCCACGCCCAAGGACTCTTGCTTGAGTGCGGCGCTTAACAACAGGGCTCTTAATAAATCCCCAGAGCAGCCAATCATTTGGAACTTCTCAAAAATGCCTGGAGTTTCCAAAGGCACTGAGGCTGCATTTGTATAGGCCAGGAAAATTCCTCAGTTGCCCCGAAGCAGAGAAGTTGGATTTCAATGCCCACATTGTCAGTATGGTATAGAGTTTCTATGTTGTTGTGGAAAGTGCTTTTGTAAACCTCAAAACCCTGTTTCAGTGAAAGTTGTTAGTTATTGCTAGTAGTCGAGGATTGATGGAAGGGTGGGGGTGGGGGAGTGATAGCAGCAGCAGCCAGCAGCAGCAGCAGTAGTAATAGTAGTAGTAGTAGTAGTAGCGGTAGTGACAGATTTTCTTTTGGAAGGTTAGGGGGCAGGAGGAGAAGAGAAAGGAAGGAGCATTTGTATGGGCCATTCTAAAGTGACTCAGAAACCAAAACAGCTCTGAAAATGGGCATAAAGCAGCATTATTCCAGCCTGCTCAAAGTTTAATTGTATCTTATCTTGTTTTGTTTTCGAATCATGGGAATGTGTGCTGATGCAGCTCTATAGGAAAAAGGTCTTCAAATTTCAACCTTCTTACCCAGTCCTACCCTAGTTATTAAATCTGACTAATGTTAATCCACGAAGGTTCTTTTTCTTGGAAATCTACTGGAAGGAAGAGATGCTACTCTGACACATCCAGGTCTCTGAGAGGTTAGAACAGAAGCAGAGGATCAGAGATCCCCAGAGATCTTGGTGGAACGTGTTTTTATTGTGGAGAGACTTCAAGGATCATAAATCTTCAAATCACAAATTTTACAGCTAGAAGGGGTCTTAGAGATCATTGAATCCAATCCTCTCTCATTTTATAGATGAAGAAATTACTGCCTAGAGAGATTAAATGATTTGTCTGAGGTCAAATAGAAAGTGATAGAACCAGGATTTGAACCCAGCTCTCCTATCTACCAAGGAACAGCTAAGTGGCACAGTGGGTAGAATGCTGGGTCTGGAGTCAGGAAGACTTATCTTCCTGAGTTCAAATCAAGCCTCTGATACTTCCTAGCTGTGTGACCTTCGGCAAGTCACTTAACCCTGTTTGCCACAGTTCCTCATCTGTAAAATGAATTGTAGAAGGAGATGACAAACCACTCCAGTATTTTTACCAAGAAAACTCCAGAAGGGGTCACAAAGAGTGAGGCACCACTGAAAACCAACTGAACAACTCCTGTCTACATAGCCAATATTCTCCTGTACCACAAACAGAGGTACAATGATGTAGTTTGGGACATAATCCTGCTTGTACATAAGCCTCTTAGCATATGATAATTTGGATGATTGGGAGAAGAAATTTCCTGAAGGGTAAAGAGCAATGTGTCTTAATATCCTTTTTACATGTTAGTATTTTGTGGCGATGGAATGGATTACCTTGCTTTGTGAGAAGGTTCAGCATTCACTCTACTGACAGAATTTTGTCTGGTTTCAGCAGGTAGTGGAAAGGCCAAGGAGGTAGTTACAGAAATTCTTCTCTGTAGCAGAAAGGTAAGATGGTGGTGTCTACTGCCTTCCCTCTTTCCTCCCCTTCCCTCACTTTTGAATAGCTTACTTGGGTTCCTGTGGAAGTTGGGGTGAGAAGAATTTGGAAAGATGGGTATGAATGGCTTGGATGGCTTCAAGAAACTTTTTAGCTCCAGACGACCAGCGAATCTATCTCCCTATCTTACTTATTCCTATCTTAGTCCAGATCTAGGGCACACATGCAACCTTAGTAGCATTCAGAACTCACTCTCGATAGTTATTCAGCCCCCAGTGTGAAAGCTGGATAGAGTGGCATTTCCAGGTGGCATAACAGGGTCTGGTTCTGCCCTCGTATGGCATTGCTGGCCAGATAATACCCAGACTCAGTGCTTTGGTTAGGTCATCTCTATACTAGGAGAAATTTTTCCCTCTGCTATTGTAGTCACCATTTTGATGGCAGCAAACGGGTAGGCCGCCATGCTGAGTTGTGAGTGGGACATTCCTGCTCTGGGGATAGGGGTCACCATGGAGAGTCCAGGGCTGCTGCCTAGCCTTCAGAAAGAGAGGAGATAGATGGCAGCCTTTCTCACTTCCAGTGCCCTTGCCTGCTCCAAGGCCATCCCAGAGAGCAAAGAGCTTTCTCTACTAAATGTCTGTTACCCAGGAATAGGTCTCATCTTGGGATAACTGAAACCACAACCTGGGTGACCTAAGGTGACTATGAAAATTCAGGGGTCAGAGAACCCCACCCCCTTTCTGAGAGTGACTGTGTTGGCCTAGGGGGATGTAGGAAGGGACAAGGGACAATGGGAAGGAACTGGGGAATCAGGAAAGTTACTGGTTGGCTCTCTGAGCTGTGGGAAGGCTGTGCCCCAGTGGATCTCTTCCCCTTTGATGATGCAATGACCAGGTGTCTGTGGTCAGAGTAGGGCCTGAGGGGGAAGAAACTGGGCTTCCAGAAAGAGAAAGATCTCAGCCCTACTTATGCCTGAGAAATAAATAGTGGGAATTCACACCATTGGATTCAGGTCGCTCCAATAAGAGACCAAGGAATCACCTCCCACCTCTCCACCATATCCGCATCTACCCCTTTCTCTTGTTCTCCACTGCTAGCAGCGGCTCCCTCCTGGCTCTGTGGTGAGGTGGCTTTGGTTCAGCAGGAGGTCATAGCATCAGCAGAGCACCCCAGGTGCCCCTGTGGGGCAGCAGGCGCCAGGCACCATCCAGACTAATTGTTTCCTCCCCCTCTCCATCCCCTCAGCAGGCGGGCAGACAGGCAGGCAGACAGGCAGGCACACAACCCCTTTTGGGGTGGCTGCTTCTTGTTGGCGCAGGGACAGGTCGCACTTTGAAGATTGCACCATAACCCTTCGGGGTAGGCGGTGGGGGTTCTCCTCCCAGGGAGTGGCCAGCTCAGGTCTGAACAGGTCTTGGCCCAGAGCAGGGGTGACTCGGTGGCTCCCTCAGCCCTCAGGCGGTTCACTCATTGCACCAAGCTGGACCGGCCGGTTCCTTTTCTCTGAAAGAACTTAGGCCTAGCACCAAAAAAAATGGGGAAGAAACCCCTGAGACTGAGAGTGGGGAGGGGAATGGGGGGGAAGTTTAAACCTGAGGGCAAAACAAGGAAGAATTCAGCCTAAGGGTACTGAGTGGGGATTGCTAAGGTCAAGCCAATCCTCCTCGTTGTAAATACATTTATCAGAGTATCATATATTTAGACCTGGGAGGTTCCTTGGAAATCATCTCATCCAAACCCCTTGTTTTATAGATGAGGGAAGGAGTTTAGAAATGGAAAGTGACTTACCCGAAGTCACTTTTTAAAATTTTTTTAAAGATTTTTAAGTGGTAGGTGTTGTGTCAGAGTCAGGATTTGAACTCAGGTCCTTTGATACCAAATCTAGTTAAAAAATTCTAAGACTGGGAATAACTTTAGAAGGGCTAAGAGTTGGGGGTAGGGGAAGGAGAGGGGAGAGGTTAAAGAATCAAGAGAAAGTAGAGATATGATTATGGGGATTTAGATGAGACCATAGGTACCTCCAGATTCATGGGTTGTTTTTTTTAAGTGGTCTGGCAGATTGAGTTTTAGGTAACATTAGTTCTGAGGCTCTGAATGGATACCCTTGGCCAAGAGGGCACTCACTGCCCAGAGGAAGCTGGTAGTGTCCTAGGCCTGCCCACCATTGGTTGATTCAAAAGCTCACAGTAGGTGGGTGTGTCAGCTGGGCCTTTTTCCTTGCAGAATTATCTTGATGCTGTAGCTCAGTTCCAGCCCTAGCCCCTAGGGAAGAGACACAAGGGCAAGTACCCTACTCTTAGAAGGTAGTGTAGGGCCACAGCTGCACACTGGCATATATTAAGGGAGAGGGGGTGGGGTGGTGCAGGGGGTGGTGCAGATGGCAGGGTGCCAGGGCCTGGGGAGCTGAAAGAATTGGCATCATGCCAGTTCGTGTCTGTGAGGCCCAGCTAGGCAAGATGCCAGCCCAGTGCCCAGAGAGTGGGGAGGAGCCTGGGCCCTTTCCTCTAGGCAGAAGGAAGGGGTGGAGAGGACTGGGTTTAAGCTCCATTAGGCCTCGTGGGATGGTTAGGCAGGAAGAGAGTGAAGTGGCTTTTCTTTCAGGGCCTCCAACCCCGCCACCTTAGTGTCTCTGGGAGCCAGGTTCTAAAAAGAAAACTACTCCTAGTGTAGAATTGTGGGAGCAGGTTAGACTGGAGTTCAGACTGGGCATAGGAATTGTGGTCCCGGGGAGGTATTTGTTCACAATAGGACTAATTCTTCCTACAATTGAGAAGAACTCTAGCATTTCTCCAGCATTTGCATTAACCACCCCCCTCCACATCCCAACCCCCACTCCCACCCCCATAGTTCACATTAACTCAGAAAGTACCATTTACCCTTCAGCTGTTTAATGAATATTTATTACTAAGATGCCTCTTGCCATAAACGTGACCTTTATTGATATTCTCCTCGCCCCTGTGCTTGTGTCCCCCTCCTTTCTCTGCCCTTCTCTTTTTCCTTTGATTTATGCTAATTTTACATTCTCTTCATAATCTCTTCTTTGTTTTCCCATCTCTCTTCATTTTTGGCCATTAATCGTTTCCTCTTTTTTTTCTTTTCATCCTCTCCATCTATATTTGCTCATATTTTTTCTGACTACTAATACGGATGGATCATATAGTCTTTTTTTTTACCCTTTTATTCTATTCCCATGCCTTCCTCACTAACACACATTTTTTAACCTCTTATTATTTTCTTTCTTCCTTTTTTTCATATATGTGTAAAGGAGAGAGAGGGTCTATTTGTGAAAGTTTGTATATTGTTACATCTGAGTCTTCACGACAGCGAGAGTTGTATGTGTGGGGGTACCAAGAGTGGCATGTGAAGGTAGGAGGGAGGTCAGTGCCTGCCCTTAGTGGGGCTTGAGTTCATTACTCTCTGGAATTTTCCTGCCCTCATTCAATCAGCAGTGTCTGCTTTAAGGATGGAGAAAGCTACATCAACACTAATTTGCTCACTGCCCTCCTATAACTCCCCTTCCTAGCCACTTCCTGAGGTCTTTATAAACAGTGTTGTAACTGAGAAAGAGTAGAAAAGATCTATAGGTCACAGGAGTGGGGGAGTCCACATGCATTTGAGAACAGTATGAGCCAGCTGTGGGATGCAACCAGGGAAATGTCTCCTCGGAGATTTTTCTCTCTGTCCAGTGGGGACAACTTAGCATAGTAAATAAAAACAAAATAGATTATAGGGCTGGTGGTACCATGCTGGGCTCCACCTTGTACTATGTATATTACACACACACACTCCCATTTAAACATTCGAGTTTAAAAACTTCACATTCTCCTGATCCTGTAGTTTTCCATTGGGTTCCTACTATTCAATTCAATGATTCAGCAAGCATTTATTAAGTTTTTATTATATGCAAGGCACTGTGTTAGGTGCTAGGTTGTGCAAAGGTGAAAAATGACAATGCATTTAATTCGGGAACCAAGGTTGAGGGAATACTTGTATACATACATACATACATGTGTATATACACATACACATGTATTTGACCATGTGATCCTCTGTGTGTGTATGTATGTGTATATATACATACACACACACACACACACACTCTTTCCCAAGATGACACAGTAAGAGTCTAAAGAAGAATTTGAATTGAGGTCTTTTTGGCTCTAGGGTCCAGTGCTCTAACCACCATATCACTTAGCTGCCTATAGATAGATATATGCATACACGTATATGTGTGTCTTTGTGTGCATATTTGTGTGTGTGGGCAGCTACACGATGTAATGGATAGGTCCTAGAGTCAGAAAAATCTCAATACAAATCCCTCCTCAGTTACTTATTGTATGACCCTGGGCAAGTCACTTAAACTCATTCTCAGTCTCCTTATCTGTAAAGTGGGGTTAATAATAAAGCCTACCTTACAGAGTTGTTGTGAAGACTAGATGACGAGATGACATATATCAAGTACTTTGTAAACCTTAAAGCACTATATAGACGCTAGCTGTATGCACCATGCTAGTATATACTGTGGGAAATTTAAAAGAAATGTTAAATGTGGTCCTTGTGCTCAGGTGCATCCACAAGTCATTTAAATAATAACAAAAGAATGATGAAATAAACACTTAAAGTGATTGGCATTTAAAGACCTGAATGCCTAGAAAAGAATGCAGGCATCCCAAGGAACTAGCATCAGGCCTTAGGAAGAAGCTTTCCCAGATGTGTCTCATTTCATTTTTGTGACTGGATGGCTAGTTTAGTAGAGCAGGAGAATACTGTAGTCTTACTTTGACAGCAGCGGAGGATATTACCGTGTGCGTCCAGACATCTAAAACTCTACACGTCCAAAACAGAACTCATTATCTTTCCCCCAAACCCCCACCTCCTCCCAGTCCCTCAGGCTCTTAACCCAGGAGTCACCTGGACTCCTCACTATCTCTCACCACCCATATCCAAGCTGCTGCCAAGGCTTGCCGATTTCACCTTTGAAACATCTCTTGAATACGCCCCTTTCTCTCCTTCACACCTCTCAAATACGCCCCTTTCTCTCCTCTGACATTGCCCCCGCTCTGGTGCAGGTCCTCATCACCTCGTTATTGCAATAGCCAACTAGTCGGTCTCTCTGCCTCAAGCCTCTCACCACTCCAGTCCATCTCCATTCAGCCACCGAAGTGATTTTCCTAAAATGCAGGTCCAACCACGTCATTCCCATACTCAGTAAACTCTAGTAGCTCCCTAATCACCTCCAGGATCAAATGGAAAAATCTTCTGTTTGGCATTTAAAGCCCTTCATAACTTATGCCCCTACCAACCTTTCCAGTCTTCCTATACCTCACATTTCCCCATATATTCTTTGACCTATTGACACTGGCCTCGTTGCTGTTCCACAAACAAGACACTCCATTTCCCAACTCCAGGCATTTTTTCTTGCTCTTTTCCTTGTCTGTAATGTTCTACTTCCTCGTCTCTGCCTCCTGGCTTCCTTCAAGTCCCAACTAAAATCCTACCTTCCACAGGAAATCTTTCCCAATCTCTTTTATTTCTAGCACATTGCTTCTGTTAATTATTTTCTTTTTATCTGTTGTTTGCCTGTTGTCTACCCTGTTAGACTGTGAGCTCCTTGAGAGATAGGACTATATTTTCACTTTCTTTGCTCCTCCAGCACATAGCACAGCATCTGGCACATTGTAAGCAATTAATAAATGTTAATTGACTGACTGACTGATGTAGGCTGGACAATACTACAGTTAGGCAGATTTGGAACTGGTTGAACAACTGTATGCAAAGAGAGCTGATTAATGAATCGATGTAATCTTGGAGAGAGGTTTCTAGTGGTATGCTATAGGGCTATGTTCTTGACCCTTCCCTAGTCTCCATTTTTATCAATGACTTAAACGGAGACATTGGAGGCAGGCTTATCATATTTGTAGATGGCAAAACATAGCTGTTATGTTAGCTGCCAGAGTCGAGATTCAGAATGCACTTGGCATTTATAATGAATGCTGCACAGAAATGAACAATACGAAATTTAACAGAGAGAAATGTAAAGTCCTCATTTGGGTTCCAAGAGCAAAGGAGTCAAAAGCTGGAGGAGTCTTGATTTAATAGCAATTCTTATGACTAGGGATTTTAGTTGACTTGATAAGCTTAATTGGAATCATCATTGTGATGGAGCTACTTTAAAAAATTGTAGACTAAATTAATAAAAATTTGGAAAAATTTGGCACCTGGATTAAAGTAACAATGCCACTGTACTCTGATGGTTAGGACGCCTCAGGAATATCGACCCTTTAAAAGAGGGACTAGTTAATCAGAGTTAATCCAGAAGAAGAGGCAACTGAAGACAATAGAAACAGAAGAAAATGGAAACCATGGCAGATTGTTTAAGGAATTGGGAATGTCTTTAAGCTAGAGAAGACTAAGGAGAGACAGAATAACTATCTTCATACATTTCACACAGAATCTTTGGTTTTGAAGGGACTTCAAGGGTTACCTAATCCAACTCATCTCCTCTATAACATCTCTGAAAATTGGATATCCAGCTTCACCTTAAAAACCACCAGTGATGGGAAGCCCACTCCCCAAGGCAGGCCATTCCACTTTTGAACAACTCTGATTGTTACAAAATTTTCCTTACACATAGTCAAAATCTCTCAGCAGATCACACCCTAGTTTTGTCCTCAGGAGCCAAGGGGAGCAAGTCTTTTCCTTATTACACATGACAATATTTGAAAACAGCCATCATAGCCTGTCTTCTTCTCCAGGATAAATCTCTCCTGTTTTTTTCAGTCAATCCTTCTGGGGTATGGGGTTCAGGCTTGGAGTCATTCTGGTCACCCTTCTCTGGATAGGCTCCATTTTACCAGTGTCCCTTTCAAAAGGTCATGGGGCTGAAGTCTCTGTCTGAAGCAATAGTGCCCTGGGTCATGATGCTCCAGATCTGATCTAGTCATGGTAGAGGGAAATCATTACCTCCTTCTTTCTGAAAACTATGTCCCTCTTCATAAGGGCCTAAGATTGTGCAAACATCTGACTGGGTCTTTCATGTGTCAAACTTTGAACTCATGGAGCTTTTGGTCTACTAAAACCCCCAGATTTTTTCCATCCTATCTCTCAATGCCTCCCCTAGCCTGGAATTGTCCAGGTGATTTTGTGAAACCCAGGGGAGGGTTGAATGCATCCCTTATTAAATTTGATATGGTGTCTCGTAGAAGAGAAAGAACACTTATTCTGAGATGCTTCAGAGGGAAGACCTAGGTGTGGTTACAAGGAAGCTGGAAAAAATTATGGAAAAACTTTCCAAAGATGAGTTGTCCAATGGTAGAACAAACTCTTTGGTGAAGGAGTGAACCTTTCTTCACTGAGAACATTGAAGCAGAAGATGGATGACCAGGTCAGGGATGCTGAAGAGAGGATTACAACATGGATAGGAAGTTACATAAGGTGACCTCTAAGGCTCCTTCAAACCCTAAATTCTCCTTCTCCAACACTCATTCCTCTCCCTCTGAACTCCTGCAGTACTTGCAGTCAGTAATACCAATTTTGCATGTAATTGTATGCTGCCTTGTATTGTTTGATATCGTTTTGTGTGTAGTTTATCTCTCTCAACTAGATTGTAAGCTTCCTAAACTGAGGAGACATATTTTAGACTTCTGCATTTTGCAACAGTGCGGAATGTGTAGTAGATGCTTTATAAACACATGACCCTACTGATCGCTTCAGCGCTTGGGAGGAGACTGGGTGATTGGAAAATGGCTTGACTGGGGTGACCTGCTTCCTAACTCTCCTCACCAGAAAAAGACTTGGTTATCACTATCTTTGGTCCCCTGAATTGGGAGGTTCCTGGGGATGGGGAAGATTGTAGATTCTGTTGAAGAGGATGGATGGGACCAGAAAGGGGGCTGGGAACTTGTCCCATTTTAAATCCATCTCTCCTCCCAAAACCTTCTGACCCAAGATCTTTCCTTAGCCTAATTACTTGAAGGGTAAGAGAAAGAGTGAGAGAGAGAGAGAGAGAGAGAGAGAGAGAGAGAGAGAGAGAGAGAGAGAGAGAGAGAATAAGTAAAGGAAAGCAGAATGGGACTTGGGGCATGGGGAATAGACGTGAATATCGAGTGATACTCTTGGCTTTGGTTTGCAGCCTCATCCCTTTTCATCCTTATCAATGAATATTTTAGCGTCCATTAGATCCATCCTCCGTGTTATAATGGCTCAATGGCTCAACTCTCTGTTCAGATTTGAGATCTTCCTTCCCCAGAGGGAAAACGGAGATTTTTCCAGGTTGGGGGAGGAGAGGATTATTATTCTACTCTGAGTGTCTAGAAGCTGAGGAGCAGCTGGGTTAGCAGCCTTTATTTCATTTTCCTACTTCCCCTCAGCCCCTCATCGCACCCAGATTTCTGTGTGTTTGTGTGTGCGTGTGCGTGTGCGTGTGAGCGCGCGCGTGTGTGTGCCCGCGCGTGGAGTCCTTGCCCACCACCTGTCCCCTCTTCCCCCCTGTGCAGGTCTGGAGGTTGGGGCAGGGCTTGCATCTCGAGGGGGCCGGGCTCGGCTGGTGCCGGGGGCGGGAGCGGCGGCCGGAGAGTCGAGTTTTGCAGCCTGAGCTGGAGCCCACAGCCGCCTCTCTGCGTTCGCTCCTACTTGCTCCCTTCGTCCCTCCTCCTCCTCCTCCTTCCCTCCGGCTGCCGCCGTGATGGGCTTCGGGAGCCGGCTGGCCCAGCTGGGCGCCCTGTTTCTGCTGCTGCGGCCGGAGCCTCTGTCCGAAGCGATCGTGCCCCGGGTCAGCCTGTCTTACGGTGAGTGGGGCCGCTAGCATGCACCCCGGAGGTGCAACCTGCGGTAGAAAAGGAGAAGGGGGAAATGGCTGGGGTCCTGGCGGGGGAAGGGGGAAGGGAGGGGAGAGAAGAGAGAAAGAAAGAAAGAAAGGAATGGGAGGGGGATCCGGTGACAAAGAGGGAAGGGGAAAAAACGGGAGGGGGATGCTCTCCCCGAGCTGCGAATGCTGGGGGAATGAGGGACCCCCTGGAGTTTTCCCTTCCACCTCCAGGTTCAGAGCATGGAATCAGGGTTGGTCGACCCTCAGCCCCTACCAAGCTCTTGCGTGTTTGGTTTCTTCCTTTTCTTTTTCATGGTCCGTGGAACTCTTCCCTCTGGTCCCTCAGCAGCCCTCTTCCCCACCCCCACCTCCCCTTGCCTCTCGAATTCGGTTTCTTTGAGAGAGACTCTCGGTGCTGCTTGTAGTCCTTAGCTGTCTGCCTCCCCCCACCCCCAGTCTCTTTGATGCTGACCAGAACACTTGCCCTGCAGCCCTGCCCTGAGCCGGGCCCCAGGGGGGTGGGGAAAAAGGGGCCCAGCAAGTCCCAGTCACATAAACACTGGGGCTCTGGTATTCCAGGCAAGTTGTAGCACAGCCCAAGGAGCCGCAGCTAAGCACGGGGCTTCCCCACCCCTTCCCATGGAGGTGCTGGGCATAGTCCCACTTAGTCCTTCCCGGTCCCTGGCTACCCGCTGCCCTTCCAAACCCCTTCTACTGAGCCTCTGCTTTCACCAAGACCTCTTCAGTTTTCCTGGCTTTCAACATCTCTGAAATAGCCTTTATCTGCATCTCATTCTCCCAGGACAGATTCTCCAAAAAGGGATTTGGGATAGTGGGGGTGGGGAGGGCTTGCACGAACAAGGGAGAGAATAAAGATCCCTGTGGGATGGAAGAGTCTGGGCTCTAGCTGCTGGGTTTAGACCTCGAGTCCCTGGGAATTCTCCCCTCCTGTCCATCCCTCTCTCAAACCCCCCAAATCAGCATACCTACAGGTTGCCATTTTCAGATGCAAGTCTAGTAACGATAATCTTACCAGGATCATCTAACGGTACTCTGTGACATCCACTATGGCTCTTTTCCCTTTCTCTCATGGCTCCATCCCCTCCTCTGCTCCCCACCCCACCATGGCTTCAGATTCCCTGCCTCTTCCTTTCTCCTCCATGAAGCAGAGGTACAAATCATTCCTTCCATACTTAACCCCCAAAGTTGTTCTGAGGGTCAGGTTAGATATGTTGGCAAAAACGTTTTGGAAAGATAAACGATTCTACAAAATGTAAGGTATGATTATTGTTATTATTGTAAGAAGATGTATAACCCACGTGTATTTCCACACCCTCTTTTCCACCCACGCAGGTTGTGGGTGGTTTTCCAACCACATACAACTACAGGGCAATACTATCATGTGAGAACAGAGACTTGTGTCTTCTAATACACTGTGTTAGTACCTAGCACCTCGGGGTGCTTGGTGAATGTGAGCTACAGGGACAGATAGCTGGTTTGGGAGAACAACTGGGCCCCATCTGTGGATCTGTCACAGTTGGCTCTGTGAACCTCCATTCTCGTCTTCATTAAAAAGGACTTAGTAATCCCACCTTACCCCATCTCTACACCATATCGGGCTAGACCCTCTGTGTTTTTATTTCCATAGAATGATTTAGATTCTCTAACAGAGAAAACAAACTGCTGTTTCCCTGCTTGCCTCTGGGTTAGGAAGAAGGGTGGGAGAGTCGAGACTATGAGAAAATAAGATGACGTCTGGAAACCTTTTTGAGAGCCCCTGATGAAAGGAACTGTAGAATTTAGAACGCTGTTATTATTCTATGGATGGCTGCTTCTTAACCATGCCCACCTCCACAGGCTGCTTGTGAGCACATGTTTACACACAACAGACCACACCTCCACAAAGTGGCTCATAAACACATTTATGGCCAATTGTATAGGCCTTCCCAGGCCATTGGTGCACATATTCACCCACAGGCATTGGTACACATATTTACTCTTTGGGTGAATGTGTGTGTGAAAAAAAGATCCCATACTCAGAATTCACATTTATATGATGATTTAGGGCTAATAAAGTACTTTTTTCACAACGCCTCTAAGAGATAGGTTGTGCAAGTTTATCTCTTTTACAAATGAGGGAACCAAGACAGAGACCTCAGAGGATCATAGGTTTGGAGCTGGAGGGGACCTCAGAGTTCACCTAGTCCAGCCCCATCATTTTATAGATACAGGGTATAAAATAGAGGTCCAGAGAGTTTGATCGATTTACTCAAGGTCACAAAGCTCAGAAGTGGCGGAATCAGGTTTGGACATCAGTTCCTAATCTCCAAAGCCACCACTCTTTCAGATCCCAAAGCTAGTCAATGTGAGAGCTGGGATCAAAACCAGGCTTCCTGACTTCTAAGTCCAACAGCATGGGGTTTGTGGACCCTTCTGGAAGTCTGGTGAAACCTATAGATGGATTCCTCAGAATAATATTTTTAAATTATTAAAGGAAAGGCTAAATTTTAGTTAGAAGTTAGTGAAAATAAAGTTGTAAATTTTTTCCCCATCCAAGTTCACTGACCCCCTGAGTCCTTCAGGTTAAGAATCCTTACATTACACCATGCAGCCTCCTGTGTGCCAGTGGAGGATTCACAATCTTTCAAGTTGCCCCTACACCCATGTTGGCATGGCCTTCTTTGCCACTACCGACTATTTCTGTCTAGTCACTTTGCTTTTCATATATTCAGCCTCTAATAGAAGAAGGAGGTCCCCATGGGAGGCTGCCCAGGCGACAGAATAGTCTTACCCCTGGAGTGTTGCCTCAGGCCGTTTCCTGCTTTTTCCCTTGGGGGCTTGTTAGATGTTCCTGGCAGAGGCTCTGCCCTTGGGGCTCATGGCCACAGTGGACTGCTTGGCACAATGACATAGTTTCCCTCCCTCGTGGAACAGGGACAAAGATATGGAGAGTTGGAGTATGGCTTAAATACTACTGTCTTACTTCCCTACCCTCTTTACCCTCACCACCCTTAAATGACCTCTGAGATCCCAGGACATCCAAATGACTGAACTGTGGGCTTCATCTGTGATCTCAAACAAAAGCACCATGCAGTGAAGAGAGAGATTGCTGCCATCTTTGATGTCTAATCCCCCACCTGCTTGGGACCCCTCATGCTTGGCACCAGGAGTAGGGCTATGAGTATTTTTGTGCCTATTCATGGCCTAACTACTCCTTGTGGTTCTCACACAGTGACACAGTAAATGAGGGACTGTTGGTCGTGGCTGGCCAAGTAAGGGCCTCTTAGCTGGTGAAATGATTTGCCTTGGCGAATGGAAATGCTTCCAGGATTTCTTTGGAAATTTGAGTTGTCTTTTATTGGAAACAGAATATTCCTTGCATTTGTAACATCTAGCTTCAGGAATTAAACTGCTCTTCAGAGCTTAAAGACCAGGAGTGATGCTGACTGAAAATGGTGACACAGACCAGTTGGACCTCAGGATCCTGTTAGAGCATGTCTCTGCAATGCTTCTTCAGCTTTCACATGTTTTATTAGGGCTACTTGTTTACATAATTAAAGTGAGTTATTAATCTTCAGCTGCCCAAGAAATTGCCAGACTGAATGGAAAAGGTTTGAACTCAGAAATTTTTGAACTGATGTTTACCAGCTGTGTGACAATGGACAAAACACTTACCCTCTCTGGGCCCATAGTTCCTCTTTTGTTGGACTAGGGAATTGGTAGATAGCCTCTGAGGCCCTTTCTAGCTCTAGATTATGATTAGGAAAATAGAGAGTGTAGAAAGCTGCACTCATGGCATATTTAGCAGAAGGAATCTGCCACAGTGCCCTCTGCATCCTGTGATAAAGCTTGATGTCAATGTCACTGAGCGGTGGGACTGAAAAGACCAGGGAGTGAATTGTTGGTCCTTCCCATGCTGGCTTCGTATTTCTCTTCTGGCTAGTGGAACTTATTGTTTGCAAGGCTTGTCTATATGTATGAGTCTCTTCCTTCACTTCCGTGGCTGCCAGATGCCTTTGCTCCAAATGGGTCTCCCTTTTCACCTCTGATTCAGTGATATCTTTATGGCAGTCCTGATGCCCACTTCTTTTTAAGTGGTCCTAATCCAACTCACCTTTCTCTAGTGAAATATCCTGCCTTTTGTGCTTCATTTTTATAAGAAATTGCTCAAACGGTATGTCTAGATCAAAAGAAAATTTCTTAGGAGGGGCCTCATTCTCCCTGTTCTCAGGAGCCTTGGCTGTGGCTGTGCCCTGAAATTCAGAGAAAGTAAACGGAAGTTAACAAACCGCAGTAGTCTTTCACTTTCACTGGGTTCTGGGCCTCACCTCACCTTCCACTCCTTACCTCCCTTGTTCCTGCTGGTTCTCATCCTATCTACATTGTAACCTATATTCTACCAAATGTTGAAATGCCAGCAACTCCTGTGCTAAATTTGCAAACTGTGACCTTTTGACGCACACCCTGGGCACACCTGAAGCAAATGGCAGGTTGCCTGACTGTAAGGTGTCTGTGGCTCAGGTAGAAAGGGGGATCTCCTCAGCCTCTCTGTCTAATGCTACCTTCTTTGCTGAAGCCTGGGCAGTTAGGTGGTTCAGTGGTTAGAGCAGGAAGACCTGAGTTCAAATGTGGCTTCTCACACTTACCAGCCTGTGACTCTGAGAAGTCACTTAACCTCCGTCTGCCTCAGTTTTCTCATCTGCAAAATAAGGATAATAGTAGCATCTGCCTCACAGGCTTGTTGTAAGGATCAAGTGAGAAAAGGCACACCAAGAGCTTTGCAAACCTTAAATGCTGATTTCTGCATTAAAGCAGAGTCCCAACTGGTAAGATGGCAGTAAGAATGAATCACCATTTCAGTAGGAGGACAGAAAGGATGTAAGGTCACCCCATCCCAACTAAAAACTAAAGGCTATGATAGAGTCCCTCCCTAGGGCCAGGACTAATGGATTTCTCTGATAATGCAGTTTCAAACCTTGTTTTTATCTGAGAGTTTTTACCTCTCCCTTGAAGATGATATCAGAACTGAAAAGTATATTCTCTTTTAGAAGATATTTCTACTTGCATTTCTTCTTTTTTAATGATTTTCTAAGGCCAGACAGTCCTAACCAGCTCCACTCAGTCATCCTCATCCATCTCTATTCTCATTCCTGGTCCTTTTTTTCCCCCTGATTTCTTTCCATGTATATTTTGTTTCTCTGGGGAGCAGAGATGGACCTTGGAAAATTATGCTTTGATGGGATGCTGGTAGGTCCTGGACAGAAGGACAAGATACTCTTGGCCTGTGTTGTTCTCTTCCTGTCCTAACTCTTTGGTAGAGTCTAATTAATTTTCCTGAAATATTATCTTCCTGTCTCTGAGTTTTTCTCCAGAAAATTCACTGTCAAAATTGCTCATTTTTTCCAAATTTCTTAGCTTTATATTTGATTCTCTCTCAGGCACTCTCTGAAAACTCCCATAGGAGTATCATTGGCCTATGGCAAAAACAGGACTTTCTTCCCTGTATGTGGTATACTTCAGAAAAATCCTTTGTACCTTGACAGTATTCTTTCAGGGTTCAAATAGCTAGGAAAAGGATTCTTAACCTTTTTGGTATTATGGACCCTTTGGCAGTCTGGTGAAGCCAATGAATACCTTCTCAGAATATTTTAAAATGCATAAAGTGAAATACATAGAATTGCAAAGGAAATATTGAAATACAGTAGAATAATAATCCTAATTGCTAGAATTTGTATGACACTTTAAGGTTTGCAAAAGTGTTTTACTTTACCCTCACAACAAACCTGGGAAGTAGGTGCTGATTTTTTAAGTTCACTGACCTCTGATTTCAGAAACACCTAGATTAGGCAGAAAGTTGAGAAAATGACTCTTTGGGCTGTCTTTGCAGTGTTCATATAAAAACCCAACTCTGAGAGCATAGTGAATTGGGGAAGGCAAGGTATTTGTATTAGTTGTGGGGACAGAAGACAGTGGTAGTACCAGGAAAAAAATGATAATAAAAATAAATAATAGTAATAGAATTTTAAAAATAATAAATAGCTAGTATTTACATGAAGCTTTAAGATTTTACAAATATTATTTCATTTCATCCTCACAGCCAAGATAGGTGTTGTTATTATCCCCATTTCATAGATGGGGAAACTGAGGCAGAAAGAAGTTAAAGTGACTTGCCTAGGGTCGTGCAGCTAGTAAATATCTGAGGCCAGTTTTGAACTCAGGTTTTCCAGTCTCCAGGCCCAGCATTCTATCCATTGCACCAATTAGGTAACTTAAATACACCGATAATTCTAAAATTTTACTTTTAGCCATTTCATCCAGGCTTTCTTTGATTACTGGACCCTTTTTAACTTCTAAGAAGAGGTCAGACTAACTTATTTCCCTTTTCCTATCTTTGCCCATTTTCTGTGGCTAGCGTTCACAAAGAAACAGACAAAAGACTTCCACATAGGGCAGAGGAGAGGAAGCCAGCGGGTTAGCTGATTTTACTCAGACCTTGTATAATTGAGAATTTGCTGTTATTTGCTTTTGTTAAGGTCAGCCTCATATTAAATGCTATACAGCATAGGGACTAAAGATAGTTCCCACCCAAAGATGCTCAGTCTAAAAACAGACCAAAATGCAGTCTGAGTGACCATACTTTGGAACCGGGTAGGACCACCTGGCAGAGATGTGTGAGGTACTTGACAAATTCTGTAGTGTTGAATCAGTCCCACTCACTCACCGAAAGGCTATTTCTGGTCAAGCATTTGGAAATGGAGCAGTGGGAGAGGAAAGATAGACCAAGGAATCATTTTCCCAACTTTCCTCCTAATCCACGTGTTATGAAATCAGAGGTCGGTGAACTTTTTAAAAAGTCAGCACCTATTTAAAAAAAAAAAACTTAAAAAAAACCTCACCTTAAAAAAAAAACACCAGAGTTGTTGTGAGAATAAAGTAAAACACTTTTGCAAACCTTAAAGTACTATATAAATTCTAGCAATCACTATTATTAATCTACAGTTTAAGATTGGAAAAGAAACAGTGGGGAGCCTTTTGTCCAACTCCATTTTACAGATGAGGAAACCGAGAAGCAGATAAATTGAGTGACTTACCCAAGGTGCTATGACAAGGTAAATGACAAAGCTAGGATGTGAATCCAGCTCCTTCAAATCCGTATTCAGAGTTCTTTCCACAGCGACAGGAGAGATGGTGAAATTAAGTAATGGTAGTCTTCTACTGTTAGCAGACCGGGCTAAACCTATTGTGTTTTCTTTTGTATTAGCTTGGATACATGTTCATGTATTCACTACATGCCCCTACTTTACCCTAGTGCCCACATTCAGCAGGCACAGCTTTTGTGCCAGGACCCCGAGCTTAGGAATCATCCATGGATTCTGAGGAAGGAGGGCAATGCTTCATAGAAACACATTTTCATGAGGACTGAGGTCTCTGATTTTTCCCTGCATTCTATGCTGACTTCCTAGATATCCAGGAAGCAAACACTGACCGCAGCTCCTGCTTGGAACATTTGCCTTTGGCCCACTCTGGCCACCTCAAACCCCATCTTTGTGGCATTATTGGATGCACCTGGCTTGAGGGAGAGGGATGGGTCCCCCTGCATTTTTAGCCTTTTGATTATTGTTCTGCAACTTAGCACAAAGAAGGTTTTTGGAGCCAAAGGTCTCCCTTCAGGGAGCATGACCTCCAGAGATTCCACTCTTCAGGGCTTGACCCTAAGGACTGCAAGTGAGGGTGCCCATGGCCGCTCTCCCAAAGGGACGGCCTGATGTTTTGAGGTAAGGGTGGTGCTCTACCCTAGCCTGGAGAGAAGAGGTGGACTCAGATTCAGCTTCCCTGGGCCCTTCCCTGCCCCAGCTGACTTGGGTGGTGCTGACAAGAGGAAGTGCATCCGGAATACAGACTGGCCCCAATTCACTGCTGAGTCAGCATTCACCACCCTGCCTGAGGGATGAGAGCACAAGGTAATCGGTAACTTGGTATAAAGTTACTAGGGGAAAGGGGCTTGAGATTACCAGCAGGGGCATCTTCAGAGAGTGAGGTTTGGGGTTGAGGCTCCAGCTCCAGAGACTTCTGGAGCTAACATGCTGGGGCATACCTTTCTCACCTATCCCCTAAGCCCGCAGGGTGATTAACTTTTTTAATGTCACAGACTTTTTGGTAATTGGTGAAGACTATGGACTACTACCTTCTCAAGAATAATGTCTTAAAATGCATAAAATGTCAGATTACAAAGGAAATTGACCATACTGAAATATAATTATCTAAACACTGAAGCAAAAACCAAGTTTTCTACTGCAGGGTAAGAACCTTTGCCCTAGGGTGTAGTTGAAGGGAAGTGCCAGGAAAGACATTCTCTGTTCCACCATTCTTAAAGATAGCTTTTAATATTTAACCAAGTTGTGTGGGGTGGGGGAGGGTGGATTTTGGCCTTTCTGTTGAGGAGAGAAGAGAGCAGTGGACTGAGACTAGGGAGGAAGGGGAAGGGGAGGGCAGGATTCTGAGTCACTGTTCTCCTGCTTTGGGTGGGGACAGCACTGAGTGCTGTTCTTGTCTCACCTCAGAGAGCTCCACGTTTCTACCTGAGTCACTAGGATTGGGAGAAACTTTAGGTGAGGCTGGGAGCTGGGCAAATAATGCATCATTTCCTGCTGATATAGTCCCAGGCCCCCTAGGGAGGGGGAGCAGGAGGTAGGAACGCTATGGTTCCTCTTCTTGACGTCAACTTCACCCATCCTGAAAAATCCAGCTCATTTGTTTCTAGGGCACCAAGAAAGACGTCCTTTAACCTCATCTTATACCAGGGAGATTAGTCCTAGGGAAACTCTACAACTGGGCCTCTGGATACTTATAAGCCCAGCCAAGCCAGGCTTTGATTCTTCCTGCTTGGCTTCATTCTCAAGATAAGGTGTTGGTTTTACTCCGGACCTAGACTGAGTTAATTGTTAATAATCACAACGGTGAGGTGGCCTAGTAGATGGATAGAGCACAGAACTTGGGAGTCAGAAAGATCTAGATCTGAAACCCACCTCAGACATTCATTATCTGTGTGTGTCTCTGGCCAAGTCATTTAACCTATCTGAGCATCAGCAGAATGGGCATAATAGTATTTGTAACACTTCACAGGGTTTCTATGAGGATCAAATGAGCTAATATAGGGTATCCTAAAAATCTTGGTTCAATTAATAGCACCAAGACTTTGAGACATCATGGATGGATGGATGGACGGATGGATGAATGTATGCTGCATTATTCATTTGGGACATCATATATACACAGACATACAACATACATATATATGTGTGTGTATATGTATATATGTATATATACTACTTTGCAAATCTGTCCAGGTTCTCCAGCTATAAGGTACTTTACTCAAAGTCAGTTACTATTTCAGTCAGTCACTCAAAAAGCCTTTATTAAGTGCCTGCCGTGCGGCAGCAGCTGTGCTAAATGCTAGAGATACTGTCACAATGACTGTTTAGTGCTTTACAATTTACAAAGCCTCTCTGTACCCATTATCTTATTTGATCTTTGCAGCGGCTCTGTGAGCTAGGTAATATAAGTATCATTATCCCCATTTCACAGATGAGGGTAAGTGACTACT
>CM053624.1:93628748-93673463 GCA_028646595.1 Phalanger gymnotis | reverse complement strand
TAAAGACAGAGGCTTTATTTGCAAGTCTCGTGTGAGAACTGGGCATCACCTACTCCAGGGCAGAATGGGGTAGGGAGGCCAGTTATAGAGAGCCAACAGGCAGTTTATATACCCCTCGAAGACAATTCTAAGAAATGCCCCTAAAAACCCCCTTACAAAACAATTCTAAGAAGCCCCCAAAACGCCCTTGCAAAACAATTCTAAGAAGTCCCAGAAACTGGACCTCTATCCCCATCGGTGGAGATAACTGGCCTCACATTCTTGAAGCAAGGAAAGATTCTTAATCTAACACCTTAACCCCAAACTAAAAGACAGCAGTTACAGGCATGACGCAAGATGTGGGTATATGTGGTATATGTGAAAGTTTAAGTGGGGAGGGGGAAGGTTAACTTTAAACTTTATGATATAGCTCAGGCTTTATGGAGGCTAAAATATTAAGTATCCTTTTCCTTAAATGAGAGACTTTCAGCCATTCCACTCAAGGGGAAAGCTAAGATTGTTGGGCCACATGGGAACAAGATCCTCAGGTCTTGCTGCTCCCCCACCTTCCCTTCCCCCCAGCATAAGTGGGAAAACTTGCCACAGCCTCAGGCAAACTCTGTTCTCAGGAGTTCTGGACAAACCCGTCTGAGATGTCAGGCTCTCTGGTCTCTGCATTTACAAGCCCCAGTAGGGCACAGATATACTCTCGTGATCCCTGAGGAAACAAGAGGTGTCCAGATAGACTCACACAAGCGTAAAAAAACGTGCTTGTGAGCACTGTGATGTACATGCAAGGAAAGACACACACACACAGGTGTGTATACACGTGCAAAAAGCAATAAAGGCTTGTTGACATGCATATGCTATATACAAGTGAGAACCGATACAAGCACAGGCGTGCACTAAGGCGTAGGCACACACACAAGCAAGAACAGGCAGACAGAGACATTTAACCACAGTCACAGATGTGAGTATGGTCACAAAGGAGCAAGCAGATTTGATGCCTGTTGTCTGTCATAAGCAAACACATTCATATAGAAACATTCAGGCTGAGGAAAAGAGCACCGGATTTCTAATCAGAGGACCTGAGTTTGAATTAGGCTTTTGTCACTTAACTGAATAACCTTGGGCAAATCACTTAACCTTCTAGGCCTCAGTTTCCTCATGTTTTAATTGGAGAAATTGTATTCAACGGCCTTTAACACTCCTACCACCCCTAAATCTATATGAGCTTATGGGTCTACTGGTGTATGCATGCTATATTCATGTGTGTGTGTACAGACATGTATACATCGTGTCACTGTGTTTGTGTTTGTATAATACATATGGTCTTTCTTTCCTAGGTTTGCATGTTGCCATGCTGCCTTGCCTTGTCATATAAGAGGATTAGATACATTAGTTTCAGTCCGTGCCCAATCTCCATGGTCCCAGGCAATGTGGTACTCTGGGTTCATTTCCTCTGGGGCCAAGCAAAGCAAGTGTAATCCATCTTCTTATGACATTCCTTAAAATACATGAAAACAGCTATCGTGGCCCCCCTGAGTCTGTTCTGTCCAGGCTAGACCCAGGGCGTTGGGACAAGTGGGTGCCAGTCTACTATCAACCAGCTATGGGACTTTGGACAAGTGACTTAGCCTCCCTCAGATTGGATTCCTCATTTGTAAGACTAGTTTGGGGGGGGGTTATAGCCCCAGAACCTTCTGAGTGATTGCAGATGCACTCATAGAATCGAATGATTTTAGACCAAATAATCCCTAAATTCTCTTCTATCCCTAAAGCTCTTTGGTTATATGACTGCTACATCTCACATTGAGCCCTCCAAACATGGAAGGTTGAAACTGAGTCTTTGATGACCCTGGGCACTCACCATGGCAGTGCCCTATGGCACTCTGCACTATGGCAGGTAGAGTAGAATTAAGATTCCTTCAGGGCTCTTTGGCATTGGAGTTTCCCTCTTTCAAAGACTAGTCTTACTCATCAGGCATATCAGAATCCAATGTGGTCATACACTGTTGAAATTTAAAATGTATGAGGAAGTAAGAGGCCTCCTCTGGCTACCAGAATTCAGTTACAGGTAACTAAAGGAAAATAGAGAGCTTTGGGAGATTCTGGCTCTCTGAATCTAGGAGATGGGCAGGGGTGGGGAAGGGGAGAAGAATCCTGTCTTTGACACCTAGAAACTTTGTGGTAAGGGTGAGATGTCTTGGTTGGTTCAATATAGCTCTCTTCCTTTAGGCAAATAACAACTGATAGACTGTGGCGATTTCATATAGAGATATACATACACACACACACATATATATATATACATACATACATACACATACATACATATATATATATATATATGGTTCAACATTGTCTTCTTCCTTTGGGCAAATTGCAATTTATTTACTGCAGTAATTTAATATGTGTGTGTGTGTATATGTATACACACATACACACATACATATATACATACCCGCGTATGGTGAAGGAGGAATGGACTGGCTAACTTGGGAGAGAGTTGTTTTAGTAGAGGAAGTGAGAGCCTAGGAGCCCGGGAGCCTGGGTTCTCTTTCTGGCTTACCTTGGCCAGCTGCCAGAGGGATATTGAGCATTCTCTATTCTCCTCTCTCAGGTCTTAGTTTCTCCAGTGTGGCAATGACTGCTCCACCCCCTGAGTTTCTCTTCTATAACACTCAGTTTTACCCCTTAGAGGCATAACGAAAGATTTCTGTGCTCTGTGAGAATTCTAAGAGCTTTGTTTCAACTGCTTTTAAAGAATCAGACCACAGAAAATAACAACTCACGTTCATACAGTAGCCCTTAAAGTTTGTTCAGTGTTTGAAGAAAGTAGGGAAATATTTTATAGATAAGAAACTAAGGCTTTGAGGAACCAGGTGATTTGCTCAGTTAGTTAGCTAGTGAATATCTATCTATAGCAGATTTTGAATCCAGATCTTTTCTTATTTCAAGTCTAATGTTCCAGCTGTTACCCTTGTTACTTCTAAATTCTCTCTTCTCTTTAAGACTAGGACAAAGTATCAAACTCCTATACACTCTTTCTTGAAGGCCTGCAATGTGCAGAGCATTGTTGGGGGAGGAGGGTAGAAAAGAAATAGAAGACGTGGTTATGGCTTTTAAAATGAGGGCTGAGTCAGAGTAACAGAGAAGGGCATGGTTGGGGTGAGCGCCCTTGAATTGGTACATCTTGGGTGGCTATACTTTATATCCTTGTTATCTCCAACCAGCCCTTCCTGGAGAAGTGAAGGTGGAATGGGGCAGGGAGCTCATTCCAAGGGTTGATAACCATGTGGTTCAAAGTACAAACAGCTCATCAATAAAAAAGTAATTAGACATCAACTAATTGGGAAAACTTTCCAAAGGTAGAGAGGCTAGATCAGGGAAGGCAGAGAATTAGCACTGGAAAATTACCACTAACATCAGAAACCATGAAGTGACATCAAGAATATAGAGGGGCCCAACAAAGCCAGAAGGGCAGTATTTCTGAGATGTGGCAGCTCCCAGAAAGTCTGGCTTCACTTCAGGTTCAATAGATGCTACAGAATAACTTAATCCCTCTCCATCCAAAGTTGGCATCAAAAGCTTTTTAGTACAAAGTTAGAATTAGGGTTGTAGGGTCATAGATTTGAAAGCTGGAAGGGACCCCAGTGGCCTTCTAGTCTGACATGTACCTGGTCGTTGGTCATCCCGCCTTTGTTCAGAGCTCTCCAATGAAGGAGAAACCACCACTTCCTAAGGCAGCTGTCATGTCCCCCCTGAGGTTTCTCCAAACTAAAAATCTAGACCCCTCAAATAATCTTCAAAGGGCCTGGACCCAAGATCCTTCACCATCCCGTTGCCTTCCTATGGATAATCTCCGGCTTATCGATGTTGGGATCTCCTTGCTATTCTAAGAACATGACACGAGGATTTTCACTGACTGTCCCCCTTGTTTGGCATGCTCTCCCTCTTCATCTTTGCTTCTTGGCTTCAAGTCCTGGCTAAACTCCCTCCTTCTATAAGAAGCCTTTCATAATCCCCTTAATGCTAGCACCTTCTCTCTGTAGGTTATCGCTCATTTTTCCAGTATGTATTTGGTTGTATATAATTGTTTTCATGTTGTCTCCTCCATCAGACTATGGACTCCTTGAGATCTGGGACAGTCCTTTGCCTTTCTTTATGTCCCTTGTGCTTAGCCCTGTGCCTAACACATAGTAGGTGCTGACTTGCCTTGCCTTGATTTCCTAAACCAGGGACCTCAGGCCTCAGGTTCCCCACCCCTGTCCTAAACTCTGGCTTCTAGAGCTGAGCATAGACTACAGATGTGGTGAGGCAGAGTGTAGTCGCTATCTCAGAGAAGTCGGGTCCGTCTTAGTGCTTATTCTCGAAGATATAGAGCTCACAGTTAAGAGAACCTCAAAGAAGGGTCTTTCTTCTGGGTGGGGAAGGCAACGTCTCAATGCACATCAAGCCAGCTACCATCACTATGAATGTTACACACACAATCTTGCCTGTCTCTCTAGGTTATCAGTCAGAAGAGCATTTTTAACAGCATGTAGGTTAGACCTGCTTCATCTTTCCCAAACAGCTTCTATGCAGGTTATTGGGTTCATGGCTGGTCAGGCCAAGTCTTCTAACTTCCTTTTCTATTCAAGCAATTTGCTTAGGATTTTTTTCTATGAATATTTTTGTACAAATTATTTAAAATGTTTTCAGAAAAATATAGGTTGCAAAGAACAGAGCCCCTAGCACGATTTCTTGTGTGTTATATGTGTGACTCCGAATTATTATTCTCTCTCATAACCTCTTTTCCCCTCATCGTTTCATTGTGGATTTGGCATGATACGGACCGAATAACACTTCAAAAATTCTCCTTCAGCTCTCTGGGAGGTAGATACAGGATGAATAGCATTTGGCCAACCCCTAGTGACGAAAGCATCTCTCTCCCTAGGCTCCCAGGAGCGAACGGTGCGGAGGTTTGAAGCAGAGGGCATCACCAACTACACAGCCCTATTGCTGAGCAAAGATGGAAGAACACTGTTTGTGGGGGCCCGGGAGGCCCTCTTTGCTCTCAGCAGCAGTAGCAGCTTCCTGCCTGGGGGGCACTACCAGAAGGTGAGAGAGTTGTGGTTGGGGATGTGGGGGAGGGAGGATGGACAGGGTGAAAAAAAAGAACAGCTGGGCAGGCCTGCTGGACCTTCAGTCTTCTGGGACAGAATTTTTAACATACAGAAGGGATAAGAATTGTTAATTAACATTCTGTGCAGTGGTTCCCTTTCTGTTGTTCTAACCTTTCAATCACAGCAACAAAAAAAAAAAATGGGTTGTGAACTCCTAGGGTAATTTAGTACAGTATTCATAATATTCTTTACAATAATTTACTGCTTAAGGTGCCATGAAAGCATTTTTAGCACAAACCTCTTGGACCTTCATCGCAAACCTCCGAGGGCTGGAGAACCACTAAATGGGGATCTTTATACCATCCTTCCTCTTTCTTAGAATTGACTTTGTTCTTTTGGGGGATCTTCTAGTTGCTGTGGAGTGCCGACCCAGAGAAGAAACGCCAGTGTGTCTTTAAGGGAAAGGATTCACAGGTGAATGGGGGTGGGGCAGGGAGAAAAAGGTGCCTTTAGGCTGAAGAAGGAGCGGCAGATTGTGGGAGGGTCTGGCCCCCCAATAGAGTCCTGCTGGGAAAGCAGTGCTGACCGATGCCTTTTCTGAAATGATATTAAGGGACTCTATCCAGTTGCAATTAAATATCCATTGACTTCTGCCCTAGCCAACTGCAATAAGGAAGAAAGGGTGACTCAGAAAGGAATCTTCCCCTCTGGAAGGGAGTAGGCCTTATCTCTGATGGTTTTGATATTGGATTGCTGAGAGACGTGGAGCCGTGTGCAGCTATCCCAGTACTCATGACATTTCTGAGACCCCTTTGTTTTTGTACAAAGCCTCGTAGTTTGTTGGATGGGGGCAGTATTGGGAATTCCTTTGAGGGTTGAGGTCCCCGAAGGTGCTCGCTTGGATAGACTGTGTTGCTCTGGAGAACTCCATCTTCCCCCATCTCCATCTAAGAAGCCTGAGGCCACCTCAGGTTCATGTACTCTTCTTCCCTGAGATCCCTAGAACTGACTACTCTATATCATAATGGGACTTGGCAGTATTTGTATATGATGATGAAAGAGGAAATGAAAGAAGGGGTGCAGGGTGCTGATGTTTGTTTCTTCCTCCTAGAGGGACTGTCACAACTACATCAAACTTCTCCAGCCATTCAACAGCAGCCACCTGTACACCTGTGGTACAGCTGCCTTCAGCCCAGTCTGTGCCTACATAGTAAGTGACAGCCCTGGCTACTCACCACCTCCCTTCCTGGGGCCCCAGGAAGCCTCAGCTGAGACTCTTGGGGTTCCTGGCCAAAAGAGAAACCATTCCTATTTAGTATTTACATTCACTTTGTGCTAGGAGGGCAGGGACCTATTGTCCAGTCTATGAGGTCCAGAGTGAGTTGGGTTTAAGGCTTGGTTTTTGAGAAAGAAGTCTAGCCAGTAAACCCAAAGTAAAGGAGGCAGCCTTTGGCCATCGAAATGTTTTCTGAAAGTAACCTTTCAGTCGTGGTATAGCTTGACTACTCATTCCTATACACACAAATCTGTTTTATACACATACACACACACACACACACACACACACACACACACACACACACACGTCTCTAATTCACCTAATTTCCTCTCTATCATAGGACAACAGCTAGCTTTTATATAATGCTTTAAGGTATGCAGAATGCTTTTGTGTATGTTATCTCAGTTGATTCTCACAATAATCCTATAAGGTAGATATCATCCCGGTTTTGCAGATGAGGAAACTGAGGCTGAAAGTGCCTTGCCCATTGACACAAGCATCTGAAGCAAGGTTTTCACTCAGGTCTTCCTAACTCCCGAGTCTAGCACTCTATCGATCCATAGTCCCACCTAGCTACTGCTGCAGTTGCCTGTTTTTCTATGTAACACATACATACCACAGGTCTCTTCCTTGTCCCACACTGACATGCATTCATATGTACATCTCTTTCATGCTTAAAAATTTCTTTTATTATGACCATAACAATCAATACCGTCATTTCAATAAACAAATAACAGAATAAAGGATTATATAGGAACCCACAGATTTGTTAGATTTTTATTAGATTTATTAGATTTTTTTAAGCATATGTGAAATTTACAAAATCATATTTTTTTTTGTTCTGAACCTGTGATTTCACTGGTTTAAGGAGCTCCCTGGTGACCACACTCTCTTTGTCAACGCAGATCAGCAATTGTTCTATAACTTATAGTCTTTGTTGCCAAGGGCACTGTGAGATTGCCATCAGTAGATTAATAAACATTTATTAGTTGCCTACTATGTGCCAGCGCAGCTGAGTGGTACAATGGATAGAGCACCAGGCCTGGAGTCAGGAAGACTCATCTTCCTGAGTTCAAATCTGGCCCCGGACACTCACTGGCTGTGGGACTGTGGGCAAGTCATTTAATCCTGTTTGCCTCAGTTTCCTCATCTGTAAAGTGAGCTGGAGAAGGAAATGACAAACCACTCCAGTATCTCTACCAAGAAAACCCCGAATGAGGTCACAGACAGTCAAATATGACTGAAAACGACCAATCAACAACAACAAACCCATGTGTCAGGCACTGTTCTAAGTGAGGGGGATTCAAAAAGTGACAAAAGACAGTCCTTGTCCTCAAAGAGCTCACAGTCTAGTGGAGGAGACAACATACAAGCGAGCCATATACAAGAGAATGAGGAAATAACAGAAGGTAGGCCCTGGCCTAGAATTTAAGAGAGTCAGTGATTTGCCCAGGGATCACACAGCCAGTGTGTGTCACTTGTGAGCCTTGCACCCACGTATTCTGCCTCCAGAGCCCGGTTATCTAGCTGCTCTGGTCAGCTGCCTCTTCTCATGACTTTCCCACATAAATCCAGCTTGTTCACAAACACCCTAGTTGACCCATGCCCCCCTTGGCTGTTGTGGCCTTGCTCCAGGGCTCTGAATGGTTCTATTTGTCCTTACCTTAGAACATTCAGAACTTTAGCTTGGAGCGGGATGGATCGGGGAATGTCCTGCTGGAGGATGGGAAGGGCCGCTGTCCGTTTGACCCCGAGTACAAGTCCACAGCCATCATGGTTGGTAAGTGCCTGGTATCCTCTGGGGTGGGGGAGGGAAGAGGGCAGAGTATACCTCCAGAGTTTTAGAAAGGGGGCTTTTGGTTCCCTGGCACCTAGGGGGCTCAACGAAAACTTCTCTGAGAAAACTGCCACGATGTACTTCCAGACACAGCGGAGTCTGGACTTGGCTAAGGAGCTGGGATAGTCATATTCCCTTTCCCTCTCTTCCCCCTTCTACCCTCCAGTCCCATTTTGCCAATTCTCATGCCTCCTTCTTTGCTCTGAGGACTGTAGAGCCATAAGACTTGCTGGAGAGTTTGTGGCACATGGTCAGACATGACCAAAGTGTTGCTTGGTTTTGCTTAACTGGACTGCTTTGTTACAAGGACGGGTTCTGTTGGCCAGATGGGACAACAGTCAGAGGAGTGGAGTGATTGGGAAGTGATGCTGATGTTAAAAAAAAAAGGGGGGACCAATTAACCATTTTTCTCAAGTTGTTGCTGTTTCCCCCTGGGGTTTGACTTCTTTGAGATCCATTCTGCTCCTAGGTCTAACTTTAATTCAGGGCATCTGGGTGCCCAGGGACCCCACACTAAGATAAAATGAACCTTCAAGTTCCTTTCCCGGCCTCTGCTCTGAAAAGGACAGATTCAGAGGCTCTAGGCTTGGAGGAGGTCAGGCTTAGCAATGGGGGCTGCTCTGGGGCTGTTCCCATGGGAATGTTTCTCTTGGCAGATGGTAAGCTCTATGCCGGAACAGTCAGCAACTTCCAGGGGAATGAGCCAACTATCTCCCAGAGCCAGGGGAATCGCCTCACCCTCAAGACTGAGAATTCCCTCAACTGGCTTCAAGGTGAAGATATCCCTCCTCCCTCCAACCCCCCTCCTTGAGCGGTAGCCTTCGGGGCTAGTCCTGCCTTCCTGGACTTAAAGACTGCCCAGAGAGTGAGGAATTGGGGTGGTGGGGTCTCAACTGGAGGCTGAGAGAGGGGAATGACAGCTGAGCCTGGTGAAATGGGCCCAGCATGGGAGGATTGTGCCAGAAGACTTTCCCCAACCAGTGTGAATCTGGCAAGGTCCTTGAGAGCTGAGAGCAGATTCTTTCTCCTTGTGGGACTGATGCCATGGGGCTCCCCTTCTGCTTCATCCACCGACTCTGAGCCTTTTCCCACCCCATACAGACCCAGCCTTTGTGAGCTCCGCTTACATTCCTGAGAGCCTGGACAACCCACGGGGGGACGATGACAAAATCTACTTCTTCTTCAGCGAAACTGGCAAGGAGTTTGACTTCTTTGAGAACACAATTGTGTCCCGAATTGCCCGTGTGTGCAAGGTGAGGGCCAGGGACTAACAAAAAATGAAGAATTTTCTCTTCCCTACCCCCAAACCCCTGCAGTTCTCTTAAATCTGGATCTCTCATTTGCCCTTATCAATCCTACCTATTGTCAAATTTATTTGTGTGCCTATCATATCACCCCCTTTTAGATGATGAGCCCCTTGAGGGCAGCAGGGAGTGTGTTTTTCATCTCTATCTCTAGTACCTAGCACAGTGCCCTTCATATAGTGCTTAATAAATGTCTTATTGGGCTGAAATGAAAGTCAGGAATGCCTGTGGTGGGGTTCTATGAGAGAAATGAATAATCAGCAAACCCTGAGAGTGTGGCCTTTTCCAGTTCTTCACAGATAGGAATGTTTCTAGGTAACAATCTGTCAACTTTCAGAGGCCTGGGAGTTCAAAGCTGGGGGTGGGGTGTATATTGACCCCTGTGCTACTCCTTTCTTCAGAGATCCTCACTTAGGGCCGTTGCCTCCCCATGTGGCTTCACAAAGCCCAACCTGATTTTTCTTTTCTGACAGGGGGACCTTGGTGGGGAGAGGGTATTGCAGAGACGTTGGACATCTTTCTTGAAAGCCCAATTGCTTTGCTCCCGGCCGTCTGATGGCTTCCCTTTCAATGTGCTCCAAGATGTCTTTGTGCTGAGCCCTAGCCCTAAGGACTGGCAAGACACCCTCTTCTACGGAGTCTTCACTTCACAGTGGTAGGTCCCTGGTGGGACTAGGAGTCTCATTCGTAGCCCGATGGCCTTGAAGCTGAAGAGCCAGGGGAGGAAAGGCATTTGGACCTGCTGTTGTTCAGTTAGGAGGAAACTACAGGGGCCAGCCTGTGGGGTGAGAGGAGAGGCCCTACCTGCAGATACTTCCCTCAGATTCTTAGACCTTTGGTTTACAGAGCTCTGAGGGCAACTTTGGTTGCAGCTGGGGCCCTGGTAACAATTCAGACATTATCTGTCTCTATTGCAGGCATCAAGGAGCTGCAGGGGGCTCAGCCATATGTGTCTTCACCATGCAGGATGTGGAGAGTGCCTTCAATGGCCTCTATAAGGAAGTAAACCGAGAAACCCAGCAGTGGTATACAGTGATGGATTCACCAATGCCCCGGCCAGGAGAGGTCTGTATTCCCCTCACCCCACTTTGCCTTATTCTCAAAGCAGACCCCTATATGGCCTCTGTAAGAGAAGCAACAGTCACCCAGCTTCAGTCCATTTATTCTGTCTCCAAAATGAAAGATCCAGAACGATGCCCCCTTCCCACTCCCTCTCTGCAGGAGGCAGAGAAAGTCTGAGATTGTATACATGTCATATAGCCTTCAATAGAGAAATAGGAACTGTATATTTATATATACACACATACGTACGTCTGCACATATACGCATTTATATGCATATATACATGTATGTACATGTGTAGGCACGTATACATGTATGTTGTATGCATATATATGAACATAACATATACATACACCCTACACACATACATATGTAGTATGTATCAATATGGACATAGATCGCTATATAGCTATAGCCATAGATATCTCCGTATTTATGCATACAATAGTTGGCCTAGAAGAGATTTTGAGAGGTCATATACTTGTTGAGATAACGGATGAGAATTTGATGGATAAGAATAGATGAGAATTTCTCTACTCCACAGCAGTACTTTATGAATGTTAATCTTTAAGTTTTCTTCTTTGCTTAAATTTTTCTTCTTTGCTATTTTTCCTCCAGTGCATCACTAATAGTGCCCGGGAAAAGAGGATAAATTCCTCTTTGCAGCTCCCTGACCGTGTGCTTAACTTCCTCAAAGATCACTTTTTGATGGACAGGCAGGTCCGTAGCAACCCTCTGCTGCTGCAGACAAGGGCCCGCTACCAGCGCCTCTCTGTGCACCGAGTATCTGGCCTGCACCGTACTTACGATGTCCTCTTCCTGGGCACAAGTGAGTTTCCTGGACTCTGAGATTAAGGGAAGAGCCCTTGGTGAGGGTCGACTGAGGAGTGGGACTTGTAGTGGGAATCCTTCCCCTAAGAAGAGGAGGTCGAGCCTGTCTCATCTTGCAGGTGATGGCCGACTGCACAAAACTGTGAGCTCGAGGCAGAGGGTGCACATCATTGAGGAGATTCAGCTCTTCCCACCTGACCACCCTGTACAGAACTTACTGTTGGATCCCCAAAGAGTGAGTGAGAAGATGGTTAAGAGGAAGGAGGAGACGTGAGGCTCGGGGGATTCCACTTTGGGATTAAGGGGAATATTGGGTTAACTTTTATCCCAACTCTTTCCCTGGACTACCACATATCCAGTCTATTTTTTTCTCCCTCATTCCTTGAGTTGGAATGGAGAATTTAAATCCTGGTACCACATCTGAACTGTATAGAATCCAGGTGTGTCCAGAAAAAGGACCTAAGGAAACTGTAGGTTGGCAGCTCTACCATGTGGTGCCTCAAATCTGATCCAAACTTTACCCAGAGCTGGGTGGATGCAAAGCTGGGTCCTTGGCCAGGAGGCTGTCATTGCTAGCTTGTCATCGCCTTTTATCTTGTTCAGGGATTACTGTACGCTTCCTCCTACTCGGCTGTGGTTCAGGTGCCTGTGGCTAACTGTAGCCTGTACACAAGTTGTGGGGAATGCATCCTGTCTCGAGATCCCCACTGTGCCTGGAGTGGTACCAGCTGCAGGGATGTCGGGCACTACCAGCCGCAACTGGCCTCACAGTAAGCGCTCTACTGCTGCTCCTCAAGTTACTGCTCCCTCCTTTGCCCTTGGGCCATGGGCATCCATTCTCCCCCTACTGAATTCTTTCTTGAAGTGCCTTCCTTCAGGACATGCTTAAGAGGATGGGGTAGAAGGGGAGCAAATGGCACAGTATCCCAAACTCTGTGCTCTGGGGACCCTAGAAGGCTGGCCTGTGTTCTTTCTGCCTGTCTCTCATTCCCTGACTTTTATTTTGTAGCAAACAACACCCTGTGAAAGTAATCCCACTAATGACTTTAACTAAAATAGTAATAGCAGTAAAACACTTACTATGTGCCTGGCACTGTGCTGAGGACTTTACAATCACTGTCTCGTTTGATCATTACACCAGCCCTGGAATTTAGGTGCTATTATTACATCTATTTTACAGATGAAAAAAAACTGAGGCAAATAGGGGCTAAGTATTTGCCCAGGATCGTACAGCTAGGGAGTATCTGAGGCTGAATTTGAATTCAGGTCTTCCTGACTCCAGACCTGGTGCTCTGTCCATCACAACACCTAGCTGCCCTCCGTTGATCTGCAAGCACCGGAATGTAGGGAGGGTCGTCTCTCAAAGTCGGAGAGGGTGAAGTCTTCTAGTTTACCTGGACTCTGACAACTGGAGGGCCCATCTCCTAACTCTGCTGTTGACTTTGCTCTTGTCCTCAGGCCATGGGTGCAGGACGTTGAAGATGCCAACACTGAGCGGCTTTGCAACAATTCTGCCTTCAGCCCCCTGTCTTCTGCGTTATCAGGTAAGGCCTTCTACTTCAGGAGGGGATCGGTGGAAGCAGGTGAGGCCATATCTGCTGCAGGGAATGCTGTGAAAGGTTCATATCCCCTGCCTTTTCAGGGGCCAATTTGTATTGTTGCTCCCACCTTTTTTTCTGCTTGTTCCCAGAATATTGGGACTGTCCTTTCACACACAACGTTTAGCTTCCCCCAAACAAAGGAGGTTATGGAACAGACAGGTCTCTAGAGTGAGCCTCTGGTGGGTGGACAGACTGATTTTTTCTAACAAGGGCAGTCCCCAGAGTTTCTCAGGGGAAGAGCTGCCTTAGGCCCTAATGAACTTGGTGCGCCTTTGAACACCTGTTGTATGTTTCCTTGACAGATGAGACACCGTGCGAGCGAGTTCACTTCCTGCCCAACACTGTCAACACCCTGACCTGCCGACTGCTTTCCAATCTTGCATCCCGGCACTGGCTACATAACGGGGCCCCCATAAACAACTCTTCCTCTTACCGTGTGCTGCCCAGTGGGGACCTGCTTTTGGTGGGCAGCCAGGACGGGCTGGGTTCTTTCCAGTGCTGGTCTTTGGAGGAGAACTTTCAGCAGTTGGTGGCCAGCTACTGTGTGGAGGCTACTGAGGGTGCAACAGATGGGGAGGAGGGTTCTATCGTCCCCCTCATTATCAATACCTCCCGGGTGAGCTCACCTGCCAATGGGAAGGCTGCTTTGCTTCCTTACAAAACCTATTGGACCGAGTTCCTGCTGATGTGTGGCCTGTTTGGATTTGCTCTTGTACTTTTTGCCCTCTTCTTCCTTTATCGAAACCGGGATGGCATGAAGGTCTTCCTCAAACAGGGAGAGTGTGCCAGTGTACATCCTAGGACTCGCCCAGTGATGCTACCTTCTGAAAACCGGTCCCTCAATGGAGGAGGCCCACCTAGTGCCCTGCCTGATCACAAAGGTTACCAGGCCCTTGCTGACAGCTCTCCAGGGCTCCGAGCCTTCACTGAATCGGAGAAGAGGCCACTCAGTATTCAAGACAGCTTTGTAGAGGTGTCTCCTCCATGCCCCCGGCCCCGGGTGCGGCTAGGCTCAGAGATCCGTGACTCTGTGGTATGAGCACAGGAGATGGGTAAAAAACCAACCCTGGCTCTAGGGACTATGACTCCATATGGAATAGCCAGCCCTACCTCTTTTCATCAAACAGAACCCAGTTCAAAGAATGGAGCTACCTAGTTGGGCAGCTCCCTCCTACTTCCTATGGGAGTCTCTGGGGACGTGGACCAGCCAGAGGGAAGAGGATCATCAGCCTTATAGCATGGCTGTAAGGCCTCCTCTCAACCAGGAATGGAAAGAGAGGTGGATTTGCTGGCCCTGGGTGGTCACCTTGGAGCTCCACACATTGAATCTCCAACCAGAAGGCGCTTAGAGGGGGTCCAGTTGCTCAGTGACCTCTTTCATTCATTCTCAGTTTTTACTAAGAGACTCTTCTGACAAACTAGCTCTCCTGAGCCCTTTTGAAAACATTTTTCTTTAAAAAAAAAAAAGAAAGAAAGAAAGAAAATGTGAAACCAGTGTGAGGGATGAGCAGTGATCAAATACTTCCCTTTGAGCCTTGTTCTGGAAGGGATTCAGTTCATGGGTTCCCTTCCTTACACACAATTCCCATGGGGCACTTTGGAGGTACCAGGACAATATGATTGCCTGAGCCTAAGTTTGAAATCCATCTCTTCTTCTTCTTCTTCTTCAGTGTGCCTCGTTTCAGTTTTTCTCGTGTTCTGCTGCCAAAGTCAGTCAATGCAGAGACCTAGGGCTGTCCCTGAGGCCCCCGAGGGATCTTGGGCTTGCCATGCCAAGGACCCCTGAGAGTGAGAAAGCCAAGCCAGGGTATACCTTCTCCCTACCTCCACAAAACAATCAGGCTACAGACAACGGGAGGATTGTTATGTCACTGCCATCCCTGCCAAGCCGAAGGACTAGTAGTGGCCTCTCCACGAGTTCTCTTGGGACCCGAGAGGGCTGGCCTAAGGTTGGTGTCATCACTGTCAAGGGAGGAGATAGAAGCACATTCCATTTCTTATGGAGTTCATGTTGAACATCAAAGACTGGACTTACCGTCTTCCCTTCGTGATAACCTAAAAGAACCACTGTGTCCTCGTCCTTTGTCCTCTGACCCTTTTGGACTTCTTCCCACTTTCCATAAATGACTAACCTCCCCAAGCTTAATGATTCTCTGGCTCTTTGTGCTATTTCTGCCCAAAGGGACAATGACACTGCCCAATCAAAGGGCCATGAATCTATGTGGGTTTTGTATCATTTTTTTTTTTATAAAATGCACTTTACTTTTTTTTTTAATAAAATCTGAAATTGAATTTTAATCTATTGCAGGGTGGCTTTCCTCTCACACTGAATGCTGTTATTAAAAACTGATTCTGACTGCCTTGGGCCCAATCCTACATCTTCCTCCATCTGTCCTTAAGCTGGGCCTTCCTCTACTCACACTTTCAATAAACTGCTTCATCTCAGTGAGCTGATTCAGGCGGGGGTAGTGGTCAACAGTCTACTTAGCTTTGCTAAGCAATATTCATGGAAAGGGCTGTTAGGAATTTAAACAGTTGGTCTGCTCTATAACTAAGTTACAAGAATCAGCCTACGTAGGGATCACCAGCAGTTTGAACTTTTTATTTTTAGGAGGCAGTTGGGGCTAAGTGACTCACCCAGGATCACAGAGCTAGTAAGTATCTGAGGCTGGATTTGAACTCAGGTCTTTCTGGCTCCAGGGCTGGTGTTCTATTCACTAGCTGCCCCAGCAGACTGAACTTTAAAAATTTAGGACCCAATCTCCATGTACTGGGCAAAGACAGCTGAATACAGGAGCGATTTGCAGGGCACTGAATAATTTACCTTTCTCTAAAAAAGCATACAGCAAGAAGTTCGTGTTGTATCCTCCACATTCCTGCTTTACAGAGAGATCTGTATTGTAATTCAAAAATTCTCCATTAGTCCCTTCCTCACCTTCCTCTTACTGGTCTTAAAGGAGATCTCTCTGCCCTGCCTCAAGCTTTGTCCGACGTACCTGCTAAAACACACATGAGCAAAACTTCCAAATATTTATTATTGATTAGTATAAACATGAACGATGTGGTCACAATGGCAGTGAGGAGAGGAGAACCCAGGGGGCTGGATTTCTCAGTACAAGCCCCAGGGCTAGCCCAGGCATGGCGACCATTTGCAAGGAGTTGGCACCGCAGGTGAGGCCAGTACATAGAAGAGAATTTCTCAAAGACAGGTTACTGGTATAGCCAGACACTGCAAGTACCCATCACAGGACAATCTTAAAGGAGCTGGAAGAGACAAAGATGTACAGCTTACTGATCCACTGTAGAACAGGCATGGTGAAGAGGATAGGAAATGAAACCTAGATCAAGTAAACTCAGATAACAATCGGTAAATATGTTCCCTAAAACCAGTCTGAAACTAGCTCAATCCCAGAGGATAATGGGGTTGTAACCCAAAGACACTTCTCCACTCTTCTTACCCATGGCCTCCTTTTAGCAAGAAGCTAAATTGCCAGGTGGCCCTGGTCATACCTGGTGAAGTCAGGTGAACGGGAGATAACATGTTGGAACTCTGAGAGGTTGATGGTACCATCCCTGTCAATGTCAGACTCTTCTAAGATCTGCCCAGAAAAAGGAGAGAGAAGTTCAGTCAAAAGCCCCAATACTCTCCCTTCTCTTCCATTTCCCTCCTTATACTGTCCAAGCTCACATTCTCAATGAGCTGCTTCATCTCAGAGGTGCTGAGTTGAGTGTCCTGCCCCTCCCCAGTAAGGCAGTTCACTAGCTGCATCAGATCCTCTTTGTTCAAGGTCCCATCATCATCAAAATCTATTTAAGAAAGACCAAGACGAAAAATTATCCCTGCTGAAAAGACCATAATGCTCCCCCCACTCCACTCACTATATGCCCTAGTCCCTTCAGTCCTTACCAAAGATGCGGAAGGCATAGTGGGACTTGATTTCAGGGGTAGCTGCATCGCTAAAGACACTGAAGAGGTCCAAGAAATCTTCAAAGCTCAAGCTGTCTCTTTCTGGTGCTGTGGAGAACACACGGCAAATACGTTCCTTGAAGGGGTTGGCCTAGAGCAAGAGAGGCTCTTGTAAGCAGAAGGGCATTAAGTTTCTGTTAGAGAATCAACCAGTAAACTTTGATTATACATGTATTATGTCTAAAGCCCTGCACTGGGAACTACAGAGGGCTGCCCATCACTAGAATTACTGGAATGAGAAGAGGTTATCAGACTGAAAATGTCCCACAGATCCCAAAACAGGGAGGTGAAATTAACTACTGAATGAAGCATTGTGGGAAGGGTACCACCTTGAGCTCCGGAAGTGTTAAGATCTGCTCAGTGGATACTCGGGCCCTCAGAGAGTCTTCCACATTCTGAGACTCGGGAGGAAGCAGATTACTAAACCTCTTGTGGGCCCTGGGAAAGAAAACCAGAAATCATTCAATCAGCTCACAAATATTGATTGAGTCCACCAACCAAATAAGATTTATAGTTTCTATTAAATTCACAGCAGTGTGGGGAGCTAGCCTCTAGTAGCCTACTGTTTAGTTGGGGAAGAGGCGAGATCAAAAAACACTCAAGAAGTCATAAGATCCTATGAACAATATAAGAGAGATGTCACAAAGCATTATATGAACGGAGTCCAATGAGTGGTACAGGCAAAAAGCGATAAGATTTCAAGGGATGGAAGAGATTACTGTGGGCCGGTGTCTTCAAAGAAGCCTTCCTGGAAACAGGTAGAACTTGAGCTGGCCCTTGAAAGATGGGAAGGGTTTGGATAGATGGAGAGTAGGCAGTCAGTCAACAAGCATTTATGAAGTTTCTGCTATGTGCTAACTAACACTGGGGATACAAAGAAAGGTCAAAAATAGTGGCTGCTCTCAAGGAGCTCATGGTCCAATGGACTGTCCCCATTCCTACTGCCTGCACCAAGAATCCTGCAGTCTGCCTGGGTCCGTAGATTTAGCCCGGATTCTATCAAAGGTTTTCCCAGATGCTTACAATATAGCCATTCTCCAACGAGGAGCTACCCACCCCTCTCAGCGTTTCTGCCTCTGCCAAGAAGGGTCCAAGAATTCCATTATTGATTAGTACTCTGAAAAAGCTTTGTGCAACTGCCTTGATCTCTAAACATGTAGAGCAAGCAAAATGTTACAGCTGGTTCAAAACCTCAAAGCTGGACAAGCAGTTGAATTTAGAAACCTCTTACTTGGTGGCTATGGGCAACAGCACCACCCCTTGGGCAGCAAGGGCAGAAATCTCTAAAAGCAAGGCCTCACAGCACTCTAGATGCTCCTTTCTGCCCTGGATCGCTTTATGGCCCTGGCCCCGCTTCAAGCACGAGATCTACGGCTGACAATCCACTAGGGCCGCAACAGACCTATCTCAGGATAGGCAGGGAAGAGAATAAGGGGGAATAACACGGAGGGAGAGTAAAAGCAGTGTGCAGTGGCGGGACAGGCACTTAAGACCTACAGTCTAGCCCCAGTTCTGCCAACAGAGTAACTGTGACCTTGGACGAGTCACTTCAGCTCTCTGGGACTCAATTCCTCCTCTCTAACACGAGGAAAGTGGCCTCAGTCTCCACGGTGTTCCCTCAGTCCTAACACTCATCATGACCTCAGTGACAGTCTAGTCCAACCCCTTAATTTACGGGGAGGAGACTGAGACTCAGGGAAGGGAAGTGACTTGCCTAAGGTCACACAGTCACTCAGTGGCAAAGCCAGGATAGAAAACCCAAGTCTTCTGGCCAAGTCCAGCTGCCTCCTGAGTGGGGTAGAGGCTGGAGGGTACGGTACTTACAGGAGAATCTCCTGCTTCGTCAGGAACGTTAATTCCTGGAAGAAAAAGCAAGAGATGATCGTCAGACTATGACGGGCACAGCCAGGACAGGGGCTCCCCCTCAACCCCTTGCTCGCTCCCCCGGGCCAGTCCCAGGGAGCTTTGCACTTGAAGCTTTCTCGGGTCTCCCATCGCGAAGCCGGGGGGAGGGGAAGGAAGAGGAGGGCTAGGCTGGTGGGGGGAGGGTGCGGGGGGACAGGCCGTGCTCGCCGCCCCTCAGACCTCTGCCTACCCCGGCCACGGCTGCCCCCGCCGCACCTGGTACTCTGTCAGCAGCTCCTTGGAGAGCTGACTGGCCGAGCTGCCCATGGCCTTGCTACGCCCGCCGGCTCTAGTCCCGGAGACTCCACCAACTCCGATCCCGGACAGCAACAACTTTCCCACTCACTTCCGCCTCTCGCGTCACCCGCCCAGTCCCCGCGGCAACCGAGGCAGCTCCAACCCCGCTTCCTCATTTGCCTATAGGCTCCGCCTCTTAAAGGGCCAGAACTCCAATTCTCGACTCCCTGAGCGAAATCTAGAGAGGATTCCAAGATCAGGCGTGAGGAGAGTTTAGGCGGCGGGAGCGAGAGGGAGGGGCGAGGAGGGGAGGTGTTACGAGAGTGTGAGCCGGTGTGTTGTTGTTGCTGCACCTTGGGAAAATACAACTCTTTATCGCCACGCCTGGGAGAAAGAGAGGCAGCGGAGTATAGTGGGAAAAATGAACGGTTTGGACGAACAGCTCTCTGGGGCTCAGTTTCCTCGCCAAGTCGTAATGGGCCTGAACACTGGACTTCATTTCCCACAGTTCATAGGGACGAAAGACCCTCGGCTCGTTGGGAGAGTCTTCGGACTACATCTCCCAGAGAGCAGTGCGAGAGGCTGGAAAGTCGCGTGATCCCCAGCAAAGGACTTTGATTGGTGGGGATGACACCATAAAGCGGGAGCTTTTAAACTACTACAGCCTTTCAATAGAGCCCCCAGGCTTAGAAGGAGGTGCCGGTTAGCTGCTTCCTGACTCCCCATCCCCACCCCATCCCCCGACCTCCGGAAACCGCTTGGAGTGATGTGGATATTCTTGGTCCACTTCCTAAAGCGCAGGTCTGACTTTGTCGCCCCTCTACTCAAGAAGCTCCAGTGGCTCCCTGTCACCTCCAGGAGCAAATACAAAATGTTCTGCTTAGCGCTCAAAGCCATTTATAACCTATCGCCGTCCTACCTTTCCAGTCTCCTTACTCTGTTATGATCCCCGACTCGTACTCTTCGATTCAGTGACTCTGGTCTCTTTGCTGTTTCACGAACAAGACACTCCATATCTCTTGGCTCTGGGGAGTTTTCTCTGGCTGTAGCCCATGCCAGGAACACTCCCCCTGCTCTGCTCCGACAGCTCTCTCTGGCTTCCTTTAAACCCCAGCAAAAAGCCCATCTTCTACTGGAAGCCTTTCCTAGCTCTTAATTCTAGTGCCTTCCGTATCTTAATTCACCACCACCCCGTTTATCCTGTATCTTGTTTGTAAAGATGCGTTTGCTTGTTGTCTCCTCCTAATAGATTGTGAGCTCGTGGAAATGGCAGGAACTCTTTTGCTTTTAAAAAAAAAACCTCCAGCATTTAGCAGTGTTCCTGGCACGTAGCAGGCGCTTAATTAATATTTGTTGACTGGCTGACTGACCTTGAGATTCCAGAACCTAGGCGGGAGGCGTCATCAGCCCACTTTCTTCAAAGACTCTCTCCAGGAAAGAGGAGAGAGCCCTGGGGCCTCGAGTTTATGAAGTGACTCTGTTCTTCTGGGGCTATGCCGAAGAGGTTACTGGGGATTAAAGAGAAATTAAATTGATTCCCTGGAAGAGTAGGAGATTGCAGAGATGGGTGCGGAGAATATTTCACTATTTGACCCCCTAGTTTGTATTTATGTTGCTTCGCGTCTGGCAGTAATGTTGTTGGTATATATGCGTTGGATGTGTGTGTCTTCTACGGTCCACAAGAGAGCGTTTGCCTGAAATGAGTGTTCGAGCCAGGAGTAGTCGATTACCCCTAAAACAGTCAACATCATCGAAACTCTATAAAATGAGGTTAATGGACAAGGTGCCTTCCAGTCCTGAATCCTGGGATCCTAAGACCTGACTGAGCTCCAGAGAGGGTAGAGATCAGGGTAGGAGTGAGGGACTGTCTCCTCCTCTTGAGCCTGGAGGGGGCGGGGCAGAATTGGTAGGCCCCGCCCATTTGCTCCTCGAGAAGGAGCTGGGTGATTTCTATCTCATGGTTGTTCTTGCCCCTTAAGGGGGGCGCATGCGCACCCATGACTTCCGAAGCGTTCAGGAAGTCAGGCTGCCAGTTTCCTCTTCCCAGCCTGTGGAAAAAGCATCCGTACTTACCTAGCACAGCCTGGTGGGAAGAGCCAAGGTGAGGAGAGGAGGGGAGCGAGGGAAGAGAGACGGTGCACTTACTCTCCGGAGGAAAGCAGAAGGGGAAGGGAAAAACATGTAGTCAACAATTATTTGGGAACATCTGTGCTGCGAAGACTGAAAGTTCTGGAACCTCAGGTGTACCAGGAGAGCCACGGGGAGGGTGGATGCAGGAAGTTTTCATTTGATACTCTTCATCCCTACAAGTAGATTTCTCCCTCCTCCCGTGCCCCGCTTTTTTTCCTGACATCTCTAATGAAACTTACCAGATATTGACCATGTTAGTGGAAGGACCACTTTATTTGGAGCCGAAAAGGGTGGGATCCACACCTGGGTTTGCCCTCTGGTTCCACCATTTACTGACTTTGTGCCTTATATACTATGTACTATGAACCCCAAGATTCTGCTTCGGTAAAGTGGGGACCCCTGCCCTGTCTCTACCTCATGGGATGTTGTTATGAAGCTCGAGCAAATATTTAAATGTATGTGTTCTTTAAAAAAACCATAATGCACCATCTATGTTGTAAATAGTAACATGTGAATGTAAATTTCTGTACTTGTTTTACATCTCCTACTATACTGTAAAACTACACTCTTTGAGGGCGAAGAGCATCTCTGATTCCTCATTGTATATCCCATATGCTACATATATAGGAGTGGGTCAATATATATTTAATCAATTAATAAACCAATTATTTGGCACCCAGCTGTGGGCCTGTCCTCTCCACTGCTTTCCTGAGTCTCAGGGCTCATAGCTAACTTGCTTAGGAAAAATACTCCCTTTCCAAAGTGTCAATTGTTTTGTACTACTGAGAAAAGATGACCAGGGGACCTGCTATCAGGAAACATAAATGTAAATTTTAACTTGAAGTACTTTTGCCTCCCTTATTTTGTTTCTGGACTCAGTAGAGGGACATGGAACTACCAGTGAGAATTTCAGGGGGGGGGGTGGTACAATGGTAGATGAAAAATGTTATGGGACAGGTTTTGTAATCCCCGTTACGTTATGTTTCCTGTGTATAAGTTTGGTCTTGCATACGTATTGAGAAACTATAATATTATACATATCATGAGAAATGTTTATATATACAGACCCCAGCAGCAGAGAAACCTGTTTTTACAGAAATAGATTTAAAACAATATTTTTTCCAGAACTGTAAAAGTTACTTTTAAGGTGATCTTAAAAAAAGCAACAAACAACCCAGCAGCCAAAAAATTTTTAAAGCCCTTAGAAATGTGACACCATACTCTATGTTCCTTTACTCCTTGTTCTTGTGTTCCAGATCACCTGGAGGAACCCATACCTGTGAGAACTTGGAATTTGTGTCCTTTTCGTATGGCTGTACCACAGAATATAAATGAAATTTCAAACTTACCACCTCAGAGCAATGGCAGTGATGAACAGTCAAGACTCCCTGTTGGGCCGGGAGTATTGGAGTTTGTGTATGGCTCGGAGGAACTGATAGTGGAAGGGATACAATGGCAGACTAGTGAATCTGGTGTCCAATGCCCCCCTTTGCTGTCTCGTTTTGATCGTACCCTCCAGTCATCTTGGAAGCAACGGATGGAACAAGGATTGTTTCGTTACTCCCTTGGGGAGCTGCAAACCCAAATCCTACCTGGCCCTCAGGGTTTTGTGGCTCAGCTGAATGTGGAGCGGGCTGTACAGAGAAGATGCCCCCAGAACATCCGGAGTGTGATGCAGGCATTTGACCCTCAGCAGTTCAATTTCAATAAGATCCATCCAGGAGAGATCCTCTTCCGCCTGTGCCGAAGTCCAGGCTTTCCGAAGGCTTTCCAGTTCAACGAGATCCTGGTAATTATCAATGTCAGTCCCTTGGAATGGGGACATGTGCTGTTTGTGCCAGAGCCAACCCAAGGGCTACCACAGATCCTCATGCAAGACCCATTACAGTTTGGGGTAGAGGCTGTCATGCTTAGCACCCACCCTGGCTTTCGTGTGGGCTTCAACAGCCTAGGTGGCTTGGCTTCTGTCAACCACTTACATCTGCATGGTTACTACCTAGCCCATAAACTACCAGTAGAGACAGCTCCAAGCCAGCCACTAGATCCCAAAGGTCATATACACCTACTAAAAGGACTCCCAGCCCCTGGTTTCCTATTTTATGTAGATGAGCCAGGACCAAAGTTGGAGGCAGTGGTAGACAGGGTCTGCCTGATCACCAACTACCTCATCGACCAGGAGATTGCGCATAACTTATTTGTGACTCGGGGAGCCCCGCCTGGAACCTCACCATCCTCATTGGCCTACTCTGGTGTCCGGGTCATCCTCTGGGCCCGGAAGTCCAGCTTTGGGGTTAAGGAAGGAGGGGCTTTCAACGTAGCTCTGTGTGAGCTGGCAGGACACCTGCTTGTTAAAACATCCCAGGATTTTGAAAGCTTGACAGAAGCTTCAGCTCTGAAGCTCATTGAGCAATCTCTCCTGCCTCCATCCCAGTTTTTACAACTTCAAGAAGAACTGGTGTCCCTCCTGGCATAGCATAGTAGATGCTTTTCCTGGATCATAGTTATTTTCTAATTTATTTTGTTCTTCCTTTTAGTGTTTCTCTTAGGTCATGACTGCCCAAAAAACCTTCAGGGACCCCTATTGTTTTTAGGCCATAGTACAAATTCCTTAGAGGTCTAGCGGTCAAAGCCCTAGTTTCCCAGACTTATTTCAAATGAATTCCCTATGTGCCCATTATGTGTCAGCCAAACTGGACTACTGGCCAGCTGTTGTTGAGCTCAGTATTCCCAGCCTCACAGTTCCACACATCCCTCAGTGCTTGGAATGCCCTCCCTGTTCATTACTGCCTTTTGCAGCCCTTGCCTACCTGCAGCTTAGGTGCTGTTTCCTCCATAAAACCTTTCCCCATCCACTCCCCATCCCCAGTTGTGTCCCTCCTTCCTCACCATTATCTTGTAATATTTGTTACTTGAATGTAAGTTCCTTGAAGGCAGAGAGTAACTTTTATTATAGTACCCTGCACGTGTAAGATATGTTTAATGTTTCTTGAATTCTGTTGGAGTAATACATATATACGTGTCGAGGAATAATCCGTCCAATAAACCCTCACAGCTGTTTCCATATCTCTAACTGCTTTCCACTTGATCCTTCTTCAGAGCTGGACAGGGTGAAGCAAACCCGGGGTCTTCCAGACGCTGCCCTAGGGCCATGTAATTGACAAAACACCGGGCCTCGGGGGGAGCCCCCTTCCGGCCATAGCTCGTAAGCGCCGGGGCCGCGACGGCTCCGCAAATCTAGACCGTGAGTCACCTCGGGACTTCGGCGACGTTCTGGAGTTTGGCTCCCTAGAAACTACAAGTTCTAGCGTGCTTTATAGGCAGTTCGGCGAGACGACTAGGTTCGCGAGGCTGCCGCCGCTGTCCCCCGTGCCGTCGCTAGGGCCTTGGAGTCGGGCTTTCTTTCCGCCAGGCTTAAGATGGCCGCGGCGAAGGCCAGGGTGGGTGTGGCTGAGGGAAGGAAGCCCCGCCCCTCCAGAATGCTTCGCTAAGGCGTGTCCATGGCGACAGCAGCGGCGGCGGCGGCGGCGCTGCGAGCCTGTGGAGGCGCCGCCGCCGCCGGGGTCTCTGTGCTAGGTGAGAGCCCCAGGGCGGGAAGCGGGCTCCCCTCAGGAGCTGCAGGAGGTGGTCCCACACAGCCTGGGAGACGGAGGAGTCGAGCGATGGGCTAGGGGAGGGGATGAGTCTTCAGCGGGGCCGCTGCCAGGCGCTAGGGGGCGCCGCTGCTGCGCCGGGACCGCCCCCCCAACCCCGGTCACCGAGCCTCCGGTGATTAGCATCTTTTCGCCCCTACCAATTAAAAGTCGTGGCCTTCCTTCCTCGCCCGCCCCCCCCCCGACCCCGCATTCCCTGCCCTGCCCTGGTCGGCCGCGGGGAGGCGCCCCACAGTCCCCGGTCCCTCGCCGTCCAGCTTAGAGCGATCGCGCGGCAATGGTCCCACGCCGGAGTTCGCAAGCAGGCGTCGGTCACTGTACGCCGCTCTCTACCTGAATCCATACTGTATGTGTGCGTCTAGAGCACAGGGCATGCCGCCAGCTGGAGACGAGCAACGGGGGCGGGCGGGCTCCATTAACCCCCGTGTGCCTCTGCTGCAGAATCGGCGAGTATGGAGAACGCTGTCTGCAAAACCAGTGAGTCCGAGGAAGACTACGGCGAGGAGGAGGAGTCCGAGGAGGAGGGCCTCAAGAGGGGCGCAGGCCCCGCTAACGTTTCGCAGCAGGGCAACGCAGAGGCAGGCGGGAATGGGGCCCCCTCTTGTACGATCAAAAAGTTTAAGAAGAAAACGGCAGCCCCTTCTGAGCCCGAAGACTCAGATGTTGGGAAGAAAAAGAGGCGGCGGAAGCGAAGGTAATCCTAGTCCCCCGCCCCCCACCTGCTTGCCAGGCTTCTGAGGATCCCCGCGGTGAGGCCGCTTGAAGACGGGAACTTCACGATTTCTTCCCCTACTTTATCCACCTTCGCAAGAATTGCTTGGCTGTTACAGTACAATAAACATCTCTTAGATTGGTTTTTATGGGCCCAACGGTTTTCCCTTCTATCCAGTTTTTAAATTTTACTTGATTTCAAATCTCCCTCCATTGCAGGCTCTTGACCATCAACCTGACCAACTGCAAGTATGAAAGTGGTAAGAACTTGTTTGTTGTTCAGTCGTGTCCCACTCTCCGTGATCCCATGTGGGCTTCTCTTGGCAAAGACAAAGTGGTTTGCCGTTTCCTTCTCCAGCTCATTTTACAGATGGGGAAACTGAGGCAAACTGGGTTAAGTGACTTGCCCGGGATCACATACCTAGCAAATGTCTGATGCCAGATTTGAACTTAGGTCTATCCTGACTCCAGGTCGGGTGCTCCATCCACTACACCACCTAGCCGCCCTCTCTTTTACCTTTCTCTCAAGCAGGGCTTTTCCAATATGCCTATTGCTGCTATAAATACCCATCACAGTCTCCAAAAGGCAATCTGTTAGTAGTAAGCTTCCTTGGGGGAAGCTGAGACTCAGCAGGAAGGTTGCTGCTAAATTGTACTGGATAACATCAGTATTGGCTTATAACTTGAATCTGGGTATGCTTCAGCTTTTCAGATCCATTCGGTTATTCCACTGACTCAATTGTTCAACTAAGCACAAAGTACTGCGCTAGGTGTCTTGTGTTTGAGAAGCTTAGTAGAGAAGTGGAGGAGGAGAGAGAGGGGCGTACACAAGTGATCATAAAATAGAGTGTAAAATCATAAGGAGAGTACAAAAAAGGCAAAAGTTCACAGGAGGGGAGAGGTCACTAACTGAGACTTTGAGCTTCAATAGATAGGTAGGATTACATCAAAAAGGGGTAGGAGGTCAGAGAGACTGTTTTTAGGAAGGAGGAGAGATATGGCAAGTTTTTAGATAGAAGTCAGTGGTGAAGAGTGATTGATGTCATAAGGTCCCAGATGAGACTGGAAGGATAGGATCAGGCAGTGTGGTGTAGTGGAAAGAATGTTGGATTTGAAGTCAGAAAGATCTGCGTTTAAATCCTGACTCTTCCACCTACAAGCCTGTGAGGGCTTGGGGAAGTTGCATGATCTGTCTGGATCCCTATTTGCAAAATAAGGGGGGTAGGGGTGGACTAGATGATTTTTAAAAGTCCCTCACCAACTCTAAATCTATCAATGTTTATCCAGAGCTGATAATTTGGTTACCTCTTCAGCTCAATCTCACAACATTTATTGAATGAATGGATGGATGACTAGACTGGCTATAGGCTAGCATTTGACAGCTGAAATAATCATCAAGGGGAATAATCAATACCACAGGTTGTATGCAGAAATTACCAGGTTTGACCTGAGAGGTAAGAATGGTTTCCAGAGAAATGAGTCCCTCTAAGAGGACCTACCTACTAATTCAGTCTAGGCACTGTTCACCCAGAAACTGAACTAACAACCCAACCCTTTAAAAAAAAAAGTTATCACTGAGATGCCTCACCTTCCCAGCCAAGGTTCTTTCATACAGTGGTGATATTGAGCCAATTTAAAACTCTAATATGGATCAAGGGAGAAGAAGTACCTCGGACAACAGGGCTTCCAATGAAAGATATAGGAAATGGGCATGCCAGATTTGTTAGGGAGGTGGGATAGATGATACAGGCCTAAGAGAAATCATAGCAGTGCCACTACCTTCACATTTTTATTTGACTGAAATAAAGTTAAATAAACATTGAGAACAGCCTGGAAAGGAAAAAGGAATTTAAAAATAGGGAAGACAGAATAAGAGAGTAAATGGAAGAGGGGAGTTCATATACTCGCTGCCATATTAATAGTGGGTTTACCAGTGATTGTGTGAGCTTCAAGTCTTTTTTAATGCCAGCTGAGGAAACCATTTACTCTTTTCTTCCCTAGTGCTTGGTGAGAGGTACCCTAGGGGTACTAGATCTTTCTCCTGAGCTCTCTAAAGCACAGGGTTTGAGGACAAGGCTCTTGTACCTTAGGAACCGCTCTGGAGAATAAAGACCTAGTTCATTGGTTGGGGTACAGCCAGGTTTTCAGTTTCTCTGATGCAGGCAGATCTTGGAAGAAGTGCTCTAATGGAATAATAGACATAGAAATGTCATGTTAAACTACAGTGTTGAATCTGCCCCTCACCCACAGTAAGTATTCTTAGTCTTCTCCATCCTGAGATTTGGGCAGTGGCCATCATCTCTTCTCTTTTCAGTTCGACGAGCAGCCCAGCTCTGTGGCCTGAAGGAGGTGGGGGAGGATGAGGAATGGACAGTGTACTGGACTGACTGTTCTGTCTCACTGGAGCGTGTTATGGACATGAAAAGGTTCCAGGTATTAACTCCTTGGGAAGAGACATTAGGAGAAGGGGGCTGTACCACTGCATAGGTTCCCAAAGTAGGTGATACCGCCATGGGAGGGGTGCTGGAACAATCCAGAGGGTAGTAGTAGCCTCAGGTGCAATTGGGGGGTGCTGAACAAAAATAAGGGTTAGGGAACCCATGGGGGGGTGCTGAGTAATTTTTTAAGAGGGGCAGTAGGCCAAATAAGCTTGGGAACCTGTGCACTAAGTCAACCCCTGTCGGTAGAGGATAACCAAGAATACACATTTTCCCCTCTGTTCAGTACTTCAAAGATAGGATTTCAGGGAAGACCACTACCAGAAATCTCTGGGGAATGAATCTTTGGTCACTAGGAATTCTCTACACCATGATGATGCTTTAGGGCGGGGGAGGGGGAGAGAGAGAGGGAATATAGATAGAGAATTAATCATTTACTATGTGCCAGGCACTCTCTAGGAGCCATGAGATATCAGTAAAGCACTTTGTGAACTTTAAAATGCTATATAAATTCTAGCTATCGTTTTTATTATCATATCCATCTTTACTTCTAAATCCAAAGATCTGCTTCTTTTGTTTCATTGCTGATATGTCCCAAATTGCCCCACCATCCCCATCCTTAGTGCTTGGAATTATTTTTGGCACACTGAATGCCATTTTCTCCCGAGTTGATTAGTAGTCTTACAAAATCCCTTTAGCTGTAGTTGTTACTCATTTTCTCTTCTTCTTTTGTTTCCTTTTGAATTCCTAAGAACCCTTGCCTGCTTTGTGTTCTAACCATATACCAGTTATACTGGCAGAACCAGTCCCTTTTAAGACCAGCATGTTGGAATGGGCCTAGAGGGACTAGAGTTATGAACATAAATGGACTGCAGTGGCTCTAGTCCCCTTCACCTGATATTCCCTAGGTGGTTCTTCTTTCTAGTGTCTGAAAGACACATATCTTAAAATACCTCTCTTGGAGCACTGCTACCTCCTTTGTGCTCTCTGTTTCTCCCCTCTCCATTTTCCTTTACTGCTTCTGCTAATGTCTAAATCTAAAGGGCTAATACCCACTTTGCTTAGATGAACCTGGCTGGCCCTGTCTTTTTTAGAAAATCAACCACTTTCCAGGAATGACAGAAATCTGTCGCAAAGATCTACTGGCCCGAAATCTCAACCGCATGCACAAGCTCTATCCTTCTGAGTACAATATCTTTCCCCGAACCTGGTGCCTCCCAGGAGAGTAAGTAAAATTTGGCCTAATGTTGAGATAGATTCATGGCAGAATGTAGTTCTCTGTGCCCCTTTCAGACTCATATTGTTATGTTAGAATGGTACGCAGAAATAAAAATTAGGAGAGGGATTTAGCTGAGAATGGGTGTTCCAAGAGTCACACAGTGAATGATAGGAAATGACTCAAAGGATCCTAGGGGTGAGCAGCAACCATGATACCTAGAGGCTTTCTGATCACTACCACTTTGCCAAACAGCTACGGGGACTTTCAGAACCACGGACGTCAGCGAAAAACTCGTACTTACATCTGTAAGCCAGACAGTGGCTGCCAGGGACGTGGCATCTTCATCACCCGGAATCCTAGGGAGATCAAACCAGGAGAGCATATGATCTGTCAGCAGTACATATCCAAGGTGAGTTTGATTTAGAATCTAGACCACTGACTTCCCATTTCCCGTTAGTACTGTTTTTTTCTTGACATGAAACTGAATCTGATTGCATCTTCCTAGAATCATGTGGGAGGGGACTGGTTTCAGCACCCTTTTGCCCTCCACTTTCTTCAGTTTTAGTTCCTACTGCTTGCTTCCCTCATGGGGATCACTCTCTCTCAGCCCTTCCTCATTGATGGCTTCAAGTTTGATATGAGAATCTATGTCCTGATCACATCTTGTGACCCACTTCGTGTCTTCATGTATGAAGAAGGCTTAGCCCGCTTTGCTACTATGCCTTACATGGAACCCAGCATCAGCAATCTGGTATGAGGACCTAAAAGGCAGCCCTGAAATGCTCTAATGTTTCTCCCTCCCCTTGTCAACAAGTCCTTACAACAACATGTTGCAGAAACTTGGAAAAAATAACTTTTAATTTCTACCTGTTTACAAGAAAGGATGCCAGAGGGAGATACTCATAAATTGACTTGACAACTTTTACTGAGAGTAGTATGGGGAAATATCATAGCTGAGAAGAAGAATAAGAGTTTGGAGTGAGATGGAATCATTAAAGATAAGTTTAGCAGAATTTAATACCTTTCTTCCCAGTGGAAGGCACTTGAGGAAGGGGAACCACAGGGCCCAGGTGAGAAAGTGGCAAGAGCCTTTGGTGAATTTTTAAAGTCATTTGGAAACCCATGGGATATGAATAAGGGTCACAGGCAAAAATTTCTAGGGAGGGGTAGAATGAAGGAGTCCAGGATGGGGTTAGGAATATACCTCTTTTTTGGGGTGGGGGGAGGGAAATATATCTCTTTATGAAGGCCTGAGAATATTGAACTGGTTCCTTCACAGGATGATGTCTGCATGCACCTGACCAACTATGCCATCAACAAACATAATGAGAATTTTGTCCGGGATGAGACAGTAGGCAGCAAGAGGTACTTCTTTTATCTCCCCCAACTTCTATTCTCCCACCCCACCCCAGCCCAGCCCAGCCCTGCACAGGCACTGTGAAAGTCTCAGTGAACCAAGTAAATGAGTGGCCTCTTTAGAGGCTAGTTTCTCTGGAACGCTCAGCAACAGTCTCCTAGCTCAGGCTCTCTGGACCCTTTCCCTGGGTACGGCCCATGAATCTCATCTTTGTATCCAGCTCAGAAATCATACCCAGATTCCAATCCTCACTCTTAAGAATGATTTCCTTTGAAACCAGAAGGGTATGGGCTTAGTGTTAGAGAGTTTCCTGAGTCCTCTGAGTACTGGACCTCACAGGAAGCTGTCAACACTCAATACCTGGCTGAGGGACCACAGCTACGAGCCAAGAGACCTGTGGGGGGACATTGAGGACATCATCATCAAGACTATAATCTCTGCTCACTCCGTCCTTCGACACAACTATCGAACTTGCTTTCCACAATATTTGGGTAGTGGCGCTTGTGCCTGCTTTGAGATCCTTGGCTTTGATATCTTACTGGACCACAAGCTGAAGCCCTGGCTGCTAGAGGTGAGGACAGTCCCCAGGATGTTGGAAAACCAAGATCAAGGAAACAGTCAAATTGATAACTCTGTCCCTGTGAAGCAGTGAGCCCCTGGTCTAAGATATAGGCATGGAGTTAAGTGGTTGAGAAGGAAGGGAATGAAGCTCACGTACATATTACACACCCATCTGTCTTTCTATCTGTATGTATTTATATTGACAAGCTATTTTAGGTAGAAACGAGCAGCTTATGTCTGTGTGTGGAGTCAAAACTTATTGGGTCCTGACCCCATGCAAATGCCCCTCTTGCCTACCATGTGAAGCCGGATTTGGGATCTTGACTGGTTTATAATATGAGCCTTACTTTAGTAGTCATAATCTCTTTGCCTTGACCTTACTAATTTGCGAAATTTATAGGGACCTTTGTCATAACCTGGTTGTTGCTGATTAAAACCACATGTCTAGTCTGTTCATCTTTAGATACTGAAAGGGATATCTCTGTAATGACCTTTCTGTTATCCCTAGCCTTCTGGGGGTACTTAGGCAGGGGATGGATAATGACTCTTCCTGATAGGTCAATCACTCTCCGAGCTTCACCACAGATTCATGCCTTGACCGAGAAGTGAAGGATGCACTTCTTGGTGATGCCATGAACCTTATCAACCTACGAGGCTGTGACAAGAAGAAGGTGCTAGAAGAGGATAAGCGGAGAGTTAAGGAGAGGCTTTTCCAGTGTCATCAGCAACCACGAGAATCCCGGTATTTTGATGTTTTATGTATACAGTTACTTATGTCTGTTAAATCATGTATTTGCCTACCCCGCTGTTTTCTTTCTAAGAGTGAAAGCTCCTAGCAGGCAGGGACTGGGTCTGGTTTACATTTTTTCTACAAGTTGGCAAAACGCTTAATTTCTGATTGATAAAGATTGGTAACGTAGAAAATGAAGCCATGAATGATGCTGCTACCCTGAAACATAAAAGTAGCAGAGTATGTTTCCTCTAGTATACCCTCCTGTATTAGAAAAACAAAAGACAAAACAAAACAAAAAAAAAACCTGTTGAATGCAAGTAGCTTGGCACTGCCGCAATTAGTAAGTTCAGCGGCACCAAGCTATGGATGAATTTATAATCTCCCAATTGTGTTGGGCCACAGAGGGGTTTTCTGTTAGGAGGTGCATCGGGTTTGGTTGACTTAAGTTATCCTTAAGGTGGTTCTGGAGTAAAGTTTCAAACTGGCAGGTAGGAAGGTATAGAGACATGGCTTTTCAGGCTTATACCCTAAATCGAATACTCACAAATACATACACCTTCCCTAAGCTAAGCATGATTCCCACAGGCGAGAACAAATGGAGTCATCAAATGCAGCCATGCTGGACCAGGAGAGGTATGAGAACTCCCACCTCGGTGGCTACCGGCGTATCTACCCTGGGCCAGACACTGAGAAGTATGCACCCTTCTTCAAGCACAATGGCTCCCTTTTCCAGGAGACTGCTGCCTCTAAAGCTAGGGAAGAATGTGCCAGGTACATTGCCCAATTTAACAAACTTGCTTTCATCTTAAACGTTTTCTTTTCTCACTCTTTCTATCTTCTGGCACTGAGACCTGGTTCCCTCCTGATGACACATCATCGCTGGTCACCATTTCCAATACCAGTTGTACTTTCACTCATGCTCTTCCCCCACTCCAGCCCCGGCCCCCACAAATTTGGTGATGCAAAGAGAATAGGAATACTCCTTGCTCTCCTCATTGCCACTTCTAGTTTTCCTCTATCACCATCATTCAACAGCCCCTTCTACTTTTGAAGTTGATTCAATCCATAACTTATGATACAATAAAGATTCTGGTAGCTGTTTTCCACCAACCCCCTAAAAAGTTCTCCTTTCCTCAATGAGTTTGGTGCCTGGCCTCCAGTCTTTCTCTCACCTCAACTCCTGCCCTCCTCTTGGGGGATTTTTACATATTGATATACCCTCAAACACCCTCATTTCCCATGACCTGCTCCTCTACTCCAGCTATACACAGAGACTTGCCACCCCTGCAAGTGTTCGCTTCTATGTCCAGAAATTCTGAAATTGCCTTATCTGAACATAATCATTTATCAGTCTATCTTTACTTCAGCCTTAGAGCTCCTAACGGTTCTTTGTATGACCGCCAGTCCCTCCACCCCTCAGTTCTTTCCCAGGCTACTGACTACACACCCCTTGTTCCCCTTATCCTGCCACCAATCGAGCTTTGCCAAGCCACAGGTTGGGATTGGTTCCATCATCCACTGCCTTTGCTCCTATTTGTGTGCTGCCAAGTAGAGCTACAGAAAACCAAGAAACCGATGACTACATCTGTGTTACATATTCTCACCTGGGCTCTCGTTCTGCAGCGAGGTAATCCTTTTACACTTCCGTAATTGGTTCACTGGGCAGGCAGGTGCTATACTAGATAGAGTGCTGGGCCTGGAGTCAGGGAGACTCATCTTCCTCAGTTCAAATCTGGCCTCAGACATTTACTCTGCTCTGTGACCCTGGGCAAGTCACTTAACCCTGTTTGCCTTAATTTCTCATCTGTAAAATGAACTGGAGAAGAAAATGGCAAACCACTCCAGTATCTTTGCCAAGAAAACCCCAGATGGGGTTACTTAGAATTGGACACAACTGACATGACTGAACAATATGTATTCTTTTGCCTGGTGATCTTATCAGCTCCCATCAATTTAATCATGCAAATGATTCTTTAATCACTTACCCAGCCCTAAACTCTCTCCTAATCTCCAGTTTTGTATCTCCAACTGCCTTTTGGACTTCTCAAACTGGATGTCTTATGGGCATATCAAACTCAACATGTCCAAAACAGAATTTCTTATCTTTCCCTCCAAATTCTCCTCTCTTCTAATACCAAGCTTGTAACCTTAGTGTCGTCTTCGACTTATCATTCTCACTTACTCTGTATATTCAATCCTGTTGCCAAGTCTTATTGTTCCTACTTTTGCAGCATGTATCATGTACACATGTCCTCTTCTCTGACATGGCCACAGCTCTGGTGTAGGCAGGCCCTTATCACCTTACCCTGGACTCTGGGTTGGTCTCGTTGACTTCAGTTTCTTCACAGCCCCATCCACCTTCCACTTAGCTGCCAAAGTGATCTTCTTAAAGCACAGGTACCCTTATAGCTCAGTAAGCTTGAGTGGCTCCCTATTAACGTCAGAATCAAATGTAAAGCCCTCTGTTTGGTTGTTGAGACCATTCATAAACCTGACTTCTTCCTGCCTTTCCAGGCTTCTTAGACTTTACTGCCCTCCAGGAGTTCTTGCTGTTCCTTATACACAACACTCCATCTTCTGACTCAGTGCTTTTTTACTGGTTGTCCCTCAGGCCTAGAATGTTCTCTCTTCTTGTCCCTATCTCCTGGTTTCCCACAAGATTCAACTCAAAACCAGCCTTCTTCAAGAGGGATCCTTATTAATTCTTTCCTCCACCCCACCCCTAGAGCTTTCCCTCTGAGATTTCCTTCCGTTTTCCAACTACGCAGAGCATAGTAGTTTACGCGTTGTATCCCCCATTAGGATTGTGAGATCAAGAGTAGGGATTTTTTTTGCCTTTCTTTGTATCCTTAGAGTTTAGCACAATATTTGAAATAGTACGTACTTATTAAATGCTTATTCATTTGACCTTAGTCAAGACTTGATCATGCTTCCCACAGTCACACCAGTACAAGGGAAGAACATCTGGCTTTTGAGACTTAACCTCTACTTACTGGTTATGTGAGGAAGCCAGATGTTTAAGGAAAGGGGGAAGAATAGAGTTGTTCCCTCTTTCAAGTTCTAATTCCTCATTCAATGTAGGTTGTATTAGCAAGGTTCTCACTGGCTTTTTTTCCCCCTTTTATCAATTTTGGGAATCCCGGTTTAGAATGTCTATATACATATTCCTCCTACCTCCTCTATTACTCTAGTACCTTGAGACTGCTTTGTCTTGCCAGGCAGCAACTGGAGGAGATCCGCTTGAAGCAGGAACAGCTTGAGGCCACAGGCAACAAGAGGAGGAAAGAAAATAAGGAGGTCAACCAGGGTGAATCAGCAGGAGAGAAGAATAGGTCCGGGGTAGGGCCCAAGGGTCTGCCCAGTCGTTTGAACTACCTAAGGTCCAGGAACCAAGAAAAACAGGTGTCATTGGCTTAAACTAAATCATAGAATCCTTTATTCTGAGATCTGGAAGGGGCTTGAGAGGTCATATAGTAAAAATGCCTCATTTTACAGAAGAGGAAACTAAGGCTTAGAAAGGTTAAATGATTTGCCCAAATGTTACAACAGATAAGTAGCAGAGATAGACAAGAACCCAGGTCTCAGGACTTTCCTTGGCCTGCTCTTTCCAGTACACCAGGCTCCCTTTTCAGTAGTAAAATCATCACACAGGAAAATTTTGGGATATTCTAGAGGAAATATATGCTGTCCTATATAAAATAAGTTTTAAACTTCTAATTTAATCAGTAAATTGAACCTGATCTTCTAGAAAGAAGATTTTGTTTAGGTATAGGAAAGCAGTGAAAGAAGAGGAATATTTAAATCTGCAAGGATAAACCTTACAAAAATGTCCCTGTTATCAAGGAGAAATTTGGGGTTGTTCTGAGTAGCATGGTATTTGGCACTTAGTATAGAAAACAGATGAATGGTCAACCAAGCAACGAGGGTGGTGATAAGGCTGGGGGTGGTGGGTAAAAGAACGAAGAACATTGTTATGGTGAGAAGTGCAGGGAAATAACCATGCACTATGCAGGACCCATTAACAGTAACATCTTTTGCTGACATTTTGGGGCCTTCCATTTATCACTTGTGTTTTCTGTAGCTTCCAGCAATACAGGTGGACACCATGCAGCCTCAAGAAATTGTGGAAGAGGAAGAGCTGGAGCGGATGAAGTCCCTTCTCCAAAGAGAGAATCTTATTCGTAGTCTGGGTATTGTAGATCAGCTTACCCGTATGCTGCACCCCACTCAGCGATCCCAGAACAAATTCTCAACAAATCGAGTGAGAGGCCTTTCATAGTCTTATATAGCATGGGAAAAAGGAGCTATGAAATGTGTTGGGGGTAATGCCAGTTGGCTAGTTCAGAATGATGCCTGACACGGTTGTTACATAAAGCCAACAGTGAAAGTTGGTGAAGCAATACATGCTGGGGTCTGGGTAGGGAGAGAATTTGGACTGCTTAATTGCATCTGATCCCAAAATTCTGTGCTCTTTGACACTTGGATACAGTCAGGGAGCAGCTCCTAATAACTAGTATATAGTATCCATGGTTCATAAGCTAGCTAGTCAAGATAATAACTTTCTTTTTATGTTAGGAGAGGTGTGGGGTATTGCTCCAAATACTCCTGCCACACTGAAATCAGAGTCAAAGCCTTAAATACTTAAGTTCCTTGGGGCTTCTGAATGGCTCTTTTTCCAGAATTGCCAGGGCTCAGAATCAGGACTACTAAACAAAGTAAGCAACCACCTGAAATGCCATCTGTCTTTGGTCCAGGGGTAAAGAAATGCAACAAAGGCTATATTTAGCATTGTTTTAAATAAATACATATATTTATAATGGCAGAAAAGTCTGCTCTTCATGGCATGTTGATATTTTGTGATTAGCCAAGTTGAATAATTTTAGAGCATTAGTGTCAAACTCAAATAGAAATGGATCCCTGAAGCTGCATAGTGACTTAGAAAACCACAAATTAACATCATCTGTGTTGTACTGTATTTTTATTTTGTTAAACACTTCCCAATTATATTTTAATCTAGTTAGAGCCACACTAGGGAGCTTCAAGTGTGACAGCCTGTGATTTACAGTACAGTCTCAAATCCTTTGAGGAACATCATTTTCAAATGCAGGAAAGTATAATTTTCAATCTTGCCTAGGACACACAAATACCTTATCTTGATTCTGTTAGGGACCTGATCTAAAGAGAAGTGGGTAGGTAAGAAGAAAAAAAAAAAACTTTGTTGGACCTGCCAGTGTAGGCTACTTTTGTCAAAGTCAAAAGGAAAAGTTGATTGCATAGTGGTTCTTCTAGAAGAAACAGTTTTGGCCACCTGTTTCTCCCCGAACGTTCTTTATCCCAATAAAGATAGTAAGGCATTGCTCTTCTTCTAGGCTAGATTTCACCAGGACGGACTTGGCAACCGAGACGTGCAGTCTGTGAATCTCGTCCCTTTGTCCCTTCTAAGAGAAGGGTCTGTCCCAGAACTGGGCCCGAACTTCATACAACCAGTCCGGACTCACACGTTCATCCCCAACATACTGGGTCCACTGTCAAACATGAGAGCAACCATCCCCCACCCCTCCCAGTGCCAACTGCAGCCCAAGAACCTCAACTGGTTAGGTTCCTCTTCTACAGGCAGTGGCTCCTGCTCACTTGCGATGAAGAAATCAGGCAGACGTTATTTTTCCAGTGCTCGAGGCAAGCATGATAGCCGTAAGTACTTAAATATCTCATCTGAGAAATTTTCAATAAAGGGCTCTTTGCAGCTCTTCCCAAATGCCTGGTTTGGCCACTTTTTTTTTCCACTTATCTAAGACACTCTGATTTTTCCAACCCTGCAGGGTTGTAATCATCTTTTCTCAAGTAATTTAGCTTCTCCCACCACGTCAAATTCTTTTAAGCACTCTGGGACAAATTCTTTCTGGCACATACCTCAACTGAAACTCCAAAGGACGTACCATAGAGTATGTACAAGACTGTGGGAATGAGAAGTTCTTAGGCACTGGGGGAGTTGGTTTATAAGTAAATAAGCACAGAGCAATAGGAAGGGCTGTTGAGGAAGTTTCTTAGAAGCTCAAGTAGCCTGCTGCTTTAGAGGTGGGATGAAAAGGCCTAGATGAGGCTAGAGGAATGTGAATTAAAAAGCCAAAGGTTAAATGGGTATAAATAAAACCAAGGCTAGAGAAATACCCTGGGGTGAGAAAGGAAGTCTTCTTTTTCATCACAAGGAAAAAGATTATTTGGGAAAAATGGACTCACTCCATGCTCTTGGCAGTTAGGAGGGTTTGGATGATGGGTAGGTAATAGGGAATACATGGGTGCTGTAAATGGGAGGATTTATTTCTAAATGCTACTTGGGTACCATATTCCCAATTTTGATAATGTGGTCCAGGGCTGGAGAAGGAATGTTCAGATAAAGTGATGTGGGCTCTAGCAGTTTCTCAGGGCCCCGTGTTTTTATTTTAGAAGGCCAAACAAACAGAAGGCTAGAAGCCATGAACCGGGCATTGGCAGGATCAGTGCCACCCTCCCTAACCCCAAGGCAGGGCTACCTTCTGCACCCCGAGAGAGATGCGAATGACTCCTGGGCCGGTTGCAGCTTGCCCTCCATGACGGAATCCAGGCGTAGAGCCACGACCCGAGAGCTGACACTGTGTCCTGCCTCAGCACCCCTTCTTCAGCACTCCAATGCACTGGGTCTCCTCAACATAAGCCACCACAGGTAAGAGGTGCTCGCTCCCCCCAAGGGGGTTGGCGGGGTTACTTAACCATCAGGCTGTCTTTTAACAATGCCGAGGGGAAAAAGGTCGAGGGCGGGAGGAACCGAGCAAGCTCCCGGGTTCCAGGGAGGGCAGTGGGCGCAGCGGGCCGAAGAAAAGCGGCCGGGGCAGCACTAGGGCGAGCCTCCAGGCTTAGGTCCCCTCTGTCCCCCAGGTGATGGACCTGAGCCCAGGGCCGGAAGAATGAACCTACTGGTCCTTGGAAATCAGAAAGCAGAGGCACCCCCTGGGCCGAAAAGAGAGCAGGACATACTCCCTGGGTCCGACCTCGGACCCGAGCCCAGCGGGCAGCAGCGCACAGCCAGGCCCTCGGCCCCTGGCCGAGCGGAGTCCGGGGACCGGGCGCGGGGCTGCCAGCCCTCCGGAGGACGCCGGCGTGGTGCGGTGTGGCGTGAGGCGTGCGTGCGTGGGCCGGGGGAGGGGCGCGCCGCCTCCCCACGGGCGCCCTTGGCCGTCGGGGCAGCTCCGGGGCAGCCGCGGCTGGAGCCGAGACTGAGCTCTTTGCGATTGTATCCGTCTTTTTATTAAAGTTTTATAGCGTTTCCCTTCCCGCCTCTGACTCGCCCTGGCGTCTCGCGTGAAAGGGCCTGGACTGGGGGACCCTAGCCCCTGGACTCTGGGCCCCTGTCACTCGAAACGGGGCTGTGAGCGACCCGACCGAGCCCAGCTTCTCTCTTCGCGGTCCCGGAGACACTAGAGTGAGGCCCCGGGGCGTCCAGGGAGGCGGCCTTCCGGTGGGCTCGGTATTGAGCCGTCCCTTTCCGCTTCCTGTCCCATCCGAGCCGTAGGTGGCGCAGGTCTCCTTCCCCCTCCTCCTCCGCCCGGCCTGATGGTGGCGGCGTCATGGCAGCTGCCTGTAGCTTTGGGGCGGCCTCGCGGTTCCGCGGCGCCGCTGCCGCCGCCGCCGCGTGGTCTCGGCTCGTGGTGCGCGGTGTGGCGGGGCCGCCCGGGACCGGCCCGATCCTGGGTCCTGACCCAGGGGACTTCGAGCACGACCTGGACTCGTACTGGGAGCCGGAACGGGAGCTGCAAGAGATGGAGAGGTACCGAGGCCGCGGCTGTGGCCGTTCCCTGTCTGGGCCCCCTCCCGAGACCCCGGAGATCCCGCGGCTGTGTCTGGCTTCTCTCGGGCTGCGGGCCAGCCACGTCCTGCTTCCTAGCAACGAGCGACGTCCTCGGAGCAGCCTGGTAGCTGGGGGAGGATGAGCCGGCGAGGACCCGCTGGCCAACGGACGGACGGACGGACTGTAGTAACGGCCGTGGTGTGCGAGGACTTGGCCCTGGGGAAAGACGAAGACCAAGTGCCGCGGGCCCCCGGCCTTCGAGGGGCTCAGAACCTGTTCTTCTGTGTCCACCTCCTCCAGTGACCCGAAATCTGGTCCTCTCCCTAGGGGAGCGCTGCCTGTCTCTTTATTTCTTATTTTCTCCATCCTTGAAGCTGTGACCCTTTCCTAAGAAGAAATTTCAGGTTTCATCATAAGGATAGGGGCTTTTTCTTCACCCCTATTTTCTGCAATACTCATTGAGGACTTCAATATTCATGTTGATGACTCCTCTACTTAATACAATTTGACAGCAGTTTTACCTCAAGTGCACACCAGCGTGGTGTCACCTTAGACTTTACCACCTTTTGGAATTATACCCCCCTCAAAATGTAGAACTTTGAAATTCTGCTTTTTCATCCAACTTCATTACCCAGAGCCACTCTTTTCTTACTCACAAACCTATTCTTTGCTTTTGGGTGACCTCTGTCTAGCCCTTTACCTTTCCCTATTCTTACATCTACTTTTGCTTCACTATTTATGGCTCTAGGGAGCCTTCGCCTTATTGCCTTATATGTTATAAGTTAGTATCTTAGAAGCCTTTGTCTCCCTGACTTTAAACCAACTTACAGTTCCTCATTAGCGTTTCCAGGCTAATTAAGATTAAATTGATTTTAGTCATTACACATTTATGGTACTTAACCTTAGCTGCTAATCAACAATTATGCTGTTCCCCATCAGCTTCCCTGTCTCATTGTGATTGACTTTTTCAAACTTTTTTTTTTACTCCAAATTGTACTCCCACCTCCCATACTTAACGTGGGTGACAGTTTTCTACTTAAGTGAAAAAATTGAAGTCAATCTAGTGTTGGCTCTGTCAGGTAAGACTTGATTCCTCCATCACCTTCCTTGATCCTATTTCTTCTACACTTTTTTCAGAACTCCATGCCAGCAACCGTTCCCTTTTGTATCACCTTCATTCTTTCCTTTTCCACTGGCCGTTTCCCATCTACTTGTAAGTAGGTACATCTTACATATTCAAGTCTCCTGAATCCTTTAAGAAAAAAAAAGAAGAAAAAAGCTAGCTTGCCTTTGACCTTTCTGTCCTACTAGTAACTCCATTTTTCTCCTTTTCACCAATAAGTTTCTGTAAAAAGCTGTCTTATTTCTACCTCCTCTTCACTATCTACTTTATGCAAATCCTTATAATCTCACTTCAGATCCCACACCAATCTACTGAAACTCCTCAGAGGTCAACAGCAATTCTTCGAATCACAAAATCCAATGGATTTTTTCAGTCCTTACCATTCTTGACCTATCTACCACATTTGACATTGTTGACATAATTGGTACTCTACTTCCAGGTTTTCCTCCTACCTCTGTCTTCTTTTTCTATTTTCTTGGCTCCTCTAAAACCTTTAATATGGATATACCCCCAAACAACTATCCTTGGTTCTCTTACCTTTTCTCTTTTCATTTTCTCCCTGGGCAATCTTATACATTGTCATGGTTTCAATTATTACCTCTGCAAAGTTGACTTACATTATTATATCTAATTCTGGCTAGTACTGTGGGCTCTAAACTGCACATCCCCACCTACCTATCGGGCAACCATTTTGATTCCCCATGAGTATTACAAACTGAGCATTTCTAAAACTGAATTCGTTTTTTCTCACTTAAAATTTTTCTCCTTCTGACATGTTTTTGTTTGTGGCACCATCATGCACTCAGTTAAAATCCTGGGAATTCCTTTCTCGTGTCTCATAACCAGTCAGTCACCAACTCTTGTCAGTTCCATCTCATGGATCTCTTTGTTCCTTTATTCTCTATGCTACCTTTATAGGAGAGGTTGTCTTTACTGCCTTCTTGGACTATTATAGAAACCTCTTTTAAAATGTTTATTTTGATGCCTCTGGTTCCTCCTCATCCAAAGAACCCTCTCATTTAACAAAGAAAAAGACTTTAGCAAAACCAACTGATTACAGCTATCTATGATGACTCATGCAACATTGCATACCACTAACCTTCTACCTTTCTACTGAGAAGAAAATTACTGACACCAAAATTAACCAGTTTATTTCATTTGAATTCACATGCTTTTTAGTTTTTTTCATTTACATATTTCAGTCATCATTCTTCTGTTCCTGCTTTCTTTACTTTGCATCAGTTCATGCAAATATTCTGGTTTTTTGTTTTTTGGAGGGGGGAAGACAGGGCAATTGGGGATGTGACTTGCCCAAGGTCACACAGCTAGTAAGTGTGTCAAGTGTCTGAGGCCGGATTTGAACTCAGGTCCTCCAGACTCCAGGGCTGGGGCTCTACTCATTTTGCCACCTAGCTGCCCCCATGCAAATATTCTGTTATTCTGAATTCCTCATTTATTTTTCTATGGCATAATAGATGTCATAGAATCCATTCATCTACTACAATTTGTTTAGCCATTACCCAAATGACTGGCCTTGTTTCCAGTTTTTTACTGTTAAAAAAGTGCTTTTACGAATATTTTGGTATAAGAGCAATAGCTCTTTAAAAAGTCTTCCCGTATCAATTCTCCAATTCGTCTCTTATCACTGTCAGGATAATCTTATTATTATATGAAGTCATGTCACTATTCTGTTGAAAAATCTAAAATGACTTGTACTACCTAAATAAAGTTCAAACTCTTTGCTCTGAATTCAAGGCCATCTATGATATTGGTGCTACCTCTCCTTCCAGGTTCATCTTGCAATGTACCACTTGGTGGCTGGCATGCCTTACTGTCCAGCCAATGCAAACAACTATCCATCTCCCTACCAGATCTATGTTTTCCTAACTCTCTTTGCTCACATTGTTCCTTTTCCTTCCTCTTCCCCATTGACTTTCTATCTCATGGAAAGAAGGTTTGACTTGTAATCAAAGGACTTGGGTTCAAATATTATAATATGTAACCTTGGGCAAGTTTCTCTCAGTTGCCCCAGTTTATAAGATGAGGTGGTTGGACTAGAGGCCTCTTTCAGCTGTACAGATATGTTCTTTGAATTGTCTTATGAATTCCAATTCAAATGTCACTTCCTACATTAAGCCTTTCTCCTTCCTGTCACAGGTAACAACCGGTGCTTCATATAGCACTTTATTTTGCAGTTCTTTAATGCATTAGCAAAATGCAAAGAGTTCTGGATTTAGAGTTAGAGGACCTTGATTTAAATCTTGGCTGTGCCACTTATTACCTGTGTGACTATAAGCAAGTCACTTAAAATCTCTGGGCCCAAGTTCCTTCATCTGTAAAATAAGAAGGTTGAACTAGATGCCTCTAAGGTCCATTCCAGTGCTAAATACAATCCTTTCCTATGCTCTGAACAGTTAGAGGCCAGATACCATGTCTTATTCTTAGTACCAAGCACAATGATGTACATTCACTTAAAGGTTTGCTGAATGAATTAATATGTAGGGAGGGTGGCAAAGACATAAGTCACTATCAGCATACAGTAGAATATGTGAAGTGCACAAAAGGCATCAAGGATGATGCTGGAGTTGCAAATAAGAGAGACATTTCTGACTGAGAGAAACCTGGGGAAAAATTGCGTGGGGAAATGGCATTTGAGTTGGGTTTTGACAAATAAATAGAAATTTTGTAGGCAGAAATAGGTAAAGAGGGTATTTCACGTATGAGGAACAGGTTCAACAAAGGAAGAGGTTTTCTTAGCATGTCTGGGGAGCTGTGAAATGACCTGAATGGGTCAGGTGAACAGGCCTGAGGCATAAAGGGAGATAGACTGGGTGTTCACAAAGGCAGTGCACTGTTTTGAGGACTGTTGTTTAATCTATCTTTTGCCATTTGTTCTTTTTTTCCAGAGCTCTGAAACAACAGAAGAGAAAGATTCGATTCCAGAAAATCTGCAGACAGATGGAAACCTCAGGTGCCCCACAAAGGGTCCTGACTAGGAATGCCATGGAGCAGATCCGGTAAGAACAACTGTATTGTCTTTTGTAGTCTCTGATCTCCTCAGAGTCAGAATCTTGAGAAACCTAGGGCCTCTCATGGCCAGGGTGGGAATAGGGCATCATTCTGGGAGATGATGGAGCTGAAGCTTTTTAGGGCTTAGGGCATATAGTTAGTTACCCTTCCAATGTTGTGACACCTTGTTGGAGGCAGGCCTGGGGATCTGTGTGTCCTGAGACTGTTTAGGTGGTACCATAGTCACAGAAGGATAGAGAAAGCCATTTCTCTTTCCTTACCGAGCCAGTTGGTTGAGACTAGATATAAAGATCTTTTGTGCTTTCAGAAGCCTTACTAATCTTTCTTAACCATGAATTTTGCTGACGTCAGTCTGCATTGCAGCTTAGAATTTGATCCATTCTCTCTAGGTATTTACACAAGGAATTCTCTGAGGACTGGTCAGTTCCCAAATTAGCTGAAGGCTTTGGAGTCAGCACTGATGTGATCAGAAGGGTTTTAAAGAGTAAGTTTGTTCCCACACTGAAGCAGGAAATAAAGCAAGATCAGAAGATCCTCAGTAAAGCTAGGATCATCCACCATCCACAGAAGCAGCTTGCTTTACGAGAGCATCCACCACTGCCAACCTCTACAGGTCATCTAGTCTCAGAATCAATGCCAACGTCAGGCTGTGAGGCCCTATCACACCTCTGTCACAAGGGCCAAAATTACACTTCAGCTTCGCAGGAAAAAGAGAAGAATCCTCAGGGTCGGAAACCTCCAAGAAGCCAGGTTAGGGACAGAGTATCTCAGATATTGGGGAAGGAGAGGCATACGGCTCTAGTTGAAGCCTTGGGTGATCATAGAGAAAAG
>CM053624.1:93583138-93628648 GCA_028646595.1 Phalanger gymnotis | reverse complement strand
TATATATTATTTAGTTGTCCTGGATTGGGAACTGCTGTAGTTCTTGGAATAAGAGAATTATCCATGAGATTCTGGACTTCAATATGCCCAAAATGGTAAGCCATGTAAGGCAACTATGTGATAGAACAAACAACTGTTGGTGCCTCTGCCTCTTGACGATAAACAGCAAGGTAGTATTATGGACAGAGCACTGGGCCTCAATTTTGGAAGACTTGAGTTCAGATCTCACCTCAGACATGGATAATAGTAGCACCCATGTTCCTGGGTTGTCGTGAGGATCAAATGAGATGATATTTGTAAAGCGCTTTGCATCCCTAAAATGTCATATAAATGTTATTATTACTAACCAGTGATCCCTGGTAGGATTATTACAGAATTAGTAGAGGGTGTCTGTAGAACAAATGTGCCTCTTTTAAAGATTCTCTGAACCACATTCATCTTTACTGAGGGGTCTTAAAGTGCAGGGATGCAGGGAACTTACTCTTTTTATGTTACAATAAAGTCACTTGCATTGTGAGAGGCCTTCTGGCTCAATGAACAGTTGGAAGGCTCTGTCTGTCGTTCCGAGATGTACAGTTAAGGAGTAGTGGAAAGTTGCCTACTGGATTTTCTTTTTACTTTATAACCCAAGTAGCCTTGAACTTACTAGGAACTGGTTTCCTTCTATGAAAAATAAAATGCTTTAATACTTCAATGAATTAATTGTTTTGTATGAAAAATTAAATGACACTTAAAGAATTAGGATAATTTGACAAAGTGTTGCTTGAAGTCATGAAAGCAGTAAGTCCTTATGAGCTGGTGAGGTTGGAAGCAGAGCAGGAGAAGAAAAACACAGAGGACAGAGAAAAGTCACCAGTTTCTTCTTAGGCATTTGAATGCAAATGTTAGTTTCTCTTGAGTGTTGCCACAATGCCTGTGGGATACACATGGATCTGTTGAAAGTAGTAAGGATCATTCCACATCTTCTGCAAGTCAACTTCACTAACAATAAAGCTGTGAAGGTAAGTTAATGTGTTTTCTTTGGCTAGAATTTGCCTGTATTCTGTTTTTGTGAAGTAGGACACTGAAGAGACTTAATGGGGCCCAGGGTAGAGGATTTTGAGAACAAAAGAAGAGGTGAAGGTGATCTGAGAACAAGTAATCCTGGCAGGGCAGAAGCTTCAGAACCATCAGTATAATTTCTTGTCTTATACTTCCTTTATCCCCCACAGGCCATAATCAGTTATTGTTTGTTGAATCTTTCAAAAAGACTTCATTCTCCTGAATTAGGTTAGCCTTTATATGAATACATACACACACATACATGTAAAAGTAAAATAAAAAAGTAAAAGATTTAAATACATAAAATATATGTTATATATTATGTATATATTATTAACTTGTAAATTACATAATTTGTATATTTTATATTACATATTACATATCAATTTATATTACATATCTGTAAAAAGTAAAAGATTTAAATAACAGTCCAAGACAATAATCCTATAATCTCATATTTTAGAATCAAAGGTCATAAGATCATGAGATAATCTGGCCCAAATATATTCCTTTCAGACAAGATATTATTTCTAATTTTCAGAGGAGAAAATTAAGGCCCAGATAAGTTAATGACTTGCGTTAGGTCACAGAGCTATTTAGTAGCAGTTAAGACTAGAACCCAGGTCTCCTGATTCCCCAGGCAGGGCTCTATACCACCATACCATATTGCTTTCTTCTAAGGGAAAGATGGATAGTTAATTGTTTAAAAATTGTTTTAAAAGTGAATGCTATTTGGCCATCAACAGTCCTAATAAGGTAGAAAAGTAAATAATACTTATAGAAAATTGTCTCTAATGAAGGACTGTCTTGCTTTATGAGAAAATTAGTAAATGTTTACTAAGCACCTACTATGTGCCAGGCATTGTGCGTTGTAAGCTCTGGGGATAGAAAAAGGCAAGAGAGTCCCTACCCTCAAGGAACTTACAATCTAATGCAGCATGCAAATCAACATGTTCAAACAAGCCATATACAGGATAAAGAGAAAATAATTAAAGAGGGAAGGTTCTAGATTTAAAAGGTGGGAAAAGACTTCCTGTAGAATGTGAGCTTTTAGTTGGTATTCAGAGGAAGCCAGTGAGTGGCCGAACATTCCAGGCATGGGGGACAGCCAGAAAAAAATACTCATAGCTGAAAGATGCTGTTCTTATTTTCATGGAACAGCTAGGAAGCCAGTGTCACTGGATCAACGAGTACATGGCAGGGGAGTAAGATATAAGAAGATGGGAAAGGTAGGAGAGAGCTAGGTTATTGAGTGGGGAGATGACATTGTTGGACCTGTGCTTTTGGAAAAATAACTAGTGGCTGAACAGAGAATGGATTGGAGTGGGGAGAGACTTAAGGTGAACAGACTCACCAGCAGGTTATTGCAAAAGTTACTTTTTTACATTTCACTAACTGGGGATTGGGATGAGCTTTAAGCTAGAGTACACCCTATATTAATGAGTAACAGGCTCTACTGCCTTTCAGGGGATTCTTGTCAACATAGCATATATGTAAGACTAGTGTTCCTTCCTCACTTCAGTATTTCAAAATCCTTTATATGATTATTTTATTTAGCAGTGCCTGTCTCTGTGATCTGTGAATAATTCATTGTCCTGGGGTTAACTAGATGTTAAATCTCCCCAAACTTAACTAGGATAGTCATCAAAACTGTCGGTCTAACTGTAGGACCTTCTAGGACTTGTGCTCCACTAGCAGAGCCTCTGAAAATGCAGTCAGGCAAAATGCCTGTGTGTGTGGTTCTTGGTACCATGCCATAATCCCACAAGCTCATTATAATATTTATCTAGCATTTAAAGGTTTGCAAAGCACTTTACATAATCATTTCTTTTGATTCCCACAATATCCCTGCAAAGTAGAATGGGGGATATCCCCATTTTATAGATAAGGAAACAGCTTTAAAAGTTGTGACTTGCCCACAAAGTTAGTGTCAGAGAAAGGATTCATATTTAGTTCTTCCTGACTCTCAAGTCTAGCACTCTAGACACCTAGCCACCTAGCATCAGATTTATAATAATACAGACTGAAACAAGAAGAGATGGGAAACACTTCTACACGATGCCTTCTGAAACAAGAGCAGAGGGTGACTCATGCTAACTATGACTTCACACCACTGTCTCAACAGATGGGTTTTGAGCTTTGGCTGTGGTAGCTTTTATCCTCCCATCAGTGGCCTAGTCTAGACCTTACACACAACACAACAGTCAGTGGAAGGAGAGCATAAAACTTGTCTAGATCTGGGAGGAGATGATGGCTCAGCAGTTGTAGAGGAATGGGAAATCCAGCAGTGCTGAGCTGCCTTGAGTGGGGGAGATTTTCATTCTGAGGGAAGAGTGGCAGGTATAAACTCAGCTGTAGTCTTCTCTGTGGAATTCCCACATGAGAAGGATCTAATACAAACTAGTCCTGATGGTTTATATAGGTGGCAATGGAATGGGGAAGGGCCAAACAGTGAAGAGATCTAATACAACACTAAAAGGCAAGAAGGCCAGAGAAAGAGTGGGGATAAATTAATGAAACTTAACAACAGTGAAGGAAAAAGGAGTAACTATGAAAGGATACAACCCAATGAATAATTATTTAGGCAGAATAACCCCAAAACCCCAGTAAAAAGGAAAGCAAAACACATTCTGTGAGATCCTTGCCGGAAATAATGGAACAGCAGGAAGCTAGAATGGCTCAAAAGAGAAAAAGTTTGAAATGAAATTAGGATGGTCATCAGAGACCTCAGAAGAGGAAGTGGTAAGACATATAAGAGTAGACAATTTAGGATGTATGACAGAATGTCTCTGAAAATAAAAATGGCTCTGAAAATAGTAGACTTGAAACCCAAAAAGACAAAATTGACAGAAGAAACTCAGAAGGCAACAGCAGCAGAACACATGCATTTTATATAAACAAAAATAGCTGCCCTTTAAGACAGGAGATGAAGAAAGAATTCAAAGATTTAAGTCTCCAGAAAAGTCTGCGTACCATACTATAGGGAATAATGTAAAATAACTGCCTGGAAGTAGTAAAAATGGCAAGATGCTGAGAAGGGTTACAGATGATCAACAGAGAGAAGCTTCAAGCTTAAATCACTGGGGAAAGTAATTTAACTTTTTTTTTTTTTAACTTCAAACAAGTATTGTAGATAACCAAGAGAAAGACCTTTAGCTATCAAAGAAAAACTCATAGCCTGGGTATCATTTCTGGTAAGCTATTGAAAAAATGTTCCAAAAAGCAAAGTTAAATGGGATGCACTCCAAAATAAAACTAAGCATAATCATTCTTCAATACAAACTTCAGTACAAAAGAGGCATTTGAATCATTCCTCCAAAAGAAATGGTTTCTTTAACCTCTTTACTTGCTGGGTAAAGAGCAAAAAACTTTACCTCTCATGAAGAAGAGAGGATCTGGGAGAAGTGAGCAGGAGGTAGCCTTGCTCTTAGGATCGGAGATGGTGGTATCAAAGTATGTTCCCATAGGGATGGGGGCAGCACAAGGGGCTCATGACTAGTTTATTCTAGGAACTGAGCACCTTAGAGATCCCTTTCCCAGAGCGAAGGTCACTCAGGTTCTGATACTGCTAAGTGCTTTCTTGAGGCTAGTGGAAGCTCCTGGGTAGTTTGTATGACTTTGACACTAGGTGTCAGGGGAACTTCCTCATACCACTCTGAGGCCATGCTATAATTCTCACTTAAGTGGCCTAACACTGTGGGTAGGGAGTGTACCATTATTATGTACATCTTATAGGTGACAAAACAAGGACACATTAGTAACCAGCATAGCTATTATTTGAACCCAGTGATTCTCCCATACCATTCTACCATTTATGATTAACAGAGTAAGCTGTGATTTATATTATATGACTTTTACAATTAGGAAAATAAACTTTTCTACCATTAATACCAAAGAGGAATTAAGATATGTGAATGATTTACTATATTTCATAGACATCATACCATTTGAAAAAGCTAGATACCTATATAGAATACATTTTATAGTTTTATTAATGGATATCTATTTCTATGGTTGGTTAGCTATCCATAGAAATATGAATATATCTACACATCTGTATATATATATGTATGTACACACAGATAGGGTTATAGTAATATAGTGTCAAGAATGTTAGGATGCCATCAGAATGTTGCATACTTAAGATTGTTGAAAATCAGTGTCCTGTCCCACCTGTCTCTGCTCCTTTTTCTACCAGTGTAGGGAAGCTATCCAGCTTTTTGTGACCAGGCTCAATCTCTAGGGTGCAGGAATGGGACAGGAATTTGCTGACTGTACAGTGAAGGCAAAGGCACAAGGTTTATCCTAGGGACTTGAGGGAGCCTAAAAAATAAAATCATGAATTGTAGAACTCAGTAGAGGGTAATTTCTTAGTCAGCAGGGACTGCTTTGTTTTTGTCTTTAAGACTTCTGCAGGGGTGTATGGGTGTTGAAGGAGAACTAACAGAGAGCCCTTTGCAGGGCTACTTTTCCACCCTTGCTGTCCACCTGGCACTGAACTCTCACTAGTAGATCCAAGAAGCTGTAGCATGCACAGCAGCAAGACCCCGGCAAATTGTCTCAGTAGAGGGACTAAAACGATGTTAAGGGTAATGGAAGGCCACAAACCTATCAGTGAGTTAGGGAGATGGCTATCCCAAGCATGTGAAGACTTCCCTTAGTGAAAGGGGTAGGTGAGAACAATTTGTTCCAAGGACCATGAAGGTGACTGAAGCAGGCACTGTGGAGCACTCAGAGCTTGGTCAGACATCAAACAAGCTACCACCGCATCCTGGGCCATCAACAATCATCTTGACTTTTGTCTCACCACTGGACTTAGATGACTGTGGAAGAGGGAGTGAGGCTGATGACTTTGTGCAACTCTCCCTCACTTAAACCCAATTCATATACAAGTGAAGACATCACCCTGTGATGTTATTGGTCCTCTTTGAAAATAAAGGACAAACTGCAATGACCAGCATCTAGCAGAGTGTTTGTCATATGGTCTACTTTTTAAAAATGCTTGAATGGAATTAAAAGAAAATTTAAAAATAATCTACCTCACCTCCCTCATTTTACAATTGTGAATAGCCCAGTGAACACAAATGACTTGTCCTCCTAGTCCAATGCACTTTCTGCTAAATAAGGATAAAATGAGATAACTTATTAAAGCATTTTGCAAACCTTTGAACACTATAAATGCTAGCTATGATGTGTAAATATGTGCATACACATACACACTCTTTCGAGACTATTATAACAGCATAATTTTGTTTATAAACCAACAAGGAAAAGTGTAATCACCAAAATCATCACTTCTGTCTCTTGAAATCTCAGCATTTCCTTACCGATCCTGGATGTTAAAAGGAAAATAGGATTTTGCTTGAGCTAAGTCAGATATCAAATAACAGATGTAAGAGAGGAAGTTATGATGTTATGGTCTTTTTAAGCTTTTTCAAGGATTTACTTCTAGGTCAAGAAAGTTCAGTTTTAAGTTGTGCTGCTTTAATGGAACTGCATCATCAACACTGGCACCCTTCACCAATGCAGATTGCAACCTATCCATGCCTTCTCATCCTGTGCAAATCTGATATGTTTTTTCATAAATCCTCTATAAAGGATCTGTTCAGCATTCTAGAGACCTTCTTCTAGGTCCAGGGTTCTTAACCTTGGGTCCATGAACTTAAAAAAAAATTGATAATGGAATTTCAATATAATTGTTTTCCTTTGCAATCCTATGTGGTTTATTTTATGCATTTAAAAGTATTATTTTGAGATTCTCCACCAGGCAAACTGTCAGAGTGGTCTGTGGCACTAGTTTTTCTTCTTTAATGATGTAACCAGTGTAACATTACTGGTGTTGATGGTGGTGGTGATGATAACATCATTACATGTTTGGTTTATTTCCTTCTCCAGACAAATTTACAAACTTAATAAAGTCTTATGCCATTTCTTTTGCTCAAGTCATCACTGGATATAGCCTACTTACATGTCTTTCTAGTGTCTTTTGGGCTCAACAGTTTTGTCTTCAGAGATCTAGTGTTTCAAGATTTTCAGGCATATAATATCACCATTGGTGTTCAAAAGATGGGCTTTGGCATAAGGGACCACCTTGTGATCTTCAAGTATTACATCATTTCCTAGATGCAGTTCTACCTAATCTCTCCTTTCCTATTTAATACCAGGCCCATTTCATTGTTCATCGGCATCGCTTGACAAAACACAAATATCAGTCAGGGGTTCTTAATCATTATTGGATCATGGACCCCTTTGGCAGTCCAGTGAAGTATGCAGGCCCATTCTTATGATAACATAAGAACATAAATGCATAAAATAATGATTGCAGAGGAAAACGATTATACTGAAATAGTTACTAAAAAATTCTTTAAAGTTTACAGACCCCTAATTAAGAACTCCTGTCCTAATATAATGTGAACAATATGTATTTATTGTATTTTGAACATTTTTATTTCTCTATTTTGTTTTGCCACAAAAGTTACTACCTAACAAAAAGTAAAGCAAACTTCTTGTAAAAAAGTATATTCCCCAGAGAAATTTAAGCAAGGGCATGTCTGTCGGCTTTCTACTTTCATAGTTTAGCTACAAACAAGTTTTAACTCTGCCATTTGGTACTGACATCATTGGTTGTCTTTGACATTTAGTTTTGCTGGCAGAGTGGGACAGATTACTTAGTTTGAGTCAGGAAGACCCGAGTTCAAATCTCATCTCTGACCCTGACTGGGTGACTGATACTAGACGAGTCGGTTAATCTCTAGCCTCAGGCAAGTCCTACGACTCACCTACTGAGTTGTCAACTAAGAGTTCCCCAGTCTGGAGATTACAGAAGAGGGCTGGACAGCAAGGTAGGAGAGCCTGGAGAAAGCTGTGTTACAGAAATGGGGGGAGGCAGTGGAGGCAGCTATCTATCATTTTTCAGTGGGTTTACTAAGAAAACTCCAATATGGAAGCACTTGCAGTGGTTTTTTTCCCCACTACCAACAACCTCGCCCCCCAAAAAAACCAGGGTGGAGAGTACCCCGAACCGGCGGAGCTGGTGCCTCCTTCCAGGCCCGTCACAACTCTCCCGACCTCGTCTGGCGCTTTTTCTCCGTTCCACAAGTCGCTACGATGATCCCCGCCCCCACCCGCCCGGTTTCGGCCCGGACTCCGGGGTCTTGAGTCCTGCCAGACTTGCCTCCCCGGGTGGCCAAGCGGGTGCTGACCGGAGTCACGCGCGCAGGCGGCCGAGTCCTGACCCCACAGAGCCCCGGTCGGGGCCGGCCTCCGGGGCGCAGGGGGCGCTGTGATCGGCCACGGGCGCCAAGGCCGCCTCCTGCGCGTCCCGCACCGGCTTCGAGGCAGCCGCGATGAGCTCGGACGCGGCGTTGCTTTTGGAGGCGGCCGACTTCGCCGCCAGGAAGCATCGCAAGCAGCGGCGGAAGGACCCGGAGGAGACCCCATACATCAATCACCCCATCGGTGGGTTCTAGGGCTGGGCCGTGGCGCCGCCGTCGCTTCGGGGCCGCTCGGCTCCAGCCTGACCCTGTGTGCCCCGCTCTGCCCCGCAGGTGTGGCTCGCATCTTAACCCACGAGGCGGGAGTGACGGACGTCGTGGTGCTGCAGGTAAGGAGGGCCCGCCCCGCGGCGGGTGGGCGCCACTCCCCCGACCCCTTCCTCGCCCCCCGGCTCCTGAGAGGGCCCGCGTCTCGGCAAAGCAGCGTGTGTTCTGTGCGTTCCCAGGCCGCTTTGCTTCACGACACTGTGGAAGACACAGACACCACGTTGGAGGAGGTGGAGGAACATTTTGGGGCGGAGGTGAGGCGCATAGTGGCTGAGGTGACCGATAACAAGGAGCTGCCCAAGCTGGAGCGAAAGCGACTGCAGGTGGAGAACGCCTCGCGCAGCAGCCGGGGTGCCAAGCTGGTGAAACTGGCAGATAAGCTGTACAACCTTCGGGACCTGAACCGGCGCACCCCGAAAGGTATATATAACCTTCCCACCTGCAGCAAAGCTGCGAGTGAGAGAGGGAGGGAGAAACCCCTTGTGTGGATATGCAGGCCGATCACTTGCTATAGAAAAAAATGATTTTAAAATTTCTTTAGCATTTCACGTGCAGCCCTCGCGTAACACGTGTCCCATTTGGCCTCTTATTTATCTTGGACTTTAATCCAAAAAAGTCTTGCCAAGGGGAAATGTTTCTTTTTAATAAGACTCTCACAATTTTTGAATGTCCATCACATCCTTTCTCATATTATTTCATGCTACAGCATTACACTAACTCATCCATGGACAGTGGAAGGCCTGGTGCAAAGTCATATGTTATTGATTACTTGTGGTGGTGAAAAACAATTCTCTTTATCGCCTTATAGGATGGTCTGAGCAGAGGGTTCAGGAGTACTTTGAGTGGGCAGCACAAGTGGTAAAAGGCCTTCAGGGCACAAGCCCCCAAATGGAAGGTGCACTGCAGAAACTGTTCCAAGAACGAGGACTATCCCTGTGAGCAGCAGGGGGTAACTAGAAATGTCATGAAGACTTCAACCTGATCTAGGCCAAGAAGAGGATTCAAAAATCTATTCTGATGATATTGAAGCCCCCAAGGCAATATACTGATTCCTTTAACAGAATTTTATGAACTAGGAAGGACTCTGGCTTTCTTTCTGGTACCTGAGTTAAACACTAATTTTTGAAAGTTAGACTGCCTTCTATTCCTTTTGTAACCCTGTAATACACAGTGACCTTTGAGACTGCTTCTCTGGGTCTGTGAGCTTCTTTCTAAGTTGGATTCGCTGATCATACTGAAGACAGAAGAACACTGATTTTTGTTTTATAAATCCAATGAAAATAAAAGGCTTGCAGAAATACTTAAAACTGTTGCCCACAGACCTTCCTGTTCATTGACAGAGAATATGAAATAGAGGAAGGAACCCTGGAGTTGTAGTCAGAATGTCTCTAATTTGAACCTTAGCTCTAGTGCTTACCACCTATGGGCTATTTAATGTTTCTTTGTCTCAGTTTCTTCATCTGTAAAATGAGATGATTGGACAAAACTAACTCTTAAGCTTCTTTCCAGACTCCCAAGATCTTCTGATGCCAATCTTAAGTGGGATAGTCACAGGGATAGCATTTAGAGCGAGTTAAGTTAATTTTTAATCTGATCTATGCAAGACCTTTTCATTGTGCTCTGTAGAAAGTTTTAACTGTCAGCAACCGAAAAGATTTATGAACTTGCTGGCAAACTGAAGCTATTTACCTCAAACCCATTCATATTCCTTCACCCTGCCAGGGAGAGAAGCCCCAAACATCTGTTTATTCATTGAATCAGCCAACAATTAGCACCTACTGTGTGCCAGGCTGGGATGAGATAACAAGATGAATAAAAGTCTGTCCTCCAAAAGTTTACGACCTAGTGGTTAACACAGGAAAAAATACCTGAGCACCAGGTGACGAGGGGGTGAGCGTTAAGCCAAAAGCCCTTCTCACAAGTACTCTCCCAGCACTGACAGCTTTCAAAGTCCTGTGATGTTCCAGCATCCAAAGAAAAGTCAGAGGCCCAGGCTGCCCCCGGGAGCAGGGTACCTGCGAGGGGCAGGCCGGTTGCTTAGGGCTCCTCTACAATACCCGGGGCCCCTAGTCCTCCCAAGGCACGTCGACGGCGCAAGTCTCTTCGGCACCCCGCAGGACAAGCTGGCTAGTAGACTCGCTAGTCTTTGGTCCTCAGGCTACAGGCCGGGCACCGGCGTGCAGAGAAGTCAGATGACTTTCTGACCTCGAGACTTGCGAGCTCTGCGCCTCTCTGACGAAACCTCTCACTCGCCTCTTCCTAGTAGTCCTTTCCCTTCCGGACGCCATAGGGTTGCTAGGTGATGGGAACTTCCGGTGTGTCCCGGAAATGGACTCGTTGATCCTATTCCGCCGGGGAGATTGATTGTGAGGGCTGGCGGTATTCTGCCCTGGGGCAAGTAATCACCCCCTTTCGATGAGTGAATTGGCCGAGGCGTTCCAGACTGTGCCTGCATAGACTGCGGGGCTTCGGACCGACGACTCCGGGGTGGGACCTTTCGGGGCCGGGCGTGGCATGAGGATTTGGGGCGGAGGCCGGGGGGGCTCCCTGGGGAGCATCTGCCCCAGAACGTGAGGCGGCGCCCCGGCTGTCCTTCCCCGCGGCCTGTGCTAGAGTCAGAACCGCCTCTTTGTTCTCTACAGCACCCTTGCCATGGCTTTTCCGCATCGGCCTGATGCCCCAGAGCTGCCCGACTTCTCCATGCTCAAGAGACTGGCCCGGGACCAGCTCATCTACCTGCTGGAGCAGGTCAGTGCGCACCTGACTGCCTCCCTGATGCTTGTCTGCCCTTCTCCTCCTTAAACTGCCCAAGGCAAGGCCTGGGCAGCGTGGGCAGTATGCGTAAATGACAGAGGAGTGGAAGCCACCCGGAGCTCGGCTAGGTTGTTCCCAGAAATAAGAACCACATGTTTCCCTTTGAGCCCTTAACAGTAATGCCTCCCTAACCCGTGCTAGGCCCGAGAAGAGCCCCTAGTCAATCCCGTAAAATGTTTATTAAGTACGTACAGTTCTAGGGATGGTGGGCAGTGCGGAAACACCTGCCTCTAAGTGTTCATAATCTTGTGGGGAAGAGTGGTGGTGATAATAAAATGTATAACCAAAGAGGAATAGCTAGTCAGTGCCCTTTGAGTAGTTATAAACCAGTGTTAGGGGAGTTCAGAGGAGGGTGAAACTGCTTCAGGCCCTCACAGAGGGTGAGCAGGGGTTTCTTTAAGATATTTTGTTGGTTGATAAGGAGGAAAAGGATATCCCAGTACAAAGGAAACTTGAGTAGATAATAATGCTTGTCATCATAAGAAGCCCATATTGGTAGAGTGTGAGCTGATGTTTTAGGAGATAGGACTGAAAAGCTGGGTTTTGTCTATGTCCAGTGCTTCAGCGCTCCTGAACAGAATAGACTCCTCAGAATGTTACTTAATGTCCATTACAATCTGTCTTCTGCCTACCTTTCTATATTTACCTCATTGTTCCCTTTTAAGAATTCCACATTCTACCTAAATTAGCTTAGTAACCACTCCCTAAGGTGACATTGTCTCCTGCCTTTATGCCTATAATCCACTCCTCTGCCTCTTGTCATCATTAGGTTTCTCACTTCAAGTGCCATATCCTAAGGGAAGTCTTTCCTAACTCTCCTAGTTGTGCCCTCTTCCTCCTTTAAAATATCATATTTATTCCTTTACGTGTTCTTTCTCCCAACAGAATGTAAACTCCTTACCAACTGGAACTTTTTTTTGTCATATTTTCAGGGCCTAGTACAGTGCATTGTATTAAATAGGTGCTTAATAAGTGTTCACAAAATTTAAAAAGCTCACTGATTCCTTGAGATACTCATTATACTATTTGTATCCTCTTCAGCTTCCTGGGAAGAAGGACTTATTTATTGAGGCAGATCTGATGAGCCCATTGGATCGAATTGCCAATGTCTCTATTCTCAAGGTACAAATTTTCTCTCCTAGGTTCACACATGTGACCCTTTTTCTTTTCTTTTACTTGGTATATTTACACCACAGTAAAATCACCCAACCGAATTTGATATATTAGCTAGTAAATGTTTAGTACAGTGTATAGAAGGGTAATGGCAAAACTTTTTGATACCAGTACCCAAGAGGCTTTTACAATAGGGCCATATATTTTTATGACATTATAGACTTTTTGGAGTGTTTTTATATATGTTCTTTTCATTTGATCCTTTCTTTAGCAACACGAAGTGGACAAACTGTACAAGGTGGAGAACAAACCTGTCTTTAGTACCAGTGAACAGTAAGTTTCCTTATCCAGTGAGCCTCGGTTTTAGTTGGCCCTCGTAATTGGAGGTAATCCTTGGAAATGTCCACTTGATTTAGAAATCAGCACCAGGACCAAGAATAGTATCTTATCTGTAACTGTAACCGTCACTTCTTTGATGCTATAGTGTTTGGGTTCTTCTATCTGGCTACTCTTTCATCATTTCATGCCTCAGTCATTACTGTAGCCTTCTAACTTATCCTGATTATATTTTCTAAAACACAGCTCTCATCATGTTATTTGTCTGCTCAAAACTGTCTAGTTGCTCCCTGTTACTTACTGATTAAAATTCAGAATCTTTTTGGGGGGTTTTTGATTTTTTTTTTTGGAGAAGGAAAGGCAGGGCAGTTGGGGTTAAGTGACTTGCCTAAGGTCACACATCTAGTAAGTGTGTCACATGTCTGAGGCCAGATTTGAACTCAAGTCCTCCTGACCCCAGGGACTGTGCTGTACACACTGTGCCACCTAGCTGCCCCCGAAATTCAGAATCTTAATCTAGCATTCAGACCTTACCTAATCTGGCCTTCACCTACTTTTCCAATCCTGTCTTCTACCATTCCTCCTCAACATTCTCCATTCCAGTCAGATTTTTCACTAGTCACCAAAAATGCCATGTTATTCCTGCTTCAGCTTACTTTTTTGCTTCCCATTTCCATTGCCTAAAATGCCATTTTTATTCCTCTCTGCATCTGCAGATCCTACCCACTCTTTGAGGCCTAGCTCAAGTTCCCAGTAGTCTCTTCTTTCTGTGTGTATTTGGTCACGCCTCTCATTTGGCATTCAGTTATAAACTGCCTCGTGACTTTTCTTGAATTATTGCGCATACTGGTTAGCTAGCAAATATCTTTTTTAACGAAGCCGTGGCTTCTGCTAGACAGTGGATTATGAGGTGCCAAGGCAGCTGGAAAAGCACCTATATCGTGAGAGTAGATCCTCTTAGGATGGAACAAATGGCCCAAGAGCAAAGAAGTTCCATTTTTTTTTTAGCTTTCTTACAGATTTCCTGATTTTGTCATAGACATTCTTTTTCTTTCTCTCATATCTTTGTTTCTCCTCAGGTTGTGCTTCCTTGTCCGACCCCGAATCAGGAACATGCGATACATTGCAGGTGAGTGTAAAGTGGTGCTAAGATTTGGTTGACCTTAGTACTAATGGACCTTTGTTGGGAAGAGATGTGATTTAGTTGACGACAGCTAGAAAACAGCTGACTTCCCTGCCTCTGCTAGGTCCATTCTACCTGCCACCACCATTTTGCCTATAGAAGACATGCTAAATAGACTGCTGATAAAGAGTATGGCTCCCTTCTCCTTACAGACCTTGTCAATGCTGACAAAATGGCTGGTCGGTCTCGAAAGTACAAAGTGATCTTTAGCCCACAGAAGGTGAGTACAGATTGAGTGTAAAGACCAAGGGTGGAAGGAGGTGGAATTGGGGGCTAGAAAGGGATAGGGGAACAGCAGAGCTATTTCTCTACACAAGTAAATTATCTTCTCATCTAAGAATTATAGCTAGACAGCTCCTGGGGTACTCAATATCACCATCCTATTTTTGGAGAATCCTTGTAGGCTTGATGATGGAAAACCCCCTTTCAGTGTAGAACCACAGAATGTTAACAAGACCTTAGAGACCCTCCAGGTCATCTGCCTCAGTTTACAGATAAGGGTACTGAGGTACATAACTACTGAGAAGATATCCTGCTTTTGTGTGTACAACCTTCTACTTCCATTACAGTTCTGGACAACTTCAGCATTCACACTGATAACTGACTTGGATGCCTTAACTTCACAGGGTCTTACTCTGATGACTTCTCTCACTCCATACCCACCATAGAGACCTACTGTCAACTTCATTTTAGGGAACGGATACATAAGGCTTCCCATTGCAAATTGTAGATTTACAAAGCAATGCCAAGCAGTGTGTCTCTGTATTCAGAAGGAGAAAAGTTAAAATTAAAAGGACACTGGACCATAGTCTCCATGGTGTCTATTTATGAATTATCTATAGTTTATTTAGGAGATTGCTAATGTTGTGGAGGAAAATAGTAGTGATTCTAAGTTACTCTTTATCTTAGTATGTTCCGGAAGTTACAGGGAAAAAAGAGTCTTTGTGCTGAGTCAATGGGAATTTAAGGTGGCTATTAGAAGGGTAGCGTGATGCATTAGAAAGACGAGGACTTGGAATCAGAGAACCTGAGTTTAAGTTCCAGCTCTTCCACTTGCAGACTGTGTATCTATCACTTGGTTGCCTGATCTCCCTGATACTAGATCACCTACCTATAAAATGGGAATAATAATATTTACCTTACCAGTCTCACAGGGTCATTGGGAGAGTCAAATGAGCTGTGTTATGTAAGGGGATTTGTAACTGTAAAGCACTATTTAAATACCAGCTTCTATCCCTTTTATTATAGGGATAGTAAAATGAGATTAAGATGAAATGAAAGTTAATGCTAGGCCAGTAAGAGGAGAGGAGAGTAAAACTTGAGGAATTGTTCTAATGACGTAACACATACGTGTACAGGAAGTATGATTTCAGTGAACAAGGAAGCATCTTGCTATAACAGACTGTTCTGGGAGTTAGAAAACTTAGGTTTTAGCCTTTGATCAGCAACTAAGTAGCTTTGTGACTTTCAGCAAATCATCTCACTAGGCCTCAGTTTCTTCATCTCTTAAATGAAGAGGCTGGAACAGATGTCTTCTAAAGCTTCTTCTAGGTTCTAACATGCTTACTTGTTCTTTTGCTCCAAGTATGTGATAATATGCTTTATCAGAATTCATCATAATAATTGACAGTATATAAACATTGCTTTATAGTACTGCTTTAAAGTTTGCAATGCCCTTTGCATACAGCATTTCCTTTGGATTCTTAGGACAATACTAGCAGGCAGATAGTACAGGTATCCCTGTTGTCTTCATTTTACAGATGAAAAAACGGAGGATCAGAGATGTTAAGTAACCCTCCCGTGGTCATCCAGCTAGTCAGTGTCAGAATTGGGATTCTGACTCAGATCTTCCCTAACTCTAAATCCAGTGTTCATTCTACCGTAAACCATACTTCCTCTAGTTTATGGAGAAAAATGAAAATAGAGGACAAGGTGGGAAAATTAACCTAGTTTTTCTTTCTTTTTCAGTTCTATGCATGTGAGATGGTACTTGAGGAAGAGGGAATTTATGGAGGTGAGAGATGATGGAAGTGACTGAGGAAGGAACAGAAAATGTGGAGAAAAAACTGTTGGGCAAGCATGTCTATCATGAATACTTTCTTTGTTGCCAGTAGGTTAAGATGATAAAGAATCATAGAGAAGTAGAGTAGGGACCAAAGAGATAGCATTGTGTAGCAGAAAGGAAGCTTGGGATAGTAGAAAAAACACTGAATTTTTATTCAGAGGATATGGGTTCAAATCCTGGCTTACCTACTTACCATCTTGGGCCCTTAGACAAGTAGCTTAACTTCTTTGGGTTTCAGTTCCTTCATATTTAATGTAAGCGGGTTGTACTGATCAGCAGTTCTCAAAGTGCAGGCCGTGGACCCCAGAGAGATCCTAAGATCCTTTCAGGATGGTCAGTGAGGTCAAAAATATTTTTGTAATAATGCTAAAATTATTTACCTTTTAAAATAGAACTCTTTTTCTCAACTCCATATCTGTATGAGGCCAGATTTTCTCCCTGTTCTTCAACCAAAATAACACATCACAACAGATTGAATGCAGAAGCAGATATGATGAGAATCCAGCTGTCTTCTGTTAAACCAGATATTAAAGAGATTTGCAAAAAGGTGTAAAAGAATGCCATGCTTCTCACTAATTAGTTTTTGGTTTGGAAAAATTTTATTTATCTTAACACATAGTGGGTTTATTATTGTTCTTTTAAAGTAATGTTTTAAAAATTAAGTTTTAATTTCTAATATGATAAATATTGATAGATATAACCCTTATAAACAAAAGCTTTTTGAGATCCTTAATAACTTTTAAGAGTGTAAAGGGGTCCTAAGAGTAAAAAGTTTGAGAACTGCTAGACTAGATGATTTCTAGTCCCTTCCAGCTCTAAATCCTATGAGTGATAGGAAAAGAGTCTCCATGTTTGGGGCTTGTCTTATTGTGAATTTTGACTGTGATTAGAGAAGACAGCATGATACAGCAGAGAAAGCGCTGGATGCAGACTTGGGTTCAGTTCCCAGGTCCAGTATTCCCTAATTGTGTGACTTTGGGAAAGCCATCTCTCTGTGTCTCAGTTCCTTCATCTGTTCAATGAGAGTGATAATTCATTCCTGCCTGCTTCACAGTGTTACTCTGACAAAAATGCTTTGCGAACTTTAAGCCCTCTGCATGGCGAGCTGTTGTGGATGGCTGGAAGACAGTAATTGCCAGCATTGTCACCCCCTGGCTGATGTTCATACCCACAGATGTGAGCTGTGACGAGTGGGCCTTCTCCTTGCTGCCTCTTGATGTGGATCTCCTCAGCATGGAACTGCCTGAATTCTTCAGAGACTACTTCTTGGTGAATGCAGGTCCTGGGGTAGAGGGTAGTAGAGCTAAGACTTGATGTTTTTGTCTAAGTTTTGCCTATAATCTATGACTGAAGAATATTGACACAGATTGGATATTTAAAAGATCTTACCTAGGGACCAGTCAGCTGTGTTTTTTTCAAGATTTTTCCAGGCTTTGCTTTGTTGCATAGGGACATACCAAGGGTGATAGCGTTCTGTTACAGAACCAGGTCCTGAGCCCAAAAAATCACTATTTACACTTGTGATTCGTGTGTCCCTTGTAGGAGGGAAACCAGCATTGGATTAATACCGTGGCCCAAGCCCTGCACCTTATCAGCAATCTCTATGGACCTTTTGCAAACTGCTATGGAATCGGCCGATGTGCCAAGGTAGGAGCCCTCGAAGCCCTTCTTTCCTCATTCCTCTTTTACTCTTTATCCACCTGGGTTCTGTGTCCACTGAGGCTCATTGGAGGCATCTGTTGTGTGGAAGTGCATCTTAATTTTCACTTTGTGCTCTGGAGCACTTCTTCAGAGATGAGGACTGACTTATCTGGACTGAGCCAGAGGTTGGCAGCTTGAGACATTCCTATCTATGACTTATCTTTGTTATGTTCTCCATCTATGATACATGGAGCATGGTGTTATCCAGTGTAGAAGGAAATGGAATGGCTTAATTGTATAAGCTCTTACCTCCAGGACTTCAGGATCCCCACAAGGGGCTGAGCAAGGGTCTTTTGGACCCTGATACTAGTCACTGCTTTGCATTGGCCTGCAGTAGAGTTGGTAGCATGAACCTAAGACTGAAGACATCTTGGGATTTGAATAGATGGTGTACGAGATGTGGAGGGAACTGGAGGAGGAAGAGGAAGGTGAGATAAAAGGCCGGAAACCAGAAATTGGGCACATTTTTCTTCTAGATAGAGGTAGGTACTCAGTTTACCCTCTCCTCTGAATCTTGGAAGGTGTGACAATGTGGAAGAAGGGATAGCAAAATCAGATTTAGCTATGTGAATCTCAGAATTGGGGAGGAATATTGAATACTTGGTCACGGGAAGAAACTTTGTATTCATTTGGTGTTGAAACAGTGTGGAAGAGGGCTTTCTGAGAAACCTCTCTTCTCCATGGACCTTGCTTTCAGATGTGGACTTTGTGACTGCACTCTGCTCCCAAGTGGTATATGAGGGGCTAGTAGATGACACCTTCCGAATCAAGTGTGGTAAGTGCTGTTTCCTACAGTGATAGGTTTCTGGGACATCTCAGGAGCCTTAGACAGCTGCTAGTTTTCAGAACAACACTAAATAACATCTCTGGCAGTCCCTGTTCAATGAAGAATTAGAGCAGAAAGGTAATTTTTAAAATAATATTTTATTTTTCCCCCAATTACGTGTGATAATAAATTTTAACATTCTTTAATAACTTTAAGTTCCAAATTCTCTCTCTTCCTCTCCTCTCTTCAAGATTATAAGCAATCATATATAGGCTATATGTTTGCAATCATGTAAAACATTGCCATATTAGTCATTTTGTGGAAGAAAACTTGAACCTCTCTCCCTCCCCCCAAAAAAAGAAAGTGAAGAATAATATGCTCCAGTTTGCATTCAGACTCCATCAGTTGCTTCTCTGGAGAGGGATAGCATTTTTCATCATGAGTCCTTTGGATCATTGTATTACTGAGAATAGTAGATCATTCACAGTTGATCATTGTATATGCAGTGTTCTCCTGCTTCTCACTTCAGTTTACATTAGTTCATGTAAGTCTTTCAAGGTTTTTCTGAAGTCTGTCTGCTCATCATTTCTTATAGTACAATAGTATTCCATTAAAATGACACACCACAGCTTGTTCAGCCATTCCCCAACTGATGGGCATCCCCTCAATTTCCAATTCTTAGCCACCACAGAAAGAGCTGCTATAAATATGTTTGTACAAGTAGGTCCTTTAAGAAGGGGTGATTTTTAAAGTCAGTGGAAGTGCTAGTGACTTGCCTTTTACTTCCATAGGGAGTGTGGATTTTGGTCCAGATGTCACATCCTCTGACAAGAGCCTCAAAGTGCTGCTTAATGCCCAGGATAAGGTTAGAGTGTGTTTCTTAGGGAATTGGGACACTGCCTGAATTCAAGAGCTCTGGGATAGGGGCTATGTCCATGTCAAACAGGAGTAACACAGTGTCTAACATATAGGAGATATTCAACAAATATCTGTTGATTGTTAGATACCACTTGAGCTCACTGCATTTTTCCATTGGATAAGATGAGCATTGATGTTATACGTAGGGGTGGACATTGTGACTCTTGATAAAATTGGGTAGGAGAATCAGAGTACGAGATGTGGTTCTGTGGTCCTGACCTAGTTCTGGCTTCTCCACAGGTGTTTAATGAGATTCGTAATGAGCATTTCTCCAATGTCTTTGGCTTCCTGAGCCAGAAGGCCCGGAACCTGCAGGCACAGTATGATGTAAGGCCCCAGTCTCTAATCCCTCCCCAAAGTCACCCCCTAAAGCTACTTCTCTTATTTACATTAATGATTTTATTACATGACTCCCCCATCCTCACTGCAAGCATTATGATGTAATGGAAGGAGTACTGACCTAGAAGTCAAAAAATCTAAATTCTTTTTTTTTTTTTTTTTTTACAACAGTTTGTCTTTTTATTGAGCACCTTAACAAATTATGTCTCAACAGCAAATTTCCAAAACGGGTACAAGTGTTTTTTCCTCTGCTGTTTTTTGGTCTTCAGGCTTTCCTCATGCTTATTAAGCTTGTGGCGCATGGCACCGGTCTTCTTGAGCCTAAGGTCCAGAGGCTTGTATTTCTTGCCCTTACAGAATTTCCTGAGGTTCTCTTTCTGTGTCTGGTTGATGACAGTCAGGACTTGGGCAATAGATTTTCGGACAACTCGGATCTTAGATAACTTGGATGCAGCTCCTCCAGTGACCTTGGCCACTCTCAATTGGGAAAGTTCCACCTTTAAATCATCTAACTGTTTGAGTAGCTCCTCCTTCTTCTTCCCACGAAGATCCCTGGCCTTGATTTTTGCCATGATCGCAGATAACACATTCCGCCACTGGCTCCGAGAGGAAAGAGCAAAAGATCTAAATTCTAATCTTAGTGTTGCTACTGAGACAGTATATGGTCATTCTCTGTTCTTAAGTTTCTTCATTTGTTAATGAGGAGGTTAGATTAAATAGTAACTAAATTTTTTCACTTTCTAACGTTCTGTGATGCTGTGATTCTAAAGTAGAGGAAATGAAAAGAAGCGTAGGAGTTGCCCTATTTACAGTAGAGTAGGAAGATTGTCACTGATTTGAGCCTCTCCCCAGCGTCGTCGTGGTATGGACATCAAGCAGATGAAGAACTTTGTCTCTCAGGAGCTCAAGGGGCTGAAGCAAGAGCACCGATTGCTGAGTTTACGTAGGTTCCAGATAAGATGAATACAGAAGAACTGTAAGGGGAAGGGGATTGAGGGGTTTATTTGGGCTAAAAGGAAAAGTGGTTCCAAGTGTTGTCTCAGAACTGTACCTTTCTGAGTATAAAAAAAAGTGCTATTCTGATTTTAGGAATGATCTAAATCCCAGTTTGTCCTTTATATAGATATTGGGGCCTGTGAGTCTATCATGAAAAAGAAAACCAAGCAAGATTTCCAGGAGCTGATCAAGACAGAACATGGTGACTAATATTCTTGCTAGTCTGCTTTTCCTTCTTCTGCTATCATAATGTCTCTTTCTCATAACTTACTACCTTCTCCGGAGTCTCTGGCTCTTTTGTCGTCCTTGTCTGGGTTGGCTCTTCTCAGCATCGGGCAGTCACAGAGGGAACTGTACAAGTGTAACAGGTACGATTTCCCTAAACCCAAAGTAATACTCTCCAATTCCTCCTAGCACTGCTAGAAGGGTTCAACATCCGTGAGAGCACGAGCTATATTGAGGAGCACATTGACCGACAGGTGAGTCCAGGAGGCAAGGCAGCAAGAAGTTGTCTTTTAGAAGTATGGTCTATCAGAGGCAGAAAGGAATGGAGAAAAGCATTTAAGCTATGGGGTTTCAGTTCTCATTGAGTGCTTGTTTTGCCTTGTAGGTTTCACCTATTGAAAGCCTCCGTCTCATGTGTCTCCTGTCCATCACTGAGAATGGTGAGTAATCCCAAGGATCAGAAATAATAGTTTGGTAAAAGAGGAAGATTTTTGAAAGATAGATATTAATACCCTAGCAAATAAGATACAAAACATCAGTCCAACAGTGGAACCACAACTCAGTGATAGGAGATCTCTGGCTCTGATGTATCCTTCAGTGCACTAGTACAAATCTCACTGTTACCTACCCACACCTTCACATCCTATATAACTCTTACCAGTGGCTTCCCATAAATTCTCCATAAGAGATCCATCCTGTTTGTTGCTGGAGATCTTCCTCTAGGTCTTTTACCATCAACTGGGTACCAGAATAACACTCAGGCTTTGAATCTGTTATCCCTTCTTCTCCAGACATGACCGGTCCCCCTTCCTTTCCCATTCATAACTAGATTTATGGAGGAGGCACAGAAAAACATATTGTTCTATAATTGCAATTGGGTTTTCCTTGGTAATTCAAAGTCTTGGTAGTAAATGCAACTTTTAGGATCATCTGGTCAGTCCCTTTGTCCCAGAGTGCTATATCTTAGCCACTGAAAGATAATAATGGTAAAATTGTGGGTCTGAAATGGGAATTTTGGCAGTCATCTCATCTATGCTCTCACTTCCAGCAGGGTTTTATAGAAAAATATATCCCAGAAAAAGTGAAAAAACGAACACGTTTCATAAGGATTTTGATGAGGGGAGATTCTATAACTTCGTGGTGTTTCGTTCCAATATCTACCTCAGCCAGTAAATTCCTAATGATGTTTGCTCTAAGTCACTTTTCCTACATTTGAATCTGATTTTCTCTTATGTCCGTATGGACTGGAAACAACTAACACTGTTCTTAAGAGCGCACTTTAATAATCCAATTCAACAAATAATAATTTGCTTATTCCCTTCTATGGGCTAGGCACTTGCAGATCATAATCAAATGGTCTTCATAGTCTCTTACATTTATAGAGTACTTGACCATTTTAAGGTACTTTTTTGTGTAGTTTATTATTAATTGTAAGGTTGGAATGGCTATCAGGAGGCCATTTGTCTGAAGCAGGAGTGTACCTCAGTCAGGTCAGACAAAAGGTTGTTAATCTTGTTCTTACAGATTTCGAAGAAAAAAATTCTTCAGCTTCCATTCTCCTGGCCGTTTTCCCTTCCTCCTCCCCTCCCCACCTCCCCACCTCCATTCCTGCCCTAATAATTATAAGACTTTTGGTTTAGAGCTAGAAGAGATTTTAGTGGCTGTCTGGAGAAACTTCCTCAGATGGAGCAAATGAGGTACAGAGAGCTTATGTGATTTGCCCAGGGTCTTTCTCAAGGCTGGGGAATCTCTGAGGCAAGATGTAAACACAAGTCTTTCTGATTCCAAGTCCTAGCACTCTTATCAACTCTGCCATCTAGTATCATCGGTTTTACTATTCCTTATTCAGCTCCATTATGGTTTAGTATTCTGCATGCTGGCTGCTTTCATTAGTCCCATAGAAGAAAAGCTTCATCTTTCAAGAGAAAGGATTAGTTAAGCAATCCTAGATTTGAAAATTAGTTAATAACTTATAAATACAATACAGTGTTAATAATGATATATCGAATTTTCTTTTCTTGGCTTAAGATGAGTTGGTAGGCTATGTATTACAGGACCCTTCAGTTGAAGCAGTTTATTAACTTACACTATCTCCTCTGTCCACAGGTTTGGTGCCCAAAGATTACCGCTCTCTGAAAACCCAGTATCTTCAGGTGAAGACTAGAATAGAACTTTGAAAGACTGGGGGAAGGAGGTGTTGGTATGAACTTTTGAAGACAGTTAGTTGAAGGGACCCTGTCTTGTTTCTCTCTATAGTCTTGCTCTCTGCAGATGTGATAAAGTTCCTGGTCCAGTTCTCCCTGTCTAACATACTTGAAATGAGTCTGTAGAGCTGGCCTTTTAAGTGACTCAAGACTCATTAGGCATTTCTGTTCATACCATTTAACTGTCATGATTTGTGCTCAGCACTGAGAGAACTTACTCTGTCTGACCCCTTACAAATTTCTTAACCCTTGGAGACTGCAGCACTCCCTGGCTTTAGTAGGGTGGTAATAGGAATTTCTTTCAAGTACTGCTTTACTTATAAACTTCTGTGGTATTCCGATTTTTGGCCAACCTTTACTTTTCTTCGTTTTTTACCATTCATAGTTCTTGTGCCATGTACTTGACACCTGATTATATTCAATTTCTTCCTATCTTGTATCCTTTTTTGTTTTCATGAATGAAAGTCACATCTCTGAAAAAGCTTGAGGGCAGGTACCTGGGCACACAAAGTAAAGTGAAAGAAGTTCTTCTTTGTGCCTAGAAATAAATCTTTTCAGTAAATACTGGTTGGATTGCATTTCTTTCAGAGCTATGGGCCTGAGCACCTGCTGACCTTCTCTAATCTGCGTCGGACAGGGCTGCTAACAGAGCAGGTTCCAGGAGATACTCTTACTGCAGTAGAAAGTAAAGTCAGCAAATTGGTGACTGATAAAGCTGCAGGTGAGCACAGGAGCAGTGGTGATCACAGCTATCTGATTGTTTGGTTTCTTCATTTCTTAGCATACCAGAGCAGACTGGCCAGTCTGAGTGTTGTCTGGAGAATGAACTGAGGAAGAAAAAGGTGATAGTATTGTATCCATGGCCTGGGCTTTGTGATCATACCCATCTCATTAAGATTGTTTTGTGGGAAGCAGAAGTTGGGGAAAAGGGTAGAAAGGAGGTCTGATACCCAGGAAGGTGATAGTTCTGTTGTCCTCTGCCCTGGTGAGATCATTCCTAAGGTTCTTTTTAATTCTGAGACTCTAATTTTTTTGTCATTTCTTCCTTGTGAGCTGCAAGGGCTCCTTCAGAAGTGACCAGTTCTGCTTTCTGGGGAGATGCAGTTTCTTCAGCCATTGAATTTAACATAACATCCTTGTTGTTTGAATTATCCATGGCAGTGTTCCTAATCTGGGAATACTGGATGGGACCTACCTTGTATTTCTTCTCCAGGAAAAATCACTGATGCTTTCAGTTCTTTGGCTAAGAGAAGCAATTTTCGTGGCATCAGCAAAAAGTTGGGCTTGGTATGTCAGTTGGGTCTGGATCCTTGGGTGGTAGGGAAGAACAGGCCTATAAAGCAGTATTTCTAACACACCTACATTCTAGTATAATCTAAATTCTTTATTATAAACCACTCAGTCCTCTACAGCTCAGCACCATAGAGAGCTGGGGTGGGGAGCAGGGCAGAGAATGGGATGAGGAACGGGTTTTATTATTTAGGGAGAGAGACCAGGAGTAGGGAAAAGGGTAGGTAAGAGTTGATAAGGGGGAAGAGGGGGTGGTGGTTTCTAAGTTTTATGAAGTAAAATTCTTCAGTAACAAAAAAGCTTTATGGGCTGATCTAAATTGCCTTAGAAGGGCAATTAGGGAATACTGATCTAGAGCATTTTGCATTTAATAAGATATTTTGCAGTCTTTTTCATTACCATATCTCCCTGTGAGGTAGCTTCATTTTAGCTTAACTTCAGGGATAAAAGAATAAGATGTGCAAAAAACCATAAATGATTCATTCAAGATTATTGAGCAAGAGAGAGGAGCTAGGAAACAAAAACTGAATTTATAATGCCTGAGCCTCCAGGCTGTTGTTCAGTCACTGAGCCATACATTTGATTTTTTCTCCTCTGCTGGATAAGTGCTTATATCTTTTAAAGAGTAGTGGCACCCAGCTGGTATTCCATAACACCCCTGGGTAATGTAGATGCATGTTCTCCTTTCCCAAGGAGGTCGAACTGTGCTGAGGAATCTCTTAAGCATTACTTGCATCGGTCCCCTTTCCAGCAAGCACAGGGGTAACTACTCTAGAGACTTGTAAAGGCAGTATGGTATGATAAAAAGAGATCTCACTCTGGAGCCAAAGGTCTGGGTTTATATCCCACCTCTGATACTCACTGCCTGTGTGCCTGGGCCGTAGTTTGCTCATCTATAAAATAAGGGAGTTGGACTTGATGGCCTTTGAGTTCTCTTCTGGCTTTAGATTTGTCATCTCAAGCAGCTATTCCGTACCAAACATGTAGTTGCCGTGAGCATTTATGCTAGCGAGGAGGGAACATAATAACTTTAGGGTATTGTCTGTAACAAAAGTTAACAGCCAATCAAGAGAAAGTCTTCGTTAGGTTCCCAGTAATGGGCTACAATGTAGTTTATAGGTAGTCCTGGCCCAGGAACTTAACCAATGTATACACTCATTTTTAGACCGTGACTAGCCCTGGAATAAAAGTATTGCCCAGTTTCTGTCTTTGGTTAGCGATGTGGCCCTCGTAGGCTTCCAGAATGAACCAAACATCCTTTCCTGGGGCCCCCAAAGCAGCACAGGGAGGGCATAGGCTGAGTTGCCGGTCGCCTGATGTGCCGCTACATGCCCAGTGTAGATTCCACGTGGGGACAGTGAGTATGATTTGAAAGTGCCGCGGGATATGGCGTATGTCTTCAGCGGTGCCTACACACCCCTCAGCTGCCGCGTCATTGAACAGGTGAGACCGGGTCTCCTTTCTGCTCTCCAGTATTTTATCTTTCTGCCGTTTCTCATCCCTTTTGGTTTTGTTATTTGTTTTTGGCAGGGCAGTTGGGGTTAAGTGACTTGCCCAAGGACACACAGCTAGTACATGTGTCAAGTGTCTGAGGCCGGATTTGAACTCAGGTCCTTCTGACTCCAGGGCTGGTGCTGTACTCACTGCGCCACCTAGCTGCCCCTTCTCACCCCTTTTGCTATTTGATTCCTTCCGAGCTCCCTACCCATCACCAGTCATTTGGTTTCTAGCAGACGCACAAAAGTCTTGAAGGCAAGCTTTCTTGATCTTGCTAACTAAAATTTAACCTCAAACCTCACTAGGTATTAGAGCGAAAGAGCTGGCTGGGCCTTGAGGAAGTTGTTCGGTTACTCAATGGCAATGAATTTGCAGTCACAGGTAAGGAGAATGTAGAAGTAGATGGTAGACTGAATAGAAACGAGAGCAATATAGGGTACTGGGACATAATAAAAAATATGAGACTGAGCTACTTTGTCTCCTTACAGACACGATACCTGAAGAAAATGCCCCTAGTGATTCCCTGCGTCTTGTCCTTGTGGTTTTTCTGGGTGGATGCACCTTCTCTGAGATCTCAGCTCTCCGGTTCTTGGGCAGAGAGAGAGGTAAGAAACCTCTTGAAATAAAAACAAAGTTGATGGGTAGTTGAGGGAAATTGGTCCATTAAAAAAAAATTCCTACCACTAACCTCTGGATATAATATCATTTGGAAGCAGTGAGTTATAAACAAAATAACTGTGCGGAAGAGCAAGGTCATTGCCTTTTAGTCAGGTACACCAGGGTGACTTGTTTCGGTGAGAGTGGGGAATAATTAAGGACAGATTGCTGTACCCCCTTAGCTTTACCAGGGCATGGTTAATTGTCATATGTCAAAAAAATAAATTGCCCAGCGTCCGATGGACATCTTTGGAGTTGGATGGTATCTGTGCCAGCCTTCCAGTAGCACCACCTGGGCCTAAGAGCATGCTCTCCCCTGCTTTTATCTCCTCAGGTTATAGATTCATTTTCTTGACAACGGCCGTGACAAATAGTGCTCGGCTCATGGAGGCCATGAGCGAGGTGAAAACATGAAGCCTCTCCGGAGGCTGACGCTTGAGATACAGCCATGGGAGCATCCGGCAAATAGCACCCTAAGGACAAGGGAAGCTTGAAAGCTTTGAGGGGCGAAGATGAGTGAGCCCAGCCAGGAAAATCCCATTTCTTGGGCTCACTAGGAGTCTTCGCAGGAGTCCAAGGTCTAGACTTAGCATTCCTCTTGAGTTGTTCTTCCCAGGACATTTCCACCTCTATGTGGGACACGCCAGTGTACTCAAGATCTGTGGGGGAAAGTTGTCCTTTGGCAAATCATTGTCCTTGCAAATAAATATTGTGCTTTCAGTCACTCAGCAAGCATTTATTAAGCGCCTACTGTGTGCTAGGCACTGTACTGGGCACAGGGAATACAAATTCAAAAACACTGAATGGAGCTTAAATTCTAATGAGGAAGACCGGGAGCACATGTGTAAGTACACGCAGAATAGATATAAAGAGAATAGATACAAATACAAGGTAGTTTAGGAGGAATTCCCCCCCGCTAGCAGTTAAGGGGAACCAAAAAAGTCTTCACAAAATCAGCCCTTGAGCTGCTTCTTGAAGGAAGAGATGGTGAGTGGGGCCTGGAGAAGGGAGTGTCAGGTGATAGGAAAAAAAGGCAATTTGGTCTGTGATGGGAGGTTGAGGTCAGGTTGCGAAGGGCTTTCAAAGCTAAACAAAGGTGTTTCTTTTTTCTTAGAGGCAATAAGGAGTTCCTGGATTTGATCAAAAAGAGTGTAACATGGTCAGATCTGCGTTGAAGGAAATCACTTTGGGAGCAGTGTGTAGGATGGGGAGACCAGTCAAGAGGCTGTGGCAACCATTCTAGCCATATGAAGGCCACTCCTCCTTAATGGAAGGGCAGGCCAAAGTGGAGCAGAGCAACTTATAATGGGAAGAGCTTGACGGAGCATACAGCACCGTTCACACATGTTCATCTTCGCTCTGCAACAGTCCTCTTGGAAGTGCAAATTTCATTTTCCCTGCATAGTAGATGAGAAAACAGGCCCAGGGAGGTTAGGTGACTTGTAAATGGCAGAACTTAGTCTCAAAGCCATATCTTCTTTTTTATTTCACCAAAATGAACATTTCCATTTCCATTGTTGGATAGAGAAGGGAAAGGATTATACCTGAAACTATGACTGTCTATTAAGTAGCTTAATAAATTTTTTCTGAGCAGTCTTGATTGTGATTCCTTCTGGCCTTCCGCCTAGATCCTCTCGACTCTCTCTCCTGCACTTTATTTTTACTCCTGCACTTTCTTTTTCCCAAGTCCCTTTTTCATTATACCAGACCTTAACACAATGCTGGGACAGTTCTAGAGCTGCCCCAGGGGCATGGGTCAGAACCAGAAACAGCCCGCTTGGGGAGTATTCTTTAGATTGAGACTACATCTTGGAATGGGAAACAAATTTCAATTAAATTTGGCAAAGTAGAAGAGGTTAGAGAGACACAGGCACTGAAATAATATCGTTTACAGAACAACTAGTTAATATCAAATGCCAGTATAAAGAAAACCAGGCTCATGGCCTCAAGGAATTTGTTGCTTGAAAATTCCTACAAGTTATTGTGAACTTGACAAACTGAATAAAATGATCATTTTTGTATATGTTGTATAATGGAAAGAAGGGATTGTACATGACAATCTCCTAGGTAGAGCTGGCTTTTCTAGGTAGGTAATAAATTCATAAAATGATCATTTTTGTATATATTGTAGAATGGAAAGAAGGGATTGTACATGACAGTCTCCTAGGTAGAGCTGGCTTTTCTAGGTAGGTAATAAATTCATCATGTAACACTCAAAACTCTTGCTTGTTTGTGATTTCTTCTGGCCTGTGTTTGTTGTAATGATTATTAACATTTTTAATGATCTGCCATATTCTGATGTGAAGATAGGGAAGGTCTGAAGGCATAAAAAGGAAAAACATGGTCTTGACTCTGAGATTTTCTTTTCAAATGGTATATAAAAATAAACCAGGAGCGGGGTTACATTTAATTTCTTCCTCTCCTATAATCAGTGCCACCAAGTTCAATCCATCTTTCCTTCAGAATGTATTTGATTTTTGTTCTTCTTGTTCTCACCTTGGTCCAGGCCGTCACTGTCTGAAGCCTGAATTACTAAGAGCCTCTCACCAGCACAAACTCAGCTTAGCTAGGTGTTTTCTTGTCTTTCCATTACAAGTCTTCCATTTCAGCTGTTTGAGCCTTTCCTATTCCCCACCACAACTTGATATATTTTCTCTCCAGCTCTGCAAACCCTATCCATCCTTCCAGACCTAACTAAAGTCCTATCTCTTCTATGAAGTCTTCTCTAGATACTTTGACCCATGAAGCTTAGTGTCTGCATATAGAAATATAAAATTTCCAGTAATATTTATGCCACTAGAGAGAAAAACTTTGGGAGAAAGGAAGGAAGCTTTTGGAAAAAGTTGAAATCTACATCAGATTTATTTTTGTATTCTTTATGGATCTTTGTGGATTATTATGGCTCTATTAGGAACACGAAAGTATCTTGAACAATTTGGTTTGCTCATAAAATTATGTTCCACATATTTACAGATGTAAAGTCTCCAAAATTTTTTTTCTTTTTTAAAAAATTTATTTAATATATTTAGTTTTCAGCATCGATTTTCACAAGAGTTTGAATTACAAATTTTCTCCCCATTTCTACCCTCCTGCCCACTCCAAGATGGCATATATTCTGGTTGCCCCGTTCCCCAGTCAGCCCTCCCTTCTGTCACCCCTCTCCCCTCCCATCCCCTTTTCCCTTACTTTCTTGTAGGGCAAGATAAATTTCTATGCCCCATTGCCTGTGTATCTTATTTCCTAGTTGCATGCAAAAACTTTTCAAAAATTGTTTTGTAAAACCAGGAGAGTCATCCAAAAAAAGTTGCCTCCCCTTCCCCTGTCCCCATTTTTGGTATATCTTTTTCCCTAAGTAGGCCTATCTCATTTCAACACAATCATTGATCAACCAGCAAGTATCTATGGGACATCTCTTATGTATGAATGAATAAATGAATATTTACTAAGTATTTGCTGTGGGTAAAACAGTGAGCCGAAGATCCAAGGATACAAGCAGAAAACAAGATAGTTCCTGATCTCATGAAATTCATGATTTAACAGTGAGAGACAACATATGTAGGCAGTTCCAACAAGTAAGTAAAAAAAGTCCTTAATGGTAGCAGCAAAGCAGATAGTAACGTCTTTTCCATCGATTAAACCGAATACATTTCTGACTTTGAAACACCGACACAGCTGAGGGCTTTGGTGGTGAGAACTTCCTTTTCTTACTCTCCAGTAGCTGCTGAGGAGGAAGTTAGTACTGCAGCATTTGGACAGGCAGTTGCTAGGTGGAACATCCACAAGGATTGTTCTCCTGGCATGGAAGAAGAAACAGTAGACATGACCTCTGTCTGCCCTCAGAGAGCTTCAAGTTGAGTAACTGGGACAAAATAATATACAGAACATTTAGGGAAAAATCAAGTGCCAACATGTATGGTGCCGATTATAAATGGAATGGGAATTCACAGAAGGAAGAGACTAATGTGGTCTGTAAATGAAGGCTGAGTATCTGACAACCTACAGGGATAATGATTAATGAATGCTCTGGAAATAAAACACTTTAACAGTAATTCATTAAAAACTTTTTAATCTCACAAAGCAGTATCACATATAACAGGGTTCCACTAAGCCAAGCGCATGCCTATCGACACAGTACAAAGATGCCCCTTTTTGTCCTTTAATAGCTGAAGGTAATGACTGTCATTTGTCTTTGCTGACTCTGCCTTCTATTTGTACTCTCCTTTCACCATTATGGTTCATAGAGGCCATCAGTTCATAGAATTCTTCCCAGATTTTTCTAAAACCATCCTCTTGACCAAAAATGACGATCTTTTATAACACAACGGTGTTCCATCACATTCATATCCCGTAACTTGTTCGGCCATTCCCTAGTTTCAGCATCCCCTCGGTTTTCAATTCTTTGCCACTGCAAATAAAGCTGCTAGGTGTTTTTGCACATATGAGTCCTTTAGAGAAAATTTCATAACAATTAGGGTTGTCCAAAAGTGGAAGTGAATGCCGCAGAGGTGGTAGGTTTCCTCTTGTTGGAGGTCTTAAAGTAAAGGCCAAATGACTACTTGTTGAATGTATCATTGGGAAGAACTCTTTTTAGGTATGGATTAGTCTACATGGCCACTTTGGTCCTTGCCAACTCTAAAATTCTGGGTTCTTATGCTGTGTTTGCATTTTAAATGTTCTATTTCAAATTGTGGGACGAAAAAGTGTTTTTAGGCACCAGCAAGTAGGTAAAAAGAAACTGTTTTGGACTGGGGGGCTCATGAACTCACTATGGAGTTAGACTACTGCACAGGGCAAAACCTGATTGAGTACTATGGTGATGGGGAGTCAAGAGGAGAGAATTATCTCTCCCAGCTTATTGATGTCAGACACAGCACAAACACCAGATTGACCCAGACTCTGCCATGTCTAAATTAAAATTCCTGACTTTTTTTTCTTTGAGGGGAGAAGGCAGGGCAATTGAGGTCAAGTCACTTGTCCAAGGTTGCATAGCTAAGAACATGTGTCAAGTGTCTGAGGCCAGATTTGAACTCAGCTCTTCCTGACTCCAGGGCCGGTGCTCTACTCAGTGTGCCATCTAGCTGCCCCTAGTCTTCCTGACTGTAGGCCCAGCACTCTATCCACTTCACCAGGTGTAAAAACAAAAAGATTTCTATGAGCAAATGTAGTTGCCTGGGCTTTGCATATTTAGCCTTTCAAAGTGAAGCACAGCATGAGGTTAGGTACAGCTGGTGAAAAAATATTCAGCAAATGAATATTATAGAACAATTCTGTGGCATTTTAAGAATTTCCTTCTAACAGTATCCAGCTCCTAAGAAGCTAGGTAATGATAATGGAGCAGCTGTATTTCTCCAAGCCTTTCAAATCTTTATCCTATTAGGAACCAATTTAAATCAATTAGATCAAGTTAATTGTTCTTGCATGTGTTCTAAAGCTGAAGGTTCCCTTAAAAACTTTTAGTGATTGAAAAATGTCACAGAGTTTTCAAAGGCATCACACAGAGGCATTGCATGGTTTTTTTTTTTGTTATTTCATAACTTTATTCCATACTTATAACAATACAATAAACTGCCTGGTGGTACAGAAAATTTCTCCTACAATCACAAAATATACACTTAAAAGTTCCTCTCCAGGAAAAATGGGCCTCTATCTCTGTCATCCTTCAGCTTTATCTTGACCTTAATTTTTTTTTAAATACAGGAGCAATTTCATGAATCAGTCATCTGGGTGTCCAATCTTTGTCCCTCATCTCTTAATTAAAACATAGACTATGCTGTGATGAAAATGTTTGGTATTTTCCATTCCACCTATAATCTATTACAAAAGTGTTATTCTGCAAGCATTTAGGTAAGAAAAAAGGTAAACAACAAAACCCACAATTTTTCTTTAAAAAATCCAAGCTCATAATAAGGGCATTTGTTAGTCAGTAAGTAGCAAGTGAACAAAGATTCACAATGGCCACTTTTTCTTCTAATTAACAAATACTTTTTAAAATCAGTAGCACAATATGGAGTAAGTAGGTTTTAAAACCCCCTCAGCTTCTTACAGTAAGCACTTTTGATGTTATAACTAATTACTAAAGTGTTATGACACACAGAATTCTAACCAGTGAATGTAAATCATCTTTATAGAAGGTTATTTTTTGTTCCTAGTATTTGTGAGGAATTGAGATATTGTCACTATCCAAATCCTCTAGTGTATTAAAAAATGGCAGTAGTTACTGTCCATCCATTTCAGCTCCTTTGTAGGGCTTTTTACAGTAGATTCTTAGGTATAGTTCTCAATCACGGAAACACAGCAAAGACATATCTGAATACAAAATGCCCAAATTTTTTTGTCTGCTTTAAAAATACGGTCAACATACCATTTATTTGTTATTAGTACAACAGTAATTTTGTGCTGAGAATTACAAACCATAGACTCTAGGTGTTTTACTTCACAAAGAGAGTCTAATAACAGTTGAAAATATTAATACATTTCTTAAAAAAACTCACAGCAATTTGTTATTAAGCTGAAACTACTACAAAAGGAACAAATGACGATAAATGCACTAAAATATTTTAGCCAAGAGTAGTCTGAATTTCAGTTTACTAATGTTTCCGTATTTTATGTCATATATTATATGAAGCTAGCACGTACAAGAAATCAAAAAATAAATCACCTTGAAACCTCAACTGCATATTCTAGGAATACAAGCTACAGAATAAAAAAATGTTTGCACACAGTAGTTAGCTGAGAAAAACTTCACCTCTTGGCTTGTAAAAAAACGTATTCCAGAATTCACTCTACGTGATTAACAAAACCTTTAACTATTCCGTGTAGCAGGTATTTGGTTTTCCCCTTCTATTTCTTCTACCCCTGCTTGGGTCATAAGGTCTGCGATGTTTTTCTCCAGATCACCAGTGCAACTGCTCATATCATCAGTTCGGCCAGTTATCTGGTCTGACATGGTCTGAAACTTGTTCTGCATCTGCTGGAGAAGCGTCTGAACCACAGCGGTCAGGGCCTGTACAGTTTTGGGGTCTGTTTCCGCCATAGCGCCGACTCCCGATTGCACTCAGCTTCCCAATTCGTCTCTAAGGCCGATGTGCCGAGGCATTGCATGTTTTCTCAAAGAGTGAATGAAGACGGGCATAAACATAGCAATTTTTTAAACTAGTTCTATCATTTTTTTTGTTCCATTAGAACCATAGGGTTACTTTGCTAGAGCAGCCTTATTTTTATGATTGGGTGACTGTAGAGCTTTTTCTGAGGAAGCAACATTAGTATCTTTATGCAGTATATAATGTATAATGACATATAGATCATATTAGAATTTATATACTGTATTACTTTTAATTATTATATGTAATTTTTTAATGTCAAATGTTATGCATTATATATTATATACATATGCCATTTTCTTGCCTATCAGAACCTACCTGCCAGATCTTATTTAGAACATAAAATACTATTAAAGATTTTTTTCAATTTTTAAAAATAGCATTTTATTTTTTTCCAATAACATGTAAAGAATTTTATTTTTTAAATTATTTTATATTTATTTTTTAAATAAAATTTTGAGTTCCAAATTTTCTCCCTCCTTTCCCTTCCCCTTCCCTAATACAATAAGCAATTTGATATAGGTTACATATGTGCAATTATGTAAAACATTTCCATATTCATCATGTTGTGAAAGAAGAAACAGAACAAAAGGAAAAAAAACCACACAAAAAAGTGAAAATAGTATGTTTCAGTCCGCATGGAGACTTCATCAGTTTTGTTTTTTTCTGGATGGGGATAGTATTTTCCATCACGAGTCTTTTGGAATTGCCTTGGATCATTGTATTGCTGAGAAGAGCTAAGTCAATCACAGTTGAACATTGCACAAAGTCTCTGTTACTGTGTACAATGTTCTCCTGGTTCTGCTCACAAAGAGAATCCTTGAAAAAGTCCATCATGCAAGCGCCCTATAGGATTTTCAGTATCATCATGTTAATAAAGATGCAACTTGAAAACGTGTTTGGGCCCAGAATTCTGTTCTAAATTAAATAATAAGCAGGACGCGTATAAAATTATGGTTCTGTGTTATGTCAGCAGCTGTTCAATTTTTGATGATAATGAAGAATTTGTAGTCTTTGGAGTAAGTTTTGCCCCTCACAGTACAAATTTTTGAAATGCTACACTATCCCTTAGCCCATCAACAAATTTGATAGGAGAATGAGTTCGGTTGAGGCAAAAAGAGAAGAAAATATTTTGAATGCTGCTGCCAGATTAATCAAGAGTTTATTAAATGCCTCTTAGACTACAAGTGATCTGCTGTGCTTTAGGGATACAGATAGGAAAATGGACAGTCCCTGTTTTTAACATTCAGTGGTGGGGCTGGAGTGGAAAGAAGACAGACACTGATTAGAAGGAGCAGCTTTTTAACTTCCGAACAAAACACATGTTTTTAAACTCATTATAGTTCTAATTGAACAAAAAGAATGGTAGAACTAGTAAAAAAAAAATTGCCATGTCCACGCACATGTCTTTATTCTTTGAAGAATCATACAATGCCTGTTAAATATGTGATGCCTTTGATTCAATCACTACAAGTTTTATTTTAAGGGAACCTGCAGCTTTAGCACACATGCAAAAACAAATGACCTCAATCTGATTCTGTTTAAACTGGCACACAGACAAAATCATTTAAGAGGAGGCTGCTTTGGCCTTTGATTCGATGGTTTATTTTGAAGAAAGCAATCATGCAACACTGTCCCAAAACTAGATATTCTTCACTCCAATTGTATAGGAAAGGTAGAAATCAAACACATCGAAAACTTCTTTTTAAGAAAGCAAATTTGAGGACATAACCTAATTTCAGAACACTTACATATGTAGTATAGTAACTGACATTCGTGCACTATTTAGGCAGAGAACTGTGAGGTACATTTAATTCTGCACGTGAATGATTAGTTTTCTGGAATAATAATTTAGGCAGAAGAACTCTTTCCTGAAGATGAACATTTCAGGGATAAATGGAGTCGCTCGACGACGTCTCCAGTAAGTTCAGGCATTGCTGGTGAACACTAAATATTAGTTTAATGAATATCCGACACCTCTGGCCCACCTAACACCCCTCTCCTGTAATGAACAAGAATTGCGCACATGCTCTGGACCAGATTAATCCTTTCCTCTGGACACGAAAGCCGTGTTGCTTATTCTGGGACCTCTTTGCAAAGTGCATCACTGCCTCCATAAGACGGCAGGATGAGTAAGGACAGTCAGTACCAAGAAGGTCCCTGTCATTTGAGGAAACGAAGAAGAGCTTGATGGAGGGAGGTCCCTAGAGCCCCTTCGCCCATAAATCTATACCGCTAACTGCCCTTTCCCACGGCACTCAGCTCCAGTAATTCCCCAACGACCCCGCTCCCCATCCCCTCCCACGCACCAGGCTCACTGAGCTGCAGACCAGGCTTTTCCCTCTGGGACTGGGCGGGCTGTGTTTCCAGGGGAACGGGGAGAGCGTCGCGCATTGACCAATCACAGGGCGGCCCCTCCCCGCGGGCCGGTTTGAAATCCTTGCGCAGGACAAACGGTTCTAGTCGATTTCCCCGGGAGTCGGAGCCGGAGCTGTTGGTGCGGGAGCTGGCTGGTGTACGCTGCCTGAGCCAGTTTGGGGTCAGATCCGAAGCGGCGGGGGTCGCCCACTCCACCGGGACTGAGTCTGAGCCGGGGACAGGCTAGCCGCCATGAGGAGAAGGTGAGGGCGGCGTTGGGCTCCGGGCTGAGGCCTGGGGTGGGGCGTGAGGCCATTTTAGCCCCAGATCTGGGACGCTACTCCCTCTGGAAGGTGGAGAGCCCCTGGGGAGCCCAGTACTGGTCTCGACCTAGCCCCGGGGGTCGAGGAAGGGGCGGGTCTCCTAGGCTGGAGGGGTGAAGGTGGGGAGTGGCCGCCAAGGCTTGGATCCCTCCCTGGCGGGAGAGGATTGAGGAGGGTCCCTCGGGGAGAAGGGCCTGCTTCTAAGAGGTCCTTTATTTGGCCCATGACCTTTACTCTGAGGTCCTTGAGAACAGGGATTGCCTTTTTTGCTTTTCTTTCTGTCATCCGGCATTTAGCATAGTGCCAGGCACACAGTAGGCGCTTAAAAAATGCTTATCGACTTGGGGGATGCACCTAATCCAGCCCCCCCTCCCCCCCCGTAGGATTCCTGAAGGAAATGTAGCGTAAGCAGCTTTTCTGGCCCGCTGCCAAGTTTGGAGTCCGGCTCCTGAGCGCCCGGGAGAGATGCGAAGGTTCTGCTGGGCTTAGTTGTCTGGGGAATCTTGATTCGCACTTGTTCCCCGAGAAGCAGCCCGGAATCATCCCCACCCTTGTTGGTGGAGACACGCCCCTCGGGGTGAAGAGGAAAATTCCTGCAATTTGAGCTTTTTTCCCGTGGGTGTGGAGCCTAGTATGAGCCCTGGGGAAACCAAAAGCTGGCGCTCCGGTAGCCGCGGGTGAACCCAGCATGGATTAAGTGAGGCAATCAAAACTGTTTACCCTGGTTGGATAAGAGAGTGGGTGGCTAAACCGAGGAGTTTGAATACCACGTGGACTAACTGATAGGTTGTGTTCGTCCTCTACGGACCCTGAGAGACTTGGAAGCAGGGACTGCTGTCTTTTGCCTTTCTTTGCCTCCCCAGCCCTTTGGCGTAGCGCCAGGTACATATACATAGTAGGTGCTTATTGACCTACTGACCCGCCTGGTAGATTGGGCAGCCTACGCAGCTTTAATTAAGCAGTAGTGTTCCCTTTTTAGTATAGTCAGATAAGGAATACCGTCAGCTCTTTAAGGTGTGGCATCTTATATGTGCCCGCTGGGCACACCCCACTTTAAATTTCCTTGTCCAGCCCGTTTCTAGAAACAAAATGTTTGGTGTTATGGGACCAGTCTCCTGTCCTGACGCCCAGCCTGAATTAGTTGAAGCCGAAACTTAGCAGAACTTGAAATCAGGTTTTGTGTTCCTGCAATGTTAAAGTGTGTATGCTAGTTAGCTAAGGCAGTTAAAGCAGGCTACCTTGAGATGAACTAAGGTCAGTTTTTCAATCCTTAAAGTTTAACTCTGGCCGGCCTGTCATCTTCCAAATATCAATGGGCAAACAAGACCTAGGCAAAGAGAGGCAAAGTTGTTAAGTGTACTAGAAATAGCAATTCAAAATGTCCTTCCTTCCCTGTTGCTTATAGTTAAAATAATTTCACATCTGAATGGAAGCTTAGCTATAAAAAGCTGTTTTTCTTAGTGTTAGATTTTGGTATGACCCAGGCAGCTTTATGAAACATACAGTGGAAACTATTTACCTCTTCTGCTTTAGCCATATCAGTACTACCAAAAAGTGAACATAGAGGGGGAGGAGATAAAATTAGTCAAGTCTACTATAAGTTAAAAGGTCTTTCTTAAAGACTGAAACCAGTGTATAGGATCACATCAAATTTGGGTGTTACCTAGATTATTGGTATAGTGGAGAGAGTGCCGGGTTAGGGGTTTGAAAGGCAGAGATTTACATTTCACCTCTGACATTTTCTAGCTGTGTGACCCTGGGCACATAAACCACTTAACCTGTGAGCCTTTGGTAACAATCCATATCATCTAAGTCAGAGACCCTTCTATTCCCTTAGTAAAGAGGGGTCTCACACGTGGGGTTCCTTAACTGATGGCTCACACATTTCTAGAACTCAGTTGTCCGGGGGTAATTCAAAGCTTGATGTGCCAGAAGAAACAGAAGGACTGTCAGATTGATCATCTGAATGCTGATATTGACAGTGACTGTACATTATTGAAACAGGGCACAGTGATCTCAAGGCTTTATTATCTAGAGTGCATCTCCCAGGTCAGCAATTAACAAGTGATAATGTACTAAAGAGATATTACAAATAGGACAGATCACTTAAATAGATGAGTTAAAGCTTGCCTGCAGGGAGGGGAATATGACGACCTCTTGCAATCATTTCCAGGCCTGCGATTTATACTTGATATTGTAAAAAGGACCAAAAGTCTAACACTTGAGTTTTTCAGGTGTTATAACTGAATATGTATAATTTTTTCAGGAAAATATTGTAGGCAGTGTGATGTAATTGCATAAATACTGCCTCTGATTATCTGTGCAAACTAACTTCTTTAGGTTTCTCATTTCTCTCATTCCTATAATTGAGGCTTGATAGAGTCCTCTAGCTCTGTTTCTACTTAAGATTAGTCAGGATTTTAATTTAGTTTTATTTGTGGGGTTCTCATTGGAACTTATAGGTAGATATAGGGACTGGACCTGGGATCTCATCAGTATAGGAAAATCCCTGATGAGGAACCCCCTTCCACCAATACCAATCAGCATCTTTTCTGCAATTTCTAGGGCACTGACATAACATGACTCGCCAAGGATCACATAGACAGTATGATCAGGGTAGAACTTGAACCCGAGTCTTCCTGGCGTTGAAGCTATTGCTCTGTATTTTTGTGCCATGCTGCCTCTCCAGCATATACCAGAATTATGTCCATTGTAATACTTAAAGTACTTGTAATTTCATTGTTGTAAATACCCATGGGACTGTAGATTTAGAGGCATAAGGGACTTGAGAAATCTTTTAACCCAAGCCCTTCATGGAGATGAGGTAACTGAAGCCTTCTTATGTTAAATGACTTCCTCCCAAGGCCACATAGTAAGTGGCAGAGCCAGGATTCCACCCATATCCTTTGAACTGCAGTGACTGATGTAGATTGCAGCCCCTCTGTAACATAGTAAAGGTCCTTGAGAGTTGCCATGACTGCAAAAAACTTATACTCTGTGACCCATCTCATGACAGGCCTTTCCACATCTATCAGGGCTGGTCTTCAGACATCAGATCTACCTGTAATACTCAGTGGTCTTGTACAATTTAAAATGCAGGGAAGCATCTAATTGCCAAGTTTTGATAGTGAATTAATGCTCTTTTTCCCAGTTGCTACTGCTGATACTGCTAATGTTCTCTACCCCAGTTTTGGGGTTTGCTTTGAGATTCCTAGGGTTCCACCAGGTCAGTGAGGTATGGTGGAAAGAGTGATATATGTAACCAGGAGATGAAGATTCAAGTCCTGATTCTGGTACCTATTATTAGCTTTATGACCCTAGTCAAGTCACCTGATGTCTTGATTCATCTGTAAAATGTTGATAATGGTATTTGCATTCTCTACACTGCAGAGTTGTTGTAGGGAAAGCATTTTGTAAGCCTTACAGCTTTGTGTAAATGTAAGCTTTCCTTCTCAAAACCCTATCAGAGAGTTTGGGGGCTGCCATATATCCTTAAAGGTTATTCCAAATGCAGTGTAAGCTCTAGTAGATCCTAGCCGCTTAGAGAAGCTTCGAACAGAGAGGCCTGTGGACCAGTCTAGCTGAAGTAAGAGAGGCTCATCACCAGACAGTGCCATCGGATGTTCTGGCCGTACCAATTGATTAGTCTTGTCCATGACCCTTGTCAGGTCATGGAATAACTTGCATTCTGTTGGTGAACTGAATGTACTCTATACCAATGAAGTGAAATCATCCACTAAAGGATTGTAGTAAATTCCAGTGGACCAAAAAGTGTCTAGGTTCACGGACTTAAGCAGTTTTCTAGGGAAAAAATAAAAGTTATGAAGGGTTTTTAACGCCGGAGTCTTTTATATTTGATCTTGGAGGTATGAGCCATTGGAGTTGATTGGATGGGGCGATATGGTCAGACTTGCTCTTTAGGGAAATAGCTTTAGTAGCTGAGTGGAAAATGCTGGATTGGGGAGAGACTTGAGGCAAGGAGACCAACAACTGGCTATTGCAATAGTCCAGGCATGAGGTGATGAGGGCCTTCACCAGGCTGATGCCAATAGCAGAGGAGAGGAGGGGGTATACACAAGAGAATTTACAAAGGGAAAATTCACAGGCCTTGACAACAGATTGGATTTGGGCGTGAGAGACGGTGAGGAGTCAAGGATGACACCTAGATTGATACTATGGGTGACTAGGAGGATAAGGTGCCCTTGACAATAATAGGGAAGTTAGGAAAAAGGGGAAATTTGGGGGGAAAGATAATGAGTTCAGTGTCAAAGGGACATCGAGTTTGAGGTGTCTAAAAGATGGTTGGAGATATGACTGGGAGTCAAGAGAAAAGTTAAGACTTGATAAGCAAATTGAAGAATCATCAGCATCGGTTTGGATCCATGGGAGCCAATGATGTCATCAAGTGTAATAGTAGAGAGGGAGAAGAGGAGAGGGCCAAGTGAGAGCCCTGACGGGAGACACCTGTGGGTTAGAGGTGTGGCCTGGATGAAGATCCAGCCAAGGAGGCTGAGGGGCTGTCAGATGTACCTAGGAGAAGCGGGTGATTGCGAGTGACAAGAAGAGGATGAGGATTGAGAAAAGGCCCTTAGATTTAGTTGACTGTTAGTTGCTTTGGAAGGAGCATCCCAGTTGGAAGCTATTCTGTAACCGCTCAAGAGTGAGAGGAAAAGAAGTAGAGACACCTATTGTCAGTGACCTTCTCAAGTGAAGATTTTTGAGGATTGGGGAAGACACAAGCATATTTATAGATAGGTATGACAGAAACACTTCATTGGTCATGTCAGTCTGTCAATATGTCAAAAATCTAAGTGCCTACTGTGTGCCAGGCACTGTGCTAAGCTCTGGATTTATGTTGTATAGTGCTTTTCCTCTCAACTCTGACATATATAAAATCTGTATGTGATCTCTGATTGGCGTGTGTGTGTTAGCGGAATGTTTTTCTTTCAGGGTGTGGCCTGCGATGGTCAGTTTCGACTGAAATGGTATCTGTTTATTTTTTATTCTCCTCATCTTTGTGATGTATGTGCAATCCTGGTGCCACTGGTGACAGAAAACATCAATTAATGGGACACATGCAGAGGTGTGTGCGCGTGTGTATGTGTGTGTGTTTTCCCTCTCCTTGGTCTGAGTACTATGGGAAAAGTATGAAACATAATCCCTGACTTTGAGGAGTTTTTAATCTATTTAAAAAGTAAGAACTAGCACAAATGTAACCATTAGGATATAATTAAATACTTAACTCTTAGAAGAGAAATCCCATGTTGACTGGAATGTTAAGGAAAGCTTCATGAAAGAAATGGGGGCCTTAGAGGATACTGATACCACTTGGATGGGCAGGGTTTGGGTAGGGAGTATGTACAAAGACAGGTATGTAGATGGGAATAAATATGATTTGTACGAGGAACAGTAAAGAGATTGACAGTTGGAATCGAGTACATGGGGGGAGAGTCCTATGGGTAGGATGGGTCCAGGTTTTGGAAGGCTTTGATTTAATGATACAGACACACTAGGAGGCATTTGTAGGCTTAGCAGGAGTGACATGATGAAAGTGGTGCTTCATAAAGATTAATCCTGCCATAAGGTGGTTTGAATGGTAAGAGACTGGAACTGGAGAGATACTAGGAGAGGAAGTAGAGAATACGAGCTAGGAGGCTCCTGCCATAATTGGGTTGTAGCAATAATAAAGTTAGCATTTATATAGCATTTTAAGGTTTACAAACCTCAGTACCTGTGTTATCCCATGAGATCCTCAAAACCACCCGCTGTGGTAGAGGCTATTATTCTACTTCACAGATGGGAAGTTGAGCCTTAGGTTAAGTGACTTGTCTAAGGTCAAGTAGCTAGTAAGTGTCTCAGGTGGGACTTGAACTCAAGTTAAGACCTGACTCCAGGTCCAATTCTCTTAGGGTCTGGTGGGAGTGGGGACAAAAAGAAAAGACAAGAAAGAGTGACTCTAAAAGACATTTCAGAGGAAAAATGAATAGCATTTAGTGACTGATTGAATAATATAGGGAATGGAGAGAGAGGAGAACCAAAGGCCACACTATTTACAGCCTTGGTGGCACACTTAGAGAAACAGGAAGGGGCATTTGTTTTGGGGGTTGTCTCTCTGTTTCATCAGCATTTTGTCATCTTTTTTTCTCTCTTCCTCTTAGTCTTCTCAGTTCCTCCCCTCCCCCCATTATATACCACAGTATTAAAGCTGAAATATGTTTGTTATAAATCTAAAACTAAATTTAATTGATTTTCTACTAGATGGCCTTCAAAGAAAGGCATCTTACTAGAGTAGAAAACCTTCAATTAGGAATTGGGAGGCTGTAGCAACAATCTGCTAGCAGCTGCTATAGGGGTATAAGATGCTCCAACAACCAGCACCCAGAAAGCTGCCAACATAGGTTCTTTGATTTGCCTTACTAGGGAAAGTAACTTTAATGGGTTGACAATCTCAATTTAATCAAACATACAAATAGATCAGCCCCCTGAACTTCAAGGCAAATGCAAACAGAAATTACGGTCAACAGACAGACCTTGTCTGATTCAAATCAAAATTCACAGTTACCAGAGAAACACTAATATCTGGGTTGCAAAGCTGGGAGGCAGTTTGCAGTTTGCCCAGAGTCTCAACACTCCTTCCATGAGTGTGCTCCAAAAGTCAAAAGCCAAGCTCTCCTCAATTATATCCTGTTTGGAGCCCTGAAGGCTCTGACCTCATCCAGGCTGGGTGCTGGGAAAGTTCCCTGGCCCCAGATCCTGTACAAATCAATGACTCCCAGTTGTCTCAGTGCTGAGAAAAACTCCAATACAAAAAGATCGCACTTTATCTGTCCCATTCAAACAGAAGCCAGAATCATTAAAAGCACTTAAGAGAAGAAGAGCAAAAAGTCCCACCTTAATTACTATTGCTATTACTGAGGCCTGAGTTGGATTTCTTAGCTTTGCCTTTCAGTTCATACTGAACAGTTCAATCATTTGTAGAGGAGAGGTTAGAGTAGCTGAACCCTGTGCCTTCTGGCTCTAGCTTCTCTAATTCTAAAATTTTTGATTGTTCGTTCCTCTAGTGGGGCAGTAGCCTTCAGCAGAAAAAAAGACTGTCATGTGTGCTTCATTTTTCACCAATGTCACTTCTGTCTGCCTTAGATAAGGTCCTAGAAGATAAGAATTGTAACTTTTTTTATGACCTTAAGTTCCATGAATTGCCTTTTTTCCTCCCAAATGAGAGTTTTATAGTTTGACAGATTAAATACCATCCCAGTCTTAAAGGAGCTTACATGGAACTAGTTAGTATTAGAGTATGTTTTTGATTGAAGTCATATATCCCAATATAGAAAAGTTATTTTTTCTGACCTATCAAATGGAAATTTTTAAAGCAGGTAGTACATGAATTTATTTGATAATATTAATAAATAATAGAGCCCTGGGTATAAGCCCTGCTTTTGATGATTGTTAACTTTGTGACCTTGGGCAAATCACTTAACCCCTCTTGGCGTCCATTTTTTTTTTCATGGGTAAAATGAGGGCTCGTTTCAGCTTTAGTTAATATCATCCCATGCTAAACACCATGCTAGGGGCTGGTGATAGAAAGATAACGAAGACATGGTCCCCAACCTCAGCAGTGGTACTGTTTGCTTTATGTAGATAGATGTACATAAGTTTGAGAAGAAATTGAGATTTGCAAGAGAATTAATGAAAAGAAATGAAGTCCAAATGGGTACACGATTTAGATATAAAGGTTGATACTATCAACAGATTAAGGGAGCCAGGAATAGTTTCTGTCAGATTTATGTAGAATGGAGGAATTGATGACCAAATGAGAGAGAGAGAACATTATGAGATGCAAAATGGATAATTTTGATTACATTAAATTGAAAAGTTTTTGCACAAAGCCAATGCAAGCAAGATAGGAGGGAAGCAGAAAACTGGGAAAGAATTTTTACAACCAGTGTCTCTGATAAAGGCCTCATTTCCAAAATATATAGAGAAATTGTCAACGTAGTCAAATTTATGATAAATGGTCAAAGAATATGAACAGGCAGTTTTCAGATGAAGAAATGAAAGCTGTCTATAGTCATATGAAAAAAATGCTCTAAGTCACCATTGATTAGAGAAATGCAGATCAGAACAACTCTGCGGTACCATTTCACCTATCAGATTGGCTAACGTGACAAAACCGGAAAATAATAAATGCTGGAGAAGATGTGGTAAAATCGGAACACTAATGCGTCATTGGTACAGTTGTGGACTGATCTAAGCATTCTGGAGAGCAATTTGGAACTGTACCCAAAGGGCTATGAAAATGTGCATACCTTTTGACTCAGCAGTACCACTTCTGAGTCTGTATCCCAAAGAGATCATAAAAATGGGAAAAGGACCCACATGGACAAAAGTATTTATAACAGTTCTTTTTGTGGTGGCCAAGAACTGGAAATTGAGGGGATGCCCATCAGTTGGGGAATGGCTGAACAAGTTGTGGTATATGATTGTAATGGAATGCTATCGTGCTATAAGAAATGATGAGCAGACAGACTTCAGAAAAACCTGGAAAGACTTACATGAACACATGCTGAGTGAAATGAGCAGAACCAGGAGAACATTGTACACAGCCAGATTGTGTGATGACTAACTTTGACAGACTTATCTCTTCTTAGCAATGCAAGGATCTAAGTTGGATTTTACTCATTCCTCAACAGCTGTGGTACATGGGAGGCATATTGTTGGAAGTTAAGGGCTTGTACTTTTTCAATGAGATACTAAATTGAAACATGATACTATGATAAATGCTAGAATAAAATCTAGATGCATGTTTTATTATATACACATACCTCACCCAGTGATGGAAAATGCTGTCCACATCCAGAAAAAGAACTATGCAGATTGAAGCAGACTATTTACGCTCTCTCTGTCTCTTTTTTGTTTGTTTCTTCTTTCTCATGGTTTCTCCCATTGGTTTTAATTCTTTTTTTTTTTAATTTATTTTTGACATGTTTGGTTTTCAGCATTAATTTTCACAGGCGTTTGAATTACAAATTTTCTCCCCATTTCC
>CM053624.1:93563602-93582638 GCA_028646595.1 Phalanger gymnotis | reverse complement strand
ACAAGGAACAAGTACGTCTCCTCTGAGTTGGAGGAGAGATAATATCAAGAAGCTGCTGAAGATGGTCAGATGACCTGAATCTCCTTGGTGAAGTAGCAGGCCAGCTCATCTTCTGGGAAGGAAGGAGCCTGGTTAGGGATGTGAAGAAAGAAGATAGTTAAGAATAGTTTCTGTGAGGAATTAGAAAGAGAATCAGCCTTTATTTTCTAGCTTTTTTGTATTGATCGTCATTCTTTTTTTTACATTAATACATAATATAATCATTTTCATAACATAGTATAAAAAAGATGATTGTACATGAAACTGCAAAGCACAGCTTGCTGTTCCTTTCAAATATACCACAAAATGATCATGTAAATTTCAGGGGGGGGGCGGGGCGTGTGTAAAATTATTCTATACATCTATTTATCAGTTCTTTCTCTGGATTCAGATAGTGTCTTCATATGTCCTTTATAGTTAAGTTGAGTCTTTTGTAACAGCCAAAATAATTTACTGTACAATATTGCTGTTACTGTATACAGTGTTCTCTTGGTTCTGCTCATTTTGCTCTTTGTTATTTCGTGCAAATCTTTCCATGTTTTTCTAAGATCATTGAACTCATAATTTCTTATAGCACAGTAGTATTCCATCACAATCATATACCCCAGTTGATGGGCATCCCTGCTATTTCCATTTCTTTGCCACCACAAAGAGAGGCGCTATCCCTAATCATCTTTGGAAATAGACCTAGTAGTGGTATTGTTGGGTCAAAGGGTATAGGCAGTTTAAAAACTCTTTGGACATAATTCCAGATTGCTCTCCAAAATGTTTGGATCAGTTCACGATTCACCAATAATGAATTAGTGTCCCAATTTTTCCAGATTCCTCTCAAACGTTTGTCGCTTTCTTCTTCAATCATTTTAGCCACTCAGGTATAAAATGATATGTTTTAATTTTTATTTCTCTGATTAATGATGATTTAGAAAATTTTTCCATATAAATTATTTTGATTTCTTCATTGGAAAACTGCCTGTTCATGTCTTTGACCACTTATCAATTGGGGAATGACTTGTATTCTTATAGATTTGACAAAGTTCTTTATATATTTTTGATATGAAACTATTATCTGATACATTGCCTGTAAAAATTTTTTTCCCAATTTTCTGCTTTCCTTTTGATCTGGGCTATGTTTATTTGTACAAAAACTTGTTAATATAATGTAATCCAAATTATCCATTTTACACCTAACTTTGCTTTTTATCTCGTTTATTCAAAATTCTTCATCTGTCCGTAAGTCTGATAAGTAATATGTTCCATGCTCTTCTCATTTTCTTGCAAAATCTCTATTCAGTATTATAGGCAATTAATTATAAGGCTGGAGGAAATAATCCCATTAATTTGTTCCCTTGTGGAAGTATCAGGCTTGGCCTTCTACTTTGGTTTCTGGGTAGTAACTATCAGGGAGACTGTACAGGCTTCTGAGGAGGTAGTCAATCTTCAACCTCTCTCCCATCCTTTAAAAATAAAATGAAATGACCAGCCCCTCCAGATGTCCTCTCCTTCTGGTTAGCTTTTCTCCCTCCCTAGCCCATGTGCACTGCCTCTGCTGCTTTACTCTTCAACCCTTTGTAGTCTGACTTCTGACCTCATCACTTATGAGGTCACTGCTCACTCCAGAGTTGCCACTGACCTCTTAATCGTCAGATGTGATGGTCTTTTTTTCAGTTCCCATCCTTCTTGACGCCCTCAGCTTGACACCATTGCCTCCCCTCCCCTCCTGGATACTCTGAGTAATCATGGCATTACCCTCTCCTGGTTCTCCTGCTAGCTCTCTGATTACTCAGTCTCCTTTGCCCTGTCATGTTCCCCAAGGCTTTGTCCTGGGCCTTCATCAGCTCCCATGGGCATAATTATTATTTTCGTGCAAGTGATTCCTCATTCCATAGATATCTAGCCCCAGGCTTGCTCTCTTAAACTTTAGCCCTACTTTACCACCTCCCTGTTAGACATTTTAAACTGTATGTGCCAAAGACCTCTCAAATTCTGCATACCCAAAACAACCCATCTTTCCTTCCCCATCATCTTCCTTATTTCTGTCAAAAGCCCCACTCTTCTCCACTTCTCCTAGGTTTGCCTTCTCAGAGCATTATCCTTGACTTCTGTCTTACCAGCCAAGCTGACCTCTGTCTTCACACATTGTACTCCATCTCCTGTCTCCATGGGTTTGTATTTGACTCTTCCCTATGCCTGGAAGTCACTATTTTACCTCTGCCTCTTAAAATCCCCTCACTTCCTTTAAGACATAGCTCAAGCTCCTCCTTCTACATGGAGCCTTTCTTGCTCTTTACTAGCTACTGGTGCCTGCTCTCCCTCCAGCCAACTATCTGGTGTTTAGTTTTTGTCTACTCTATTGATACTTATAACCCCGTGTCTCTTTCCTCTGATAAATTGTTTGAATTTTTTTATATTTGTATCCCTAGTACACAACAGTGCCTGGCACATAATAGGTCCCTAGTCAGTGTTTATTGATTTAATTCAAAGTGAGGAATAAAAGCCATTGGATTTGATTAGAAAGATTGTTTTTAGTAGATGGAGGCCAGATGCCAGCAAGTTAAAGAATGGACTTATTATAGGATAAATGGAAAGGTACCAATTGTTTTCAAAAGGGTGACTTTATTGTAATGCTATTGAAATGGTAAAGAGAACCCAGCAAAACTGAGTATAATGCCCCAAGGCAAAATACAGACTTTCAATAAAATAGAGGACTTTCAAGCTTTCTCAGTGAAAAAGACCAGAGCTGAATAGAAAATTTGACTTTCAAACATAAGAATCAAGAGAGGCATGAAAAAGGTAAACAAGAAAGAGAAATCATAAGGGACTTACTAAAGTTGAACTGTTTTGTTTACATTCCTACATAGAAAGATGATGTGTATAGTTCATGAGACCTGAGTATTAGGGTAGCTAAAGGGAATATAAATATATATAGACAAGAGGGCACAGGGTGAGTTGAATATGAGGTGATGATATATAAAAAAATAAAATCAAATTAAGGGATGAGAGAGGGATATATTGAGAGAGGGAGAAAGGGACAGGTAGAATGGGGTAAATTATCTCACATAAGTGGCAAGAAAAAGCAGTTCTGTTGAAAGGGAAGAGGGAGGATAACATACACACTCAATTGGATATTTTATCCCATAGGAAAGAAGGAGGAAGGAGACTAAAGGGAGAGGAAACGATAGAAGGGAGGGCAGATAGGAGGAGGAGGTAATCAAAAGCAAACGCTTTTGAAAAGGGACAGGGTCAAGGGAGAAAACTGAATAAAGGGGGGGATAGGATAGGATAGGAAGGGGCAAAATGTAATTAGTCATTTCACAACATGAGTATTGTGGAAGGGTTTTGCATAATGATACACATGTGGCCTATGTTGAATTGCTTGCCTTTTTAGGGAGGGAGGGTGGGTGGGGAGGGAAGATGGGAGAAAATTTGGAACTCAAAGTTTTAAAAGCAGATGTCCAAAAAGAAAAAGTTTTTACATGCAACTAGGAAATAAGATAATAAATAAGACCCAGCAGACAAGAAAATAAGATTGCTTGTAGGCAATGGAGCATAGAAATCTATCTTTCCCCACAAGAAAGTAAGGGAAAAGGGGATGGGGGGGGGAGTGGGGTGACAGAAGGGAGGGCTGAGCGGGGAATGGGGCAATCAGAATATGTGCCATCTTGGAGTGGGGAAGGAGGGTAGAAATGGGGAGAAAATTTGTAATTGAAACTCTTGTGAAAATCAATGGCTGAAAACTAAAAATATTAAATAATTTTAAAAATAAATAAAAATTTTAAAAAGGAAGTATCATTTATATCTTTCCATTATTTGTTCCTGTTAATAAATTGAATATCAAGTAAAAAAAAAAAGAAATGGTAAAGAGAAAGATGCTACTTGTTTCCTCTGGACTTTCTCCTTTGCAGAGGATTATACAGAGATCCTGCTCCAGCTCCATGATGAGGAACTCGTGAAGCTGAAGCATTACTATGAGACTCACAGAGAGCTTTTTGAGGGTGTTCAGAAGTGGGAAGACAGCTGGAAGCTTTTCTTAGAGTTTGAGGTGATTTTCTTGGGTTTTGGAGGGAGGGAAATTAAAGTTTTCTGAGTGTGTATACACCTCCTTAAACACACCTGAGTACCCTCTCTTCCCTTGGGGCACAGTAGGCTTCTGAGTCTGGCCTGGCTATAAGGCCTTTCTACCACCCACCACTTCTTGCTGCCTTTTCCTCCACCCTCTGAAAATGCCACTTGAGTTGGGACTGCTTTTAATGTCTTTTCTCACAGCATAGCTTTAGTATGGAGAAAGAACCTTCATTTTCCCTCTCCGGTTTTGTAGGATTAAAGGACTTCTGAGAAATAATTTCCTGTGCTGGCATTTATTAGCTGATCACGAGTTCTAATCAGTCTTTTGTTCTTAGAGAAAAGCATCCGATCCGAGCCGATTTACAAATAGAGGTGGAAATCTCTTGAAGGAAGAGAAGCAAAGAGCCAAGCTCCAAAAAACTCTACCGAAGGTATGTATTGTTTCTTGAGTCTCCCAATGAAAACCTCAGCACGTTCCTCCCTCTGGAAAACTGGCCACTTGAGATTTTTTTGTCCAAGAATTAATTCACTTCATACAAATGCCTGTGAGTAGGCAGAGACCCTGCAGAATGCTGACATTGGTTTTTAATGGTGGAATTAATAAGTCCTAACTGAACTCTGCCCAACCTCATGGAAAACTTGTTGCAGTGATGTTTGCCCTCTTTTATCTTCGTTCTTCTAGAACTGACTGGTCCCACATACACAAAGTTTCCCAAGTAACCTTTTTACTGCCAGAGAGGGCTCCATTGGTATTTTTCCATTGCCTAGATGCAGTCCCAACCTGGACTGATTTTTGCTTGATAGAGGCCAACTTGAGAGAGTTCCAGGCTTCCTGGGTCACCATGCACCACCCAAACAGGAACCAAGGAGGAGGAAGACAAGGCTGTGGGTCTTGTTCATCCCAGTTGTTCATCCTCACATGTTGTGTATGAATCCCTGTTTGTGGCCTGGCTCCTGGAGGTCCTCGATCATAAGCTGGAGGGGACCTTAGACATCATCTTGTCCAGCCTCCTCCTGTTACAGATCAGGAAACCGAGGCCCCCAAAACTTAAATGTCTGTCCCAAGGTCACATGACAAAGGATGGAGCTGCCTTTGGAAGGCTATGACCTTCCACTGTAATGCTCTGCCTGCGCAGGCACGTTGCCTTCCTTAAATTCTCTCCATTTGCTCCCCTGGAACTGAAGTAGGAGACCAGAGTCACTGGGGAACAAGGTTCGATAGTAATAATCGTGTCTGTCTTTGTGGCCCCAGCTGGAAGAAGACCTGAAGGCGCGGATTGAACTGTGGGAACAAGAGCACTCAAAGGCCTTTGTAGTAAACGGGCAGAAATTCATGGAGTACGTGACGGAGCAGTGGGAGCTGCATCGTCTGGAGAAGGAGAAAGCAAAGCAGGAGAGAGTGAGTCTGAATGAAGAAAGGGAAGGAGAGTCCAGCTGTTTGGGGGAGAGATGGCTGCCGTTGTTTCCCTTCCTTTTGGGGGCTTAGCAAACACGTGACTCATGGTGAAGACCTGGGATTTCCACTGGCCTGCGGCCTGTCTGTCTGCCTTCCTCCCTCCTGCCTGCCCCTTTAGTGGGGCAGTGGTGGCTGACTGCTGGCTTCTGTGACTCTCTCTTGCAGCAGCTCAAGAAGACCCAGCAGACAGAAACAGAGATGCTCTACGGCAGCACACCCAGGACGCCCAGCAAGCGGCGAGTGCTGGCCTCTAACACGCCGGGCAAAGTCCGCAAGGTAAAGCGAGGCTGCTTTCTGCAGGAGCTGGGGATAGGGGTGTGGTGGGGGTGTTTCATTGATAATTTTCCTTTGCAAAGTAGCCTTGAGAGGTGAATTATTTTCCCAGCTTTGTATCGAAATTGTTCTCCCCCACTTCTTAGTCATAACTTGAAAGTTACACTAACTCCAGCTGAGCATTAGGCCTTATAAAATTTCATACATCCCTGATCTCCGTTCCCTTCATTAGACATGGCAGATGCTTCATCTGGCATAATTGGCTTTGTTTTGGTACTTCCCTTGCCTGCTCTTCTGTAGAGAGACCAATTTCCAGAGATATTTGGGGATGTTAACACATTGCTGCCCTAGACATGCCACTAACTTCCCTGCTCTTCCCCTTCAGCTTAATTCCACCACAGTCTCCACAGTCACTCCCAATAGCACCATCCGCTCTGTCTTCGGTGGGACTGTCTACCACTCCCCAGTGTCCCGCCTTCCACCCTCTGGAGGCAAGGTCAGTTTGTTTGATGCACATTCACTATTAATGCATTAACTAATTCACCTACCTCCTTCCATGTCACTCTAGTTGTCAAAATAGCAGCTCCTGCCAGTGATCCAGAGCTGTCTATCGTTCAGTCTGGATCAAGAAACTGATGAAGTGGAGGTTAGGTTGGACTAGACCGTTACAGTGATGTTAGGGGTCATCACAGAAGGATGGTGATGTGGTTGGGTTCTGAGGGTAAGGGTTTGGTGATGGTCTGCACTGCTTCTGGGGGCTGGGCTTCATGCTGGAAACAGAGACTGTACTTGCACATTCCTGCAGTGGTGTTCATCTGGGAAACCCTTCCATTTCCAGCTTAGAGTTTTCAAGGGGGGAAGACAGGGGAAGGAATGGTTGGCGAAAAACATTTGCTGAGTGCTACGCAATGCACATTTCAGATGTGAGCATGTTCAGTAAAGCATTTAGCACTCCCATTCTGAATAAATGCCACAGCTCTTCCAGAACATACCAGCACTAGCATCCTGCTCCCCTGGCCTTGGGTTCTCAAAGACTTGGAGCAGGCCTGTATAGCATATAGCTCAAGGGCCTCTTGCAGCCCACCAAAGTGGCCACAGGCTAGATACTATGCAGGCCTATTTTACATTCTCTACATCTTTCGAGAGCCCCCTGAAATCCTTTGGCAGGCCACAAGCAGCCCTCAACATTGTACAGGCCTGGGCTAGAATATAAGGTCTGGCAGGTCCTACCAAACTGGAGATGCTTCTGGTTAGGCCACATGACTGTCTGTGTGTCTGTCATCTCAGGGCCAGCCTAGCCAAGTCCCAATTGGATCATCACTAGGTCAGTCAGCCACAGGGTTATGCATTTTTTGCTAACTCTCAAAGGACATCCAGTAAATTATAGAGGGGCTGCAATCTTATCAGTGGAAGGGAGGACCCACACCAATGAAATCATAGAAACTCGAAGCATTTTTAGTGCAACAACACACAGTATCTAGAATACATGACCACCCTTTTGAACTTTTTTTGGTGACTTTAAACATCGTAACATTAATGGTTTGTGCGAAGGATGACTTAACTTTCTTTTTTTCTTTCCTTCTGCCTACTTTGGCCAGCCATCCAAGACTCCTAGCCGTTGTGGGCAAAAGACAGCCCCTTTGGGCAGACAGGGACACAACAAAGAGAACATCGAGTTGAGTGGCAGCATCCTGACTGGTGGGTGTCCCTACTCGGCCCCTCTCCAGCGTAACCTCACCATTAATTCTGTTGCCAGCACCTATTCTGAGTTTGCGGTAATTTTCCTTTTCTAAAATCTACCAATCCCTGGGGAGCACACAGTCAGGGTGGACTGGGGAAATTCCCAAGGGGAGCACAAGATATTAGATAGGACAGGGTTAGCTTTGGGGGCTAAGAAACCTTTCTTGCCTTGGCAAGAAGTCCTGTGCAGGAGGGAAGTTGACTGTGATGATTGGACATCTAAATTGAATCCTTCTGTCTGAGACAAACTGTTCTTTAGTTGCAGAAGGAAATTCCCCTAAACTCTATCGTTCATGCAGTGTGACCACCTTAGTGTTCTCTTGGTGGAGTTCTTGGTAACTGTCTCAATTCTTTATTCTGTAGAAGGACCCTTCCCTCTTTGACTGCTCATCTGTTGGGTCTCAGGTCTGTATGTCCCTTCTTCCTTCAAACCTACCTAATATCTATCAGCTTCGTTACCATCTAGGAAAAGCTTTGTACTAACCAGTGGGCTCAGCCACATTTACCAAAGAATCCTTTGGCAAGAGGGAGCAGGAAAGCCTACTGAATAGACTTTTTAACTTGGGAATATGAACTTGGAAGTATTTGAATTCTCAAATACTGAATCATCTCATGAAAACTTGCTGTGACTTGTGTTCCCAGCTCCATCTAAAGCCAGGCAGGTTTCTTAAAATGGCAGTTTTCTGACTTGGAAAGCTTAACCCACCCACCCTGCTTTGCCACATGTCATAAAAGAACTAGATGATTTAATTACTGTTTTGGGAGTGAAGGGATGGAACCCTGACTGTGTGCTTCCAGTATTTAGTTCCTTTGGGCCTGTGTGCTGATTATTTCATGGAGTATATGCCTTACTAACCCCTGCCATACTAGACTGCTTTATTTCTGTTCACTATAAGCTAACTAATGCTCACTCGCCTGCTTTCCCCGTTTCTCCTACATGAAGCTGCTTGGATATCTGGGGCATCGAAGGGCCAAGCTTTTCCAGAATAGCGCTGCACACTGATTAAAGGCCCATACCAGTTCGAGAGCCCTGTGTCTTGGTTTGATATTCTTGTTCCTGTTTTAACACTTAACAATAGCTATTAACACCTTTAACCATGGGGTCACGAATATAAAGCACCTTGCACATGTTAGCGTTACATAATTTCAGCTGTTATTAATATTTATTCCTTCAATGCCTTCCTGTTCAGATATAAGCCTACCCAGGTCCCAATGGAGACTTCAAAGTCTGGGAGGGACCAGATGCTGCTGTCATTTGATGGTTTTTATGCCTCAGTGACAGCAGGAAGCAGATCTCCTGCACAGTATCATAGTTTAGGAATTTGTTCACAATTAGGCATCATTGGCTTCAATTATTGAAATGTGGGTTGCTTGGTTTTTTCAGCAGCATCATATTCAGGGGTAGTAGCTCCATCTACAAAAAGCATGAGCATTTTAGCAGTGATCTGACAATTGAGGAATTGTGAAGGGTCAATCCCTTGTTCTTTCTGTCTAGTCCAGACCAGACTTATTTAAGAGGTTTAATCCCTACAGGCCCCAATATTCCTATATCTGCTTTCCTGGAAGGATTCTTAGGAGCCTCTGCCACAGCATTGTCTTCCCAGCTCTAGTACTTCCTGTTTAATCTAACATCCATTAACATTTTCCTATAATTTGGCCTTGACCTTTTCATACCATGTGCTCCAGCATGAGATCAAATCATCAACAGGTCACAGGGCTTCCAGGCCCAGGGATTGGTAGATATGCCTGGCCCATGGTCTGTAGAGGGAGCAAGGGCCAGTTCTTCCACCCTTTTTGCTTCCCTGGGCACTAGCTCTTCACCTCTGAGGCCAAAAGCTATGTGGACATTTTGGCATTTCTGTTCCACAGAATAGGTCTCTTTCCCAGCCCAATGTGACTTGGGAGATGTGTATGTGCACCTGAGCATTTCCTCTAACTGCACAAATGCCCCTGACTCATGTCCTTGGCACAACTTTTGGTGGGACCGATGACTAGAATCTGACCCATGTCCAAATCAAGGCAACATCATCCCTTCTACTTGCCATTATGAGAAGCTTGACTGTCTCCTGCTATTTGGACTTCCCAAAGCTGCTGTATTGGAAGGGAGGGAAAAAGAGGAGTCCCTTATTGAACTGATATCCCCTCCAACCTCCCCCACCTCAGGTTTCCTGACTCCTTTTCTCTTCCAACAGCGAGAACTTTCAAAGGCTTCCAGATCTGATGGCCCTTCTCGAATCCTCAATTCTACAAATATCCAGTCCTGAGAAGGCCCTAAGCATCCTCCCCGCTCGTGGCTTCCCTGTGCCAACATTGGATGCAAAGACACTGGGGTTGCTTGTGTATATATCTATATATGTGTGTGTATCTTTTATTTCAGGCTTATTCTCAATTAAGGAGATGTTTAAACCAATGACTCTCTCCAGCGCTGAGGGACTGATAAAAGGTTACAGCCATAGTGCACAAGCCTTTTATAGGTCCAATTGGTCCTAGGGACTTAGTCTTAATCAGTAATTCTTCCTCATTGATGTTAAATAAACCTAGTTTAATGTAAATAGTTCAGAGTGTAAATTTTAATGTTCTAAAAGACTTATTGTTTTTACCCCATTCCTTAACTCATTTAAATGTTTTTAACGGTGTCATTTTTGTTCTTTAATGGAATAGAAGGCTGGTTGAATCCTTCCTTTGTATAGTTTATACCTTTTTACAATATAATTTTAACTCAAACTAATAATTAAAACTTTCAGTTTGTGAATTTTTGAATGAATTAACCCCTTATTTTAGCTTTGTTCTTCCTCCTCAAAGGGATTATCCCCTTTGATATCACTTAGAATGGCTTACTCTAAATACAGTACATGTAATCTGCTTATTTGAAATTGAAATAGTTTATAAGGAAAACACAAACTACTGCCAAAGAATTGACTAGGAAGATTAGGCTAAATCCCTGGAAGGAAGAGAACTTTCTTCCTCTCTCCCATCTCCTCTATGCTATCTTTGGTTATGTTGGTTGTTCTGTCTCTTTGCTCTCCAAGAGTTAAGCCTCTGAGCTTTGTATGTCTTATGTTCATGTTTGTGACCCTTCTCCTCAGCTTTTGTTCTTGTCTGAGTCCTTGTCCATGTCCACCTTCCCCTTGTGCAGTAAGACTGAGGTTGAGGGGTAGTTACAAAATTGGTTACTGATTTTTAAGAGTCAAAATCAGCAATTTTCTATTTCTAGTGCTAGGGAGCTGCCTTGGTTCCTGTTCACCATGCTCAAGAATCATGCTTATGTACTTCATCACTCTGGCTCTCCCCAAAGTAATATTTCTCTGACTGGGTCTCTTTAAAATTTGTGCCTGAGTACGCGCTGCTATGTTTATCACCATAAATGGTTCTCCAAAGTTTGTGTGTGAATTTGTTCTGTATATCCAGTTACTTCACAGCAGACCTATCGAGGGAAGGACTCACAGACTGTTCTCCAGGCCTCCTAGAACTCTCTACTCATGCACATGTATCATAACATGCATAGGATTCTAGGCTTAAAGCTAGCAAGAAGCTTCAAGTCTCTCTCCATTGTACCAGGCTGCTTCCTGATGAAAAAAAATGAACCTTATAAAATATGTGATTTATTTACGTTACAAAAATTGATATTGGATAAAATTTTATCCTAGAAATGCTATCAAAGACGTTAATCTGCGGACTTTGCAAAGAGAGAATGCTTTCCCACATGCACTGAAGCAGCCATCTCCTTCCCTCAATGGGATGAGAAATATGAGAAAACTAAGACCAAGAGGAGTAGGGAGGCAGTGGCAAGAACCCTGAACTGGCAAGTCGGAGGACAGAGGGTGCAGTGCCACATCTACAGTTCAATGAGCAAGTACTCTGACTTCTTTGGGACCTGTGTGGCCTACTTGGTATCTAAAGGAAATCACTAGTAAGCATGGTGGAGGATCACAAGTCCCATGCTTGCTGACTTTCCACGTTTGTTTCCTCGTCTTGGTAAAAATAGACCACGTTACTTTGTGCCTTAAAAAATGATCTATTAGGCTGGGGAATTATAACATTTCAATAAAGATGTGAAACATTTCTAAAGTAGAAAGCATTGAGGTTTTTGTACTTTTGAAGAATGTGCCTCACCCCCAAACATACCTATACTTCCCAAGTCTGAGTCAATATTAGAATTCAGTTCCTAATCTAGAACCCAGAAAATCTTCACCATAAGTCTGATATTCTGACATTTAGGATGAAAACTGACCCTATCTTAATGCATAACAAGTAAATTCTTATTTGACTATAAATAAGAATGGGGGGAGTGGTTTGAGTCTTTTTTCAGGTCCTCCCCCTTGCCTCAATTTATTTGGTTTTCCTATGAATACCTTCTACCCCTTTTTCCAACACTTCAAAAGGATAGCCAAAACAAATTCATTTCTTCCCATCTCACATTTTTCTTGCACAGACTTCTAGCTCCTACCACCTCCGCACCCCAGGCTTCCCTCCTGGGAATGACCCTGGTATTGCTGGTCTCTAAGTGGGGAGGGGTACTTCACCAGAGGCTTAGGTCATGAATATTTTTTGGCTAAAGTAGAGCAGAACCTCTGAAACCATCTAAGATATGGGTAAGTTGTATAGAACTGTAACAGCTTTTCAGTGCTATTGTTAGCATGTCAAAACTGCCGAAGACAGAAGGTAACTTTAAGAGACCTGAAATATTTTACCTGAAAGTTTGTTTTCAAGATTTTTAACGAAGTAAGTTTTAAGGTTGAGTTAGAGGTAACTTAGAAGTAGGCATGACCCAAACCTGTTGGTTTCTTGCCTTGCTAATAATTACCAGTACCAATGCAGATGTAAACAGGGGCCAAGTGTTACCCTTTTTCCTCTAATTTGTTTTTTGTACCTATAAAAAGACAGGAACACACAATTAATTCTTCAGCTCCAATGGAGTTGTGTTCAGTTGGCTAGACGGTCAGGTCTTCCCTTCCACAGCATACACATAAGTGTTCCACGGGCCACAGATCACAGCTTCCACATGGAGCAGATTGTCTTTGAAATAGTCCACCCGTTGGGGCCGATCCAAACTGGCTGTATTCTTGTGACCAAGTTGTCCATGTTTACCTGGGGTAAATATAAAAACAAATGCCTTCAGCCATTCCCTCTCACTAACCTCACAGCCTCTGTTACTTCCAAGAAAATGATTCACTCCTCCCCTCCCACCCTCCCTTAATAGGAAAGAGAGTTACCATGGGTAACTCTGGGAAATCTAAAACCTCCAGTACTCCAGTGGTTAGACATACTTGAAAACACCTGGGAAAAGCCAAAGGGTTCTAAGTGCTACTCCTGAAAGGATCGACCTCTAGCCCCTTTAGGACAGACACATGGAGGTGCCTGCTGGCTCTGAGGTTCTCGCCTTTTCTCTGACATTTTCCTCAGTGCTCCTGGGGACTATGCAGTCTTCAGGGCTAGAGAACTTAGTGAAGGACCTCCTGGATCCCCGCTCCCTAGTACCAAACACTGATCTTTGGCCCTTCACCTTTGTTTTTTGGGGACATGAATTTTTCCAAAGCTGCTTCCCCTACCTTTCCTGCAAGTAAGGTTACTTACCCCAACCCCAAGTGTAGAGTTCACCATCTCCTACAATTGAAACAAAAGTGAGATCACCACACCCCACCTTGTAAAGGCATTTAACAATCAGCCAAGAGTTTAACCCCCTTTGAAGAACCTGAGAATCATGTACATGGACAAGACTTAAAGAAGCTATGGAATAGGTGAGTTTTCACTGGCCAACAGTGAACAGACTAAGCCTGGGTGTAGAACTGGGATGATGCTTTGTTTGCTTTGGTGGAAAACTGCCTAGACAGAGGGCTGAGCCCCATAAGACCTTACCCTTACAGACAGCCACTAATCAGCATTTGTTTATTTTCCTCCATCTATTATATCAGCCCGGGGCTGATGAAGCTGGCTATTGCCACAGTCACCAACTAACCCCAGGCCCAGCCTTACTTACGTGTCACCACAGCTGTGTGTCGGGATCCACAGCTGGCTTTGCTGACCTCTGAGCCATTGGGAAGATCCAGTAATGCTGGGAAAGGCTGAATTGATATGAACTGAGCAGGATCTCCATCCTCATCCTTGCCTGGTATCTTTGCTTCAGGACTGCACGAGTTGAGCCCAGAAGCTCAGGGACAAACAAGCAATTCTCAGTTAACGGAGTATGGCAAAGGCTGGCCTACTTTCTGCCACAGACTCATAATGGGGCTGTGTAAATTTTGTTGTGGTGACAGAATGGCTAGGGGTGCTATAATGACAGGCATCTTGGGGGACTAGAATGAAAGAAACAAGGGAGAGGGGCCCAATTATCAGATGTGACCTCTTACCACCTGCCACTGGCTTCTCTCTATCTGCTATGGCTCTGGAAGGCAGTGCAAGCTGCCCAGATTCATTCCAGCCCCAGACATAGAGATCACCAGCCTCTGAAAAAAAAAAAAAGCTCTTTAGAGCTAGCATTTTTATAGGAAGTCAATGGAACTGCATTGCCTTCTCAGCAGGGTGGTGGTGGGTTCTAGCTACAATCAGTCAACCAAGCATTTGGTAAGCCTTCACTATGTGCCAGGCATTGTGCTAAGAATACAAAGAAAAGCAAAAGTACTTCTAACCCCTGTCCTCAAGGAGCTTCAATTCTAATGGAGGAGACAACCACACAAACAGCCTTGCACATACAGGTATATTTAGTGTAAATGAGACAGGATCAGAGGGAAGGCATTAGCAGTCAGTGGACCAGGAAAGCCCTCCTAAAAAGGTAGGATCTGGGCTGAGTCTTCACAGAAGTCAGGAGGTGGAGGTAAGGGAGAGCATTCCAGGCGTGGGAGACAGCCAATGATAAAGAACAGAGTTGAGAGATGGGAATGTCTCATCTGATCAACAACAAGGAGGTCGATGCTGCTGGATCTTAGAGGATCCATGAAGGGGAGTGAAGTGTAAGAAGCCTGAAAAGGCAGGAAGAGGCCAGGCTGTGAAGGGGTTTAAATGCACTTGATATTTGATTCTGAAGGTAATAGGGAGCCAATGGAGTTTAGGGGTGATATGGCTAGGCCAGCAATTTAGGACAAATCACCTTGGTAGCTGAGTAGAGGCTAGATTGGAGCAGGGAGAGACCCAAGACAAGGAGACAAACCAGAACACTAAAGCAATAGTACAGATGTGAGGTGATGAGGGCTGGGGCACAGCTTGTGTGAGTGAAGAGAGTATTATGCTGCAAAGGTAAAGACAACACGGCTTGACAATAAAAGGAATGTGTTGGGTGTAAGCGAGGAGTTGAGGATGACACCAAGGTCACAAGCCATGACTAGAAGGATGGTGGCAACCTCAACAAGAGCAAAGAGTTTGAAATGGGGGAAGATTTGGGGGAAAGATAATGAGTTGTACTTTGCATAGGTTGAGTTTTGAGATGCCTACAGGACATCTAATCTGAGATGTCCAAAAGGCACTTGTGGTTTTCGATAATATGAGACGATAGACCAACAGAGAGGTCAGGGCCAGACTTACAGATCTGAGAATTATGTGCATAAAGATAACTGAATCCAAGGGAGCTGATAAACTTAACAACAGACACAGTGCTGAGAGAGGAGATGAGGCCCAGAACAGAGCCTTAGGGGACATGCCTGGCTAGTGCGTGTGATCTGATCCAGCAAATGAAACTGAGCAGGAGAGAGCAGGGTCATGAAAACCGATGGAGGAAAGAGAATCCAGAAGAGGGTAGTGGGCAGGATTAAAGGCTGCAGAGATAAATAAGAATGAAGACTGATAAAAGCCATTAGATTCGACAATTAAGAGATCACTGATAACTTTGGAGAGAGAAATTTCAGTTGAATAATGAGGTAAGAGGCCAGACTATGGAGAATTTAGAAGAAACAGAAGAGGAATGGGATGTTAACTAAGACAGGTTGGATGGATCAAGAGAGATTGCTTTAAGGATAGGAGAGATGCAAGCCAGTTTATAGGCAACAAAGAAGGGGCAGGTTGTTAGGGAAAAACAAGGTTGAACAGAGATGATGGGGGGGGGGCATTCTACTGGAGAAGACTGGAGGAAATCAAATCAATGGTGCACCTGGATGGGTCATGGAAAACAGATAAGAAAAAGGAGGCAGATGTCTAACAAATGTGAGCTGGGGGAGGAAAGAAGAGTAACTCCTTATCAAATGGCCTCAGATTGAAGCAGGTCCTTGGCTCAGAGAATGGCGGTGCTTTGGAAAGCTTGAGGAAGGATACAAGTTTGGGATAGTCATTGTGAGAAACGTGGTTTTGGGTATCACTGGACTTCCTAGGCAGGGCCAAAGTCCTGAGGAATAACCCTGTGATAATCCCTAGGGAAGGCTGTACAGACCACAGGACTTCCAGAGGAAGACCAAGCAGTAGCCCCCTTTAATCTGTGGGGATCACAGGGCCTCCTAGGGGTCAGACCCTAAGGAGAACCCAAGTGATGGCCCCTTAGGACAGCAGTAAGATCACAAGGCTCCAAAGACAGGGCTGGAAGTCCCAAGTGATGTCCCTTAAGAAGGCTATGCAGACCACAGGGTTCCCCACAGGAATCCAGAGTGGTAGCCCTCTTAACACCACAGTGGGGACCACAGGACACCCCAAAGCAAGATCCAGGAGTAAGACTGGGATGAGCTTCACTACCCATTGCTTCCCTTCGCTCAACCTTAGGAAGATCCATGTGATTTGCCCATTCTCACCCAAAGAACTCAGGACCAGGGTGCGTATAGGAAAGCATTTTATTAAGCTCCTCCAGAGAGCAGGTGTAGTGCTCACTGTAACACCCACACACTGATACAGCTGCAGGAACAGGGGTAACCATTCCCTCCACTCCTGCTAGTTATGGTTAGTTTACAATCTTTGTTTTTTACATAGTTTTATACAGTTTATATAGATAGGATAATAAGGATACAGAAGCAAAAGTGAAGTTAATTGGATTTTCCTTGTCTTAGTTTAGGACTAAACTACATTCTTTTACTTCCCCTATGGTCCCTCTTTAACATATGCAAATTATGCAAATCAGGAGGCCTGGATTTTTGACCAAGACCAAACCCTAGATAAGCTTGAACTGGTTCAAGCTGTTTGGCCTAATTCCCCTGACTGCCTTCTCAAAAAGCATTCGAATTCGTACAAGCCTCTGACCTCTCACCTGACCGACCTTGAGGCCTGGTTTCTGCTAAAGCTGGGGTGGGGGAGTGGGGAGGAAGTACACCTTTAGTTCTGTGGAAACAAAACTCCCATTTCTTACAGTCATTGTGGTGAGTGAGATGATAAATCTATTAGGGAGGCATAAAAGGCTTGCCTTGATGCAGTGAGGCCCCAGCTGAGATTATGTAACACAAATTTATAGCGAGCTCTGGGTCAAGGACAGGCAGGAAAGAAGGAACTAAAAAGCATTTATTAAACCTTCTATGTGCCAGGTACTGTGCTAAACCCTTCAAAACAGTTACGTCAAACTCTCACAATGCCTTTGGGGGGTAGGTGCTATTATTAACCCCATTTTAAGACTGGAGAAACTGAGGCTGAAGTGATGAAGTGACTTACCTAGGGCCACACAACTATTTAAGCATCTGAGGCTGAATCTGAACTCAGGTCTTCCTCCAGTGCTCTACCCACTGCACCACTTAGCAGTCTAAGGCTGACAAGGCAATGATGCTATACAACTAAGCACTTAATGCATTCCAAAATCATTCATGAATTTATTCAACTAATCTTTACTAGCAGTCAATATGGGCAGAGCCTGGTGCTCAGTGGAAATAACTGTGAGTTGGTTTTGTCTCTCCCTGAGTTGCCAAAGGCATGGACAAAGATATAGGTTAAGGATGGGATAGGAATTCCATTGGATGGGAAGGCTGGAAAGAGCTGCAGCTACAGATTGGAAGCAGTAGCCTCCCATATGATGAGGCTGTAACTGCATTCACAAGTACTGAAATACCAAGTAGGTCCTTGAGACAAGAAGGTCCTAACTTAACATCTTGGTATCCCTCACAGTGGGCGCTTGCTTGCCAGACGGGGACAACATCCCTTTTCCAGGGGACTGTCTGACGGCTTACTACCTCTCACCACCCCCAAGGAGAGGAGGAGCCTAGCTACCAAAGGAGCAAGAACTTAGAAGCTCACCACTCACGCAGAGCGAATGCCACCCGCCAGCTCCGACTTGGGCCATGGCCAGGCCTTGAAGTGCCTCCACCGGTCGGGGCTCGGGCTCTGTCTCCAGGGCCCCGTGGCCCAGCTGGCCGAGTCTGAGAAAAGAGACAGGCGCTGGGCTTCCAGGGCTCTCCGCTCGGGGCCCCCACCCTGACCAGAATTCCTCCACTCACCTGCCTGTGCCCCACGTGTACACCTGCCCCATTCCACCCAGCAGCAGGGCATGCTCTGCCCCCAGCACCAGCTGGCGGGCCTTCAGTTCAGGGGACAGGGGCCGGGAGAAAGGCTGCCTGGGGCTCACATACCACCCCGGCTCTGGCACCAAGGGCAGCACGGCAGGATCCAGGGGGCCTCCTCCATGACCGCCAGCCTGGTCCCCAGACCCAGAATCCTTCTCCCGGCCTCCCTGATGTTGGATCCTTCGCGTCCACAGGGGCTCTCCTTGCAGCTCGGGGCCTGCGGCCCAGGCCTGCACTTCCAAGTGGGTGCCCTCCGCTTCTGTCCGCAGCACGAGCAGATGCTGCTCTGAGGCCAGCAAGTCCCCGCAGCGGGAGAGCCGGCCGTTCACGGAGCCTGACAGCACTAGGCGCCCGTCTCCTGGAAAGGGAGAAACATCCTAGCTTGGGGCCAGCGGCTGGGGGATGTACACCGGAAGTGGGGTGCAGGGGTGCACTGCACCGGGCCTTCTGGGTCGTGAACGTGGTGTGGAGTGGTGCGCATTAAGATGGGGTGTGTATGTACATAAGCTGCACCAGTGAAAATTAAGTAACTCTAGGGGCAGGGATTTCCCCAGAAAACTGTGATACCTGCAGGCTTGTCTACCCCCCGGGACCCGCCTACGTCTACCAGAGCCTTCTTACGATGGCCACCCTGCCCCGGCACCGTTACTTCCTGTTTGTCTTCTAGAACCTAAACATGAATGCTTCACCCTGTCCGTCCAGATGGAAAACTTGAGAAACCACCACTTTACGATTCGCTAGAGAAACCGTCAAACCCACCAGTCTAGCATCACACAACGGGCAGCGGGTTTTTTTCCCCAAAAAAATCTGTTTTGCATTTGCATGACTCTATAACAAGCGCAACAAATGGATAGTTTCATGGATATTCCTGCGACCAAATGTGACTTCAAAGTACAGGTCTAGCTAAGGATTTGCTCATCAGAAACCCAATGTTGTAGCCTTCCACCTACCGAAAATGGGGTGGAACCAAAGGGATGTGTGTATATGAGTGTGATGGAGTTGTGCGCTCCGGCATGGAAGTGGGTGGACTGGGATGGGGGAGGGGCGTGACAACTGGCAGTGGTGTGTGTGTGTG
>CM053624.1:93529170-93563102 GCA_028646595.1 Phalanger gymnotis | reverse complement strand
TTCTCAGCTAAACATGAAAAAGCCATCTAGCAGAGTACAGTACCTAGACGTACTTTCTCCTCATCCTCTTTTAAACCCTATCCATTCTCACTCCTGATCTCATCTTTCAGCTGAAACTACTCTGTCTAGAGTTACCAATGACCTCTTGATTGCCACATCTTACAGCCTTTTCTCAGCTCTCACCCTGCTTGACATCTCTGCAGCCTTTGACATCGTCAATCACCCCATCTTCTCTGGATTTTCCTGACAGTAAGGTTTTTCTCTTACCTATCTAGCTGCTCCTTTGCACTCTGCTGAACCTTTATTCGTATCCTACCTATTAATTGGGTATCCTCCAAGGATGTGTCCTAGGCTCTCTTATCTTTTCTCTCTATACTCTTTCACTTGGTCATCTCAGCAGCTCTAAAGGGTTCAATTACCATCCATCCTGATGGCACCCCTAGTCCAGGGACTAAACAGTCAGGTCCACGTGGTAGGTGATGCCAATGTAAAACTGTAAAAACTGTGACTGTAATGATGACACTTCTACACCGCCATTGGTCTTCATCACAGGTAAGGGAGAACTGCCCTGCACCACTGCCCACTTAGTGTTCCTTGGCCTGTATGCAATAGTTTACCTATCCCTGGTAGCACTACTGGGGAGATAGGGAGATGATACAAAATCTTCAGTTCATGAGAGGCCTCTGAGAAATGGCTCCTCTTCTTTTGGGGAGGGGGTCTGGTTAGACACTTTCACTTCCCCTTTTTGCCAGAAAGCAACCTCCCAATACCCCCCTCCCCTTTGTCCTTTAGGCCTTCCTTGGGGAAGAATTATAGCATGGTCATTAAGTATTGTACTGGAGCAATGAAGCCAGTTTTTTTCCTGGCTGCACTGTACTTAGGTAACTGAGAAGTAAAGACCTGTTAGCTGCCTAAGCCAACCAGTTACACAGTACAGTCTAAGGAAAAGCTAGGCTAGCTTGTGCGGAAGCTGCTGCTACCACAGCTACCTTCTGCAGGAGGCTTTTCCTGGCTCCCCCTCCCTGATCCCTTTAACCCTGCCCTCTCTCCCCCACCTGTTCTAGCCTTCCCCTCTAAGATTTTTTTCATATACTTGGTATTTCTCTTGCTCTACATGTTTATATACATGTTGGCTCCCCCATTTGAATGTAAGCTTCTTGAGAGTAGAATCTGTTTTTGCTTTTTTTTTTTAAATATCCTTAGTGCTTAGCATAACGTCTGGCACAGAGTAAGTTTGTAATAAATGATTATTGATTTATTTTTTGCTTCATGCTTCTGATACCACAGGTAGGGATGTGCCAAGCAAACGGGAAGCATGAAGTTTTTGGCCTGGAATCTTCCAGGCATAGCTCCAAACTGGGGAGTGGGTGGAAGTGTTTTTTTGGCTTTTTTTTAAAAGGAGGAAAGTAGAAAGGGAGGAATAACCAGGCAGGAGAAAGGGATGTGACAAAACTATAAATAGCTTGTTGGATAAAGCCAGACTAAGTCAGAGGTTTTAAATTGCTATCATACCTAAAGGAGATCGCATATAAGCTAAATGAAATATCCTAGAACTAACCAAAACCAAGCTTCTTGGCCAGTTTCACTTAAAACTAGAAGAATTACAGATGTTACAAAAATAGTCTCTGATGCTCTAATATATCCACATTATTTCTTCTATAGGAACTTCTCTGAAAAACCCCTGAAAAAACCCCTGTTGCCATGAGATAACTCATAAATAAGTTGAATTGAGGATTTCTCTCACTTGTCCTTCCTTTACTTCTGACAAGGTTGTTTTTAGTGTTTTTTACTCTGATTCATTGTTATTTGGCACAGGAATGAGAGGAGACTCCTATCTTGAAGCTAGAGAAGGATCTTCTAACACAGGCAGAAGAGCTGAAAAGAAAATGAAGGTTACAAGAACAGAAACTACTTCAAGAACAAGACCAAAAATTGCGTGAGATTCTTTGTGTGCTTCCACACTGCCTTGACAGTGATTCAGGACTAAGCACAGAGGAGCTGAGCAAGGTCAGAAATCACCTAGAAGGTCCGGTGGAAACGAAGGTACAATTCATTCTTGACGCTGTTCTTGTCTGTGTGTTCCACTCGCTTTTGGGGTGCCATGTAACCGCTTTGCTTTTATGGGCAAGCTGATAGGAGGAATTTGTTGGGACAAAGAAGTAGACCCTATTCTGTATGGAAGGTCTGAATCACACACCAGAAACAAATTTTCGGAGATATGTGGCATATAAGGATGAAGAGACCTTTTGTCTGTCATTGGAGAACATACAGCCCTAAAAAAATCTGCTTTTACAGGTGTGCTGCTGCAAATTCAAGATATTAGTAACTTGAGTATAGAACTTTGGAAGGAGATTGTATTTAGAGCCTTGACAATGTTTGCTTTCTTACTAAATGCGGGTTTACTAGGTATTGCCCAGTAGTTTTATGTTAACTTTACTACAATATTCTTTCTTTTTCTGCCTTACAGAAAAGTAGCAAGCTGGTAACCAAGGTAGTATCAATAATGATTCCCACTGCCACAGTTCTTTAAGGTTTGCAAACTGGTTTGAGCACAAAAACTCTGTGAACACCCAGCAAATTGGCAAAGGTGACAAAATATGGAAATAGGCAATGTTGAAGGAGCTGCAGAATGATGGATACAATAAAATTGGTCTAACCACTTTGAAAAACAATTTGGAAAAAAAAAACTAACTAAAATGCCCATACCCTTTAATCCAGAGATCCTGTTGCTAGGCAAATGATTTTTTTTAAAGGAGGCCAATGATGTTTTTAAAGGTTCCCTATCTACCAATTTATATATAGTAGAACTTTTTTATTTTAAATTTTTTATTTTTAACATTCATTAAAAAAGTTTTGAGTTCCAAATTCTCCACCTCCCCTACCCATTGATGTCAGTTATACATATAAAGTCATGTGAAACATATATCCATAGTAGCCACGTTAGCGGAACTTTCTGTGGTAGTAAAGATAAAGTGGATAGCTATTGTTCGGGGCATGGCTAAACAAGTGTGGTGCAAAAACATAATGGAATGTTACTCCATTGTAAGACATGATGAATATGAAGAAGATAAGGAATCTCGGGAAGACGTCCATGAACTGTTGATGCAGAGTAAAACGAGCAGAACCAGCAAAACCACACACGATGACTACAATCACGTAAGTGGGAAGAACAAAAACAATACTGAGGCTGTGTAAGTATCGTACGAAGCTCGCTCTCAAAGAAGAGACGAGAAAACGCGCTTCCCTACCTTTGCAGAGGTGAGGGACTGTGGATATGGAGCCTTACGTGTCCTGCCAGACTGTTCATGGGATCACAGCATCGTAGAGCCAGAGGCGGAAGGCCATCTAGATCAAGCCCTCCATTTTACAGAGAAGACGCTGGGGTAGGCCCGTACCCGAAGTTGTACAAGCATAAGCAGCAGAGTTGGGATTTCCAACCTCTCACTTTAAGTTCAGCATGCTCTCTACCATATCCCTTTTCATTTAGTTTTGTAGGTGTATTTTTTCCCCTTTTCATTTTTATTTTTTGTTATAGTAAATGGTTCTCTGGGTAGAGGATAGAAGAGGAATATTCTATCCAAGACCCCAGCTATTGGGACAAGGTCTCACTATTTGACGAAAACTACTGGGAAAAATAGAAAACAATCTAGCAGAAAACAGGTTTAGACCAAGATGTCACACCATGCACTTCCACAAGTTCCAGAAAGGATACGCCTAATGGATACGAGGTCACATCATAAACCAATTAGAGGAGAAATGAAGAAAACACCTTTCACAACTCTATGTGAAAAATTCAAGACCAGACACGTGATAGAAAGTATCATAGAAAGTCCATAGAAATGGACAGTTCTGATTCCATAAAATTGTAACAAAACATAGTTAAAATTAGAAAGGATGACAAATGGCTAAAAGATATGAACACACAGTCCTTAAGGGAAGAAATTGAAGCTATTTCTGTATAACTATGAAAAATGCTCCAAACTGCTAATAATTGTGTCGCTGTTGTTCAGTCATGTCCAATTCTTCGTGACCCCATTTTGGGGTTTTCTTAACAAAGATACTAGACTGGTTTGTTGTTTCCTTCTCCAGCTCATTTTTATAGATGAGGAACTGAGACAAACTGGGTTAAGTGACTTGCCCAGAATCACACAGCTAGTAAATGTCTGAGGCCAGATTTGAACTCATGAAGATGAATCTTCCTGATTCCTAGCCCAGTGCTCTACCTACGTACCACCTAGCTGTCCCATACTAATAATCAGGGAAGTGCAAATTAAAGTAACTCTGAGGTTCTACCTCACACCCATCAAATTGGTAAAGTTGATAAAAAAGTAAAATGACAGATGTCGGAGAAGTTCAATAGGGAATACAAACAAACATGGCCATCTTGTACTATCATGTTAAATTTGATATATACTTTAAAAACAAGCCATATGTAATAGAGATACACAATTTCCTACACAATCCTTTTTTCTGTTCCTTATATATGAAATATCCATGTTTGTTGATGTTTGTCAAGATCATAATAAAAAAGAAAGCTTTTTTTCACCTCAGATACATTCTGGAATATTCCTATTGGAGGGTAAACTGGGAAATATGTTGATTTCCAATTTTGTATTATCTCTCGAGTTTAGTGATTTTCAGAGATCACTAATGATGATTTAGCTCTCATATTCACCAGTAATTTCAGACTGTGATATGTTTGTTTGAGCCTAGCGACTTTAATTCATTGAAGGCAGCTCGAGATTCTCTTACCATGACCCCACTTATCTTCAGTTTCAACTCCCTGTCAACCATGTTCTGTCCTTCCTGGGATGAAAATCATTCTTCTTAGTAAATCAAAGAGAAGCAAAACGAGAGTTGCATAGTTCTGTATTCTTTTTTATCCTTTATTATTGTCTAGTCTATTCCAAATAGCTGTCCTGTCTTTTTGTTCTTTTTCTTGCCCCTACATAGCTAAAAAAAAAAAAAAAGACCCCTTTGTTTTCCTTAGGATTGATCAGTAGCCTCTGCTCATTCTGAGTTTCTGATTCTACTTATACTAAAACCATAGCACTCTTTTATACTCATTGGCTGTTAGCTTTCTTTACTTCTACCTTCTACCAATATATAAATTTTTAAAAATCTAAATTGGTGGCTGCTTTCTCCATAATTGGCTCATCTCTTTAAATGGTTCTTCCTTTTTTTGTGTTATCAGATTCTTTTGTACTTGGTTCTTCAGGGTTTTATTCTTCAGAACTTCACATCCTCCTTGGCCTGGCTCCCTCTGTAGAATTGTAGGCTATGAGATAGTACCTGTTCTTTATTTGAATCTTCTGAAACCTGATTGCCCTCCTAACGTCCAAAATGTATTTCAGACTTCTCAGTTTCCCTTTTTTCAATCAGAAATGTTAAAATAGCATGTTCACTTCCTCATAGAGTACCCATTATTTTAAATTCAGCAGTCAAAATTCAAGTCCAGAATAGCACTTTCTCTTGCTTCTTTTTTATTTAAGGGTAGTAAAACTGTCATTGAGAAGTTAAGAATTTGGCAGAGAATCCTAGCATATCTAGATATTTGAAGGCCAGATCTGTCTCTGCTTCCCAAATATTATATATTCTATATACTCTTTCTGGTTAGGTGAGCTGTAGCATGATAATATTACATCTTTTTCTCACTCCATTTACCCGTACCCAAATATTCCACACCATCATTCCCAAACTAGTGGGGTGAATCTCCTCATAAGTCATTCTTCATATGCAACAGTATTCTACCACCCCTATTACCTTTTCTGTTCCCTTTGAGTAAAGTCTGTCTTTTATAGCCATATTCCAATTATGAATCCCATCCTACAATTCTGTGTGATATCAAATTTATCCCCTTGCATTAACATAACTAGTTCATCCATATTTTATATATTTGTATATTGACATTTGAGGCTGCAGGTAATATTGCAAGCTCTCATTTTGGATACTGCCTTCTGTGAATTAATTGGTCTACACTGCTGATGTTACTCTTTCTATGTTGAGCCTACTAGTCTCTGTAGTATCTGGCTTGGCAAATATCTGTGAATAGTTTTCTCCCCTCCCCTCTATCTCCAGTGCAGACTGTACATGCTGATCAGATGAAAAGACACCAGGTAGATATTTTTGCTGGCTCTTGTTAGGTGTTCTGTACCTTTGGACAGGTGTTCATCAATCCTTTCATTTAAGCTTTGGTCCAGAAATCTGAATTCTATTCTTAGACTTCTTAAATAGTTCACTTCCAAAATTCACCTCTGTTGTAAAGCTTTTTAATTAGTAGCAATGGTGAAAATCTGCATTGACTGCCAACTCCTATAACAGAAGTTACTATGTTTTTCCATCACTTTTGGCAAAGAGGCCATAAATCTGTCTCCATGGCTTTCTGGGTTTTGGTTACTATCCTCAGAAAGTTATTTTAGAGCTTCTACTTTGTGGAAGACTTAGGAAATTAATGACCCTCTTTTTATAGATTCATTCTTGGAAACCAGCTTGGAACATACTTTTGAATCATTGAATGTCTTGAATTATGAGCTAACCTTTTATTGTCAGTATTCTTTCCTGTTAATTGAAGCCTTGAAAACTTGGTAGATGACTAAGTGAAATCAAACTCTAAACTGAGGCTTGACTAAACAGAAGAAGCTTGGCATAAAACTAATGTTAAGATTGTTCTAGAGAAAAAGAAGCACCTTTTTTTGGATACTTCTTCCCCTTGCAGATATAATCAGAAGTGGATCGGTTGGAGGAGCTGAAGATTCAGAACATGAAGAAAATGACTAGAACAGTCAGGGTGGAGCTGGCACTATACTAGGAAAATGCTTTTACAGCCAGCAACAGAAAGAAGCCTTTATCCATTACTATGACGGTTAGTATGGGGACTATATCAACATAGACTTGCCTGCTTATTGCTGTATTTCTATTAGCCAGGTCTCCTGAAAAGAAGAAAATACATTTGAAAAGAAATTAAAGTCAGATTATTTTTCTGGTTATCAGTATAAATTGGTATTCTTGTACAGAAGACAGTTTGTAAGGCTGTTGGAAGTGATCTGCAGTTTTTCTCACTTGAAGCATTTCCTCTAGAAATGATACAACAGAGAGCTGTCAGGAATAGGAAATTTTCCCTCTTGAAATTCTTAATATAGATGACCACCTGGGATGAGACTATCATAGATAAACATCATGCCTGTCAAGTGTCTGAATTCCTACTATGCTTAGTCTGGAGGCAGGGATGCAAAAGAAGCTTAGAAAACTTGGGCCCTACCCTTAAGAAGCTTATATTTTCATTGGAGAAAGATGGCTGACATAAACATGATAAATATCAGGAAATAACCACAGACATTAGGTAGTGTGTGATTATATAAAAAGCAATAGTACAATTAAATGCTAGACAAACAGTAACTGACATGAAAATGGCAGAGGAAAACTGGAAGTAGGAGGTAGCATTTGACCTGGGCCTTAAAGGATGGATAGTATTTCAATAGAAAGAGTAGAATAGATATAAAATAAAAGCAGGAAGGTTAGAATGAATATAGCATTATCTATTTAGGGGAGGAGTAGGAAAGGTAAGGCTGTGACATTAGAGGACTTAGAACATGCATTCTTTGTTTGTTTTTTTGTCAGGGCAATTGGTGTTAAGTGACTTGCCCAAGGTCACACAGCTAGTGTGTCAAGTGTCTGAGGCTGGATTTGAACTCAGGTCCTCCTGACTACAGGGCTGGTACTCTACTCACTATGCCACCTAGCTGCCCCTGAAAGTGCATTCTTAACCTTTGTGTCCTAGACCCCTTTGGCAATCTGAAGTCTATGAACTCTTAATCAAAATAGTGTTTTTAACTGCACAAAACACAAAAGATTACAAAAGAAATCAATCCTATTTAGTTATATGTATAATCTATGTATTTTTTAAACAAGTTTACAGGCTCCAGGTTAAAAATATTCCTGGCCCTAGAAGAATGAAAGAGTACAGACTCTATTCTATGGGTGGAGAACCATCAAAAGCTTTTGAGTTATGTTGATTATTGTGCTTTATTAAGAGTAGTTTAGGGAGAGATTGTCATGTGCCCTGTGCTAAACACTGGAGATACAAAAAAGGACAAAGAAGCAGTCCTTGCCCTTAAGGAGCTCACAACTGAGGGAAGAAACAACATGGGAGAGGAGGGTGGATGGACAGTGGCAAAGACTATGGAGAAGTCAAGGAGGATGAGGACTAAGAAAAGGCCATTGGTTTGACAATTAAGAAATCATAGGATAGTGATGGAATACGATTGTGCTGTAAGAAATGATGAGCAGGATGCTCTCAGAAAAACTTGGACTTACAGGAACTGATACAAAGTGAAGTGAGCAGAACCAGGAGAACTTTGTACAAAGTAACAGCAATATTATAAGGTAATTAAGTATGAATGACTCAGCTATTCTCAGCAATACAACGATCCAAGACAGTTCTAAAAGATCTATGACGAAAAATGCCATCCACCTCCAGAGAATTGATGAATCAATGCAGATTGAAGCATGCTAATTTTTTTACTTTCTTTGTGCTCTTTCATAACATGACTAATATGGAAATATTTTGCATGACTACACATGTAAAATCTTTATCAAATTGTTTGCTTTCTTGGTGAGGGGGGAGGGTAGAAGAAAAGTTGGAATTCAAAATTATAAAAAGGTTAAAAATTGTTTTTACATGTAATTGGGGAAAAACATTAAAATAAAAATAAATAAATAAATGAGGTCATAGGCAACTTTAGAGAGAGTTTAATGAGGTCAGAAGCCAGACTAGAAAAAGCTAAGAGTAAGAGGAAAAGAAGTGATGGATTGCAGACAACTTCCTTAAGGAGGTTAGCCACAAAAGAGAGGAGAGCTATATAAGTTAATAGCCAGCAAGGATAGATGGACCAAGGGAGAGTTTAAAGATGGAGGAGACATGGGCATGCTTGTAGATATCAGAGTAGCATAAACTAGACAGGGAGAAATGAAAGACTGATCAGAAAGTAGGGATGAGAGAGGGGCAATCTGCTGGAAAAGATGGGATGGAATGGATCAGGTGAGGCTATAATTATCCAGAGACTGTGATAAGAAAGAGCGTGACAAATTACACTTGGAAAATTGGGGCATTTTGCTGTACTGGAAAAAGGAAAGTCTAGTGTGACTAGGCTACTTAAGTTTAGAAGAATTTTAAAATTTGATTCTATTATTACCATCACAGAGAGGACCATACAGACATCTTGCTCCAGCAGCAGGGTGCAGAAATTATGAATTTGAAACAGTATCATGAGATGCACAAAGAACTTTTTGAAGGTGTTCAGCAGTGGGAAAAAGAACCGGAGGCTTTTCTCAGAATTTGAGGCACTTTTTTGGAGGAAGGAAGGTAGGGAAAGGCAAGAAGAGTGTAATAAATTGCTCTGAACATAATTGCTTAAACCCCATTCCCTTGGTGTATCGAGATCTCTGAAACCTGGCTTTGTCTCCTAACTCTTTTTATTACCACAAGCCATATCTTGCTGACTTCTCATAAACCTACTTAAAGATCAATTATAGTTGGAAATACTTTGGATTCCTCTTCTGGCAGCTTAGTTGTTAATGCAGGGAAGGAATATCTTTTTGGCTCCTGGAGGGTATGGTTTTATAGGATTTAAGGACTTCCAAGAACTAAATCTTCCTTCTGTCCTTGGATTTATTGGTTAAATAGTAGCTCTAATTAAAATATATTGTCTCAATTTATAGCAGCAAATACTTGGAGATAAGAATTCATTATTTGGTAAAAATTGTTGAAAAAGCTGGAAAACAATCTGGCACAAAAATTGGGCATAGACCATTATTTTACCCAGGGATGGGAACCTGCAGCCTCAAGGCCACATGTGGCCTTCTAGGTCCTTGGGTGTAGCCTTTTGACTGAGTCAAGTTTTATAGAACAAATCCTTTTATTAATGGAATTTGTTCCGTGAAGTTTAGATTCACTTAAAGGGCCACACTTGAGGGTCTAGAGTGCCACATGTGGCCTCGAGGCTGCAGGTTCCCCACTCCTGTCTTACACCATTTACCAATATAAGGTCAAAATAGATACACGACCTAGATATAAAGGGAGATATTGCAAGAAAATCTGAAGAACACAGAATATATTACCTATCAGACTTATGGAGAGGTGAACAATTTATAAGTACACCAGAAATAGAGCAATGTGAGGTGTAAAATGGATAATTTCTATTACTTTAAATTTAAAAGGTTTTGTACGAATAAAACAAATGTAGCCAAGATCAGAAAGAAAGCAGAAAATTTGGGAAAAAATTTTATAGTTTCTCAGACAAAGGTCTCATATCTCAAATACATAAGGAACTTAGTCAAATCTATAAAAATACAAGTCATTCCTTAATTGAGAAATGATCAAAGGATATTGAACGGTTTTCTGATGAAGAAATCAATATACAGTCATGTAAAAAATATTCTAAATCATTACTGATTAGAGAAATGAAAATTAAAACAACCTTGAGATATCATTTTACACCTAAAATGACTGAAGGGAAAAATGACAAATGGAGGGGAGGTGGAAAACTTGGGAAAAATTGGACACTAATTCATTGCTGGTAGAGCTGTAAACTGATCCAGCCATTTTGCAAAGCAATCTGAAATTATGCCTAAAGAATTATTAAATTGCTTATACCCTTTGACCCAGCAAAACCACTATTAAGTCTGTTTCCAAAGATGATTATGGCAAAAGGAAAAGAACCTATATGTTCTAAAATGTTTATAGCAGCTCTCTTTGTGTTGGCTAAAAACTAGAAATTTTGGAGATGCCTGTCAATTGAGGAATGCCTGAACAAGCTGTGGTATATGATAGAAATAATGAGCTCAAGGATCTTAGAAAAAGATGGATAGCTTGTATGAAATAATGAAGAGCAAAATGGGCAGAACCAAGAGAACATTGTATATGGTAACAGCAATATTGATTTAAGAACATTTTGACTATTATAAATATCTAAATTAACTAACACATGACCTATGAAGGAAGATACTGTCTGCGTCCAGAAAAAGAACTGATAAACAGATATATAAAATGATTTAATATAAATATATATTTGTGTCTAGTGGTAGTCATCTCTAGGGCGGGGGGGGGAATTTCACAATAACTTTAATACATATTTTAAAGGAATAGCAAGTTGTACACAATAGATTTGCAGTTTCCTATGCAGTCATCTTTTTTTCTATTCTACTATGTTATGGAAATACCTGTTTTAGTTATTAAGTTCAGAATAAAATAAACTTTAAAAAAATATATTGTTTCCACAGAGAAAAGCTTCAGATCCAAGCTGATTTATCAACCATGGTAGAAATCTCTTGAAAGAAGAAATGCAATGAGCCAAGCTCCAAAGAACACTCCAAAAATATTTTTGGAGTGTTCCTTGTGTTTTGCATGCAAGGTCCCTCATTTCAAAATCTATCTCTGATAAAGACAACGCGCACTGATCACAACAGCATAACTGGAAAGAACAAAATTTTAAAGCTAAGTGCTGCTTAATGATAACGACCAAACTTGGCCTGGAAGAATTAAGAAAACATCCCTTTCTTCTTTGTAAAGGTGGGATCTTTAGGTGAGGTATATATCATATGTCCTCAGTCTCAGTTGATGTCTTGGTTAGTTTTGCTCAACTGCTCCACCCCCATTCCCTGCAATTTTGTTCTTTGTTATAAGGGATGACGACTTGTGGGGGAGGAAATACTGAAAGATACATTCAGGAATAAAGGTGATAAAAAATGTCTTTTAAAATCCGTCTTGTAAGTTTTCTGCCCAAGAAACAAGTCCTTCTATGTTAATTTCTCTGAGGAGGTAGAATGCTCCATGACAGCTCTCAGGAAAGCCATCCTTAACTAGAGTTGTCCATTGGGTAGCACAGGAAGTTCTTAGGATGGAACTTCCTCACTCATATAAGATTCTCATGAAGACTTCCAGCCATTGAGACTTGGATTTTGCTGAATGCCATAGCAACACGTGCAATCAAAACAAACATTTTAGAAGGAAAGCCCGTGGTTTATCTCGCTGTCCTCCGTCATGTGTTTTCTAAACAAGCCAGGGTTCGGTTTCCTGACGCATCATCAATTTTACACACGTTTTCTGTCTTGCTGTCATGTTTTGCTTAGTGTGATAAACATACTGAAATAACACAATCAGCCTCTGAATGGAAGATGGCAGCCTTTGAGAACAGCAAGATGAATAAGATGTTAGCAAGTTTTTGATAATAAACTTTCCTTGTTTTAATGGCCTCAGCAGGAAGAAGAATTGAAAGCACAGACTGAAATATGGGAAAAGGAACATTCCAAGGCTTTTGTGGTGAATAGCCAGAAATTCATAGAATACATGACGGAACAGTGTGAGATGTTTCATTTGAAGAAAGAGAAAGAAAAGCAGGAGCAAGTAAGTAAAAAATAAACAGAAAAGCTGTGAGCTCTTTGAGCATCACATTTCTGCTAAGTTGTATGGATGGTGAGAGAGTATACTCCACGTCCATCCCTTGCCTTCCATTTTGTGTGTGCTATAGATTAGCTTTGGGGCTCTGCCTTCGCACCCCCATTTTGTTTTGATGTTGTGCTTATCACCGTCGATTATTCTTATAGCAACTAAAGAAGAACCAGCAAACAGGGGCAGGGGTGTTAGACAGCAGCAGATCCAAAACACCCCGAAAGAAGCAAGGCCTAGGGCCTAATATTAGGCAAAGCCTGAAAGGTAACAAAGCTTTACCTTGTTAAAAAATCAGACTCCTAATCGCAGAAGAATCATTTGGAAAAAAGATAGTAGGAATAATATCCAGAATGGCAGCTTGCTGGCTGGGAAAGTTTAATCCAAATTGGTTGAGTGAATGCCGTCAAAGCTCAACAGAGTTTACTTTATCACTGTATACCATTGGTAGGGAGTGGAACCAAGGCCCTGCCTATGATAGTCTCATAGAGGTTCTGCCTCACTACCATCGTTAACTATGGAATGCTCAGTTGTCTATCTTATTTAAACTGCATTAAGCTTTTAGAGTATACTGAGGCAAGAAGACAAGAATTTTCTTGAATTGTATTACAATCTTGGAAGGAGACAAGCATTTATTTAGTGCCTACTAGGTGCTAGGTACTTTTAAAATATCTCATTTGATCCTAAAGTGACTTGGTTAAGGATTTAAGTGACTTGCCCAGGGTTACATAGCTAATATCTGACGCTGGATTTGAACTCGGGTCTTTCTGACTCCAGGCCCAGCCCTAATGCCTTTCTAAATTAGCATCCAAATATAAAGCTGGAATAGGGATCAAGCTCGCATACTAAATGAAAGCACTTAACTCCATGGCCTCTCAGGCTCCTTCCATTTGTAAATCTTCTGAAACCTTTAATTTCCATCTAACAAAGGGATAAACATTTTTTACATCCCTATTGTTAGACCTTTCACTAATGACTAATAAGCAAGGGGTTCTCATCATGCTGGCTCCTTTGCTCTGGTTCAAGCCAGATACATTCATGAAAGAGAATTCCCTGTTGCGTAGCTGCTACTATTCCTCACAGCCCTTATGCTGAGAAACCACATTTCTTTCTAGTTACTATGGTTTAGTTAAATATCCATTAACGTCTTACTCTGTCTTTACCTTTTGCTTCCAACTTCTTCCATGCCATGTACTTCAGCATTAGATTAGCTTGTCAGTATGGTCCCAACAGGATTCTCGGCTTCAGAGAATGATAAACACGTCTTGTCCTTGTGAGAGAAGCTTAAAGTGCCAGTGCTTCCGCCCTTATTACCTTCCTGGGTACTAGCTGTTCACTAACAAGTGCCTTCAGGACATGGGGAACTTCTTTTATACCTTCTCTTACAGCTCAGCATGCCCTAGGGCATAGCTTTGTGTGTCTGAGCACAGAGCAACTCACCTTGTGTTTTTACATGATTCTTGCTGGTATGATCCATGACCTCAGTCCCTCTGCTTGCCATTTAGAGACTGTACCCTGGGACTCGCCAGTGGAACTGCTGTGCTGAAAGGGTGGGGCAAGGATGACGATTCACAGACCTGCCGGATTTCTGGGCTTTTCTAGGAATGGGCTTCCTCCGCTCCTTTCCTTATCTGCTTTTTATTTCTCTTTCAACTCTGCTATCTTCAGTGCTCTCCCAGCTTTGACTTCTTCGTATTTCCTGGACCTCACTACAAGGTTTTGGGTTGTTTTTTTTTTTAACATTCTTTTTGTTTGTACTGGACAAGAAAAATTTTAAATCAATGACTTGATCAAAAGATCCCTTTGTAGGCCTACATGGTCTTAGGAATTTAACTTTAACAACTAATACTCTATTTATGCTGTGTAAATATATATATATATGCATATAAATTTTAATGTATAAAACCCTAATGCTCTCTGCCTTCTCTTTCCATTCATTAAAATGAGATTAACTAATTTGCAGTATCTGCTAGAGAAGAAATGTCTTTGGTGACTTTTTAGAGAACATTTTGACTAGGGTGATTGGGGCAGAAGAGAGATTACTAGAGGTATAGAAGACAGTGCAGGGATGAGAGGAAGAAGCAGTAGCTGTGTTAAATATTTGTTGTTTACAACTCATTAATCACATGGAGACTGCTAAAATTGTGGGGGGAATACAAAACATAAGTCCCTATCTTCAAGAAGTTCATAGAAAAGGAGATTTAAAACTAACATGAATGGAACAATTAAAAAACTACTAAACTTGTCCTGGATGAATTAAAAGGGGATTTTCATATCTTAGGATAGATGTGATGGCAGTGGTAGCTAGATCATGCCATATCCATAACATGGAAAGAACCACAGGAACTTGGGCAGAAAGTGTCAGCTCAGGAAAAATCAGTCAGGCTAGTTGTGGCTGTTGGACCCTTCCTGCCTGGCCTAGTTCCTTATAATTAACTCATGGAATGAACATATAAAAAAAATAGATGAGAAAAGTGGGGGACAGAAACTATTCAGTTTTATATAACATCCACCTATTAACTTTCTTACGTAAAACTCCTTTACCTATAGGGTAAAACTCCTCATGAATCCCTCCAGTACAGCTCCAGGTATCAGGCCACTTTCCTCTTCTAGAAACCAGTCACAAGTGGAAGATTTCACACATTTTATTATAGTGTTGGAAGCAGGTGAAGTTCACACAGGAATAGTAGTCTTAAAATCCCTTTTAGGGTGCTGAAGAATCCATAGGACTAGTGATGGTCCACTTGCCCCACTCCCCGGGTGTCCACATTTGATTGGCCCCTGAGGGGGAAATACCCCATGGAGCTGTAGCCAAAAAGCTGCCTTGTGACAGAGGAGGAAACTAGGCCCCCTATCCTTTTTCCCAATTGCTACAAATGTAGCTGCCTGTCCAGCCAGGCACAGCTACTTCCACATTTTTTTTCCTTCTGTAGCAACAGGTACTGTATGCATTAAGAACTATGTAGAAAGTTAAGAACCAAGGGCTAAAGGGGCTCTAGGCCCCAGCCCAGGCAATGGAAGTGAACCCAAATCTTCACTCTTCCTTGTTGGGTTTGATAAGCCCATACTCTACTGCCTTTGCAAGACAGGCAGTTGCTGCCCTCGTGATTGGTCCAGCCTCACCCTTGGCAAGCACAGAGAGGATCTCCAACACCTCACTCTCCATTAGTTTCTCTGCAACTTCCCTTGAAGCCTCCACCATGTTCAGCACCACCACAGCACCACGGTGCTGCAGCTCCACATTAGGACTCAAAAGCAGTGCTTGGATGATCTCTAACCAATGTGTTGTCTAGGAAAAAGAAAAAAGACCTCGTCACAGGGTCGCTGTCTGAGACAATGTGCCAGGTTCTTCCAGTCCAGATGTGAGATCACCCACCCACTCATACAACATAGTAGACCCATACCTATTCTGGGGAAGGATGGCATAAACTTTGTTCTAATTATACCCACATGACGATCTGAACACTTAAGACTGCTGCCTCACCCCAGTCAACAAAGAAGGAAAGTATTGAGACGGAGAGGAGTATCATCGACACAAATGAGGATGACACTCACCACTTGAGTGATTCGAATACAAAGAGGGGGCAGCAGTGAGGTCAGCATGGCAAGTCCACCTGATGCTGCCCGGCGTAGTAGCTCATCTTCTTCTCCACTGTAAAGCACCAGCAACTTTAGTCGGTCATTACCTTCAGCCAGAAACAAATCTTGTACCTAAAATGGGAGGTCAGTGAAGAATAACCTGTTCTTTAGAGAATAGCCTAGTGTAGTGAAAAGAGCTTGTCTTCTTAAAAAAATTGTTGCCTCTTATATGCATTTTACATATTTGATAGAATAGAAAGAGTATTCAAGTTGGAGTCAGCAAACATTAGAGAATTCAAACCTTGCCTGACATCTATAATCTATGATCTTAAGCCAGTCACTTCACCAGTTTCTTCATCTATAAAATAAGCATGACAATGCCTGCAGTGCCTACCTCAGAGGTGTGTTTTCAGTATCAAAGAGACAAAGTATGGAAAAAGCCTTTTGCAAACCTTAAATATAAATTTCAGCTCTTATTATGAGAATACACTTATGCCCCTTTCTTCTTACCTTCCCCTAAACATGGAATCTATGTCGGAACCCTGCCCCTCTCCTCCTCAGCCCCTTACCTCCTTGCTCATGGCCATATTACACATGCACTCAGTGGCTGCCCGGCGGATCATTTCATGCTCCTCAAACATGTAGCCTTCAATCATTGGCACTGCCTTCTCCTTCAGGATCTTCTGTCTGTGAGAGCAGAGGCTAATGATTTGAAGGTCCGACTACATATATTCATCTCTTGCCCTACTCAACTTGATACTCCCAGGCCACAGATTTTCCTTAGTGGTAGTGAAAATCTCCATTTTCCAACAGAGGCTCACCATCACCCACTAAAATCCAGCAGGATTTAAGTAGGCTAGAGAATAAGAGACAGTAGCCCCTGCTAGAAAGAAAAGGGAACTCACTTTGCTGGCTATGAGTTCCAGGGACATAGGGACTTCATCTTACCTAAGCCTCTCACTGATCCCTGCCAGGTTGGTTAAAGCCATCAGGGCTTCAAAGTTCTGAAGCCCTGAGCAGTTGAGGTGCAGCAGGGAGACAAGGGGGCGGACAACCTCATAGACCTGCAACACAAACATTGGCACATTAGAAGTGTTTGTACCCACCTTTTCCCCTCACTTCCCAAACTCAGAGAACATCCCTCCTGAGAAACAATAGTTACGGTATTAAGTGCATTACACTCATTCCAACATTGTCCCCCATGCTATTCCCTCTCTACAGATGGTCAAAGCCACCATTTTGGTCCCGTTTTAAGAAACAGTACCAGTACAGACAAAATCACTGTCTAGCAGTGAAGGAGGAAGATGTTAAGTATGGCGGAGACAGAAGAAAAAACATACCCGTTCTCCAGGAAATGTCATCTCAGGGTTAGAAGTGATGGTGATCTTGGCAAGAGCCTGTGCTGCTTTAGTCTGCCCAATATCTGTGCCCTCCAGAGCTAGTGGCAGTAAAGCCTGAAAAGCAATATGCCCCCCCCAAATTACCTTTAAATCAGGAACTGAAATTAAAGAAATTAGGAAAATACCAAAGTTATATTCTTAGGTATTAATGTAAATATGCTATAAAACAACAAATAGTTTACATTCAAGTGTTTATCTCATTTGGTTTTTGAAACAACACATTAAAATATCCTCATTTTAAGATGAGAAAACTGACAGAGGATAAGTCATTTGCCCAATGTCACATTAAGTGGCAGAGCCAGGACCTGAACCTAGTTCTGACTCCAAAACCATTGCTCTTTCCTATACAGAACACTGAATATATATACCAAATGCAATAATATGCTAGAGGACATTAATAACTCACTTTTGGTAAAAGAATAAACTTAAGTTTTTCCAATAGCGGTGATGGGTTTGTATTAATCTGTTCACACTGTCCTTTGGTGCCTCTTATCATCACTGGCAGAGATATTTTAAAGCTGCTTAAGGGTACAATCTTTGTTCAGGAAAACTATCAAAAATCAGAGGTTGTATTCTCTCCTGGAAATGCTTATTTTATTTGGTGATGACATTCAAAATAATCTTAAGATATATACGTATATGATCTATATAATATATATATACATACAAACAAATGAAAGCTCACTGCTGAAATCTATGCTCTTCAATCAAGACTTTCTTGTTTTGGACCTAAGGCCAAAGCAAAATTCCCAGAACAAGAAGTAAGTATACATTGTGATTTTCAGAGTAAGTTACATAGTTTAATACAGAACAGAGTTGAAGTGAGTTTCTGAACATGAAAAAGTAACATTGCAAAATGTTCTAAGAGTCATGAGGTCTTAGGCAAAAAACCCCGATAATTTGAGCCTCAGTTTCCTTATTTGTAAACTAAGAGTTGGACATCGTTATGTCTAAGACAGTTCCTCTTCACTGCTAAAATTTTGGCTTTGTAAGCCTTTGCCTCTGGTATATGGTGTCACTTTTACAGCTAATGATCTTAGTTGAGCAGAAGAACAACCACCAATGGCAGCTTACCTTGCCCCCTCCCTGAGCAACAACACTCCCACGATCTTCGGCTTCTTCTACCAATGCTAGGAAGACCCTGTGGGTAGAAACCTAATTAGTCATGGATTAGAGTTTGAGGGAACAAAGTTCTTTCTTGGCCTAGGCACTTGCTCCAATGCTAGGAAAACAGCTAAATGGCCAGTTTCTATAGGATTTGCCCCAAGCAAGACTTTTCTATGTGAGGAAATGAAGTCCTAACAATTCTATGCAGTTGCTAGCTAACATCTAATCATCTGTTAGCCCTGAATGGGTCATCTGGCCCTTGCCACAGACACCCTCGGGTCCCCGGGGCACCTGGAGAGAAGCTCTCGGCAGGAATTGGTGAGAACTGGGTTTTCATTCTTCACCATGCATGTGAGAGCTGATACCACACCAGCTCTAAGCAACTTCTTCACTCGTGATCGAACAAAGCTTGGTTTATCCTGGGGGAAAATTATAGTTCAATGTAAAACCACAACCACTAAATAATACATGCAGCAGAAAGTAGAACTAAGGACACTTGAAAAGAACTTAGTGAGAATGAATTGTTAAACATTAAATTAACGAAACAGAGAAATCTTTCCTAGTTAATCTTTAAGAACAGCAAAGGCTCATTTGTTTACGGTAACTTAACTTTTTGAGGGCTTTGTTACCTAATCTGCAAGATGATAACTTTGGACCAGATGCTCTTTCAAATCCTTTTTCAACTCTAAAATTCTATGATTTGGGAATAATACTGTCTAGAGTTAGGGGAACCATGTCCCTTCTAGCCCAATGCTCCTGTGATTTAAAGAAGTGCCCATCTGTGCTTCTCACTTACCCCTGCTCACCTTAGGGTGCTGCTCAGGTACATGTTGTTTGGCATAGTTGGCCAACTCCAGCATCTGGGGGTCAGGCTCCTCATGATCATAACTATTGGTACAGTTCACTAATGTTGAGGCCACAGCAAAGAGTACTGACCTGTCCTCCAACTGCAAAATACAGAAGAGGGATTCAACTGGCCCTGCCTTTGGAGAAAATCCCCAGAGAAGGACCATAAATACTGTTTCAGAGGAGACATGTTTCAGACAACACCAAAAAAGGCACAACGGTCAGGTACAAGGTTCTATCCTTAGAAATCTGAGTGGGTCATTTCTCTTCTACATATACTCCTTAACCCAAGATTCGATTAGGAAGAATGCGCCATCCTCTTCTAGTGGTTCCTTTTGCCCAAATACAACATTAAGGTATTATTTCCAAAGGCCAAAAATGGTCTCAAGTTTTATAAGGGTAAACAGTAGCTTATCAGCCTCATCAATGGCAGTCCAACTTCTAAAATTTCTTGAGTTGCATACAATGGACACCAAAAGTGCACCTCATTCTTGAACAAGAAAGAGCTACCTTAAGACTGAGGAGAATGGCTTCTATTGGCTAGGTTCCAAAAACAGCAGCTAAAGCTACAGTGTTAGCCTGGCTGGACAAGACATGATGCAATCCTTCCATTAGTTTCAGTCCAGGCAAGGGAAGGAAGGGGGGCGAGTTGAGGGTTGGGGTAATTCCAGAAAGAGAATGAGCAAGTTCTGGTATGGAAGCTCCTCAAAGCTGCCAGACTGGAAACCCCAGGTTACCTTACTGAGCTGGAACATGGCCTTCAGAGCTGCCTCATCTTCCACAAACTCTTCTTTCACATCTGCATCAAAAGTCAAGTAGGCAAGGCCCTCCACGGCCCAGCGCCGGGTGCTTGAATCAATTCCATCATTACACAGCCACCTGGAAGTAGTAGGGAAAGAGACTATCAATGAAATGAGAGCTGGAGAAAGACTTCAGTGAGATAAATGAGGAAAACCCAAGCATATTTGGTGTGTGTACACCAATGCTCTAGAGGGGGTTCACCTGGAGCAGAAAGTCTAAATACGTTGAATGGAAGGCTGGAAAAAGGTTAGAGCTAAAAGAATTTTTTTTAAAGTAGAAGATTGTCCTTTCTACACTCTTCAACAAAGAAAAGTAGTTAAGAGAAGGCTCCCAACCATATCCCTAGTGTTTCCTCCCATGAAATTTATTTAGCTAAGGTGGATTGCATGGACAATGACACTTAGAATTTCATAATCATGTCAAACTTACTTTCGACACTGCTTGGCCAGTTTGAGGGTGGAACCTTCTGCAAACTGCTTCATGCTAAAATCAGTACCTCCAGCTGATCCTAGCTTACAGAGTCCCTAGAAGAAAAAGGGAAATACAAGTTCTGATGGACTCCGTGGAATGTTTTATAATACTTCTTTACAGTTACAGATAGCTTTAGTTTCAAAGCACTTTTATGTATATAATCTCACTTGATCATCACAATAACTCTGAGAGAAGGAAGGCAGGTTTTGCTATCTTCATTTTACAAATAAAACTGTGAAGTGAAACAACCTGTGTGAAGTCACTCAGACTTTGTGACTTTTAACCCAGAATTCTTTCTATTACACTAAGGGTTATTAACCCAAGATACATGGACACCCCCTCCCCACAAGAAACTATGGAGAAATTCCGGGGGGGGGTCTTTATTTTTTATATAGTTGGTTTCCTTTGTATTTTCCTATTTTATGTTCTACTTATCACACAAGAAAGTTTAAAAACTCCTACTCAACACTAATGCTACATTATCTATAGTAAAAATATTCAGATATTAGTATTGGAGAAAATAACTTTCCTCACAAAACCTGCTCCTGGTGAAGACTTGATTTATCCAAGACCCAGTTCAAATTATCACCTCTATCATTAAACCTTCCTGGCTAACCTAATTTAACCCTCCTTTTTATTGCTATAGGACTTTCTGCTCTGCCTCAGAAACAGCATGGGACAGTAGAAGGAACTGGAGTCAGAAAACCTGGGTTCAAATCCCAGCTGTGCCACATATTGTGTTACCCTAGGCAGGCCACTTCACCTTTATGAGACTGTTTCCTCATGCATAAAAAGAAGGGGTTCGAGACAACCTTTAAGTGACATTTGGCTTAATTTGGCACGCAATACTTCATAGTGTTATCTTTTTTATGGGTATATCTCCCCAGTTAGATTGTCAACCCCTTGAAGGCAAAAACCACTTCTCACACTTCATTGTATCCCTAGCGATTGATATGTGGTTAATATGTATTTAATAATGAAAGTAAAACAGGATTCATCAAGACTGTCCTTCTTGTTTCCAGGCCCAGAGTCCAGCCTCACCACTAGGGCCCGAATTCGGATGCTGTCCTTTTCACTTCGTTTGTAGAGGTCCTTAAGAAGGGAAACACCATTGGCAGTAATAAATGAGGCACGCTTGGCTTTTCCAGCTGCGTAGATCAATGCCTCCACAGCTACCAGCTGTTCTGCCTCATTTTCTGAGGCACACAGGGCAATCACACTCTCCATGACGCCACTCAGTTCCAGGGCCCGGTTGCCAGCTTCACAAGGGCCCTGCAGAAGGCAGGAGACTGTCTGAATAGCCCGCAGCTTCCTAGCCATCCCTTGGCCCTCGAACCAGCTCCTGGGAAAAACAGATCCAATGGTCACGCCTACACTAGGGCTTCCTAATTTGTTATTCCTCCCTCGTTAATCTTCCAGGTTACTCATTAATTATGAGGCTCCCCAGGTAATAGGACATTTGAACAGTGAAAGTAAGAGAAAATGGGAATGGGAAAGAACTATATCATTTTGGCTCTAATTGCTGTGGTTTAAGTCATCTAAGAATTTAAGTCAGTAAGACTATTCACTTTAGACATAAAACTGAGACATAAAAGATAAACATTACTTTCTGAAGTCAGGGAAGGAACTTCTCCAGCATGAAGTTATGATGGGATAGGGAACTGAACATCGGGTTATTTTCTAGACCTCACTATCCTTTTCCAAAGGTGCTCTACTTGCTGAAAACAAGTAGATGGTTCTTGCTACAGGGACTAAGTTTTTTGTTTTATTTTGCATAATACTGGAAACTGAAGTTTGTGGACGTTTTCTTACTTGATGTAACTTTCACAGAGTCGGTGAAAATTTTCCCTCTCTGCATCACACTTCAGATCATCAAAGAGCTTATTAAGGAGAACAGAGGCACTCATCCGGCTATTCTCTGTCACAGCAATGTCTCCGGGAGATTCTTGAACTGAACCTCCCACTTCCAGAATCTTTTTTAAACCTGAAAAGACACTTTTACTTAGATAAAATTGCTGACTATATACAGTAAAGGGGAACAGATCTCCATGTAGAAAGCTGGAGAGGCACAAATGTCACATCCAGAAGGAATGCTGCACAGGTCTGGAGACACACAGACTGGTAGGAACTGGAGATGCTATTTCTGGCAAAGCCGGGAACAGTGAAAAGTCGGCAATGGGATTTTTTAAAGTTCCCCATAACTCAGCCACTTTCTACCTTCCTAAGTCTTCTTACACTTTATTTCCTTCTACACACTCTATGGTCCAGCAGTGCTGGCCTACTTGAACACAACACTGCATCTCCTATCTCTGTGCCTTGGAACTGGCTGTCCTCCACGCCTGGAATGGTCTCTCCTCACCTCTGCCTCTTAGTCTCCCAAGCTTCTTTCAAGACTCAGCTAAAATTCTACCTTCTGAAGAAGGCATTTCCCAGGTCCCCCAGCTACTCAGGTTATTTTCCATTTACTTTGTATATACCTTGTGTGTACATAGTCATTTGCATGTAGTCTCTCCCTCTGGAATTAAGTTCCCTGAGAGCTGCAGCTGTTTTTTTGTTTTTCTTTGTATTTCTAGCCCTTAGCAGAGTGCCTGGTAAATGGTAAGCTTGTAATAAGTGCTTGTTGCCTGACTAAATAAAGTACAAAATATTCGTAGCAGCTCCTAAAATTTAACTACTATTGACATCTTTTGTTTTTACATCACCTTCATTTCTGTATGAAAGGTTGACCCTTCCCTCTCCTCTCCTCAGGAAACTAACCTCTGGTAACAAAGAACAAAAAAACCCCAAAAAGCAGTTCAGCAAACTAACCAAAACATCAACTGAATCTGACAACACATGCCATATTCTACAACCATCACTGTCTCCTAATTTCTGCCAAGAAAGGAGGGAGCGACACTTCCTTTCCCCTCTTCATAGACCAGCTGGGTTACTAAAATTATACAGTGTTAAGTTTGGGCATCGCTGTTCTTTCATTTACAATGTTGTACTCACTGCATAGTAGCACTGTTTGTGGTAGCAAAGAACTAGAAACAATTCAGATGCCCATCAATTGGGAAATGGCTAACTGATTGTGGTATATGAATGGGATGGATATCATTGTGCCACAAGAAATGATGAATATGAAAAATTCAGAGAAGCATAATAAAACATTTTAACTGATATAGAGAGAAGAAGCAGGAAATAAATACATATAATGTCAGTGGAAAGAATTTTAAAAAAAGAAACTAAAGGCTATGTAATTTTGATGACCAAGTCTGGTCCTAAAGAAGTGAACAAAAAATGTTCCTTCCTTCTTTACAGAGGCAGGGGTCTACAAGTGTGGTACATTACACACACTGTCCGAGTTGCTTACTTTTGTTGAACAGTGCTACTACCTCCATTTCCCCATCCCCTTTTAAAATCTTCATTATAGGGAATGGCATATATTTGAAGATAAAGGCAATGTATATATTGTTGGAATTTTTTCAATAAAAACACATCATTCTATAAATTCAAATTATTATTATTACTGGTAATAACCAGCTCCTAGTTAGACACAAATTAAGAAAGAATATTAGCTAAGCTTGCTTAACATAAGTAAAAGGGCGGAGAACACACAGTCTCAAAGTCTTCTCTAAATTTGAATCTCTTACCTTGGTCAATGACCCAAAGAGTGAGGCTATTGTTGGGGTCTCGAAGTGACTTCCGAGGAACCACTTTAATCAGGAGAGTTAGGGCATTATCTCGCCCTTGGGCTGAGACACCCACTTCAGTCAGCAACTCCAAAAGGTTACTGATCAATAACTTCAGTTCCCTGGAAGGATCTGCAAAGACAAAAAAAATCTGAATACCAGGCTTACCAAACAACCTAGTGGAGGGGTTAAAGGGAAGAAGGTAGAGAAAGGGAACTAATAGAGCAGAACGATTGTTGTTTAGATCTGGACAGACCTCTCCTTCTTATCCCTCCCAGAACACTCTTATTCGATTCTCAAGTTCCCTTGTTGCTTCGGACTCCAAAGCAATATGTTATAATTAGGACACTTCTATAAGCATATCTGTACAGTGGGTTCTTTATATGATCCATAACAATGAGGCGCCACAGGAAAGAAGCCCAAATAAAAACTGGTTGACTCACCCACAATGATAGCACCTTCTTTCCCTCGGAAACCCTTCTTTACTCCTTCCTTGAGAGCATCAAACATGACCTGCAGTAGGTGGCAGGTAGCGAGGGACACTGACTGGTTCTTGACCCCAAGCATGGCTACTAGTCGACGAGTGCCCAGCACACTTAGGGTTGCTACTGTCTGCAGTAGAAGAAACAAGTCAACTTGAGAACCATCCCTATAAATAGTCCTTACTATGAGAGGCTACGAGAAGTCAAGAAACTCTGGAAAAGGTCAGCTCTAAGTGAAAAAGTGGGAGAGCTGGTCTGAGTGTAATGCTACCAAAATAATATCCAGATTATCCTGTAGCTACAGCTTCTCAAAGAAAACATTTTGGGGCAGTTCCATAATGGTTCACTGCTACTCTACTCCATGCAGGCTTCCCTGGTTCCCAGACATTTGGTTCAGTTTATTTTTCCCCAGGAATGCTATGCCACAACCTAGCAAAAACTATTCAGATGAATGCCAGGCCAAAAAAAATGCCTAGCTTACTTCTTACCTCAATCACCAAAATTCCAAAATAGCCCTACAGATCTGGATTTAGATCAGGGAAATCTCTCTAGTCCCAAGAGGTCTACTACTTTGGTGCTGGATGAGCCTACAGAAGGTAGAGTGGGGGCAAGGTGAGCTCTTGTAACTCTTAGCCTAGAATGGACTTGAAGCTGAGATAAGGGAACAGAGCTCAGGCTTGTCCTACTGGCTTGTTCTGGGGAATACATCAACCTATCTCCATCCTTAATGCTATCTGAATATTCAGAAGAGCTGTCTGATTAAGTGAAGTAGTTAGCTTAGTCCTACAGTTTTCAATAATCTCTCCATAGTTACCCGTGACTGGTGCTCAGAGCATATTCCAGCCAATGTGCGTAGAGCTGCCAACATCAGGTCTGTCTCTCCTGTGTCTAGAAGGCGTTGTAAGAGCTGGACCCCATTACTCTGGAAGATCCTTTCAGCCCCGGCATCTTCTCGTGCTAGTACAACAAGATTCTGAGAAGCCTACAGCAAAGGAAAAAGAAAAAAGGTTCAAAATTTAGTCAAGGAATCCAACCAGCCTATAAATAACCACAAGCCAGAAGCAGTATTGTGTAGTATAAAGTACTGGCCTAGGAGTTGGGAGACCTAGGTTGTAGCCTCTATTGACATCAGACTCTACAGACCAACCAGGAAGTCGCATCCTCCCTTGAACTAAGGCAAGGATATTAACAAAAAGATGCCTTCCTGGTAGTCCCCCACAGCTACTTCCTGAAACCTCCAGCCTTTCTGACACAGCTCTTATTCTCTATGTATCGCTTATCTCTACCTTTACTTGACAATTACCTGTTGTGCCCCCTTTTGCATCACGTGAGTGAGGATGAAAGTAGCTGTAGAGATAAACAATTTTAATTTACTATTTTGGATTTTAAAAGGAACCCAACTATCTCCTTTGGGAAAGCTCCAAAGGATACTCAAATCAAGAGCCCAGTAATAATCTCTGCCCTCAACCCACTGTGATAAACTAGATCATAAAGAGACATGTGGCAGTAAACTAATTTACCTAGAACCAGACACTGGAGAGGGATAGACCCCAAGAAATAACACCTCTGTTAGAGGTAAAGCTACCGGTTATCCAAATGTCTTAAGAAGCAACAGCCAGATGTCAAAAATACCCAGCGTGAACTCTACTATGAAAAGAGCACTGGAAATGTTTCATTCCAGTATTGATTACACCAGGTCTATACCTTCTGTTTTTTTTCAGTGCCTTTCTCTTCTGGATCCAGTAAAATCTGGAACATATGATCCACTTTAGCATCTGTTGAGGACATGTACCGAACCTGGAAAAACAAAAAGGCACAAAGAAAATCACTGTTCCAGAGTTCTTGGATGAAGGCAACTGATATTTCCCGTTTCTTCTCCCAATGCAGTATCCTTCAATCCCTGCCTTTAAGCAGCAGATATAAGTTACCTACTTAAGCATCTCCAGCCCTAGGAATAACAACCGGGTTAAACTGGTTCTTAGGCAAGAAAATGTTTGCCTAACAGACCACCTCAGACGTTAAAGGGGCTCATTTTCCTTATAGCCTACACATCCTACTAATGCAGTAGCTGCTTGTATTGATGTTGAAGTAGGGAGTTATTAACAGGAAGATTATTGTTTAGTTCTCTGGCAACCACACCCACGTGTGGCAAAGTCTAATAGTAGTAGAATCATTACCTACAGTATGTATTTATAAAGGGTGCTGAAAGAAGTCCTATAACTTGGATCTCTAAAAACAGAGATGAGTACAGGTATAGATATGTTACTACAAAATACTCCCTTAACTTTGGTCATTTATTTTGTCTTATTTTTTCATTTGCATCCATAAGAGTACCTCTAGTCCTAGGGTACTCCCCTATTATAGCCTTCTTTCTGCCATGATCTTTGCATTGGAAATGAAAGAACAAAAACAGCAACAAGGAGATGATAATCTGGATAAACCACCCACTTGGATGGTGACAAATGTGATAATTGAGCCACTGTCAGCAATATTTGATGAGATCATGGAAAATGAGAGAAATACCACAGGTCTAGAGAAGGGAAGATAAAAGTTTTGGTAATCCATAGACTAGTGAGTTCGACTTTTAATACAGGGAAAATTTTGGAACAGATCATTAATAAGATGATTCGTGAATGTCTAACACAGAAAGCAGTGATTATGATGAAACGGGCATAGCTTCACCAAGGACAAGTCACATTGGACCAACCTTATTTCCTTTTAACAGGGTTACTAAACTGGCAGATCAAAGGAATGCTACAGATATAATTTATCTAGATTTTAGCCATTATATGATAAGTATTCCATACTGTTCTTGTGGAAAAAATTCAAATCTAGACGTGCTGGAGAAGTAGTACAGCGTAGTGGATAAAGAGCTGGTCTCAAAAACAGCAAGATCCAAGTTCATTACTCACTTCTGATATAATACTGACTGTATGATCCTGGGCAAGTCACAACCTCTCAGTGTTCTAGGAAACTCTCAAAAACTGTGAGTTGAAGAGAAGGTAGTGACTAGCATGAAATCACAGGTCCAGTCCCTATCTCTACCCTATTCAGAACTCAAAAAGTTATCTTCAATGATTTGATGTCAACTTGACAGGAAGTTTCCAATGGACAGCCCCAGAGAACACGTGTATGACCCTGTTCTACTTTAGTCAACACATTGATAAAAATATTAAGTAAAAGTATAGACAGCATGTTCATCAGATTTACATATGACACAAAGCTGGCCAGGATAATTAACACACCAGATAACAAATTCAGGATCCAAAGAGATGTAGAGCATTGGACTGAATCTAGTGAGATGTAATTCAACGAAGGTGAATGTAAATTCTTACAATTAAGTTAAAAATCAACTTTACAAGTACAATATGGGGAGGCATGGTTAGACAGTAGTTTGTATGATAAATGTAGGAGGGATCTGATGTAATGGAAGCTCAAAATAAGTCAGGAGTGTGATATGGAAGCCTCCAAACTTAATGTGAGCTTGGGCAACATTAAGTGAGGTATCTCACCAGAATAAGGAGGTAAGAGTCTCTCAGTACTCTGAGCTTGTCAAACCATAAAATGTGGAATACTGTTTTCAGTTATAGGTGCTACAGTTTAAAATGAATATTGATGATCAACTAGAGCATATCAATCCAGATGAAGGCAATAAAGAAGTTAAAAGGCCTTCATTCTATATTACAGAAAGGAACTGGGGATGCGTAGCTTAAAGAGAAGATTTGAGGGGGGAGGAAGGGGTGGCCGTACAAGATAGCTGTCTTCAACTATCTGAAGGGCTGTCACGTGGAAGAGGATTTAGATTTCTTCTGACAGCGGAATGAGGAGCAATGGGTGAAAATTGCAAAAAGAGGCAAATTTATACTTGTCAGAAAAAACTTCCTAAAAATCAGACCTGTCCAAAAGTGGAATGGGCTGTCTCAGGAGGTGGTAGGAACCTTCTCCTTGAAAGTCTTCAAGCACAAGTTGGATATCCATTTGTCAGATATATCATATATGGAATTCTTCTCAGGTATGGCTAGACTGGATGGATGTTCCTTCCCACTCTAAAATTATGATTCTGTCAGTCTAATAATCAAGGATTCACTGAAAAATTACAGAGCATCAAATACATGGAAGACACTGCATTTGGTATTGCAAGGCCTACAAAGCTGTATAAGAGTCTCTGCTCTCTTGCAGTTTGCAGTCTAGGAGAGGATATAAGAAGAGTATATAAGTAATTATGATGAAATACCTTTTCATACTTAAAAATTCAAAACTACCTTGGTGACTCACGTTCAGTTTCTGGCTCACTCAGACCCCCAGATCCTTTCCTGCCATATTTCACTTCCAGCCAATTTCCTATCTGTTTATTTACGTACCTTCTCTTGAATGTGGCCACCTAGATTCCGTAGGGCCTCCTGGAAGACTCTGTTCTTGGGTTCCAGGCTTACGCACCTCTGCAAGTCAAGGATGGCCTGATCAAGGCGGCCCAGTTTCTCTAGCGCTTGGCTCCGTCGAAAAAGCGCTTTCACATCCCCACCATCGGTTGCAATGGCTGAGCACAAATAGGAGTTGTGTCAGCACTCATGAGGTCACCATCTCCAGAGAAGAGCATCAAGGAAAGATCTCAAGGGGACTGATGCAGGCTTTGGCACTTCAACATCAGAAAAGGTGAGGTAGCTGCAGAAAAGGTGAGGTAGCTGCAGAAAAGGAAATTTCCCCCAGAAGTGGGAAAGAGAGAAGACAGGTGTGGTCCTAGGAAAGGAGAAAACCTTGTGGCCAGTGCCATGCCCCAGTAGAAACAATGAATCTCTTTCCTACAAAAAATTCCACAACCTGATAGTAAAGACCAATTTCCCCTACCTTTGGATGCATCGGCTTCAGCTTCAGAATAATCTTCCTATAGAAGAAGGAAAAATGACATTGCTAATTTCAATTACTTAGAAGGAAAAAAAAAAACAAAACAGGGCTCTAAACTCTGGGTATTGGAGGTATGTTGGGAGGGACAGCTAGAGGTAATTTTCTACCTCATCTTTGACTGGACCATCACAGTGCTATCTACCGTAAGAGCAAATTTCTTAAGTCTCAATTTCTGGATATTACAAACGAAGAATGGACTTGACTGGACCTGGAGATGGGCAAAAAGCCAGATAATTGTCTCTAGGCAACCACTCAAAATCTGAGGGTGAGACCATCAAACCCAAAGTCAGAAGTAGCATGGTGTAGTAGAAAGAGCATAGATTGGCAGCCAAAGGCAGTTGAATTTTAGTTTCAGCTCTGAGATATGGGTCAGGGTCAGATTTTTTTCCACTTCTCTGGGCTTTAGTTTCCTCATCTTTAAATAAAAGACCTGTACTTCGTGCTCTACGAGACCCTTACTAGCTCTAGGATTTTACTCGTTGGATTCACAAATACGTTTTTTCTTCCTGGAGATTCAGAGGTGGCAGTCCCCTGCCTGAACAACTGCCAACCTACGTAGCCGGGCAGGATCACAGAATTTAGGGCCTGAAGGGACTTTAAAGTTCACCGAGCCCAATTAAATCCAGAGCAGTGAAGGAGCTCCTTTCAAGTCTCTGCTGCAAGAAGCTTTTCTGGTTCTCCTTAATCTTAGTGCCTTCCCTTTAAGGTTATTTCTAGTTTATCCTACGTGCATCTTGTCAGTACAGAGTGGTCTGCGTTGTTTCCCCCGTCAGAAGGTGCGCTCCTCGAGAGCTAGAGCTGGTTTCTCCCCCCTTGCCTTTCATTGCATCCCCCCAGGGCGCTTAGCACCGTGCCCGGCATACAGTAGGCACTCACTACCTTGACTTAAGCTCCCCGCGGCCCGGATGGATCACTCACCAGCTTGAGGTGGCAGGCGGCCCGGTTCCGATGCAGGACGGCCTGCTCCTGGGGGGTGGCTGCGAAGCTCAGGGCCATCGTGTAGGAGGACAGCGCTCCCGAGTAGTCCCCACCCTTGAAGAGCTCATTGCCTTCCTCCCGCAGCTGCGCCACCGAGCTCACCTGGGAAGGGAGAGGAGGCTGGGCAGCCAGGGTGGTGGGTGGGGGGCCGGGAGGAGGAGGGGAGGGCTGAACGATCATGGTCAGGACGGCCGAGTTAGATGTGGGGAAGAGCTGGGCAAAGCCGGGGAAACCCGAGGGCCCCCTTCACTCACCTCAGTGCCTTCCATCTCGCCTCGCCTGGCCTCACCGCTCCGCCCACTAAGCGCGAAGTGAGCACACTCGCCCTAATCTGTCAGGAATCCCGGCCCTGGCCCTCCTCTCTTCGCACGTAAGGGCGTGCGCGCTCCCCCAGACTCGTAGAGCTCGTCTTGGCTCCGCCCCGCTCGGCCCACACAGCGCGCAGGCCGCCGCGCCTGTCCGGATTCCTCGCCTCGCCGCTCCTTCCTGCGGACGCGGGGGCGCGCACGTGCAGTCCTCTTGGTGCGGCTCCGCCCAGCTCACTCAGCGCGCAGGCGGCCCCGCCTGCCAGGAATCCTCGCTCCGCCTCTTCCCCTCCCTTAGGCCGCGGAGCGCGCGCGTCGGCCGCCTCGGCCCCACCCCGCTCGACCTAGACGAGTTCGAAGCTGGAGCTGCGAAACCTCGCCGTGCGTCTCCTCCCCCTCGTCTTTCCCGAGTCCTCCAGGCCGTCTCTGACTGTTGGCTTGGCCGGAAGTCTGCAGCTGGCGGCCTCGGCCCCTGTCCCAGCAGAAGTGCAGGAGGTCCGTGGTCATGAGCGCCACGAGGAGCAGGCTATAGAGGCCCAGCGCCACGAGCGGGCCTGAGGCCCTGCGGGAAGCGGGATAGAGGGAAAGGGGAGTGGCGACCCCGCCGGCTTCTAGGCCGGCCTCGACCCTCCATGCGGTGGGCCGTGGGCCGTCGTAGCTGCAGCGTGACTCAGCTTACCTAGGGGTCCCCAACCACTCTGCCTTAGGCAAGGCCAGATGAGCGGTGGGTTAAGTGACCGGCCCTCTGGTCATACACCTGATAAATGGCAGAATTGGGGCCCCTACCCGGGTCTTTACACCCTGTACACTTTGATTCCTTATCTTTAAAGTGAGGGCATTAGGACTAAATATTTCAAGATTCCCGTAGCCTGTGAGTCGGCTGATTGACTCCTGCTGGGAGGAGTGTTTTTTCCAAAGCCTTCCTATTACTAACGTCATTGGCAAGGTTTTCATTTCCATATTAGGTTAGGCTTTTCTGTTCTGAAGCTCAGAGTTGCTAAAGAACCACGGGATCTTAGATATGGTGTGTCAGACCTCTGACTGATAGTGATGAAAATTGCACCCATTTTTTTTTTCACTGAATGCTAGAAACTCCAGGGCTCCTGGGAATACCTCAGTCCCAAGAACAGGAGTCAGTGGAAAAGGCTTGACCCAAATAAACTTCTTTCCAAGGGAAATGACCATAGGATTTGGCACCATGTGAGAACTGGCCTTAGATGCAAAGGTTCTAGAACTCTAAAAACATGAATGAAGCCATGGGACAATAACCAGAAAGTTAGGGAATGTGGGTATTGGACCTAGCTCTGTCACTATCTTTTTGACCTTGGGCAAGTTCGTGGGGAGTAGAGGTTTCCCTCGAACCCCCGTTGCTTGACTACTCACTAGGCTTAATTGGGATAGGAATTAACTATTTCTTTCAGTGAGATGGAGGACCACTTGGTCTTACTCTTTTTCCATCCTGTCCTTAGCCCTGTATGCCCTTCAGACACTCATCTGACCTGGTTTTCCCATCTACATTACTGCTGAATCTTTCTAACTTCCAGGCTTTTCAATCTGCCCTGCTGGTCAATTGTGATTTTGTGTTGTCTCCCACAATTAAAAGTATGAGTTTCTCAAGAGCAAGGATTGTCTTTTTTTTTCTTGTTATATCCCTAGCTTTTAGCAAGATAATTGGCAAATACCAAGCACTTAACATTTTTTCATTCATTCTTTTTCTGCCCCCCCCTGCAAAAAAAGGGGGCAGAAACTAAGAACAATGCAAATAAGCTTAAGACATGTATTTAGGTTCTTTGTAGGGAAAAACTTCTTAACAATTAGTTATCCAGGGACAGCTAGGTGGCAAAGAGGATAGAGCACTGTCCATTGAGTCAGAACGACCTGAGTTCAACTGTGGCCTCAGACACTTAACACTTACTAGCTGTGTTACTCTAGGCAAGTCACTTAACCCCAGTTGCTTCCAAAAAAAAACAACCCCCCCAAAACAATTCGCTATCTAAAAGTGGAATGGACAGTCCTAGAAGCTTGTGGGCCTACCTCACTCAGAGGGTGGATCATAACTTGTGGGTAGTGTAGAGAGGTCCTTCTTCAGGTATAGGTTGGACTAGATGGCCTTTGAGGTTCCTTCCAACTGGTGTAGAAGATGGGCCCTTAACTTAGGAAGAGGGACTCTAAAAAGCTGATTCAGTGCTAGGACAGTATGACTATGGATACCATAAAAAGCTGGCTCTTTAGGCTGACTTTGTAGGTGGCTTACCTTAAGATGGGTGGAGGTGGTAATGCTGACAAGTTGACCTGGTTCAATGCCTCAAACTCTGCCTGGGTACAACAGGAACCTTGAGAGGCTTGGAGGTGGCAGCAGTAGTCTTCCTCTGGGTGATCAGTGAGCCGAGGACAGAAGAAACCTGGATAATAATGCCCACTCTCGTCCCGGGAAGCCTGGCACAGGTGTGGATAATGGATCAGAGCTGAGGGAATGAGAGAAGCGTTGAATAGTTTCAGGGTCTCTATTCAAGGAAGTGGGCAGCATTGGTGTTACCCTGCCCAGTAAGTGACCATGTATAGAAAAGCATCCTCAATCAGAGCCAGGAGAACATTATACATAACCACAGATATGTAGATTCTGTGACGACTAACCCTGGTAGACTTTGCTCTTCTCAGCAACACAAGGTACAAAGACAACTCCAAAGGACTCACGATGGAGAATGCTATCTATATCCAGAGAAAGAACTATGGAGTCTGAATGCAGATTGAGGCACACTTTATACTCGTCTTTTATTTTCCCTTTTTTTTTCTCTTTTGTTTTTGGGGTTTTTTTTTGGTTCTGTTTCCTCTTTCTCATGATTCACTCCATTGGTCATAATTCTTCACAACTTGACTAGTGTGTTAAACATAGAAGATATATTGGATTCCATGCCATCTTGGGGAAGGAGGTGCAGATTGGGGGAAGA
>CM053624.1:93496936-93528670 GCA_028646595.1 Phalanger gymnotis | reverse complement strand
GGGGAGCTCACGCCAGTCACTGCTTCCCAGCCGCCATCTTGGCTCCGCCCCCCCTGGGTGCCACATTTTACAAAGTGGACCACGACTGGATGAGGATAAACAGGATTGTAAAGGGATTGGAGACAATGCTGTAGTGGTGATTGTTTAAAGGAACTTGGCATCTTTAACCTGGAGAAGAGAAGGCTTTAGTGGGAGGGGGACACAGGAAACAGGTCTTCAAATATTTGGAGGATTATGATTGTGGAAAAAGAATTGGACTTGCTCTCCCTGTTCCTAGAGGTTACAGAGATCATTCTGGCTCAATGTGAGGAAAAATCTCCAGAAGTCCAAAGCATCTGGAAGTAGAATGGAATGCCCAGGGAGATTTGTTTCCCCTTTGCTGAAGGTCTTCAAGTAGAGGTGGTATGAGCACTTGTCAGGGATTGTGTCATAGAGGAAATTCTTGCTGGATTCTTGGTAAAACAGTAGGTGATTTCTGAGGTTCCTTCCAGCAGTGGGGGTTTGTGAATCTTTTCAGTAACGGGAAGTCCTCTGCCCCATAAAGTGGTCTGTTGTATCAGCAAATGTCTGGCTGAGAGTCCTTTCTTCTTGTAAGCTAAAATCTACCTCCTCCTTTCTGCTGGTCCTAGTGATGTCCTCTGAAAGAGAATTGAGCAAATTTGGTCTTTCATTTGTACAATAGCCTTTCATTTAGTTAAGGGGAGACCTGATAGCTATCCTCAGTCTTCCCTGTGCTTAACTATACCATTTTAGACTGGGATTTAAAGCCATTCACATGCCGCAGAGACAAACGTGAATCCTATTTTATACGTGAGACATTCCTTCTATGAGATAGTCACTGGATCCCTATCATGGTCTTCCTCTTCTGGATAAACTCTGTTTGGTCAGGATCCTTTTAAATTATGGATATCTAGGATTAAATAAGATACCCAAGGGATGGGGACAGGTCCTGTGATTTCACTGATATATAGAACTCCAGGTGACAAAACTCCCTTTGCCGAGGCAGGTTGGCATGTTTTCTGCAACTTATGTTCTTAGCGAGCATTGAGAGGTCAGGTAATTTGCTTGGGGTCACACTTTCGGATTGGTGCCATCTGCAGATTTTTTTTTTATTTTGTACTTCTGCCTTCTGTGACTGGCCAAGGACAGAGCTCTGAAGCATATTTAGTTTGAGACTTGGAGAAAGAGAGCGGGCTGGGGGGCGGGGAGTTTTGTCCTGTAAGGTTATGCTCAGATTTGTAGGGGAGGTCACCCTGGGCTGCATCCTGAGCTCCACGGCTCTTTGGAATACATCATTCCATTCCCTTCTTCTAGTCGATACAGAAAAGCCTCAAATTATTTGATTGTCCTTTCCTTTGTGTTTCTCCTGATGGCTTGCAGAACTTGTTTCTGAATTGAATTGTTATATTTAGCCATGGTATCTTGGAGTTTGCAGTGTTGGTCTTTTTTTTTTTTCCTGGAGGCAATCTATGAATTCTTTCAATTGGAATTTCATTTTCTATGTTTAGAAGTTCTGGGTGGTTCTATTTTTCCTTCATATGGTATTAAAGTTTTTTATCTTTCATGTTCTTCTGGGAAACCTTTGGTGCTTAAGGTTGTCTCTGTGCATCCTATCTTCAAAGATAGTAGTATATTTTGCTTGTATAGTGAGTACATTTTATTTACATTTTACTGTCTTTCCTTTTTTCCCTCTAGGTTGTCCTTCAGTTCCGTGTTTTTTTTTATTCACAATCTATTGTTCTGTTCTTTTTTTTCTTTACAGATTCAAGTTTTTCTATTTTCATTATTTTTGTTGTTCAGTCCATAAATTCTACTCCTGTAATTCTCATTTCTTTTAAACCACTAAGAAACAGCATCTTATGGTTACATGTTTATCTCAAGTTCAACATGGTCCCCTTGTCTCATCAAGTGTTGAATCATTTCCCTTTACTTTGCATTATTTATTCGTAGATGCTGGAACTCATTTACTAGATCCAGAGGCCATATTTCCTTCTGTTACTGTTTCTCATGTTGATTTATTTGTTTATGTACAGAGTCTTTGAGTTTTCTTATTCCTGACATCTTTGGTGCTCTCTGTCTTTTTTACCCCCTTATTTTGCTTATCACTCACTTCTGACTCCCTCCCCTCTAATTGTGGTTTCCTTGGGGACTGGATTTCAAAGCATCTCAGCCTCTTCCCACAAAGGGCATTTCATTGTTTATCAACCTAGGTTTCTGCCATATGTGACTTTTGGTCAGAAGCGGATGCTGCGCTCTTTCTCTCAGGCTTCTTGTAGAGTGCTGCACAGCTCTCCACAAATACAGCGTCCTGTCAACTTCTCCCACGCCCGCTGTTCTTCAATTCTCTAGCTGGGCACCGGCAGTTCACAACTTTGCTGCACTGGTGCTGGGGTGGATTTTGATGCAAGCTCGTGTCATGTTCTTGGGTCTTCTAGTGCTGGTAAGCATGAGAGATAGGGATGGGTTGCCTAGTGAGCTCAGAGGGTCAATGGGTATCAGTTCTTGAGTTTGGGGGGATTTTTTTAACCTTTTTGCAGGGGGATACTGGGTGTCTTAGACCATGGAAACGGTGGAAGTTGTTTATCTTTGGTACATAATTTCTGTTTTGGAGTTTAAGATGTCACGGGGATTAGAGAAAATGTCTAGTCCGCCATCTTGTTGCTCACATGACCCAGAAGTTCCGTTAGCTATTATTCTTATTAACAACAATCTAGTGAAAGGTTAGTTGGGAATTGGTGAAGATAGGGGCAGGCCTACTAGGTGACAGTAATTGTTACAGAATTAGTAAGAGGTAAAGAGGAGCTAGCCTAGCATGGTGGCAATAAAAATGAAAAAGCTACAAGAGACATTTCAGAGGAAGAATTAGTAGGATTTGACAACTAACTCACTGAGAGGGAGGAGGCAAAAATGTCTTTGAGGTTTTGAGCCCTGGTGATGTCATTGATTAGAAGTAGAAAAAAATGCAAGTAGGGGAGGTTTGTTTCCAGTAGGAAAGAAGCTCTGTTCTGGATGTCCTAAATCAGCGATGGTGGCAGGACATGGAAGTGGAGATGTCCTAGTAGGCAATTGTAGATGTGAGATTACAGCTTGAGTTGGTAGAATGTAAGTTGCTTGAGGTAAGGGACTTTTCATCCCTAGTGCCTGGCATAGTTCCTTGTATATGGTTGGTACTTAATAAACGTTTGAATGAAATTGAATGTGAGTTTGAGAGTCATCCAGATAGATTATAGTCGAAGCTGACCAGATTGGCTTTCCAAGGGGAAATTATAGATAGGATGTTACTCTATGCCTGTCTGGGGAATATGTCATGTATGCTGACTGCTGTGGGAAGGGCAATAATAATAGCTAACATTTATATGAAGCTTTAAGGTTTGCAAATCCCATTATGTATATTCTCTCATACAACCTTGTGAGGCAGGTTCTATTATTACCCCCATTTTTCAGATGAGGAAACTTAGTCTGAGAGAGCTTACATGATCTGTTTAGGGATCCATAGCTAGTAAGGCTTGGAGGTAGATTTTTAATTCGGGCCTTTCTGACTCCAGGTCCGGTGTTCTTTCCACTATAATAGGGTAAAAGGAGAAATTGGAAATGATCAAGGTATCTAGGAATATTTGAAAGAGGGAGAAAATTGCACTGTTAGCTGGGGAATCGGGAAGCACGTGGCCCCAGAGCTGAACCTTGACAAAAGGGAAGCATTTCAGTAGGTGGACATGAGGAAGAAATACATTTCAGTGATGGGAAACTGCTTGTACAAATGTACAGAGGCGGGAGAGTTCAGGCTAAGATGGGGGCATATCTGGCACTCCAGTTTATCTGGACTGTAAGATTCACAAAGGGAAATAATATGAAATGAGGCTGCAAAAGTCAGTTGGGGCCAAAATGGAGAGACCTTTAAATTCTGGGCTAAAGAGTTTGTGTTTTAGCCATTGGAGGTTTGGAGGCTTTGCACTGTCAGACCTGGGCATTAAGAAGATTGTTTTGGCCGCTATTCGAGGGATACATGAGGAAAGGGGAGAGATGTCATGGAGCCTGTGTGTAGAACCTGGAACTGGAAACGCCCCAAAGGATGACCTCCTCATTTATGTGATTTATGTCCATACTTGCGTAAATACAACGTGACTTTAAAGTCATTAGTAGCAATCTACTCACTGGGCTAAAGATGGTGATGTTACTCTTTGAAAATCTGTGTGCATCTTGTGGGTGTTGCTGGCTTTTTCTCATATCTTTCTGTGTCTGTGCTTCTCTGTCTTTCTGTCCTGTAAGAAGCCATATGGTGAGAAAATTAGTGAATAATTAAGGTGAATTTAAGCATAGTCTAAAAATACTTCATCTTTTAAAAAGTGAATAAAAATCTAAATTTTCTATTATAAAAAACGAATAGCACATCTTTGAAAAATAAGAATGTATTCTTTCTCATCAGACTCACATTAAAGGCTGAGTAGAAAAGTGAGAGGATGTAGGGAAAATGGGGTCATGACTATTTAGGGGCATTGAAATGTTAATGGAGGCAAATTTGGGCTTTTTTCCCCTCTCTTCTGTTGGACTGTCACGCAGAAGACTACTCGGAGACTTTGCTCCAGCTACATGATGCTGAGGTGGTACAGTTAAAACATTACTACGAGGTGCACAGAGAGCTCTTTGAAGGCATCCAGAAGTGGGAAGAAAACTGGAAGCTCTTCTTGGAGTTCGAGGTACTATCCTGGTATTTGCAGAGCAAGAGGAAAGCAAGGGGAAAGGCAGGCAAAAAAATAGGGATGAAGAAGGGATCTGGGCTTTCATTAGGATTCCTAGATGAAAAAACTCCCTCTAACAAAGCGGGTCCACCCTTTGTCTGCAACTTACAGTCTTGGAGACTTCGGCATTGAGAGGTTAAGTTGATCATCCAAGATCACACAACCAGTATGTAGTATGTGACAGGCAGGACTTGTACTTCAGCTCTTTCTGCCCCGTTGGCCACTTCCCGTCCACCATGCCAAATATGTCAAATTGCCTTGTGCGCAGTCACATGACTTTGGCAATACAAGATTTCCAAAATTTGTGAATTGTCCAAGGATTTGTTGATAGGTATTTCTGTCAATCATACTAACATGCAAAGCGTATAAATACTGGTTTATTATATGCTCAGAGCATAGCCCTACAGTATACAAAAACCAATGGGCCCAAGCAGCGGTTTCAGCAACCTTATAAAAGTCTTGGTTACATAGGTGGGGCACAGTGGAATTTTACAGAAGGTAGAAACAAAGATTTACACATCAAAAAAGAGCTAGCAGAAGGGGAAGATTTATATCAGGTTAAATAATAAACTAGTCAGTAAACGATGGGGAATATAGCTAGACTTTGCAGACTGACCGTTAACATTGAAGTGGAGCTAGTTACATGACATCCTTAAGTAAATAGAGGTAATAAAGCTTGAGCTGGAAATTCTCTTATTGCTAACAAGTTAATGAGTGGAGCTACAGTTAGATATCTTAGCTTAATTTTGCAGATCCTAGCTAGTTATGTGTCTTACTGTCTTAAGCAATTGGTGGTAAAGGTGGCCAGAAAAATTTTCCTATGACACTTGACTTTGCCACCTAAGTCTCCTAATTTTCATAAACTGCTTCCTCCACCCCTTGAAATCTCATAAAACTACCTGAGTATCAGTTTTAGTTTGGGATCCATTTTTAGATAATATGGCTTTAGTGCGGGGAGATAATATCAATCTTTCCTACCTTCCGTCTCTTGTTGGGATTTGAAAATCAGAGGTGGAGCCAGGCAGTCAGCAAGCATTTATGAAGCATATACTGTGTGCCAAACACTGCTAAGCTCTGGGGATACAAAGAAAGCCAAAACTCCCCCCCCCAAAAAAAAATCATGATTGTCCTTGCCATTAGGGAGCTTACATTTTAATGGGAGAGCCATGTGAATATTTAGGTATATACAGACTAAATGGGAAATAAACTTAGTAGGGAAGTCACGAGCAGTAGGGGGAACCAAGGAAGGCCTCCTTCAGAAGGTGACCATTAAAATGGATGTCATGGGGAGAGTCTGAGGTAGAAGCGAGGGAGGAGAACATTCCAGGACTGGGAAATCAATTCAGCAGCTCTGGGATTGACATAACTTAAGCAAAGTAATCGGAAAAGGGGGATCATCATCATTACCTCTGTCAGTTTTCCAGTTTGTCAGCCTGTCAAGACTTAAATGTCTTTTCAGTTTTGGTTTATTCTTTTTTAATACTAGACTTAATTTTTATCATAGCTGAACCTCAGAATGGGGAGGTAGCATCAAACTTCCTTACTTTCTAGCACCTTCTAAATATAGCTCTTTGAGATTAAAGGACTTAAAAGGAACTAACTAGTTATGCTGAGACTTACAGGTTGAATACTGGCTCTAACTTAAGTCTAATTGTCTCCACAGAGAAAAGCTTCAGATCCAAGTCGTTTTACTAACCGTGGTGGGAACCTCCTGAAGGAGGAAAAACAAAGAGCAAAGCTCCAAAAAACTTTCCTTAAGGTAATGTCATTTCTTTGTTTGGTTGACCCCTAATTCCAGAAAATCATACACCTGAAGGTTTTGCTTTATAACTCATGTCTTCTATATACTAATCTAATAATGCTGACGAACATTTGGAGCCTGTGATGTATTTCTCTGTGTAGCTCAGGGATAAACCTCCATAGCTTTGTGAGATCCTTGGGTTTACTCATTCTTACCTAGTTTACATAAACGACATATCAAGGCTTCTTGTCATCAGTTGGACTTCAGGGCAGTATCTCAAGGTCTAATGGAAGAGACCATCTGTAAACTATTATATGCAAATGAGATCTATGTAAGATAATTTGCAAGTAATTGTAGAAGGAAGATAAGCATTAAGGAAGACAGCTTTTTGCAAAAAATGAGATTTTAGCTGAGACTTGAAGGAATCCAGCAAGGGCAGGAAGTAGAGATAGGGGGAAAGAGCATTCCAGGCATAGGGCATGGTCAGTGAATATATGTAGTTGTGAGGTGGAGTGTCTTGTATGAGGAACAGCGAGTGTCGCTGGATCATGGAATATGTGGGGAGGAGAATAAGGCACAAAAAGATTGAAAAGCTAAGGAGGGGCAAGACTATAAAGAGCTTAAAAAGCCAGAGAATGTTTTATTTTATTCTGGAGGTAATATAATTGATTAAATAGTGGAGAGTGACCTGGTCACATTTCACACTTAAAACTGATAAGAGAAGTGGAAGATGAACTACAGAGGAGAAAGATTTGAGGCTGGGTTGTATAATGAGTACAGAGGCTCAGTCAATGAATTTTTATTGTAGTGACATTTTCCCCTCCAAAATATTCAGCCTCAGTGTTTGAGGACTGATTTGGATAGACTTAGCCCTTCTCAGCAATGCAAGGACCTAAAACTTTTCCAAAGGACTCATGATGGAAAATGCTATCCACATCCAGAGAAAGAACTATGGAGTCTGAATGCAGAGCGAAACAGACTGTTTTCTTTTTTGTTTTGTGTTGTTTTCTTTCTCATGGTTTCTCCCATTTGTTATAATTCTTCTATGCAGCATGACTAATGTGAAAATGTGTTTAATAGGAATGCATGTGTAGAGCCCATATCAGATTGCATGCCATCTTGGGGAGGGAGCGCGAGAAAATTTTAAACTTATGGAAGTGAATGTTGAAAACTGAAAATAAATAAGTTGGAGGAAAAACCAAAACATTGTGAAATTATGCATATATCAAATAGTTTATGTACAACTCTTGGGGGGAGATGTTAAGATAGGATTTTTAGCTCCAGAATTTTCCTAGTCCCTCTTTTTTTTTTAAATCTATGTTCCTTAAATCCTTAGAACTAGCATGTATATCTCTAGCCATATTTTAAGTCTCAAAGTGCATTTCAGTTTCATGAGATTAGGAAATAATGGGTGCTGTAGCACCATGGGCCGCCCAAGCAGAAACTTTAGAAAAACTGAAGGGTTATGAGTTTTCCTTCCTTCTCAAGGTGCTGTGAATGATCCAAGCCTTTAAGGTTTTTAGCATCTGAACATTCCAGTCACTGACAGGCACATCCTTTGCTATGAGTTACATGTTCCTGTTAGAGATACCGCAGGAAAGTTGCTGAACAGAAGTTTTCGTTTGAAGATGTTTTCATTGTGACAAAAGAGTTGGGGACAGTAACCTCCCCTTTTTTTTTCCTGGCCCCAGCTGGAGGAGGATTTGAAAGCACAAATTGAACTGTGGGAACAAGAATATTCAAAGGCCTTTGTGGTGAATGGTCACAAATTCATGGAATATGTGACAGAGCAGTGGGAGATGCATCGTTTGGAGAAAGAGAAAGCAAAGCAAGAGAGAGTAAGTCTGAATAAAGAAAAGAAGAGAAGAAAAGCAGTAAGGTTGTCTTTTTAAAATAATGAAATGTAATATGATATTTCTGCTAGGGACTATGGGTGATGAAAAACCAGCTTGTGTTTGCACTTTGCCTTTAGTCGTTGTTTCTTTAGGGATGTGATACCAGATTTTTCTTTTTACAACATATATTTTTGTTTTTGAATCACCTTCATCCCCGCCCCCAAACTCCTCCCTGAGAGCCTCTATAACAAAGAATAAACATCAGGGGAAAAAAAACCAGTTCAACAGAACTAACCCAGATACTGAAAAAAATCTAATATTCTATGCAGTATCATACCCCATCATGCCTCACCTTGTTCCCTTTCATAGCTCCTCTTTGAGGCCAACCTTGGTTGTAACATAGCGTTCAATTTCGATTGCTTTGTTGCTCTATTTACATTGTTGAAGTTATTGCGTATGTTGTTTTCCTCTTTGTGCTTACATCACTTTGCGTTAGTTCATAAACATCTTTCATGCTTGTCTGTATTCATTTTACTTATCATTTCTCATGACACTGTAACATTCTATTGAATTAACAAACCACAGTTTGTGTAGCCATTCCCTAATCAAAAGGCACGTATGTTGTTTCTGGTTCATTGCTTCTGCAAAAAAAGATATACCATGAATATTTTGATATCAGATTGTTTTTTTTAAATGAGCACAATATTTGGCACATAGTGAGCACTTAACAATGCTTTATCAGCCTCATTTTCAGGCCCACCCCTCAATTCATCTCCCACTTCTATCTCATCTATCTAACTTTCCTATTTTTAAATTGTAATTATCTGTTCTTTTCTGGATCTCCTTCAGCATCTAAAGAAGAGCCAACAGATAGAAGTTGAAATGTTTTATGGCAGTTCACCTAGAATTCCCAGCAAGAGAGAAAGCCCAGGATCCAAAATAACAGGCAGAGTTTTCAAGGTAACATGGGATTACGAAGGCTTTGGGGTGCATGGGGTTCTTGGCTATTGGACTACAGACAAGAAAGGGGTTCTTGTCATTTCTGAGTAGGGTGTTGTTTGCTTTGGATGGAAGGTAATGATGAGCAGGCACTCCGTGGCTTCCATTCAGCTGACTTCCAGTTGAGATGCTACATGAAAGAAGCTTAAATTAATATAAATGTGCCTGTCATTAAATAGTTGTTCTCTCATACTGATGTGCTGATCTTGACATCTGGGGAACAAATAAAAAACAAATAAATGTTAACAGTGATGGATGTGATGGAAGCTGATTTCAGGAAACTAATGAGTTGGACTGAGGAGGGGTGGTGGCAGCAGCTGAGGGTTTTTTTTTTCCCTCCTCCCGTAAGCTGTTACTGTTGTGGTCCTTCCAACCCCACTTGACTAAGTGGTGTTTGTTAGAAAAAATGGTTATCCTTTGAGAATATTATTGGCATTTCTCATAATTACTAATGAATGGTACTTTAATTTGATTAAAAATAAACTCAAAAGTCTTTGCAGATTCTTAATGCTTTTGTTAGTTAGGCTTTTCCAATTACATTAGTACTGAAATTCTCAATCACTTCTTCCAGCTGGGCTCCAGGATAAATTTTGAAATGGCTTTTGCTCATCATTCTGTATTACTTGAATAGGCTGTTGTTTCCCATGATCTCTGCTATCTGACCAAGACACTAGGAGTGCAATTTTTTCTCCCGGACCTTTTGGTCTGTCTAGCCGCCTCTCTACTTAACATCTTTTCTTTGCCTTTGCGTACGTACATACATTCACCAGTCGACCTACCCCTTCTCTTTTCCCTTTCTTTAAAAAAAGGACTCAAAACTGGAAAAGTGGGATATCATATATCCAGGGTGCTTTTTGGAGGAACCAAAACATTTCAGTGAATCACTAGAATGCAACAGAGGCAGTATGCTGAGTGGTTAAAGTTCTGGATTTGGAACCAGGAAAGACCTGGATTCCAGTTCTACCTCTGACCCCCTCTTAGCTGTGTGACCATGGGCAAGTCACTTAATGTCTCTGAGCCTAAGTTTCCTTATCTGTAAAATGAGAGGGTTGGACTAGATGATCTCAGAGGTCCCTTCCAGCTCTAAATGGATGATTTTGTGAGCCCGTAGTCTAGACCATTGGAGTTTTGAAAGTTTAATTGAGGTCTATTATGAGCTATGTTTCATTGGCCCTCGTAAAGTTTTGTCAGGTTCTCCTGCTTTGCTTTTGCCATTCCTTTACTCTCTCTACTTCTATATAAACAGATGGTTGGTTTAGGGAAAGGATGACCATAAATTGCCCTTTGGGTTCACTCACAATCTCTGTGACTATAGACCAGAACACCCTTCTGTGGCCACCATGCCCTTATATATGCTATCTCCCCCAGCTAGACAATATAAGCTTCTTAAGAGCAAGGAATTTCTTGCCTTTTCTGTCCCTGGAACTTAGCACAATGCCTCTACACCATAGTTGCTTAATAAATGTTTGTACCATTCATTCATTCATTTGAATGTTAACTCTTCTTACTCAAGGCCAAACACTTTATTTTCACGTTTTCCTATCTGCTGTAGAAGCTATAGTTTTCTGATCTCAATCCCAGTAAAATTCCAGAATGGATTATTAAGTGGATGGTTTATGAGAAATGACCGTGAATAGCATTACCATCCACTCTGATCTGCCTTCCACCAGTTTGTGTTTGCATGTTCACCTCCGCTCAGTAACTGGGTCTCCCAAACAACCTCACTTGAGGATTGCAACTTCCAAATCCAAGGGTTTTGCCACAATGCAAAAGCAACTCATTATCCTTCAGAGCTGTAGTGCCGAGTTAGCTTTCTGGGCATAGGGGCTGTACATTATGAAATAAAGAGCTTCAGGTTCTTCCAACTCAACATGTCCTAACTAGATTCGCCATCTTGCCCCTACCAGACCCGCCCTTTCCCCAGCTTCACAGTTTCTGTTTAAAACCCATCACCAGACTGGAAATCCGAGCATCATCTTTGACTTGGACTCCTTCCCCCTCATCCTCTCTACCCATCCCAATAGCTTCCAATTCCTGCTAAGGCTCCCTCCACAGTGTCTCCATGTCCCTACTACCACCACCTCAGTTGAAGCCTTCATTACTGCTTATTGGATTATTACAGACTGTCCAATGATTGATATTTATATGGCACTTTATATGGTTTATAAATCATTTGACTATTTCATTTGATAGTCTCAGCAAACCTATGAGGTATATAGGTAAAGATTATTGTTATTTGGGAAGGGGAGGGATCGAGATGTGTGATTACATCAGGGTGGAAACTCCTGTCCACCAATGCAGATCAGCAAACTTTGAGAGTCTTTGAGAGTTGCCCAAGACCCTTAGAGGTTAATTGACTTGCTACTGGTTGAACAGCTGGGACATATTAGAGGAAGGGCCTGAATCTAGGTCTTCTGACTCCAAGGCTGGCCCTTTTCTCTCTATAGGTATGATGATTATCAGTTTTTAAGGCTCATGAAAGTTAAATGACTTGTCCATGGTCCCACAACTACTAAATACTGGAGGTCGGATTCAAGTGTAGCTCTCTCTTGACTCCATATCCATTGTTCTTTCTCTTACCACACTGTGCTTGCTTCCCCTACATTACTGGTCTCTGTCCAGTAATCTCTCCCTGACGGAACTTTTCTCATTGGTCTAATTTGTGGACCATCTTATCTGTGAAGGTTTCCTTTATTTTATCTTTCCTTACCAAAAATCTAGAAATGATCTGACCTCGCTGAGATCTCTGACACTACTTTTTACCTTTACACTTAGCACGTTGCAGCTTGCATTACAATTATTTATGTTCTTGTTTTACCTCCCCTGCTGGATTGTGAGCTGCTTTTGGTCAAGAACTATGTCGTAAGCGTCTTTGTATCCTTAGAGGAATATGTGCCTTGTGTAGGCGTTAAGTAAATGTTTGCTGAATTTACTTGAGATGACCATAGAGTTCATTTGGTACTTATTCCTAATTTACTAGGTAAGGAAACTGAGGCCAGGAGAAGGAGAAGCAACTCACCCGAGGCCACGCAGCTAGTTAGTGATACAGTCAAGACTAGATCTCTTAATTTCTGATACTCCTCTTTCTACTGTATTATACTGCCTCCCTGTAGCATAAACACAATTTAAAAAGTTTAGGCTTTAAAAAAACAATGCAGAGACATTTTTTTAAAAATTTGCATTGTCTTGGTCTGCTTGAATAGGCAGGAGAAGATAGGCCACAGGTAAAATAATGGACTAAGACCAAAAAGAGTGGCCCAAGAATCCCCCTGATGGAGACTTAGGAGGAAGGGCTGAAAAGATGTGTTACTATTTTGTGCAGAAATTCATTAAAAGGTAAATCATTACCAAGCAAGATTAGTTGCTTATATTGATGTTTAATGTTAATTTTAAAAAATGCCATTTACTTTTTAAAAGTAAAATGATGAAATTGAGGGCAGTAAAGAAAGGGTGGCATAGACTTGTTAGGAGAGTATCAGGAAAGCTATAGCCCGGAATGATCAAAGCTAGTTAAAGATGCAAAAAGTTTCTTCTCCGTGAGAAAATGTTAATGGACGACTGAGGAAAAAGCAGAACAATTCAACCTCTATTTTGCTTCTCTCTCCTCGGTAAGGGAACTGACCAATGAAACAGGAAAGCACAAATAAAGATGCAGGTGTGTTGGTAGGGAGGAATACCTGGAGGAATGGTGGGAGTAATCAAATGACGCTTTTTATTTTTCAAATTTCTGTCTTCCAGTAACTTCCATTTTAAATAACAGGGGAATAGGATGACAAAATTACATATGAATATCTTTTATTAATATTTTCATCTCTTTCCTTATTTGAACCTCACAAGTTCCTTGTGGCTGAAGAGGGGCAGGTACCCCTATTTTAGGATGAGGAAGCTATAGGGAAATTAAGTGACTTCTCATGAAGGTCCTGCCCAGTTAGTGGTAGTCCTTATTAGAAGATCTCAGGCCTGACTCTCAGTGCTAGGTTCCTGCCCCCACACCTGGCAGCTTTCCTCTTTAAACGTTTTGGTCACGCTCACCTGTCTTTCATTCTTCTGCTTCCTTTGGCCAGTCATCCTGGAATATTGGTTCCCTGGGGAAAAAGACGCTGAATACCAGCCAACAGGAGCACAACAGGACCATTGACTTGGATGTGACTATTCTGCACAATGGATATTCTCAGTCATCCCTGCTCCAGGGAAATTTCGAGATTCATTCTGTTGCCAGCACCTATTCTGAATTTGTGGTAATCCGCCTTTTCTAATATCTACCTGCCTCTGGGGAACACACAGATAGGGCAGGACAGGTAGTCTGTTGATGACACACAGTGCCATCTCTGGCGTGGAAAAGCTGTGTGCATTAGACAAGTTGGCAGTTTAACTTCTGAAGGGGGAAAATGGAAAATGAAATGCTATGTAATCGTGATGACCATGCTTGACTGTGAAGAAGAGAAGAGAAAAGGTACCTCCCTTCTTTGGAAAGGTGGGGCACCTCTGGGTGCAGAATATTGCATATACTGTCAGATTCAATTGATTAGTTTTGCTGAGCTGCTTCCCCTGCTCCACCACCACCACCACCTTTTGCTTTATTTTACAGGATGGTTCTTTTGGTAGAGGAAGGGTGAAGAATATATTTAGAAATGAAGGTGATATAAAAACAGAAGGTATCAATAAAAATTAAAAAGAGAAAAAAACCTGAACTTCAGAATTTGATCTTTCTGAGACAGGTTGGCTGTAGGAAGAGAACATGCATTGCTTTTCCAGTGGCCACCCTGTTGTCTTGGTGGCATTCTTGGTCACCATCTCAGTTCCTCCTTTTGCAGAAGGAACTAACTCTCCCTCCAACTTCTCATCTGTCAGATCTCGGGCTTGTATGGCAGTTCTTGCTTTCATACTGACGTAATATCCATTGATTTCATTATCATCTGAGTAGAGATTTATAAGAGCTAGTCCTCTCTGACTCACTGGAACAATCTCCTAAGATTAGGAAAACCAACAACAAAGACTTCCTGAGCTTTTAACATTTAAAATCTAGTTTTCTGTGGAAACATGTTGCTCCAATTTTATGTGGATTTTCAGCCCTGCTTAGATGTGTCAAAACATCTTAATACAAGCTTTATTCAGTACAGATCATCTCTACTAGCTGTGACTGAATTCCATCAAAGGAATAGCATTAGAAAGTAATTAAAGGTAGTAATCATCTTCTAATATGCTATCCTTCTCACAGCAGAGAGGTGAAAGACTAGTAGGACAGACTATTGTATACACTGCCAGATGTGGTCTTCAAAGCAGATGTTTTTGCTTAATTGTGTCGTTTTGTCACATGGGAGTATTCCATCTGGAGAAGTAGGGGAGGGCTGAACTGACTTTGATAGGAAGACAAAGGGCACCCGCATTAACCTTAAAAATAAGATAGGACCATTGGATCGCTCTTTTTGTATGTTGTGATGGAGTCCTGACTCTGCTATCAGGATCCCAATTCTTGGAGTATTTTGCGTTACACTGAAATGTTACCATATGGTGTGACTGAGTCCTTGTCATTTTCCTGATTGGCTTCCTAGGAAGTTCCAGCCCTATAGATTATAAAACTAAGAGGATAAAGAAAAATAATGTATATTAAATGACATACATTTAAGTCCTAGACTATGTTTCTGGCTAGTGTCCCACCTCCTCCACTTAAGCCAAACAGTGGTACTTGTTGCCTCTTTGTTTCATTTCACTGTCTGTTCCTATTGATCTGTGAGTCTACCCTCATATGAGTGCTAGAATAAAGTTCCAAGAGAAACTTAGTTATATAGCTTTATTCTCTCTTCCCTCAGCCTTGGTTCTACTCTTTCTAGCTGACTGACCACTTCTCAGTTTCTTATGTAGTTAGATCTTCATACACAGCTGGACCCCTAGCCATGGATATGCTCTAAGGTTCCATCCTGGTCCTTCTCTTCTTTCTCTATGTTCTCCTTCTTGGTGATCTCATCAGAGGGTTGCTTATCTCTATACAAGTGACTTCAAAAATTTTTATATATCCAGCCCTACTCTTTGTCCTAAACTCCATTATATCACCAACTGCCTGCTGGAAATTTCTAACTGGATGTCCTGTAGACATCTCAGATTTTAATAATCCAAAACAGAACTTCTTTCTTTACCCTAAAATGACTTCTCTTCCACACTTCTCTGTGGCTGCAGTTTCTTAACTTTGTCCTTGAATTCTCAGTGCCTGCCACTTAATAGGCATTTAATAAATGCTTGTTGAATTGAACTAGAAGCATCTAAAAGCCACAATAGTGGGGAGGAGGTATTTGTGTGAGTTAGCTGGTTTGGGCTTTTAGGAAGAGAGGCTCATGCTTAGTTGCCTTTGTATATAAAGCTGTTAACCAAGTAATTTGGTAATAATGGGACTGACCCTATGACCCTCTACGAGTTAGGTCAGCACCTTCTCTGCAACTTTTAGTCTTAGGTGCCTGAGAACTCAAGTGACACAAGGTTACACAGTCAGTATGTGTCAAAGGCATGACTTGAATCCAGGTCTTCCTGGCTCTGAAGCCAGCTCCATCCGCTGCTGGCAAGGATACCTGTCCTGTTAGCCATCTGATGGATATGTAAGAGGTTAGCCACGGTCACTTGTTGGTCCTTCAAGGTCGGGTCAAATACAAACACATTCAATGAATCATTCCACTGGGCTGTGATGGATTATCTTGTGGCCCTCATCTCAGGAGGCCTCATCTAGTGTTAGTTGCTATATGGCTATGGTGTCTCAGAGAGCATTCTCCCTATGTAAGTCTTACATTGGCTACTTTCTAAACTCATCCTTTGTACTTTAGCCTGAGATCAAGTCAGCAGCAAATCAGAGGGCTCTCAGCTCCAAAGATTGGCATCTGGTCTATGGTCTGTGGCTATCTCAAGGTGCCAATCCATCAATATTTGTTGATTCCCTGGACACCAACTCAGTATTTTTTAATTAGAAACTCAGCCAGCCAGCTTGGTGAATATTTAGCATTTCTCTTCCAGAATCTGTCTCTTTCATAACCCATTATGGCTTGGAGCATGCATGCGTACATACGAGTCTTTTCTATGCCAGATTGAAGGCACAAAGTAATTGACCTTGAGTTAACCTCTTGCTGGGGCTAATGACTGACACTTGACCCATGTCCAGTCAGGGTGTGCCCTCTGCTTGCATGCTGAAAGGCTTAGGACCTCCAAGAGTATCTGCTGTGGTAGGAGGGAGGGGTGAAGATGATGACTTAAGTTAGCTGCCAGACCTCTGTGCTGAGCCAGGAATGAGCTTGCTACCCACTTTGATCAACTAACTTTATTTCTTTCTCAGCAGCAAGAATTTTCAGAGGCTTCCAAATCTGATGACGATTCGGGAACTTTCAGCTCTACTAATATACATTCCTGAAGAGGATCCTCTTCACCTACCAGGCTGTGGGCCTCCTTGTCTTCACTGGGGTGGTTTTGACATCCTTATAGTTCAAGTTTGTTCTCACATGAGAAAATGTTTAAACTGTTGATTGGATTCCACAAAATGTCTGTGGCTTCTCATCCTAGGAATGGAGTTCTGAACAGTAATGTGTGTTTACTTTGACTGTGATGTGGCAGATAAAGCCTTAGACTTGGAGTCAGAAGATCTGGGTTCAAATACTCCCTGTGCTTTGGGACAGAGGAAGTCATTTTAACTCTTCTGTGTCTTAAGTTTGCTATTTGTTAAATGGGAATAACTTACATCTGCCTACTTAATCTTGGGAAGAAGTTTATAAAGTACCATATAAGTATTGTTGAAATAACGAGTTTTTTTGTAAATAAAGCTAATTAAAAGTGTATCAGAAGAGCAAATGTTCATATTCTGAAAATCTGTCTGTGAGTGTGGCGTTTAGGTGGGAAATGTTGATCTTTAATTCATAGATTGATAAGTTTATTAGCTTTTTTTTAGTCACAGAGATCTTTAACTTGGGATTTCAAAGTATTCTGATAAAATTACTGTTATTGATGATAATAACATTTATATAGCACTTTGAAGTTTGCAAAGTGCTTTGCTACATTATCTCATTTGACCCTCGTGACAGCCCTGCGGTGTAGGTGCTGTCATGCCCATTTTAAAGATAACCTCTCTTAGCCTTAGCTTCCTCAAGTGACTTGCCCAAGGTCATACAGCTAGCAAGTGAATGAAAAAGATTTGAACTTGGGTCTTCCTCATTCAAAGTACAACAATTTAGTCACTGCATTATAATTGGCTTCCTTTGGGATCTTAAATTATATCCATTTAAAAACATTTTGAGAGGGTCTGGTGTCGTCACCAGATTACCAAAGTGGTCTGTGACACAAAAAACTTAAGAACCTCTGGTATCTCCTGTTCGCTACTTCCTTCTTCCTCCTCTGCCCCATCTATGAGCTCCAGCATCTTTCTAGCTGGCCACAGGCATAAAACATTTCATGTTCCCAATTAAAAAACAGGGGATGGCTGAAGGATGCCACATTCTCACTCCCCTGGTGCCAGACTCTACCCTAGACTTGCTGATTTGATCCCCTCACTCTTGGTGAGAGGAGGCCAAGCTAAGTCACTGATAGAGGCAGGAAGAGACCCATTTTTTAGGTTGTAGCAGTCGTGCCTTGGTTTGCCACTATTTGCTGCAGAACCTGCTTCTCAATTAAGTGGGGTCTGTATTCTTTGGTTTCAGTTCCTGTAGGAGAAAGTGTCTTTTCTGTGCAAGGCACTATGATAGGTGTCAGAGATCCAAAGAGAGAAAATGACAGTGTCATCCAGGAGCTTACGGGGTGGGAGGTATGCCTCATACACAAATGTAAAATAAGGGAGTGACGGACAAAGCAAAGATCAAGGTAAGGATGGAGGAATAAAAGTGCTTTAAACTGGGAGTTTTTGGGGGGTGAGAGCTACATAAGAGGTAGCACCTGAGCTGAGCTTTGAACAAACAAAAGGACTCAAGTAGAGAAGACTAGAGAGTGAGTGCATGGTGAATAACGGGGGGGGGGGGGGGGGCAATCATTGCAAAATAGGCATCTTTGCCAAGCTGTATTGGAACAAGAGTGTGGGATGGGTTTAGGGAACAGCAAGTAATCCATTTTGGCTGGAGTGTAATGTGTGTGAAGGGCACTAATACAAAGTAAGGTTGGGGAGCAGAACCAGGAGAACATTATACACAATTACAGACACACGGTATTTGTGATGGCTGACTTTGACAGACTTGACTCGTCTCAGCAATGCAAGGTTCTAAGACAGCTCCAAAAGACTCATGATGGAAAAAGCTATCCACATCCAGATAAAGAATTAACAGAGTCTGAATGTAGAGTGAGGCAAACTATTTGCTCTTTTTTTTCTTCTTTTTTGGTTTTGTTTCTTTTTTCTCATGGTTCATTCCATTGGTTATAATTCTTCTTTACAACTTGACTATTATGTAAATAAGTTTAATGTGAAGGTATATATAAAATCTATTATCAAATTACATGGCATCTTGGGGGGTGTGGAAGGGAGAGAAAATTGGGAACTCAAAAACTTGTGGAACTGAGTGTTGTAAACTAAAAATAAAAAATTTTAAAAAGAAGTGAGGTTGGAAGGTAGGGTGGAACCAGACTCTGGAGAACCTTCAGTGCTGGGCCAAGGAGTTGGTATATTATGCTTACAGGTGATAAGGAGCCGCCACTAAAGATTTTTGCGCAGGTAAGACACGGTTCCTTAGGTGTTTTATTTTGGTTCCTGTGGGAAGCATGGTTTGGAGAGAGAGAGATTGGAGGCAAGGAGACCAATTAGGAGGCTATTATAGGAGTCCAGGTGAGGGGTGATGAGGGCCTGGATTAGGCGAGTGGCGGTATGAGTGGAAGAGAATGGGATGGTGTGAGACTTAGAGCACGATGGTGGAATAAGTGGTCGTGGCTAATTCCAGCTTCCCTCTACCACCTTAAAACAACAATAGATGTGCCCATTAAAAGAACCAAAAAAAAAAAATACAAGAAAAGAAATGAACATCCACAGGAAAAATCTTACAGGAAAACTAAAAAACCTAAGAAGCAAGTAAAAGAGACCCCAGTATAGTGAATAAGATGAGGTGAAGGTAAGAGCAAGACTGTATTAACAACTATGCCACTAAAAGAGAAAAGCCTTCAGAGTGGTTCCCATCATGAGAAGATACAAAGGAAGATCTGAGATCTAGAAGATAACCAAAGGAAGAAAGAAGGCGAACCTGAGATGTGACCACACAGTGGAAAACTTCACTGAAGCAATTGTCTCTCTGAGGTAAGTAGAGTTGCTCAGACAAAGCGAGTAAGTGTGGAAATGGAAGAATAAACATTGCAAAATAAAAACTGATAAAACTTAGAGTAAGATTGCAGATCTCTACAACCAGAGCCCCAGAACTGGAGAACAGCTTGAATTATTGGCCTCCCAGAAAAACATGAAAAAGCCAACAGTTTGGATATGCCATATTCCATGAAATGATCCAAGATTTCCTGGAATGTTGGAAACAGAACAGAGCACAAATTAATACTATTCACAAGATTACTGAAAATGCAGTCAACCAAATCCCAGCACTTCGATTAGAAAATTTTGTAAACAGCTAGGAGGAAACAATTTTCAACACACAAAAGGCCTATGATTTCATTGCTGTGGAAGCCGCATGCAAATTAAGTCTAAGAGTTGTGTAAGTCTCAGACAGGTGCAGTAACTTGGCCAGGATTATGCGGCTACTAAATGTCAGAGGCGGGACTTGGGGCTTCCTCCTTCTAAGCCCAGAGAACACTACTGCTGCACCTCCCCTAACTTAGACCAACAAAGTTAATTTTTGAAACTCAGGTGGGAGATTTAAAATTCCTACTACATTCCAACTACATTTAAAGCCCAACGTACTATCTCCAGCACTGTGGTGCCTCTCGGAAATCCACATTATCAAACATCAGTTCAAACAGACCTCTCAGGGAAAATTTCCGGCAAATAATGAGGAAATGAAGGGAAGTACATGAAACTACCGTATCAACTTTTATAGAAATAGAATCCAATACGAAGAAAAAATGGATTAATAGCTGGAAAAATATAAAATACCAAAATTAGCAAAATAATAATTAAGTCACTTAAATTATCTCAGACAAGTGGAGTGAGCCATAAATTACTATAGAAAATACTGCAGATCGAAAAAACAAATGATCCTTATTTCCAAAGATAGAGAAAGAAGACCTGCTAGCAAACTCTTTCTGCAAAACGGTTTTGATTCAAAAAGCAGGAAGGAATAAATCAGAAAAGGAGAACCAGAGGCCAATATCATCAATAAATATTAATGCCTCACTCAGCATAGGTTCTCGAACCCTGAATTTTCCTATCATTTTACTATCTTTGCTAATTTGATAATCAACATTCATTTCTTACTAGTTATTAATTTGATGGACGTGGTGAATGTTCGTATGGTTTCGATTTGCATTTTTCTGATTATTGGTGATTCTCAAACTTTCTCATATGATTGTGGATAGTTCTCCGAAAACATGTCTGTTGAGGAATAGCCCCTACCTTACGGATTTGAATTAGGGATTTTGGATGTCGGACTATCATCAAAGATGTTTAAAGCAAATTGTTTTTCTAATCTACATTTTCTCCATATTCTAGCTGCATTTGTTTTATTTCCACAAAACTTTTTTTCATAGATTCATAGTCACAGACTCAAAAGGGACCAGAGACCATAGTAGATCCTGAACGATTATTACCCTTTAAGATATACCCAACATATAACATGTTAACATGTTACATGTAACATATGTAACATGAGATAACATATGGTACATTATACCCAAATACCTCAAATACCCAATATACCCAAACAAGCCTTGTTTGAAAACCTTAAAACAAGGGAGAACTCACTCTTTCCAAAGGCAGCCTATTCCATTTTTGGAAAGTTCAGACTGTTAGGAAGATTTTTCTTACATCAAACCTAAATCTGCCTCCTTGCCATTTTTACCATCATGCCTAGTTCTGTCCTTTGAGTCAAAGCAGGACAAATATAATTCCTGCTCCACGTGACAACTCTTTAAATAGATGAAGACGATTATATCTCTGATAAATCTAGCCAGACATCCCCACTTCCCTCGATGATCTTCCATGACCAGAAACTCCACAATTCTGGTTGACCTCTTCTGAATGATCTCATTTATTAATGCCATTTCAACATGGCACCCAAAATTAAACAAAAGAGTACACAGCAGGGTTATCACCTACCTAGTCTAGGATATTCCTTTAATTTTTTTTCTTTAGTTAATGGCCTAACATTGCAACTGTTTTGTTGGTTTCTATAGCACACTGCTAACTCACATTGAGATTTCATTCTTCTGAAACCCAGAGAACACTACTGCTGCACCTCCCCTAACTTAGACCAACAAAGTTAATTTTTGAAACTCAGGTGGAAGATTTAAAATTCCTACTACATTTCAAGTTATTCAACTTGGGCCGATGTTTTAACCTCCTGGGATGTTTTCAAATCCGGATTACGGTCGTGTGTTGTGTCTCGCAGCTTTGTGTCATGAGCATGTCTGATAAGAATATAGCACCTGTGTCTTTGTCCGAGTCATTGATATTTCAGCTTGCTAAGGCACACTCCAGAATGATACTGAACAATGAACTACTCTTGGGATTTGGCCATTCTGATAGTTCTGAAACACTCTTTTTGTATTGTCATTTAGCCCACATCTCTTCATCTTTTCCCAAAGAATAGTGTTAGAGACTTAGTCAAATGCTTTGTTAAAATCTAGGTAAAGTACAGCTACAGAATTAGCCTGATCTGCTAGTCTGGTAGAATTAGCCTAAATCTGCCAAAAACAAAGGTAATAAGGTTAAAATGACATAACCTGTTGTTGAAACCATTCTGGATTTCTCCGTGATGATCACTTCCGTTTCTGTATATTCATTAACCGTCCCTTTAATAATACATTCTAGAATATTGCCAAGAATTTGTTGGGTTTCCTGGCCTGTAGTTGGCAAATTCCATTCTCATCCTTTTTAAAAAAAAATTGGAACAGGTTGCCGTTTCCAGGACTGTGACACTTCTCCTGTTGTCCAATATCTTTCATGAATCACCATTAGTGGCTCAGCAATCATATGTACCAGCGCATGGGCTTGGTGATTTGAGCTCCTCTGTGCCATTACCGTATCACCTTACTTATCTTGGGCATTAACCCCCATTAGCCATTTCTGTTCTGCTCTTTTCAATCAACCAACACACATGTATTAAGTACCTACTATGCCAGGCACTGTTAGAAGCAAACTAAGAGGTGAGCAGTCTTGCTTTCTCTGCATAGTTTATTTTCATCCCATTTAAAAGAAAGAGCAGTCCTAATTCTTTTTGACCTTCCTCTTCCCCTCCCCCACCAATACTGTTTTTAAAACTCTTTTTTAATTGTCCTTAGCTTTTCTTTCTTGGGGCCTCAGTTTCCTTATCTGCAAGTGAATTGGATTAGATGGCTGTGAAAGTCTCTTCTAGCTCTGTGATCCTGTTATCAGAGTCAAAAGACTGAAAATCAATACATTTTTATTGGTCCTAGTTAGATACAATCCCTCTCCAGCCAAAAGCTTGTTAGCATTCCTTTGTCTTAGGGTATAGACATCCAAGTCTTGTTTTCAGAGACCATCTTAACTGAGTGTTCACCTCCTAAATCTATCTTTGTCTTCTGAAGCCTCTACCTTCCACTGTAAGCAGTGAGAAAATACCACCCATGTCCCTAAAGTCTTCATTTACACGCATAGGATTTTGTAATTTTAGCAATGCTTTCTAGATTTCATCTAGTGGAATTTTACTAAGCTACTTTCGTGGTTTTTTTTTTTAAGCCATTGGGATTAAGTGACTTGCCCAAGGTCACACAGCTAGTAAGTGTTTGAGGTCAAATTTGAACTCAGGACCACCTTACTCCAGGCCCAGCACTCCATACACTGCACCACCTGTTCATTGTAGTGGAGACGCCATGACTTGAGACTTCTGAGCAAGAGGTTATCTATAATGGACTTTTGTATATGCATATACATATGTGTGTGTGTGTGTGTGTGTATTGCTCATCTGCAAGTAGTCTGTAATTGCCAGGTTCCTAGGAAAGCCCTCATAAACAGATGCTGGGTTCAGCTGTGTCTGTGAGAAGTCAAATGTTCAGCTACTTAAGCCTTTCTTTTCTCTCCTCTTGCCTCTGGGCTGAAACAGCACCTCACTGTTGGATTTGAGGACACTGAGGAGTGTGATGTCAGACTCTTTGAAGGGCCATCGATATGAATATTCAAGTTGCTGAAGATGATGGCGGAGATATAGAAGAAATAGAGCCTGGTGCTCAATCCGGAAGCAGGGAGTATCTTACGTTGGTAGATGACTAACCACGATAGCAAAAGAGAAATAGAACATGATGGCATTAACTTTAAAGGAGAGATAGTTGACAGCAATGAACTTATGTCTGGAAATGGCAAAGGGAAGGAAGAAGTGTGCCAATCCTTTTGTCTTGAGAGCAGTGGGAAAGATCAATTTTCCTTTGGTAGGTGCCAGATTTCACTTGGTGCTAAGAGGTGGAGGAGGCAACTGGGGAAACATCTGGGAGCTGGAGGGGTTTGTTTCTAACAGGGGTGCGTCTAAAGAGCCCGGTGGCAGGAGTTCAGTAGAGGAGCAGATGGTGGTGAAGTGGGACTAGCACTTATAGAGTGCTTTCAGGTTTGCAAAGTGATTTTCAAAAATTGTCACTATAGGGCTAGTGACTTTGCCCAGAGTCACACAGCTAGTAAGTGTTTGAGGCTAGATGTGAATTCGGGTTTTCCTAGTCCTAGGTCCTGTGTTCTGCCCATTGTGCTGCCTGTCTGCCTCTGACTAGTGAGAGGGAATGGCCCAGCGAGAAGGAGATCTGAGTCTGGAAGGGTATAGCAGGGGAAGAGAGTTTTTGGTAAAGTGATGTTGCAGGAAAATGAAGATTCTACAATTAATACATTGGAAAGGAGGCTGAAGGGGAGAGGAAGTGATTAGCCCTAAGAGCTAATAACTGTTTTCCCAGGAGACATATTGAATGAGTATGTAATACACTGGTAATGAGACATTTGTGCCCATTTATATATGCCCAAGAAAGTGCTAGGTATTTCACTTATTGGAGGCAAAAGGTGGATCTTCACATAGAGGATGCTCCAGATTGCACTCATACCCATTTTCAGTGCCCATGACTTCCTGCATCTTTCTGAGGACACAGCAGGGGATGGGAATATAGGATTATTTTGTTTTCTTTTCCAACATTAATTGGATTTTCCTGTCATAATTAAAGCAACCTCGAAATGTTCAACAAATGCTTCCACAGATGGTCACAGAACTCACTGATGGCAGGCATGACTTCTATGGAGTAAGAGGGAGAGATGAAGTCTTGCCCTAGGTGGTCACAAAGCTCTGATGATGAATGGAAGGAGGGGTCTCAAAGCAGCAATTCCTGCCTGGGTCTTCAGATGCTGGGGATCAGCATTCTTTCTTGGCCATAGAACATGGAAGCCAATCAGGTGAAACACAGGCCTGGATCTCTCTTATCCAGGAAACAATTTTTTTACAATCTCAAGTGTTTTTAAGAGATGACAGGTATTGACATGGTCTCACATAAAGTCTCTTCATAAGAAGCATAGCTATTTTGTATTTGGGTTCGTGCTTTAGAAAGTCTGTTAAGTGACCAGTGGGTTTCATGCAGAGGCCTGATGAAATAGCAGCAGTGATCCATTAGGACCTCATGAGAGGAGCTGGACCTCCCCAGGCCATGTTAGGGGGCTATCCAATATACAGTGCTTTGCAACCCTCAAGGCACTATAAAAATGCTAGGTGTTGTTATTAGCTATATAACTGTTACCTTTGTCGTGGAATATGCCCCAGGGTAGATGGGAACACAGTGAGGTGGGATAGGGAAGCTGGATGGATGGCTGAAGTATTTTAGATATTTCTAGGGTCAGAGAGCTACGTGTTTTGTTACCTACCATGATGGAATATTAGGTTCTCTCTAAAACATTTATTCTGTGGCAAAGCGTAATGTTAACTGGGTGGGGGGGTGTAAGATCTTCCCGACCCACTAATAGGCCTCATGTGGAGCCCATTAAGGGAAGCTTGCTTGTAGGAAGGTTTACACACCTTTTGTTAGGCATTAAGCCTAAAGAGTATATATAGTGAGAGGTAAACTTTTGCTTTGGGGGCTCTCTTTTGAGATGTTTTGATTATCTGGTGGACACTCTGAGTGGCCTTATGTTCAGAACCCCCCACTCCTCAGAGGTAAAGGCTCTCTCATCTCAGTGGTGGATGTAAAGCTTTGATTCAGGCAGTAGAGCCCTGTCTGTTGGTCCTTATTTCTCTTTGTATTTTTTCTATGTAATGAAAGAAGATCACTGACCCCTTTTAAGTTGCTTTGCTTAGTAAAGCGGATCTAAAACCTGCACTAGCAGCCATCCTGGGTATGCCAGTGTGGTTGCCATTACACAAGGTTCCTCACTTGGTAAATTTTCTTGGCTGAGAGCCTGTTGTCTTCATCACATTAAATCTCAGAACTATGTTTCCTGCCTTAGTCACCATGGTCCCATTTGTGGCCTTTTAGAATTCCTAACTTCCTTCAAAGCATGGCTTAGGCGCCACCTCCTCTATAAGACCTTTCCTGAATTTGCTCATTGCTTCTGTACCCAGAAAGAATAGTCCCTAGATGGAGTATAACACAGCCACCCCTAAGTCAGGACATAGATCGGGGCTGCAGAGGTACTTTCTCTGCTGCTCAAACCTGTCTCAGCCTGGAATTTAGAGGAAAGATCAATCCCCCAATCAGCTGGAAGAACTGTTTTTCAAGGTCTCCCATTGTTACTGGTCCTGGGGAAACTGTGTCAGTTAAAAGGATCTGCCTTGGTAAAATGTGAGTACCATCACTAGAGAGAAAATGGTCAAGAATTTTTTCAGAAACACTGCTGGTGGCCTACTTGATGTGAAGGCTCACACACCTTTATTTCCACCCCCAGTCTGTCCCAACAGCCATACTGCTTCTAGATCAGCTGTTTCTCAGAACCAGAGATACTCTGGAATGATAGTTTAAAGCAATTCAAGGGGGTTGGGGAGGAAGAGAGATGTAACGGCTTAAAAGTTTCTTCTCAGGAAAAAACATCACGTCTATTACAATCCTCATCTGCTAGTGTAAGGTATGGCTCTTTTGTATTTGAACAGTTTGGTTGCTGATCCTAGGAAGGGGCCATGGCCCACCGGGCTGTTAAGAAATACACCAACCAAAACTGAATACCACAGACAAGCAAGCAGGGAAAAGCCAAACCTTAAGCAGCAGGCCAAGGGCCACCCACCACCACCAGATCCCAAAGCAACACACAGACCAGGTCACTAGTTTGAAATGAATTTTGTTACCTGAAGTGTCCTGTGAACTCCGGCAAAGTCACAGTCTTTAGTTCCATACAAAGAGTTCTTACCGACTGCTACAAAATCACCTGCTCAGTGCACGTGCCCTTGGCCAGGGCATCACCTAATGTAGCTGGGCCTAGCGACTAACAAGTCACCTAGGGATTCCAGTACCAAGGAGAGAGAAATCTTCCCTTTACCCCCATCATTCCTCCTTTTCTTCCAAGTTAAAACCGTTCTCAGATTCCTTTTTATACACCCTCATCTTAGATTTATATAGACCTGGTTGTCACACCAAAGTATTTGGTCTCTACGCAATCACTGTACTTCATTTCAGAGCCAGCTCTGACAGATGGAGGGATCATATTCCCTTTTCCTTGTATACCTGCCTCAACTACTGCCCTGAATCAAGGCAGCCAGACAAGAGCAGAGATTACATCTCACTCCTTGCTGCCCCACTCACTTCTTCTCTACACTTCTACTCTTGGTCCCCCATATCCCAAAAGCTAACAGTAGGGAGACAGAAGAGGAACCGGGGGCAAGAACCTCATGTCCAAGTGGGCAGCCACTCATGCACCTCAAGGCACTGCCCAGCACCATCTGCTCTGGCATTTAGGGCCAGCCTCTCACTCCTGAGCCGACCTGCATTTTGCCCCATCTGTCTAATCCTGGGCTTCTGGGCAGCCCCCCAAGCACTGTAGCAATAATAAATAGAGAACAAGGGGGCAGGCAGAGCTCAGTCTGTTACAGTTGGAGAAGGTGGAGTAGGTTGGGGCACTCAGTGTAGCTGTCCATCCCAGCCTCATTCTGAAAGGTGGTCTGTATGGATGTACTTTCTCTCCTGGCCACGAAGAACACTAGCCCAGGCGGAGGCGAAAGGTGGAGATCTCCATGGGCTCCAAGTGGATGTCCATGCTGTTAGAGGGTGAGCCCAGCGCGTACAGCAATGTCAGTGAAGTGGGCTGCAGGAAGCCCACGTCCAACCCTTGGAAAAGGCTCCCCAGGGCCACCTGTAGAAAGAGTCGATATGAGCCAAGCACCCAAGTGACAGACAGCATCCTGTAATAACACTGAATTTGGAGCCGGAGAACATGGGGTTAAATCCTGGCTCTTGCCACTTGCTACTTTTGTGACCTGGTGCACAAGTCACGTAACCCCTGGGCCTTCGTTCCTCCACTCCAAAGTGCTGGGACAAGATGATTTCTAAGATTCCTTCCCGCTATAGCTTTTCTGATCAGTTTTAGATACCTGTGCTGTAAATCTTAGGACATAAATATTATCAAATATAAACTGTTCTTTCGTTTATGGGTCTTCTAAATCTTGTTTCCATGTATAGCTTTTATTTTTACAACACCATCTCTAAATATATCCTTCCCTCCACCTACCCAGCCAGCCACAAATTTTGGTTGTTTTTTGTCTTTCAAATTTTGGTAAGTTTGTCAAGGATTTTTTTTTTTTTTTTAGTGAGGCAATCGGGGTTAAATGACTTGCTCAGGGTCACAGCTACTAAGTGTCAAGTGTCTGAGGCCACATTTGAACTCAGGTCCTCCTGACTCCAGGTCTGGTTTTCTATTCACTGTGTCACTTAGCTGCCCCAAGAACCTTATATAAAAGTAGCTGCAGACAGTCTACGTTCCGTTTATCTGGCCTATGAAGGCTTCCTATTTGAGTACGTTTTGGGGGTTAGGGTAGAAGGACTTTAAGAACAAAGAAGTCTTGGAAAATGGGCCTCCATTTCATACTCTATCATCCTATCTCATCCCTACCCAATTGTCCTCTCCCTTGCTATTCCCCAAGACATCCCTGGGCTCCCTCGTGGCATTTCTCAGAACGAGTTGTCTGCCACGCTAAACAGCTGACATAGACCCCTGTGTCATATATCTGATACTGTCCCATGCTCACCTTGCCTTGACTTGTGGTACAGTTGAAACCCAAGTTCTTGGCTTCCAGGCCACAGTCAAAACCCTTTCGGTGTAGAATGAGTGCAGTCTCCGATGAGGGTAGTTTGTCATCCTGTGAAATGGAGGAGACGGTAACAATATGGATATTGCCAGGGTGTTTGGACCACCGCACACAAAGGATCTAATATGCAATCTTGGAACTCAAGGAACTTGTGTCTACAGAGGAAGGCGTTTCTGAGACAGAAATGGGTCAGGAAATAGTTGCAGGGAGTGAGAATACAGAAGACTGGTTTAAGGAGTACAGAGCAGAGGCTGAAAAGTGGAACAAGGGCACTCACCTCGGCTTGGAGGGTTCTCAAATTGAGCAGGTGAATGTCACAGGGAAGTGAGGAGGCCAAGGGCTGAAATGAGTGTAAGGTGGGGCCTCCAGGCTGTTCCCTGGCCACGGGTAGGGCCATCACTGGTGTGTTTAGGTGCATGGAAGTCAGGTGGCTAAGAAGAGATGGAAAGCTGGTTGGGCGACCATCTTGCACCTGCAACGTTAGTACCAAGACCTGGGTGAGGCAGAGTAACTGAGGCGAAGGGCAGGTGGGAGAAGAGATACAGCTACATCCTATAAAATAACCTTGCCTTTCCTTCTGATCCGGGTATAACTTCAAAACGCTCTATCCTGGTTTTATCACAATTCATAGTACACAGCCAATGCTTAATAAATGCTTACTGATTAATATCTGACATTTTCCCCCCACCTCCAAGTCCATCTAGTGACTACTATCCCCAGACAAAAAAGGTACTACCATCTAGGCATATTTTCTTCTCTAGTACTAACAATTTCCCCTACACACAGACATGAAGGACTCTGCTACAGGATCTGAACTTGACAGGGCTCCAGATACAATTACCACTGGCTAGTACTACACAAAAAACGACTTTTGCTGGACTTTACCTCTTGGTTGCTGCTCCCGCTGCGGGGAAAGACCAAATGCCTAAATGCAGAGGCCAGTTTGGAAAACAAGCTAAGTGGCTGATGTAAGTTATGGAATGAAGAAAGATGGAGAATCAGGAGCATATAAGACAGCAAGGTGACGGTTAGTGGAGTGAAGCGTCGGACAGCATGGGATGAATGAGAAATTGATGTGTCCCCACCACACAACCCCAGAGACAGGTCCCACTCCTCAGTCCACTCGAATGTACTAATTCATCCCCCCATCCCCAGGCTGAGATCCATAAGCGGCCAGCCAATTTGGAGCCCTTTCGTGGTTTCAGACGGGCCCCAGGAATAGTACCTTATTGGCAGTGGTACGTCGCTCCAACAGGAGGCGAAACCGGTTACAGGTTCTCTTGTTATCTTTTAGCCCTTGGCCTAGGCCCCGGTTGTCATCCTGCATCAAGCGTCTGTCTAGGATAACTTCCAATTGGCCTGAAGAAATTAAAACGATGAGTCCCCAGGGCATATCTACCCACTTGCCCTGACAGAAACCAAACCCCAAACAGAATGGTAGGGAAAAACATCAAAGCTCTCCCTTATGGAAAAACAAGATGGGATGAGATGCTGAAACCCTCAGGATGGGAAGGTGTCACAGGATCTCAGCTCTACTGCTGGAAGGAACCTTTCAGGCCATGTAGCCTAGCACCCTCAGCTTGTGGATGAGGAACCTGAGGTCCAGAGAAGCAGTTATCTGTCCCAGGTCACACAGCTACTCCATAACAGAGCCACGGCTCCAGACTCCCACCAAGTCTAGCATTCTTTCCACTGTACCACGAGTCAGTAAAGAGAATGTGTCCTAAAGGGACTTGGATGAATACTTATTGTACTAATGAAAGGCTATTGAGAATTTTTTCCCAGGTATCCCAATTGGAAAAGAAAACCTATTTTTTTTTTTAAATGAGTGACACAGAAAAACTTTTGCATTTAAAAAGTCACAAGCTACTTTCTCAACAGCTTGTCTAGTGGCCATGGAAGAGTCAGAGGGCTGAGTAGATACTTGGGAAGGTCCTGCTCCTTGCAAATAAACTGCCCTCTCTGAAGTATGAATAACACAGCAGATCCCTTAATTGGCTGAAGGGCAGAGCGGTTTGTCTGGTCTCTAAAAGAATGTCCCTGAAGATCTCTTAACTACTAAATCCCATGACCTTCACTCAGTCCTTGTGATACTCAATCTTCTTTGCTGCTTGTGGTGCTGTTGACCACACCCCTTCTCCTAGATACTCTTTTCTGTCTTGGCTCCCTTTTTACCTGTCTCATGGCTTCCTTTTTAGCCTAATTTGCTGTATCATGATGTATTTTCTGCCTTTTTTTTTTTTACTGTAGTGACCCTGAGGTTTCAATCCTCAGTCTTCTCTCTCCTCTCTCAATGCTCCCTTCTGCTCTCTATTTTTATCATCTCTTTGCAGCTGACTCCTGAATATTTTTCTAGCCTCCCATCTCTCTGAATTTCGGTCTCAAACATCTTTACTAAGGATGTCCAAATGGCATCTTAGATTCAACATGTACAAAGCATTTCATTTTTGTTTCTAATCTGTGGTTGTAACAACGTAGGGAGAGTCTGATGAGCAAATTCCTGTGGTCAGTGTAGAGTTGTAACTGTTCTGTAACGTGGAGAACTGTCCAGGGTCACACAGTGAGGAGAACTTGAACCTGGGTTCAGAACAGCTATTTTCCCTAAATCCTTCCCATCCTTGAAGACTTGACTTCTGCTGCTACTGTTCTTCCTGTAACCTCCGTTCACAGCCTGCGAAGTATCCTTGAATCTCTCCTCTTGCATACCTCCCCATAAGAAGTCAGTTGCCAGGGTGGAGCCAAGATGGCAGCTGGAAAGCAGGGACTAGTGTGAGCTCCCTGCCAAGTCCCTCCAAAAACCTATAATGGCTCTGAACCAGTTCTAGAACTGCAGAACCCACAAAGGGAAGCAGGGCTCCAGCCCAGGACAGCCTGGATGGTCTCTGGGTAAGATATATCCTGCAAGGAGCTGGGAGGGGAGGGGAGCAGAGCAGAGTCCAGCGTGGGAAGCGTGGACCAATCAGACCAGGAGCCCGGTGGAGCGGGCCCTAGTGCCCTGAATCAGTGAGCTGTGGCAGTTACCAGACTTCTCAACCCACAAACACCAAAGACAACAGAGAAGGTTAGTGGGAAAAGCTGCTGGGGACAGGGAGTTTGTGGTTTGGCCACCGCCCCTGGGG
>CM053624.1:93480507-93490846 GCA_028646595.1 Phalanger gymnotis | reverse complement strand
TCTCCTTTCCCTCCCTTCACTCCTTCCCCCAGCCCTCTCCTTTACCTTGAGGAGCCCAGTTTGGCCCGAGAACCAGACTTGCATGTAGCGATTGCTGAGGGCAAAGTCACTGGTCCCGGCCTCATCGACACGCACGGGGAAGATCTCATGCTTGCTGACAGACAGCTGGCGGCCGTGCAGGTAGATACGCACAGAGGAGGGCAGAGTGCGGCGCCCATCTAGGCCCGGATGCAACTGCAGGATGCTGAGACCCAGGGCAGGTAAGCGGGCTGGCACGGATACCTGCTCAATGCAAGGTGAAAAGTAAGACCAGAGCAGCCTCCTCACGAGTTCAAACTCTAGGAGCTGATAAGCTCTCAGCCCATAGCCTATCCCCCAAAAAGGGATCCAGCGATACGACAGAACCAAAGACGGATGACTCATGTTGATGGTACTGGTGTAGGGAGAGGCTGGGAATTCCAGGGAGAGGCTGGGAATTCCAGGAAGAGGCAAGTGTTCTTCACAAACTTCACATTACTCCATCCCAACTCGAAGCTTCCTTTCAGATCCCCCAGAGCCACTCTGGGTCCCTCCCTTGGCACCTACCTGGTAGACATCAGGTACAATGTCAGTGGCAGAGCTCCAGTGGGCACTGAGCTGCACGGCCAAGGGCTGGCCCTCCTCAGAGAGGACCCGGATCCGGGGAGAGTTAATAAGCAAAGAGACAACACTGAGCCTCTCCTGATCCAGGGGGTTGAACAGAACCACAAACCTGTCAGGCAGATGGGTAAAGCTAGACCAGAGAAGCTGTATGTCCATAGGAAAAGGTGGAGAAGGGAAGGAGCTTTCCAAAGGGAGTTAAACATGAGAATGGGTCTTTGAAGATGGGAAAGGGTTGAACACCATGGGGTTGGGGTATTAAGAGTAAAAAGAATTCTGAGAGAAGCCTAGTCTAACTGCTCACCGAGGGGAGGAATCCATCCGAATCACAGTCTGCTCAGGCAGGGCATCCTGGGTTAAGCGTGTGTCATCCTGGAATAAGGCTACGTATTTATTTCATATATAACTACACATCTACAGGTCTTTCCCAATAGAATGTGAGTTTCTTGAGTGCAAGGCAAGGACTTTTATTTTTGTCTGTGCAACTCCAGTAATTATCACAGTACCTGACACATGGTAGGCACTTAATAAGTGCATACCAGTTAAATGACTAAAGACAGTAAGGAAGAGACAATAGCTATGGAGACAGAAAAGGCCAAGATCAGATCAGATTCCTCTATCTACCCTACATCTAATTTCCTACCAGACTTTGCAGCTGTTCACCCAGGCAAAGGCAGATCGACCCAGGACATCTGCTGTATGCACAGAGCTCAAAACTCAGAGCAAACATGATAAGGGCAGTGCAGCTCTCCCACACCACTCTTGGACAGGATTCCCGATGGCAGAAATAGGGAATGATAGCCCAGGGGCATCTCTCACCATGCTGAGGAAAGGTGTATTGGGATCAAAATGGTAGGCTCCTTTGTCCCCCAACACCAGGTAGTGAGCAGCATTGATGATAACCTGTTTCAGGCTCACAAGAGAACGCAGGAGCCTATAGGGCAGAGGTAGGCGAGGCAAAGAAGGAAATAGAGAAGGAAAAGAAATCAGTTCAGGGAAATGTCTTGTTTCTCAAGCTTCCCACTTTTTCCCTGACTCTGCCTACTTCCCACCAAACCCATCTATCTAGTACTAAGTTTGCTCCCAAAGGAAAAGTATTAGGGTCCCACCTGACCCCGTAGTCCACCACCACTGCCTCCTTGGCAGTACCAGTGATGGCATCATGATGCTGGAAGAGACCTAGGGTGCGACGGGCATCAGTCAGCAGGGTGTAGTCTGACAGTGGGTACTGACTGGTCATGCCAGAATGCCGGATGTGAGCAAGTGCCAGACTGTACAGGATCTCTGCGCCCCTGCCCCAGAGAGAGATATTACCATCCCTTTCCTTCATACCACCCACACAATTTCCTGGTTTCTTCTACCTTCCCAATTAAACTGGACCCTCCTCCCCTCTGTAGCTCCAACCCTAGCCCTGCTGGATTTTCATATCCTTATGGAGCTTACTATTTAAATGGCCAATGAGGTCCTTTGCAACTCCCATAGCATCCCATCCTACCTTAACCTCCTTCCTATTCCCTTCTAATTTCCAATGGTCCACCAGGCCCTCAGTCCTATCCCTTTCTTTGAATCCCAGGCCCCAATCATTCCTTTATTGCTAAGCCTGGTCTCTCACCGCAGATGGGCCTCTAGGACCCGGTCCAGACTCTTGTAGAAAGGCCTGGAAGTGTAATAGCCTGTCCAGTAGTGATCCTCCCGGTCAGCGTAAGAGAAGAAATCCCCACTCAACACAGGAAAACCTGGAGGCTGGGCACCAGGTTCCACCCCTGTCTTCTTGTACAGGGCATCAAAATAGTCAGATAATGTGCCAAACTGCGCCTATGGAGACATAGAATCCCAGCTCCCATTAGCACTGTAGGTAGCAAAGCTCCAGAGGAATTTTAGCCACCTGCAAATGGCTACAGGTAGGGAAGGTTAGTTTTTCCATTCTAGACAGACCAGCTCAACCTATCCCAGCTGTTCCCAGGGAAACATTTGGGTATTTTGATATAAATTGGGAAACCTACCACACGTAATGCCTTTGTTGAGTCAATAGTAAGGTGTGCTGTCCTTAACGGGGCTGTGGCAGCGCTAACTACCCCATATGCTAATCCAAACCTTGCATTCTCCGAGTAAACCCTAACCCTCCGCTCTTTGTTGCAGCCATCACACCTGCACATGGAGGTCAGGCTGGCTATTGAGGAAGTCAAAGAGACGCTGGTAATTGAAGAACTGGGCATCCCATTCTTGGGGCTTGTCATAACGGAAGTCATCACCAAGTGGCACCAGTAATACATTGCTTCGAAACAGCTTGGATTTCTTTCGGTATTGGTCCAGAAGCAAGGCTGCCCTGTGGGGAGGCAGAGATAATACTGTATAGGGCCAAGCACAGGCCCATTGCATAAGAGGAAAGGCAAGGCAACTTGGCAGGCTACGACTGGAGGAATTATGGAATCACTAATGGATGCATTACAGGAATCCTAAAATAAAAAGCTGAATAGCTGTTCAATTTGCTACCTTCTACCGCAGTTCTTAACTTTTCGTGTGTCACAGATCCCTTCTGCAACCTGGTGAAGTCTAGGTACACTTTCTCAGAACAATTCTTTTAAATGCATAAAATAAAACATACAGGTTTACAAAGGAAATCAATTAGACTGAAATACAGTTATCAAAATATTTTTTAAAAACAAGTTCACAGAGCCCGGGTTAAGAACACTTATTCTAGTGACTGTTCCAGTTTTGGCAAAGACCACTTGGGTTTGAGTTTGGACCAGTCCCAATAAGTTTCCTCAAAAGGTCTGGTTCTATTAAAAATGACTCTGGTCCCAAAGCTTTCCAAGCCCATCTCTGAAGAAATCCATTGCACGACTCTGATCCTAGAATAAATAAAACCCCTAGTTCTGTTGAACACTGAGGACCCAATGATCCAGATTCCCTATGAGGTTTGGGATAACTAGAAATTGATGGTTTATAAGGCAGCGTACCAGCTCTGGAAATGTTTTGCCTCAGAGTTAGCCAGCTCCTTAAGGACCCTCAGGGCTGCTGGCAGAAAAGCACTCTGGGAAAGGTCAGCTAGAGCTATTCCAGAGAACCTCAGCTATGCTTTATAACAACAGATCCCCAGATCCCCAGGGGGTATAAGCAGCTATACTTTATATAAGGGAGGCCTTGAGCTTCAGAAAGGTACCTCTCAGCCACATTGGTCTCTGTGATGGCTCGGGGTGGCACCTTCCAGGGGCAGTTGATTCGCCCACCAGGTAAACGCTTGAAATCAAACTGGCAGCAGATCTTGGGGTCAGGGCCACAGGTGTGTGGCACATCATAGCTGTAGAAGGGCATCATGTGGCAAAAGATGTCTGTGCTAGCATCTGGGTCTGTAGAAGGCAAAACCAACAAGTGTTTATTAGGCATTTAATTAAATGACAAACACTGTACATATCGGGGCATTCATAAGGTTGCTCACAGGCAAGGTAAGACCTGGAAGAAAGCAAGAAGCTTCCCAAGATGAGAAATCAATGAGAAGTAATGAGAATGTGGACTAGGAGTCAAGACAGTTAGTTAAAGCAACAGAGAAATGGAGACTGGTGAGCCATTATTTCCTAGGTTGCAGCAGACTACCTCAGGCAAAGAATCATTTGCAGTCCTTGATAAGACAATGCTTTAATTCACCACCTGGCAATTTACTTTCCAAAGTGGGATAGGTATGCCTACCAAGGCTTATCCTTTGGAAAGAAGGTCATGGGATAGCTGGATGGCTTAGTGGACAAAACACTGGACTTGGAATCACGAAGGTCTGAGTGTGAATCCTGCTATACACACTACCTAGCTGCATGACCTTGGGCAAGGCACTTAATTTCTCTTGGCCTCCATTTCCTTATCTGTCAAATGGGGACCATAAATAGCACCTACCTCACAGTGCTGTTGTGAGGACCAAATGAAATGATATATGTAAAGTATAAATCTTAAAGCATTATACAAATGCTTTACATATAAATTATTTATTACATATAAATTATTATACATAGACATACATATAAATTATTTAAATTCTCAGAAAATCAAGGATGGAAGGAAGACTATCTGGAGGCCAGGAAGTGTGGCTGAAGAAAAGCCAACATAATAAGCTTTTATGCAGAAGAAAACTGGTTCTACCAACTGCCCTCCATGCTGCAGATGGTCTGATCCCAGGGAGAGCTGAGAGAAGGACTCAGACCTTTGTTACCTTTTTCTCTCTGAACACGCCCTCTCTCTTTTTTTTTGCCACAGGAAAAAAAAATGCCAGTGACATCCCTCTCTCAGGATTGAACTCCACACCAACACTTACCCCATGTTTGTCTCCACATAAACTCCAAGCTGTGGGTAGCAGCAAAGTGCTTCTTGACAGCGTAATGCACTCTCTGAATTAACATACTGGTTAGGTTTGAGCGGCGGAGTAGGTAAGGCATGGTTGAGCTGTGTCCAAAGGGGTCCACGGCCCAGCCCGAGCGTGGGGTCACACCTGAGCAGGAAAAGGGGAAGAAGGCCAGAGAGGCTCAGTACCTTTCAGAATTTTGTCTATTCCATTTGGGACACCACCACCCCACTACTCTCACCAAGTGTTAAATGAGACTGGAGCCTCTGTAAATGTTCTGGGTGAATGCCACCCCAATTAAAGGAAACTTATGTCTATGAAAGGCACTCCTGACCCAGATACACTGTCCACCCTTAACCCCTTTCCGTCAATACCCGTGACTAGCACCATCATGCTTTCTTCCAGCTCAGAAGGTGAAGAAGTCTCTGGAGAAACTTACTTCCACAGGACTGATGATGATTTATCCTACCCATGTCTCCTGACAGAGTGGTGATGGACTCGAGACCCAAAACAAGACACATATTTTTGGATATGGGCAATGCGGAAATTTGTTTTGCATATTCAGTTTAAAATTTTGTTTTTCTTTTTTTTTTCAATGTATGTGTGTGATGGAGGTGGAAGAGGGTAGAGATGGGAGGAAGAAAAAATAAACTTTTAATTGAAAAAGGATTAATTTTTTTAAAAAGCTAATACCCCAACCTGGCCTTACCAAGGTTTTTGTCCAGCCACTGGTGCCCTTCGATGAGCTGGTCAATTAATGCGAAGTAGTGGGAGTTGGCTTCATCAGGCATCACCCAGCCTCCAGTTGCTATCTCCAGCTGCCCATTTCCCACTAACCTGCGGGCCAAGGGCTCCCACTCAGGATGGTTCAAGGTCCCAGTGCCCATCCCTACTCTAACACTGCCTGCCAAAGCCAGAGAGAATGACCACCTTGGTCTAACAAAAGCCTAGTTAGGCCAACTTCAGTTATGGACAACAGTGGGGAGGAAAGAGGAATTCACTCTTCCCTCTGAAGGTCACTCATTACCACTCATACCAAGGTCACTCATTTTCTCCTTCCTCCCAACACTGGGCTTCTGCTCTCTACTCAAGGTTTCCTTCAACCTCCAATCCTATAGTTTCCACTACCTCTCCACAGTTCCTTGATGTCAACTTTTCTGATACATTATTTTCCTTTACATTCATCCAACTCTGAATCCTCTCTTTCCATACGTGACACGTGCCTACTTGGCCAACTCTTCTTCTCTAAAAGTCTCCTTGGCCACCACTCTACCATCTCACCTTTCCTCTGGTACTCTTCCTCCCCCTGTCTCCTGTAGCACACAGTGTTTAGGGAAATCTCTTTCCACATCCCCTCTCCCTTGGCCTTTTTCCAATCTGCTCTCCTCTTCTCCAGCTCTGTGCACTCTAGCCCCTTCCTCTGGCTACCAAGAGGCCCATGCACACTTGCCTTCGTACGGCTGCCCTCTTCTGAGCATTGATGTTCTCCCACCACTTGGCAAAGAAGGAGACCTCTGCCCAGAGGAAGCGTCGCCGTGGGTCCTCCTGCAACTTGGGCACCATGCTGTTAAGGATGTGTTGTGTCTGTTCTGTGTAGTACTTGTCAAAGGTCTTGATCCAGCCTGGGAAAAACAACAGCAGAGATGCTCCAGGAGACAGCCCTGTTAAAGACTACTCCCAAGCACTAGGGCTGCTATGCTATGGACTTGGAGTTAGAAGATCTAGGTTTGAGTTCTGACAATTACCAAGTGGGTAACCTTGGACAAACCATTAATTTCCTAATTTGTAAAACAGAGATAGTAATACCCGCTCTCTTTAACTCACAGGGTGGTTGTGAAGATTAAACAGAAATAATGCACGTAAAATGCTTTATAAAGTGTAAAAGCCCATCCGAGTGTCAGCTACTATTACTATTATAAAAGAGATTCTCTATCTCCACCCAAGGAAGCGTTCCCTTCCAATCACTGAGCAGGGGGCAACTAGGACTAAGTGGTACTACTGGAAGTCCAGTTATACAAAGCCTCAGAAGAATAATCCCCTCTACCCTCCCTCACCCAGGGACTTCCCCTTTACCTGGGTCATTGTGGGAATGGGGCACCACAAAGACTTGGAGGTTATCTGAGTCCCAGTCATGGGGGCTGTAGGGGATATCAAAGCCCTGCTTCCACACCCCACCATCCACATTGTCAAAGGGCAGCTCCTCTGACACCGTGAGCATCTGCGGGGTAAGAGAATGGCTAAGTATCTTTTATCTGTGATCACTCCAATCCCCAACTATCACGCTACCTCCCTGACGCTCACCTGGAGCTCTGTCTTCTGTCCCTGCCCCCCCAGAGCAAACTGGCAGTCTTGGGGAGAAATGGAAAAGAAGCTAGGCCGGGGTTCAGGTGGTACCACCCAGGAGCCATTGGGGGTGTGGTAAGGGAGCAAAGCCGGAGGGCCATCTGCATTGGCTGTCAGCTCGAGCACCGAGTCCTTGATGTGGCTGATGATCTCATGATTCTCCTCCAGCAGCTGTTCCAGTTGTTCAATTCGGTTCTGGAGCACTGAGATCTGGCTCTGCCAATGAGTTACCATGGGCAATTAGTTACCACGTCCTAGACCAGGAATGAGAATTACTTCATGGCAACCACCTGAAATTTGGCCATGATCCTTTCTGCTCCAACTGGGGCACAGAAACACAAGGATACAGGGAAAGATGGACTCTATTCAAGATTAAGGGTGAATTCAAGACGAATCCTGGTTGAGGCTTACAAACCATGCAGTTCACAGAACTCCTTATTTTGGGATCTTCTGGCCTAACACCAGTATTGGATAGACGAGGTAGGTAGATACTGCATATTAGGCTAGAGCCTTCTCTTGGGGACCTACCCCACAGACCTTAGACCTAGGCATGCCTCCTTTAATACCTTCCCTGCTATGAATATTCCCTCTACCAGTGTAAAAAGTCAGGAAAAAGTCAACACCCTGAACTTCAGAGAAAACACAAACAGAAATTACAAGCAGAAATTATATAAACAGAGCAAATAACACAAATCAGCAGAGGATTACTGTGGCCTCAAAAAAAGTAATCAATGATCGATCTGGCATGAGGCTCTCCAAACTTAGCTTGGCTGGTCCTTGAACAACTGACACAGTCTATTAGCATTGCCACAGTTTGTGAGGACCTGCCAGAGCTTATTTTCTGCTGGCATGGCCTTCAAGGACCCAGAGTCACTTCTGAGAACCAGAAGAGGATATCAGGAAACCAGCCTGAGGGTCCTGGTAGGGTAACTAGCTCTGGCAATTATATATGTATCCATATGTGTGAAAATTATTTGGACCCAGAGAATCTGGCCAATAAAGATCCTAGTCATCACGGGGCAGGACTCACCCGGGGGAAGTTGCCACCATTCTGGTGTCGGGTGGGATCATGCTGCACTCGGTCTAGCATGAGGTAGAGGGAGAAGACCGCCACACAGAAGATGGCTGCCCCACACACTGTCACCTGCTTCTTCAACTTCATACCGGTCTCCCTGCACGAACCTGTACAAGGGGCAACACTGTCTATATACCCCGGTGGCTCCTGTCTTCCCATCAAGCGCCATAATGAGTAGATGAGAAATCAGACCAACAAGGCAGTTCTGTTTTCCTGGCCCCAAGCAAAGCAGTTCTCAAGGCCAAGGAAGGCATCAATTCCCAACTTGGCCTGGGAGCCTAGTTCTCAGCTGATTCTGTTTACATGGACCAGAACCAAAACACAAGTGTGTGGCATCTTTCTTAGTGTAAGCCTAAGAAGGAACTCTTTGTTTTCCCCACCTAGGGGTGAGGAGCAGGCAGGGAAGGAGCTAAGTCTTTCCTGCAAGCTCGGCTCTAGTTAAGGTCAAGCAATTATTAAATATTGGAGCTGGGATTCAATCCCAGGTCTTGCCTGCGTTGTTTACACTACCACGCTGGCTCCCCTGAAAATACTGGACAAGCTGCTTGGTATACTGCCAGCACAAAGCATATCTATTGTCATCCCTCTACACTGTGATGTTAAAAGCACAGAATAAAGTCTGACAGTTCTAGAAAAAATCGTCCTGAGTCCTAGAAAGACTTCTCTGGCCTCCCAGGTCACCATCACTGAAACTGGAAGCAAATCTGGTCTCTGAGAAGTTTCAAGCTTCCTGGTGTGGGGCAGGAGGGTTGGAGGGATAGGGTGAGCCAAGCACAATCTCTGTTTTAGAGTGAGATCATTTACATACCAGGCCCCTCCCAGGGATTATGGGTGTTTTATTCTTTGGGTAGGACGACAAAAATCTTGGCCTGTGAGCTGATACTGCACATAGGCTGGGACACTACACCATCAGGCCTGTACCCGGAAGCTGGAAGGACTTGGAGCCGTCTAGATACAGAAAGAAGGAGCTGTGTCCTACTTAATATAATCCAGGCTTGGTGCCTCCAGGCATTATTTTTAGCCCTAGGAGGCTGGGCCCCGGCCCGGGCCAGTGACTGAGCTGGTGGGGGTGGGGGTGGGGGTGGGGGTGGGGGAACTGACTGATTACTGAGGCACCTGTAATCCCCCCATCCCACAAGCTACCAGGCAGGAGCAGCAGGCCAATCACCCTCCTAGACCCAGGATCTCTGTTCGTCCAAGACCCCGAGGGTCCGTACTCTCATAGCTGTGTGGGTCTCAAAGTGCAACTGGAACGAGCAATGCCAAGGAAGCCCCCTGCCATGCAAACACTCACATTAGCTCGGGTGCCCCTGCTTCTGACCTCCACCACTCCGCCTGCCAATCATCTGAGCATCCCACCAGCACCTCCTCCAAACCTCCCTCCTGACGCCACAAACAGCTGGTCCAGCAGCCCAAGCCCCCAAGTGACTCTGAGCTGCTGCAGCCAGCGAAGAGGTCTGGGTGCTGCGCCCCCATCCTTTACCCCCGTGGCGCCCCTTCCCCGACCTCTGGGGCTCCGGGCGCAGGCACCTTACCGTCCAGGGGCTCCGGCCTCCTCCTCCTCTGCGCCTCTCCGGGCCCCGGGCCGGCCCGCTTCGCCGCCTTTCACATCCCCAGCGCCGGCCGGCCGGCTTCGCGTCCGGAGCGGGGAGCAGGAGAAGGAAGGGAGGAAGAAGGAGGGAAGGGCGGGGGGCTGGCGGGGCCCGCCGGCCCTGGCGCCTCCGAGCTCCGCACAGCGGGCTCCGCACAGCGCGCCCCGCTGCAGCCGCGCTCCGCCCCGGCGCTTAGGCCGGACAGCGCTCCGCCTCTCCCAGGCTCCCGGAGCCGCCGCGGCCCGGCCAGAGAGCTGCGTGCGGGGCGGGGACAGTCGCAGCCCCACCCCCAGCCCCGGGCGGCCGGCAGGGCTTCCCTCGCCCCACTCCTGCGTCCGAGCCCCCTCTGGCCCCGGCCAGCCC
>CM053624.1:93460049-93480007 GCA_028646595.1 Phalanger gymnotis | reverse complement strand
AAAAAAAAAAAAGAATCAGCCACGACCGAACGACAACAAAAAGGGGCCAGAGGCAGTGTTAGATAAACATGAATTATAATTATTATTAATTACTGTTATCATTATTCCTAACTATGTGACTATTGGCAAGCTGAGGGCAAGTCTAGGTTATACCGTGGACAAAGCTCTGGGCCTGCAGTCGAGAAGACCTGAGTTTGAAATCTAATTTCAGACCCCTAGCTGTGTGACCTGTTTCCCTCATCTGTAAAATGGGGATAATAACAGAACTACCTCCTATGGCTACTGTGTGGAAGAAATGAACTAATAATTGTAAAGCACTTAGCACAGTGCCTGGTATACAGTAGGTGCTACATAAATGTTAGATATTATTAACTTAGTTTCCTCATCTGCAAGAAGGGCATGATGATACTTGTGCTAGGTTGTTGTGAGGAAAGCACTTTCTAAACATTGAACTGCTATATAAGTATGTTATCATTATAATTATTTTCCCTCAATGCTTTTTATTCATATTTTTAAGCCTTCAAAAATACAATTGGATATTCTTACTTCTAAGGGACTAGAGAAGCCTTGGAAATGAAAGAGAGAAGGTATCTGGGTCTGAAGAAGGCAGCGGGGTGGTCTTGGCACTGCCACAGGAAGCCAGCCTTGGCTAGACTGTCTTCTCTAACCTGGAGACACTCACCTTGCACCAGCTCCATGACGATGTAGATGGGCTGTTTCTGGGTACAGACGCCAATGAGCCGCACGATGTTGGGGTGACTATACTGCTTCAAGATTCTGTGAGGGAATCACCAGGGGAGGGATCTGGTCATGGCCAGATTCATAACCCTACTTATATATAGTATAATCCGTGTCCTCCCTTCCTCAGAAGTAGGGAGGTGGAGAGTGTACCTAGGTAGGGCTAGAACTAGGAATAGACAATGCCTAACACAGTGGGGGCTACGAGGGGCCCTTTTTAATATTAATTTTTATAAGTGTACGTCCTGTTAGTAAACTCTGCTCTCAGTGGCCTGGAGGTATTTATTTTGTTTTATCAAGTTGCAGATCCTGTAGTGAAGATTTCAAACCCCAAAACAAATAATGGGTAACAGTAAAGAATAAAGGGCTCAATTTGCATATGCCAAGGAACACAATTTCCAGAATTTATTGAGATATTCAACTGTCTTTTCTGGGCTCTGCTAGGACCTCCCTGTGACATGAGCCATGAGGGTAGGAACCACAATGTCTTGCCTAAACTTCCTCTCTCTCCCCAAGTGTATAATGTAGGTGTTTAAAACAAATAAATTGAATAAGAGTTAGCTTAAAAATGAGTTAGGGCAGACTAGGAGCTTCATGATGAGTCTATAACTACTACTACTACTACTCACCTTGCTTCTTGCAGGAACTTGGCCTTGAGGTCAGATGGGAGAGTTTCCCGACAGGACTTTACTGCCACCAGAGTGTTGTCGGCCCGGAGACGGCCGCTGAACACCTCTCCAAAGTTCCCCTGAAACAATCTTAGATTCAAACCAGAGCCCTCACCTTTCAGTCATCTTGTCTTCATCCTGTCCAGTTACCCTTTTCCCCTGGAACTACAGCATTATACCAGCCAATTCATCTTCCCAAAAGATTGATCAAACCCAATGACTCTCAAGGAGTTTAAATCAAATTGGGGAAACAACACAAGTACATATGTAATAAGAAAATAAGCTCCAGTTCTCTATGCTAATTGAGAGAAATGACATAGATAACCTTCTATTTGGATATGAAATGCCTTATTTTTTGTGCATACCCTTTGACCCAACAATACCACTTCTAGGGCTATATCCCAAAGAGATCATACAAATAGGAAAAGGACCCATACGTACAAAAATATTTATAGCAGCTCTTTTTGTAGTTGCAAAGAATTGGAAATCAAGGGGATGCCCATCAATTGGGAGATGGCTGAACAAACCGTAGTATATGTAATGGAATACTATTGTGCCATAAGAAATGAGGAGCAGATGGACTCCATAAGAACCTGGAGAAACTTATATGATCTGATGATGAGTGAAGGGAGCAGAACCAGGAGAACACTGTACACAACCACAGACACATTGCTTTTGTGATGACTAACTTTATTAGGCTTGGCTCTTCTCAGCAATGCAAGGTTCTAAGACAGCTCCAAAAAACTCATGATGGAAAAGCTATGCACATCCAGAGAAAGAATAATGGAGTCTAAATGCAGATTGAGGCAAACTATTTGCTCTCTTTTTTTTGTTTCTTCTTTCTCATGGTTCATTCCATTGGTTATAATTCTTCACAACACGAGTAATGTGAAAATATGTTTAATGTGAAGATATATGTAGAACCTATATGGGATTACATGCAGTCTTGGGTGGGGGAGAGGAAGGGAGAGAAAATTTGGAACTCAAAAGCTGGTGGAACTGAATGTTGTAAACTAAAAATAAATTAATTTAAAAGGGAAAAAAAGCCTTATCTTTCAGCAGATTTATCCTAATCTTATCAATCCTATCCTTTGGCTCCTTCTGAGACAATGTTAAAACAACATACCTCGTTACCACCTCACACTTATCAGATTGGCTAATATGACAGAAAAGGAAAATGACAAATGCTAAAAGGTATGTGGAAAAACAGGGACACCAATGCACTGTAGTTGGAGTTATGAACTAGTCCAACCATTCTGGAGAACAGTTTGAAACTATGCCCAAAGGGCTACAAAACTCTGCATACTCTTTGACCCAGCAATACAGCTATTAAGCTGTTTCCCAAAGAGACCAAAAATAAAAGTACCTATATGTAAAAAATATTTATAGCAGCTCTTTTTGTGGTGGTAAAAAATTGGAAATTGATGGGATGCCCATCAATTGGAGAATGGCCAAACAAGTTATGCTATAGATTGTAATGCAGTGCTATTGGGCTATAAGAAAGGAGATAGTTTCAGAAAAACCTGGGAAGACTTACATGAACTGATGCAAAGTGAAATGAACAGAACCAGGAGAACATTGTACAAAGTAACAGCGATGTTGTAATAATGATAAGCTGTAAAAGACTTAGATACTCTGATCAATATAATGATCCAAGCCAATTACAAAGAACTTTATTACTGCCAGTGAGAGAAATGAACTCCAAAAGTGTACACTGAAGCATGTTTTTTTCACTTGATTTTTCTTTGCAACATGGTTAATATAGAAATATGCTTTGCATAACTTCACATGTATAAGGGGTATCATACATATTGCTTGCTTTCTTAATAGATGGGGAAGGGGCTGAAGGGAGGGAGAGAATTTGGAATTCAAAATTTAGAAAAAGAGTGTTAAAAAATTTAAAAAATTATAAACTTAAAAAAAACCCCTACATACTCTGAACATATACCAACTGACAAGTTATTTAACCTCCCTGGGCCTCAGTTTCCCAATCTGTAAAATGAGGGGGTAGACCTAGAAGGATTCCAAGTTCCTTTCAAGCTCTAAAACTAGGCTCCTAAAATGGAAGTGGGTGTCATGGGGAAGCCATCTTTAAAGTGATCTACAAGCTGGCTAATAATTGAGGGCTTCCAGTATCCAAAGTATACTTGAGTACCTAGGACAAGCTAAAAGTATGATGACCAGTTTGTAACCAAACAAAGCTTTCTAGAAAGTGGACCTTAACAGGAGACAATTAGAAGACAAGCATATAGGTTAGGAGTTGAAAAAGGGAAGATGAGTACGGGAGAATGGGGGGAATAAGTTAGGAAACAAGTGTGACTCAGAGGATGCAAGTTGGCATAGTGCTGGCACTTACCCGTCCAATTCTTTCACCTAGCACCAGGTCTTCATGGTTCAGGGCCCATTTGTCCTGGGGAAGGAGTGGATTTGGGAAAGTTAAGCTGATGTTATACGGGAAAGTTGCTGGGCTCTATGGGAGGACTACGTGAGCTTTGGGTTGGTGAGGCCTATTGGAGAGGTCTTTTCCTACTTTGTGAGCTAAGGTGAGACACTCAGGTAATTCTTGAAAGTCCCCTTCCCTCCTTTTCTCTTCTACCCTCCAGGTTCTAGGACAAACCTCCCTTGGATAAGTAACAGGTACTGGATGCAAAAGGGGAAAGGAAAGCCCACTAGGGTGAGAAGATGGACCAGTTTAACAGAGGAAGGGGGAGGAAATCGAGAGGCTTGACTTGGGCAAATTACCTTGGGGATTGCCTTGTGCAGACTGATACCACTTTTTTTGGTGAGGGGCTGCTGGGAGCGGAGTAAATGATCAATGAGCAAGGGGATGCTGGGGAATCCATCCCCTTCTAGCCGGTACAGGTTCTGTGAGGTGGATCATAGCAGGAAATCAGCACTCCTAGGTGAGGAGAGAGGCCTAACCCCTACAAGAAGCAGCTGCCTGACTTTTGCCTGGCCAGGCCTATGGGAACAGCTTGGCACTGGAAAAAGCCCATGGTCTTCTTGGCTTAGCTGTTAAGATACATGTCTTGTAAACAACAGATCAGATCCTAGTGATATCAGTTGGTCATACCATACCATTACTCACATGCTAACAAGGCCTCCCCTCTGCACCCTCAGATGGAGATACAGCATAGTTTAATGAAAAGAACAATGGATTAGAGTAGAAAATCTTGGTTCTATTCCATGCTTTGCCACTAATTACATGTATGAGGTTAGACAGTCATTTAAGCTCTCTAAATCTCAATTTCCCTATGTGTAAATTGAATAGGCTAGACTGGAATACCTCTCAAGTTTCTCATAGCCCCAGAATTCTAAGATCCACCACCCCTTTTCTGCCCATACTCTATATTTTTCTGACTCAAGGGGCTTGCCTGAAAAAGAGATAATGGATACAATGCTCCCAGGGGCGTAGGCAAATGCATGTCCTTCACATGGCTCCCCTTGAACTCACGTCTGAAGACTGGATGATGAAATGCCGAGGCTGCCCATCCCACATCACGGATAGCACGTATTCTTGTTTTCCCTGGCTTTCTCGCACGAGAAAATCTCCAGAATTCACTAGTAACTCCTGCACCTCTGTTCGTGGGATGGCACCGTGATACCACACCTGATCCTGTAGAGGCTTCTGTATATCTGGGATGAGCTGTAGTGGTGGAGGGAGCTGGGGGGAGAGGGGGAACAGCCCAGATAAACACATGGAACACTTCCCACTGCCTCCTCCTTAATTCAGACTCTCATTATTTTCCCCTGGACTATGGTAATAACCTCGTAACTGTCTCACCAACTCCAATTTTTCACCTTCCAGTTTATTCTACACATGTTACCAAAAGAACAGCTTGGATTATATAACTTTTCTTTTCCCCTCCCTATATGTCCCCCTACCTATGCCCTTCGATAGAACCCTGCTGCCTACCAAATTAAGCACAAAATTCTCAGTTTGACATTCAGAGCCCTTTACCATATGTCCCTCCATCTCTAATCTTATCTCTCACTACTTAGCAAATGTTGCCTTTGCTTTAGCCAAAGCAGACTATCTGCTGTTCCCTGAACATGTTCCACACCTTTGCCATATCCACACCCTGGTTCTTTCTACTCCCTCCACTTAGAATGCTCCTCCCCCCACCCCCATGCCTCCTGTCAAAATTCTCCCCTCCTTTTTGGAAAGAAGGATCTGGTGTGGGGGAGAAGTATCAAGGGAAAAAATGTTGGTGTAAAAACAAAATGCAATGACAATTTATTTTTTAAATCCTACTTATCCTTCAAGGTCCAGACTGGATGCCAGCTCCTTAATCTTCTACTATACTCCCAAAAGATATGATTTACTTTTATTCAAAACCCCTGAAGCACTTCTCTTATGGCACTTATTAAAATACTGTGTTAGGTCGTAGTTATTTATGGATGTGTCCCCCATTGTAAGTTCTCAAGGGCATGGAACATATCCAACTAATCTTTGATAACCCATAGTGCCTACCACTGCACATGTTAGGCTCAATAAATGCTTGTTCAACTGAGCCACATTCTTAGAGTAAGGAGCTAATGCATAACCAAAGTCAAGGCCTAGTTGGAGACACTGAGGTCATGGCCAAGGTTAGGGGGTAGAGAGCTGTGGAGTGAGAAGTTGATGCTGAGCATTGTGGCTATGATTTCATAGGGGATATGTGGCTAACCCACTATAGGAAAAATAGCTGCTTCCAAGGATAGCACTTTTTTCTCATAAGTGAAGGCCTGGACTATCCTACTCGACAGGACATGAAAAGTGATCATGGAGAAAAGGAGAAAAATAAAGTGGGAGGAATGTAGAGTGAATGGGTTTGGGACTTTAACAGTCTAGACCTACTTACTGAGAACTTAGGGCGGAAGATGCCTGAGATATGGTTCTTCAGAATTTCCAAGGTGGGCGTCCTTCCGCCCTCACGCTCTTGCTCCTGTGATCAAAGATAGATTTCAGGGCATGGCTGAGTTTTCAAGAAAGGGAAAGAGGCATAATAAGGGTCTACTAAATGCTGAGAGAAGCAGAAAGGAGTTAGGGAGACAATGTTGTCTCTGGCCAGGTCATGGGCCAAGCCTGGGGATCATGAGGTAGGAGAAACAGGCTTACTGTGGAGGAGGTGGAGTGCTGGTCATCCTGGAGCACGAGAACAGGGGGTGGCTCCCCAGGGCCCAGTTGCTCCAACTTGCTCTGTAGCAGGTCCTGTTGGGCTTTCAGTTTGTCTTGGCTACATAGGGCCATCTGGAAGTCCTGGAGTGCCTCGTGTAGGACCTGGCGCTTCCCAAGAAGCTGCACTCTGTTGGGTAGACGAGATGGCCAGATAGAGAAGGCCATCCCATTCTAGCCTTTCTCTCCTTTCTCTCCCAAATTGTATCATCTATCCAGGCCCTTTGACTCTGCTCCTTCAGTCTCACCTCTCCCTTGGGTGAATGTGTTCTTCTTCCCTCTGAATCTCCTTCTGCATCTGGGTGACAACCTGTTGCCTGCTCATCACCATTTCTGTGGCCGTGGTCAGCTCCTCATTCACTGAAGTTAGGCTACGGTCCCCAAAACGTGTCAGTAACAACCCCATCCCTTTCCTTCTCCAAGGAAAGAGCAGTTCCCAGAAAAGATGATAACCATCTTGCTTGTTACCGCCACCCCCTCGGAATAACTTTGTAATCTTCAACCCCTATGCTACATCTTGTGTGTTTAAGTCTCCAACCACCCTTCCCTCCCCCCCCCTCATCCCCACTGTATATCTGTATCCTGTAGTTCTCAGGCCATATCAGTACTCTTAGCACCAAACTGCCTACACAAACACAAACACAGTGGCATCCCCATGCCTCACACAAATGCCACATTCCCACACATACGCGTGCTGTACACTCTCTATTGTCAGCTCATTCAACTGCAGCTCCCCTGGTTCCAGCTGTTCACCTTCCTCCAACAAAGTGTCGTCAAAGGTCACACAGGGAGGGGTGCTCGGTGATGATCTGTGGAGGAGCGGGTAGTACCATAGGGGTCAGAGTTCAAGGGTGATTCCTGCACTGGGCAAGGAGAAAGTACTCAATAACATGGCTTTAGTACTCGATGGGGACAGGGAGAAGGTAGGTGAACTCTTCACATTTTCACTTGTGAGCTTACCCGTACTGCTGAAGAAAGCCTTCGTACTCAGTGTAGGGATTGATGCAGGCTGCAGCAGCAGCAATCTCCCGATGGATGGTCACCACTTCATCCTGTACCAGGCTGCTGATCTCAATGTATTCCTGTAGGATTTCTTTCCTGTTTGCCGCCCACCCCCAAGTATAGAGGATCTGTAGAAAACCCCTCTCACAGGACGGAGGGAGCTTTCTACACCCAAAGTCCCCTGCCCCATCTCATTCCAGTGCTCCACACCAGGCCCGGGACCTGATTAACCCTTCCTAAAACGTCACTCTGGATGCAGAGGCAGCTCGGTGATGCAGCAGATAGAGTGCCAGGCCTGAAGCCAGGAAGACCCGAGTTCAAATATGCCCTTAGACGCTTACTGTGTGACCCTGGGAAAGTCATTTAACCTCTGTCTGTCTCTGTTTCTTCAACTTTAAAAGGGAGAAAATAATACCCCCTACTTCACAGGGTTGTTGTAAAGATCAAATAATATAATATCTGTAAAGCACCTACCATAGTGTCTGGCACATAACAGGTGGCTGGGAAATGTTTATTGTCTTTCCTCCCTTCCCATTCTGTCCCAGCCCTACCCCCTGATGTGGTCCTTGGTGCTGTCTCCCTTTTTTCCCAATCCTTCTCCTTTTCATTTCTTCCTAAGGGGATTGGCCAATGGCCTGGGAAAGTTAGGCAGGCAAATTTGGAGTCTTTGGATAGGTGGGAAGAGGGCTCGTAGGATCATAGATTGAAGGCTATAAGGGACTTTAGAAATCATTGAGTATAATCCCTCCATTTTACAGATGAGGCCCAGAGAAGTTAGGTGACTTTACCAAGGTTGAACAGACAGCAGAGTTAAGATTTGAACTCAGATCCTGGGACTCTAAATTTGGGGCTCCTTCCATTGTACCGTGCTGCCAGAAAGTCTACCACAGGACAAACCAGTCTGGGGTTCTCGGGGATGGAGAGGACAAAGATCTGGGGAGCTACAGAGGGCGAGTGGGGAGGTCTTTACAGGATTAGGGCCATCTCCTGATGCAGGTCCTGCAGGGACTGGAGCAGGCTGGGCAGCAACAGCTGGTGGTGGTGCTGATGGTGCAGCTGGGCGGCCCGGATGCCCAGCACATAGCGGTTGTGATGCGCATAGAGTTTCCAGAGGCTCCGAACATACTTGTCCTTGGCCTTGTCCCGGTCCTTATCTGCATGGAGAAGGGGCCCAGGATGTAGGCAGAGTTGATTAGATCCTCCCCAGCACTGAACACAGCAACTCACTTTCCAGGGTGAATCTGACCCTCCAGGGCCATCCAGGAACTAGCCTAGCCTTTCAAGGCTCCTCTAGGTCAGGGGTGACCCAGGGCTGGGCTAGACCTCCAAATCAAGTGGATCACTCCCCGCCCCAAGTCTACATGCAAAGGGCTTTTCTGGACCAAACCAGCCTCTAAGGGGAAGGAAAAAGGGAAAATTTGGTCCAGATGCTCCCTCCCCAATGGCTTTACTAGATTAGAGGATACTGAGGAGTGGGTTTAGTACTTAAAGTACCATCAATTCCAAGCCTAGGGTAATCTTTCTGCTACCATCGCTATTAGCCAGCAGCACTGCCTGAGTATCAATGTGCTAGGGACAACATGGGGGCCAATGGGGATGCCAAAAAGCTAAAATACAGTCCTCACCCTCAATGAACAAACGTGTGTATCTTGGGTTAGGCCAAAGCCCGGAGACCAGTGAGGCATTAGTATGGCTAAGAATTGGGTTCTTTCCTGTTTGGCATCCTTACTCTAGGGAAGAAGGCTCATTTCTCCCATGAGTTTGAAGCTGGACATGGCCCCCCATTGCAGATAGAGACATCTGAAGAAAGTACTGCTGACCAGTGATGCTGCCTACCTTTACTGGCTTCCTGGTATTTGCGCTTGGCCTGAGCACTGTCTCGTGCCAGCACCCGGTACTGACTTTTCAGCTTTTCGATATCGAGGCTGTGTATCTGGTAGAGCAAGAAAAAGTACTTAGTCAGCATTTGTTCTAAGCTCTAAGCCCCTAAAGCAGGGGCCATTTTGGCATAGGGTTGCCTCTGTCAGCAAGGAGAAAGAATCCCTAGAAGCGACTTGACTCTAGTAGAGTAATGCTGAAACCCAAGCTAAACAATACCCTATTCAAAAATGATCATCATATAAATGCAGCTAGGTAGCCCAGTGGATGGAGGGCCAGGCCTAGAGTCAGGAAGACTGGAGTTCAAATCTGGCCTCAGACACTTACTAGCTGTGTGACCCTGGGCATGTCACTTAACCCTGTTTGCCTCAGTTCCTCATCTGTTAAATGAGCTGGAGAAGGACATGGCAAACCACTCCAGTACCTTTGCCAAGAAAATCCCAAATGGAGTCACAAAGAGTTGGGCACTGGATGCAACTGAATAAAAAAGACTCAGCAACAGGTAATGTAAAAACAAAAGACATTAACAAAAAACATTTAAAGGTTAAGACAAAAGATTAAAGGAAAGGGGATTAAAAATAAGCAAAATTCTTTCTGTAGGGTCTGGCTAGTTTCCTCAAAGTTTGGGAGGTTATTTTGGACAAAAAGAAATCTAAATTCCTTGACTATTTGGAAGTGCAATGTACTACACTGATAAAGTACTGAGGCTGGGGTCAGGAGACTTGGGGTTCTAGTTTTAACTCTTCTAGCTGGGACAAGTTGCTTTAAGCCCTCTGGATCTTAGTTTTCTAATCAGCAGATGAAGCTATATCAGAAAGTCATACTCATGTAAAGGAATTTGGAACACGTAACATTCCTTTTAGAAGGGCCTGGAATTTTTGTCATTGTGGAGTATTCTAGATGCGGACAATTCCTTTAATAAGTCTATCGTTTAATAGAGGTGGGGAACCTTCGGTCCCAAGGCCACATGTGGCCTTCTAGGTCCCTGGGCGCAACTTTTTGACTGAATCCAAGTTTTACAGAAGAAATCCTTTTATTAAGGGGATTTGTTCTGTGAAGTTTAGATTCAGTCACAGGGCCACACTTGAGGACCTAGAGGGCCACATGTGGCCTTGAGGCCCAAGGTTTACCATACCTGATAAATTTTAGTGAGTTGCAGAAGGTACTTAGAGGTCAAAAGATTTTCCCAGGGTCACACAAATAGCGTTAGAGGTGGGATTTTCCAGGTCTTCTTGGCTCTAAGAACAACAACACTGCTTTTATTTAAGACCTCATTCATCTCTTAAAAAGAAAAATGTTCTTATTCTAAACTCCAACCCAAAAGATTTGAGAAAGGCTGTAGGTCACATTTTGGCCACTAGGTGCCACCATTTCCAACCAAAGAACTAGAGAACTCATTGGTTATTCGGATCCTGGAATCTGAGGAGAGCAGGGCCAATGTAGTCGTGGAGAGGAATAAATCAGGCAGGAAGAGAGGACCCTGGGGGACTGGAAACATATTCTTAGCATATGAAAACGAGGAGCCAAATTAGTGCCACTGATTTGAAAGTGCTGAGTCGAGACTAGAACCTTCGTAGTCACCTAGAGCAGTCTCTGGTGACCTAGGGGTGGGATTTAAGAATAAAATTTGGAAAGGAAGGAACAATGACGACTATAAAGATTCTAGAGTCTTGGACAAGGTCAGACAATCTTCTCTTTCCTTCATTACTTCCCTCAAACTTCTGACCATACACTGGATTACTTTTTGTGTGGGGGCAGGGGGAGTCTGGTAATCCATGATTCATTCCTAGGAGAGATTGGGTGTCACCGCTTTTGCAGGAAGGGAACTGGTCATACAAGAAAGAGAATTGTTTTCAGGTCAATGTGGACATCTGGAGGTGGGAGCAGAGTAGGAGCAGAGGATAGGCTTGGACAGAATGATGAAGAAAACTGGAAGTAGAGTACAGGCAGGCCCTTGAAGGAAAACTAACAGAAAAGAGGAACCAGAAGAAAAACACTTGTCAAGAAGGAAATGGTTAGAGTAACCAGACTAGCTAATTTTAGAAAAGGAAGGAGAACTGGTTATAACTAAGGGGCTTTTCTTTGAATTTTAAACCAAGAAATTCTTAGGAAAGGTCTGGAAAAGAACGAACTAGACAGGCAGATTCCCTAAACCTTTCATAGCCACTCTTTGCTACCAAAACTTTTATTCTACCAAAGCAATCTAGAGAAAGGCTCTCCCAGCAATAACCCCCTTCCTGAACTCTCCCTACCCAGATTTGCTCTTTACTTTTGGGGAGGTAATAAAAGGACGGCAGCCTGGGGTAGAGGGAGAAGAGGAGATGGTACCTTAGTGAGGTCTTGTTGGAGCTGCTGCCATTGTTCACTGTAGTTTTTCCGAAGCTGCTGCCGCTCACGGATCAGGATGCTCAGCTTGCTCAGGGGGCCTGAATTCAGATCTTCCGCATGCTGCCGAAGAAGCCGGCTTAGGCTTTCAGTCTGACGAGTTATTTCTGTCCAGGACTACAAATTGGAAAGCACAAGGTAGAAGATACTAGGAGAACTGAGACAGTACAGTGGAGGGAGGCAGAGAAGTAGTTGGGAATAATAACAGCTAATAATAAGAATAACTAATTTATATAATACTTCAAGGTATTGACAAAAATACATACATTAATGTATTTGATAACATATGTGAAGAAAGGAAGAAGGGTGGTGGCAAAGTCTAATAGTTCACGTTGGCATTGCCAGGGTGGCACTGAATTGCCAACCCGTTTGTCCTTAGAGGGCTCTGCTGTGCCCCACTACCTAGGATGGTGAAATAACTTAGTGAGACTCTTTTAAGGATGAACTGATGTCCAAAGGAGATATAAAAGAGGAAAAACACGGATGAAGGGCATTGGTTGTAAAGAGAGAAAGTGGTAAGTGCAGCAGGGAAGGAAATGAGGTAGGGAACAGAAAATAGGAACCCACCTGGCTGATCTGGCTGACATGGTCTAGGTTTCGGACCTGGCTGCCCGTCTCCTGTAAAGCCATGTGGTGTAGCTGCCCTGCATACTCCCGGTCACTCTTTACTCTCTGTGCCATCCACTTTCTCATACCCTCCAAGAGTCGTAGCTCAGCCTCCTGCAACTTTTGCAGTGCTCCATGCCCCTGAGGGCTACATAATTCAGAGGAGAAGCCCATGGTGTTGCCCTAGAAGCAAAGATATGTTTTCATTTCCAGTTGGAATCAAGGCATGGGTTCTGAAGGAGTCCCTGAGTAGGTGTGAGTTGGGCAGAGATGGGGACCCAACCAAGCAGATTCTTAGGGGTATGGTTGTAGGGGTACCCATAAGATATAGCTGCCCTGGAGGCCTACGAAGGAAGGAGACCTTGAGACACTCAATTTCAACTGAGCAAAACAAGATGTCATTTCATTTAGAAAAAAAAAATTGGGGGAGTTGTTCTCAGGGGACCTCTCTGGGCACTTCTTTCAAAGTCTTAGAGAAAGGCCATTCAGGATGTGTCAAGAACAACTCACTATTACACATCTTCACAAAGGCCAGTGAGGCCAGAAAGAGGAACAGGAACTTGCGGTTTAAACCCTCTGCTTTCTTTTATGGGCACCACTAGTCCAGGGTTTTGTTTTCTCTTGCCATCCCCACCCCAGCCCCAATTCCCAAGGTTTTCCTATTCCTGCTCCCCCACCCCTGGCAGAGGAGGACACCAACTCGCAGTCTCCTTAAAATTCATACGGGGGCGTTCCTGATACCAGTAGATGATCCTGGGTTTACAGGTGGCATTATCATGTACATTCTTTTCATACCATGTCACTGGAAGGTCGCACCTTTCCGGTGCCAGTCCCTAGACCTCGAGGGCCATTTGGGAACCCTTCCTCTAAGGGGATGAATGCTGTACCTCTGGTCCCCCAAATCCTCCCAATTCTTCCAGAATTGCCCGCCCCCTGACCTACAGGAATCACTACCAGGATACCACTCCCAGCTCAGGATCTTTGGGATACTCGCCCCTTATCTTCCTCCTCAATCCCACCCAGCCCTGCCTGGGCTCCTCAAGACCCTTCTAAAAATTCTCCTTCTCTTCTCTTCCCCCGCCGTTCCCCCCGTCCAGAGATCCAAGTAGCCTCCAGCTCTCCACTGTCCCCGGCCCCCAGTCTTCGAGCCCGCTCTCCTCCCCGGGGACCCGCTAAGATGCTACAGCGCCGCGGCTGCGCGGCTGGGGTGGGGGGGTTACCGGCGCTGGGAGCTGCTCCTGGCGGCGGCCGCGCTGCCCCCACTCCGGCCCCTGCCCCCGCTGTCTCTCCGTCCAGTTCCTGATTCTGTCGCTTCCTCCTCCCGCCGTTTCACGTGGCCCCGGCCTTAGGGCGGGTCGGAAGAAGGGGAGACGGGAGGAGGGGTGGGGAGGAATGAGGCGGGGGCTGCTCTGAGACCCTCAGTGCGCAGGAGGATCTCTTCACGTCGGCCTAGGGTTGGTGGGACAGCTTGGGCGCAACCTTTCTCCCAAAGGGGAGAGCTGGTCATCTTTATTTAGTAGCCTGGCAAGCTTCAAAAAACTGCGAAACCCTCGCCCCTCACTCCCAGCCCAGGCCGCCCCCTCTCCCTAGGCTTCGGATTCTAGGATTCTGCAAAGCCGTGGAGCTGAGGCTTGCGGCCCAGAGCAGTCCACGAGAGGTTCAGAGGGTTGCAGCTTGTGGGTCCGTGGCAGGTGAGAATGAGTCAGGTTTGGATGGGGACAGGGAGTGGTGGATCAAATAGGCTGACCTTCCTGAGACTACCCCCTCCCCCCACTCTTCCCCAGTTGCTTAGAGACTAGGGAAAGGGAGGGAGGAGCAGTGAGGGAGAAGAAAGGGTGAAGTACAGATTGCTGACCAAACCAGCGACCAAGCCCGCCTTCGAATGACTAATGATGAAACATACCTTTCACCTTTTGACAGAGAGAGGTGATGGGCTAGGGGTGCAGAATGAGATCTGAATTATCAGAGCTGGCCAATATGCTGATTTCTTTTGTTTGACTGTACATGTTTGTCAAGGGAAGGCTTCTACTTGGTGAAGGAACGTAGGTTAGTGGGTAAGGACAGACATAAAAAAGAGCACCTACAAAACATTTTTTAGAACACCAAGAGCAAAAAGAGTATAAAGGGGAAACAGAGCATTTTTGTTACTACATTGTTATACTTCATATATATCTCTTTAAAAAGCCGTAACGGAAATTCACAATTTCTTATATAATCTTTCTTGTTGTTTTTTTTTTTTTGGGGGGGGGTTGGGACTTGAGATGTTTGTGCTCATTAAGTTCACAATACAAAAGAAAAAAAATTTTTTAAAAGATTGGGTCTGATAGGGGTGGCAAAAACCATGGGAAAGCCAGGCTCTGAGTTGGGGAAAGGGTGAAAAGATTATGAGGTTCTTGGACAGATTTTTTTTTGCTTGATTCCTTCTTTCCCAGAGGATGGGGCTTGAAGAAAGTACATCAGAAATCAAGGAGTTAGATGGACCAAATGACTTGTAAGGTAGCTTTCAACTCTAAATCCATAATTCTTGGATTAAGACATAAGAATAAGAGGCTAGAGAAAAAGTGCAGCCCAGGATAAGGGAAGTTTGGGGGGAACATGGTAACTGCCTTGAAGTGTTTGAATGGTTGTCACATAGAAGAGAGCCTAGATTTGTTCTGCTAGGACTCAAGGGCAATAGTAAGTGGAATCTGAAGAAGCAAATCTAAGCTTGATTTGAGCCAGACCTCCTAAACAATTAGAGTAAACCAGAAATGGAATTGCCTTAAGAAATAGTGAGTTTTCTTTCCCAGGAGGTCTTTGAGCAAAGGTTGGACAACCACTTACTGAAAACATAGAATTCTTTTTCAGATGTGTTTGACTAGATGGTCTTTGGGGTCTTTTCCACTTCTTGACATTCTGTGATTCTGAGGCTTGAGCACTTTAGAATGAAGAAAGGACACAAGGCTATTAGAACTTTTCCTAGTATTAAAAATGAGTGACCACACCTCTGCCAGGCCAATAGGATGGTGAACCCTGGGGAGAAGTCAAGTTGGAGACCCTTGGATGATATCATATATATGCCTCATCAGTCAACAAGCAACCAGCACCTAGAGGGATCCTTATAGTATGGTAGGGATAGAGAAGTGGACTAAGATAGGACACCAGTAAAGTATGTGTGAATGATGACCATAATAATACAAAGGAGAATAATTATGAAAGACTTCAGATGTGATCACAGGAGTAACACAGAAGGCTGATAATGAAGTATGGCTCCTACTTCTTCCACAAGAAGTTGTGGAATACTGATGCAGAAAGAAACATGAATTTTTAAATGTGGTCAATTTGTCTTCCAAAAATATATTTACATAGAACATTTATTAAGCACTTACTACGCGTCAGGTATTGGGCTAATCGATGGGAATACAAATACATCTGAGGCAATGCTTGCACTCGAGAGGAATGGAAACGCATAAAGGGAGTTCGTAAAGGAGTGGGGAGTGCTTATCATTACAAAGAGTAGAGATGGGAAATGGAGTGGAGGTGTAGTTTAGGACAAGATAAGATGAAAGCTCACCCCACCTATCAAAAGTTCCTGTTTTCTAAGGGAAGACTCCGAAGTTCCTATGGGAGAGAGACAGGGATGACTTATTTGGTATTTGGTGAAGGGTAAATTAATGGGAAATAATAGGAAAAAATCAAGAAAGAAAGCATTGATTCTGGGTATCGTAGTGCCTGCCTGTAATGTCTTTTACTGGAGGTGTTTGAGGCTGGTATTCATTTGAATTCTGGGACTGTGAGCTGCAGCAGGGCCGAAGAGAACTGATGTTTGCATTATGTGGCACAAATATGGTGGATGCTTGGGAGTAGAGCCTAGTGGCCCAAGTTAGAAAAACCAAGTCTGTTAGAAATTCTTTGTCCATCAGTGATGGGATGAGACCTATGAGCGGGTACACTTTCAGCCTGGGAGAATGGGGACCCGGTGTTCCAAAAAGAATGATTTTGTTGTTGTTTCAGTCATGTCCGACTCTTTGTGATCCCATTTGGGTTTGAGGTTTTTTTTGGGGGGGGCGGCAAAGATACTAGTGTGGTTTGCCATTTACTTCTTCAGCTCATTTTACAGATGAGGAACTGAGGTAAATAGGGTTAAGTGACTTGCCCAGGGTCACACAAGTAGTATCTGATTTGAACTCATAAGGATGAGTTTTCCTGATTCCAAGCCCAGTGCTCTACCCACTGTACCACCTAGTATCTCTTTTAAAAAACTGTAATAGAGGTTCAGTTTCACGTACAATTCCTTTTTTTTTGTATACTGAAATGTTGATTCAATTTGCAATTAAAAAAAACACATAAACATGTTTTAAAATATTTTAACAGTTTAAAAGTTTTAAAAAAAACTGTGAGACTAAGCAGGGAATTCTGATCTGAGCTCATGAAGTATCTACATACCTCCTTGGCTCACTCAGGAATAATAGTTTACATTTATCAGACTTTGTACCAGGTTGTCACTAAAGACAATTAGGCAGAGGTGTCTGCCTTCCGTCGACAGTAACACCATCTTCTGTGACTCTTTGACACAGAAGTTGAGGTAAGCAAGCAGAATGATGTCACTAGCCATTTTTTCACATCATGAAAAGGGTGTGCCCTGAACCCCACCCAAGTTCATGTTAGGGATCCAATCAAGTTGATCTGGCTCTCTGATTTGTTTGTCCCAGTTGCTTCTTCTGAAACCTTTTCTGGTAGGGCCATAGAGCTAGCGCTGGAAGGGACCTCAGAGGTCATCTAATCCAACCCCCTCATTTTACAGACGAGGCTAAGGGAAAGGCAGGTGCACCTTGGGTCACATAGGTAGGGTCAGAGGGGAATTTGAATCCAGGTCCTATCACTCTAGAGTCAGGTCTCTTTGCCTTGTACTATACTAGCAGAGCCTACTATGTTAACCACTCTTGGGGAAGGGGATCTCAAACTCAAATGACATTTCTCCCTGCCAGTTTAATAATAGCAGCCTCAGTTTTGCCTCATTCTCTCTTTCAAACTCCATGTTTAGGTCAATGGGGCAAGAGTCACTACTTTCTTAATAGGAAGTGTATTTAAGGGTTAGAGTGGGGGCAGCTGGAATTAATGTTATGAAATTGAGGCAGTCATTATGTATGTTAATATATTAACTCCCTGATACCTAATTGATTGTTTTCTTGCAAATGTGGGTGCTTCGCTTGATTTACCTGGGACAGCCTAGAGTGATTCTGTGCCTATGCTATGCTCTTTCAACAACCTCACTCAAAACTCAAGATTCTACATTACTACATGCTTTAGGGAGGGAAGGTAGGTACTGTATGGTCTTCAAATACCCCTATCTCCGATCCCAATTCTGTGGAAACCCAACGAGGCAAAGCACCCATGGTGAAGTGCATATACGATTCCCAGATACAATGTAACAGAAGACAGCATTGAAAAGGTTGTACTAATATGGCCTCCAACTCATACATGTATACTTAACAACTCTGATTATGGCAAAGTGAAATGACAATTTCTGAGGACTAACACTGATGTCAGCATATGTTCTGCCTCCCTGCAGAGAAGTGGTGGACTATAGATTTGGAGTATATTTTCAGACATGCCCAAGGCATTGATATGTTTTGCTTAATTTATTATAGAGGAGGGCTCTACTGCTGGTCATGGAGGGGAGTGATTGGGAAGTACAATGATACATATTTTTTTGAAAAGCCGTAAAATATTTCAAAAGGAAAGAGGCAGATCTAGACTTGATAGAAGAACACTTCCTAACAACTATAACTATATGAAAGTGAAAACAGGCTGGCTCGTGTGGGAGTGGGTTCTCCTTCACTGGAGGTCTTTAAGCAAAGGCTAGATGATTTTTTAGACTGTGTTGTAAAGGGAAAACAGGTTGGACTGGATGACCTCTGAAGTCCCTTATGACTCATTCTGTGAGTCCAGGTTTCTTTAGGGAGCTGTTCAAAGTGAGAATTAACTACCTCAGAGATGATGGCAGACACAGGAACTCGACACACAGGCAGTTGAAGATAAACTGAAGGCCAAGTTGAGCCAGGTAGGACATGAAACTCATAGGCAGGTCTAAATCTCCTTATTTCAAGGACTTCACTTATGGTACTGAGCTAATTTGAAGCCAGGAAGATCTGGTCTCTGACATAATAAGTTCGTTATGCAGCTCTAAGTCAGGGCTGTCAAACCCAATGAACTATCTGTGTAGGAGTAGCATATCAACTTAGTTTTAAGATATAATTTTATCTAAGCTTTATTGTATTTAAAAAAATTTCCCAATTACATGCACACTTGGGAGTCAGTGTTTGACATCTCTTCTCTAAACACCTCTCTAGGACTGTTAAGTTGCAGAGGCGCTGACCAGCACTAGCAGGAGTTTCCTGTTCCAATCACAGATCCAATCCCTGGCCCTATTCTTACTCTCCCAAACTTTTGTAGCTAGAAGGTGGTGGATGTCCCTAAATTAAATACCTCCTAGTTCTTCTGTTCTAATTCTTCTAGTTAGAACTGGCCTTAATTCTCAGGAAGAGTTCTTACTCAAAGCACAGGACTGCAGAAAACCAGAGCACAGCAGCATCAAGCAAGGATCACAGAACTTAGAATTGGAAGAAATTTTAAAGACCATTTGGTCCAGTAGCCTCATGGTACAGATGAGATAAATTAGATGAAGGAATTTGCCAAAGATGATGAATCTATAAAGTGGAGGTAGAATTTGAATACAGGTCCTTGACTCCAGATTCTGTCTCCTCCTCAGGCAGCGAAGACAGAAACCAGGAAGAGGAGTGGATAGAAACCAAGAGGTAGAAAAGCTGGGCAGACAAAGCCCAGTGGCAGGTGCCACAGTACCAGTCAGCTATAAATTAAGGGACTGCATGCAGACAGGTTAGCTGCCCTGCAATAAAAAAAGAAAGGAAAAAGGTCCTTTAATGAAATGGGCATTGAGTGGAGGTGGGGGAAGAAAAGGAAGAAGACTGGGGAATTTAGAGAAATTCGGGAAGGCTCACTTGTACTGATGCAGAATGAAGCAAGTAGAAGGAAGAGAACAGAGTACACTATTACAATAAAGGAAAGCACCCAGAAGAGATCAGAATCCAGGTTGGTGCAATGACGAATCTTGATTCCAGAGAACTGATGGTGAAACATCAGTTTCCTTTTGTTAGAAGTGGCAGACTACAGGTTAGACAAGGGAGCTAGAGCTAGAGAAGAGTAAAAGAAAACTAGATTGTCTGACCATTGGCCAGCTTCCCTGCCCCACTGACAGAAGTCTGGATTGATGACTAAGTGCTCGGAAGAAACCTGGATCAGAACATAAATGAAGAACAGCCAGTTTTGCATAGTCTGCACATTTAATCACTTAAAAACCTCTAACATCATCTCGCGTCCATTAAATAGAACCCACCACACTGGGCCTGTTTAAATTACAAGAAAAATCACTGTGCACCAAACCCGGTATCATACAAAACCAGCCCGGGCTGGCCATGGGAGGACAATGGAGAGGGAGATGGAAATACCAGGCATGTTCCTGG
>CM053624.1:93427933-93459549 GCA_028646595.1 Phalanger gymnotis | reverse complement strand
GGGAGATGGAAATACCAGGCATGTTCCTGGCGGGGAGAGATGAGTGCCTCTCACCCTGGTGGCTGGTTAACTCCTAAGGGATTGGGGAGAAAGAAAGGACTCCCAGGTGGGAGATGATTCTGATTGTCCTAATGGGGGGAGGAGAGGGAGGTGCAAAAGGCACATCAGAAGAGGGAGATTGGGATGTATGGGTGGGGGGGAGGAAACTCAATAGGTCAGTGCTTTTTCCCATTAGGCACAGTGTGGGGAGGGGGCTGGCAAACCTTATGCCACTGCCTACCGACCCCCTCACTTTTCAGCTCTGGCACAAGGAGAAATGAATGACCCATGAGCCCTTGGCACTACCAACCATTGTTCTTAACACCAAAAAAAAAAAATACTCCTTTCTCTCCTTCCACCCCATATGACCCCCTATCATCGATTCTCCCCCTGACCAATGCCCTGTTCTGAGCTCAATAACTCAGTTTTCCCACCAGGGCCAGGGAGGTGGGGAGGGGAACAGCAGGACAGACGGTGTGGGTGTTCCGGCTGCTACCCCAAGTTAAAAATACAAAAAAATCAGCATCTAAAGTGAAATCACAGAGTGAAAATATATCCTCGAACGGCCCCTGAGATCCCCACAGGGGAAAGCAGCATTGGTGGGGTGGGGAAAAACAGGTAGGATGGGGGGGAGGGTTCTGGGGATGATCTCCCTCCCCTCCACCCAGGGGCTCCAGAGCTGTGAGGGGGAACAGCCCAGAAAGCCCCGGGCTCAGAAAACAAGGAAAAAGTCCCTGGCTGTACAAGGGGCCTCTGGTCTCCCTGCACAGCAGGAGGGCAGGAAGAGGGATGGAACCGGACACAACCAGCTCTGCTCATTGCTGGAGCTGTGCCCTGGCACCTGCTGCCAGCCTGGCTGAGTGGACGGTACTGAGCTCGCCTGGGCTTCTGGGAAGCAGTGCTGGAGGCACAAGGTGCAGAGATGTGTGCGGGAGGGATGGGGTGGTCCAGGAACACACATAGAGGCAGGGGTAAGGGAAGGTACATACATACATACATACACACCCATACAAACACACACTCTTGAAAGCACCTGCCCTTCCTTGGTCCCTTCCTAGGACAATCACTTCTATGGCGCAGGCCACCAAAGCCTGTGGCTTTGCGGGGAAGGACACAGGCTGGGATGGAAAATCGGAGGGAACAAGAACCCTTGGAGAGGTGTCCTCCAGTTACTCCCAGGCAGATGCCAGATAGCTGCCCAGTGCCTCCTGCTGGCTGGATTGGGACCATTATTGCTTTAGAAGGAACTGGAACAGCTGGAAAGAGCCTAGGCTAGAGGGAAGCAGGAGGTACCCAAAGAATTATAAAAGGGAGGGTTGTGACAAAGAATCTACTTTCCCTCCCTTCTCTCCCCACACAAACCACCCTGCCACAGCAGCCTCATCCTAAGTACATCTGGAAACTGAAAAGAAGGGCAGTCACTGCCCCAATGTCTCATTTCCTTCTCCAACAAAGGTGGGTTTGGGGGTAGGGGAGAGATGTGGCATAATCCCCTAGGTGGTAGGAAATGCCTTGAAGACTGACTTTGCTCCTGTTGACTAAGACCACTCCTTGTCCCCTGCCTCTTCTGCCTCAGAGCTTGTCCCACAGAAAAGCTGGTATGTGTCCCAGCCCTCTACCCCACTTTGGAGGTGGCAGGTTAGGATCTCAGAGCTCCCCAGCTAGCATGAGAGGGGAGTGGGCAGACCCTACCACTCCATACCCTCCCCTGGGCTGGGGGACCTGACCCAAGTCCCGATATAAAAAAATACTTTGGTGAATTAAAAAGTGCCCGAGGAGGGGGGTGGAAGGTGTGACCAGGAGAGTCAGATAGGGGAAGGGGAAGGTCTGGTGCTCATCAAAGGGCACTCTGGTCCTTGATGAAAGCAGTCCTCTCTCCCTGGACCTCGTCCTCATCAGACTCTGAAGGGCATTCCTCCTGCCAAGCGTCAGGGGGCAGCCCTTTGTAGGATATGATGCCACTGTCCAATGAGTACACTTTGACCCCCCGAAAGCTGAAGCCAGAGCGTAGCTGAAGGATTAGGAAGACAATGATGAAGACCAAAACAATGAAGGCGCAGCTCAGGCCTGCAACAACTACGGGGAGGTGGGAAGGCAGCAGCCCTTCATTATGAGGGAGCCCTGGAGACTTGAAGCTGGCCTGCCTCTGTTGGGTGCAAGTCAACTCCACCAGGTCGTAGTCAGAGAAGATGGGGCAGCTGAGGCAGTCTGTGGACTCAATCCCCTTGCAAGTGGCACAGGAAGGGTGGCAAGGGGAACAGACATTGGCATGAATGGGCTCCATATTGTTCTCTATGCCATACTGTGTGTTGACAACTTGTGAGATGAATCCTTGGGGACAGTGCCGCACACAGTTCTTCTGATGCAGGGAAAATCCTTCTTCACACACTGGCAGAGGGGACAGAGAATGGTTAGATCACCTTAGGGCATGGGCTAGGTGAGTTCTATACCCAAGGAGTGCAAAATCAAATCAAGAAGCCCTTATTAAATGCTATGTGCAAGACACCATGCAAGGTGCTGGACACTTAGTCCTGGGGAGCCAAATTTTCCCTTTTGAAAAGGGCCTCACCTCTTGATGTAACACAAAGCCCTAGTGGACTTTCTGTTACAGGATTAAAAATAGGAGCCCCTTCTCACACACCCCTTAAGAGGGTTTGGTGTTAAGTTGGCCAGAGTGCCTACCCTGATTTTACTAGAGCTTCCCTGAGGGCCTACTGCCTCTCAGAGGCTGCTGTTTTTACATGGTATCAACACTGCTGGAACACAGATTCAAGCACATAAGCCAAGAGTTGAGCGGCTCCTTCTCTGGCCCCAGACTCACCCACGCAAGTTTGGCTGGATGCTAAGGTCTTGCAGCCAATGCTTTCAGATGGTGTAGAGAGATCAGGATCCTCAGTGGCAGTCCCATATAGCACGAGGGTGAATTTGGTCAGCGTTCCTGTTTTCGGAATGGAAAAGGTTAATTCTTCCCCGCTACCAGTCACCGCCCCCTCCCTGTTTCCCAACCCTCACAGACATGCGGCCACTCCCACAGTTTTCCCCTGCTCCTGCTCAGTGCTCCAAGAAGCTGTTGCCTCTGTCACCGAGCCACTCCATACCGTAGTTGTTTGCTTCACTGGTGTTTTCGATTTCTAGGACCCAGTCCCCGGCAGGGTCCTCATCCCAGGAATGGGTAGTCATAAAGGCCCAGTCATTAAACCCATCAGCTGAGTAGTCATGAGGTCTTGGAGGTGAGGGACAACAAAAGAAATCAGGCTTCCTCTGGGGTGTGACAGAGGTCCCTAGTCTCTCGGGAGTAAGGAGTTATTCTTCATTTGAAGCCTTATGAAGACAGGATCACAGAATGGCCACACCTCTCATTTTACATAAGAAATCAGAGGCCCTGAAGTTATATGATTTGCCCAAGGAAACATAGGTAGTAAAGGGAAGAGATAGAATTTGAACCCAGGTTTTCCAGTTCCAAAATCCTAGTGCCCTTCCTACACTTTTAGGGATCTGAGCAGGAGGTTGCTGAGAGGGAGGAAGGGAAGCAACAGTCAGTTTCCACCTACACTATTCTCCTCTTGCCTCCACTGCTGGAGTTATGGCCTGCAGTCAATTAGGAATGTCTCAATTGATCTGTTATGGGCCACCTAGGATAAGGGATACCCTCTCCAAATCCTAAGGGAAGCCATGGGCTAAGAATTAGACACAAGAGTTCTTTAGATATGAAATAAAGTTGTGTCCTAGGGAGGGAAATAGTACCTACCTGGAAGCCAGCAAGGTAGAGCGAGTGCCCATGGGGCTGACGAGGTAAATGGCCAAGTCCCCACGTCGGTTGTAGGACAGGGTGAGTCGGGCCTGGGCATGTTCTAGCCGGGTGATATGGTTAGCCTCTCCCTGGCAGGCAGTCACCTTCCTCCGCACCTCCAACCGTTTCCCTATGTCCCTGGCCAAAAGAGACAACCCAAATTTCTTTTTTATCAAAGCCTGTTATTCTTCTCCTAGCCCAAGAGGATCTAGAGATATCCTTGTTGGGGTAGAGAGGATGAGTTCATAAAAGGAGTCGTTTGGGAAAAAGAAATCTTTGCAAGGGGTTTATACAAAGACAAAATAATCTGAGTGGTAGCTGTTCTCAACACTCTCTACCTGTCCTATTCCTATGAGGGGAGATACCCGCCCCCTCTCACAGCCCCATCTGTCACTCCCACCCCCTCCTTTCAACCTTCTGGGTCCCAGGCCACCCCCTCATGCCCTACTCCCTCACGTAGGCTCGGTGAGGACGTCGATGAGGCACTTTCGCTGTGGGCCTACTGTGGTCCAGTTCCGGGCCAATGACACCATGGCTCCTGCATCTAGAAGTCCATAACCATATGAATGGCTAACTGCAGAGAGGAGAGATGTTTCATTGAAGTGGGATAGTGCTGGGCTAGCCTGAGAAAAACCAGATCCCATCTTTCTTTTCCCAGTGCTCCAGGACTTTTCCCCACCTCACCTCTGCGCCCTACACCATTTGTAGCCCAGTCATTGGCATTGAGGTGAGCAGGCTTGGAGGTCTGGACCACCAGATGCTGCATGTCACGCCATGTCAGGTTCTTACTGCAGAGGGAGGGGGGAAGAAGGAGAAGCAGGGAGAAGACAGGACTGAGACATTCTTTGAGGACATTTAGACATTTTCAGGACATGCTGGGAGGGAACAGAGAGCAGTAACCTATAGGTCTCCCCAACACGAACAAGGCATCTGAGGCTCAGCCAGACCATGGACAAAACTCTAAGCCTAGGCTGAATAAGCATATGAGACCTCCTGGACTTAGAGGGTTAACTGATCCAGGACTAACCCAAGGACCAGCTGTGGGGAGTAAACCCACCCTCCCCTTTCTCAGCTCCATCCTTACTTGGCCTCCAGGGTGAGGGCAATGATGCCGGCTGCCAGGGGGGCCGAGGCAGAGGTGCCAGTGTGGGAATCCGTGCATTTTTGCCTCAGGTCTGTTGTGACCTATAGAGAGAAGGAAAAGGGCCTGATTCCAGACAGTGTCAGGAGAGGAAAGAACCCTAGGCTGTCTAGGAGGTTTTGTGGCACATAAGCTAGGGAGTGGGTCACTAGGTCCTATCTTAGCCACTATTCTACTGTGTGGACCCAGGGAAGTTATTTACCCTCTCTGGGTCTCAGTTTTTCTGTGGAATGAGAGGAACAGACAAGACGGATGACTGCTAAGTTTGACTCTTGGTTCTATGGTTTATGCTTTCTGAGCTATTCCCACTCACCTGGTCTTAAGCTCTGACTTTCATTTGTAAAGCCTAAGCTAAAAGAAGAGTGGGGAAAAGTACTAGGGAGGGGGAATACATGGCAGGAGAACCCTTTCACTGGCATTGAGGGGAGGTAAAGATGGAGCCCACAGGACGTCTTTGGCCCCTAAAAGGTGCTGTGATGTCCCTAGGGTTTGGCCACTTCAACTGTGCCTTTTCAACCCACTGCAGAGAGTAAGGGCTCTGCCTCTTGGGGAAAGGAAAGGAGTTAAGAGGGGCCAAAGAGCTCCCCATGATCTAAGTGCCCCTGGGAGACTTCCAGCCCTCCTGGGCTCTCCCAGATCCTCTGTGCCCAGAGCCCAGAACTCACAATTTGCTTCTCATTCTGGTTGCCGCTGCTGTAGGTGGTGGCGAGGGTGGAGGAGCATGCTTCACTGTACCAGGGCACATTACCAAACTGGGTTGTGCTGCTGATGGACAGGGTATAAATGCTGTTGGTGTAGCCATCACAGTTGCAGCTATCATGTTCCCGGCCCCCGTTGCCCGAGGCCCAGACGAAAATCGATCCTAGGCCCCCACGGCCCTGTGAGAAATGAAGAGATGGGTGAAGGGTAATCCCTCCAGGAAGGACCATGAGGGGTGAGAGGTATAGATAAGGGCAGGCAGATGGAAAGGCCACATGAAAGAGAGCACTAGACAGATCGACGAGTCTCCAATCTTCCCCTTGGTGATCATATGGCCCATATTTCTCCTTGTCCCTTATTATCATGTGTGTCCTGTAACCCTAGCCCTTACCTGGTTGACTCCCCGGGAGAAGGCCTCCTCAGCCAAGCGGGCCGGCCCATCCACGGTTTTTCCATCATCCTCAGGGCCCCAGCTGGCACTGTAGATGTGAATGTGGTTGGGATTCAGTCCTAGAGAGCGTGCCTCCACTGCATCAGTCACCTCTCCATCGAGCATGCGCACACCTAGATGGCCAAGGGGAAGGGGAAGGAGAAGGTATAACATCTGCCCATTCACTATCACAAGGTAATGCCATCCAGGAACCTCACATGCCATTTTTGGCACATGTCCATCCCTGGTGGCTCCAAGGCCTGGCTCAGGCCTGAACTTGGGCTTAAAGATGAGGCCAGCAGTCCCAGGAGGAGGATTTAGAGCTAGAAGGGACCTTAGATATTGCCTAGTCCAAATGCTTCATTTAGAAATGAGGAAACTGAGGCCCCGAGAGGTATCTGGCTAGCTCATGGATTTAGAGCTGAAAGAGATCTTGGAAGTCAGCTGGTTCAACCCTCCATTTTACAGATGTCACAGCTGAGACCCAGGGAGGTTAGGCAACTTCTCCAATGTCACAAGGTTGGTCACAGTGATGGCACAACCAGCTTTTCTGATGCGGGAAATGTTTAATGAAGAAGTCTGACAAAACACTGCTGGGTGGCAGGTAGCAGAGGACATTTATCAGGGTTTTCCTACCAAGTAATAATACTCTATCTTAGATGTGAGCCATCTAGGAGACATAAGAATGACAATAAAGGTCATTCATTCTCTCTTAAGCCAACAGAAGCTGTACAGGCCAAAGACGGCCCAGTACTCAGAAGCTAAGGACAAGTTAAGGTGGCTGTCTGGGCTTCGCTGCCCGGAAGACTCCTAGACCCACCTCCGATTCGGGCATTGTAGGCAACACCAACACCACAGATTCCATTGCTGGCCACGGCAGCCACCTCACCAGCACATCGGGTGCCATGCCTGCAGGTGCCAAGGGGAAATGTTAGGGACTAACTGTACTAGAGTAGGGCAAATCACAATGTTATCTTCTTTCTCAGAAGGGCTTGGTCTGTGGACTAAGAAAGAAACCCCTAACTTCAGACAAATTCCTCTAATCTTTCTTCCCAACTTCTCTACATTCTGAGAACTTCCCTATTATTTCCCTTCCTCTGCCTGGCGACAGATCTATTTTTAACTAATAATAAACTCCTTTCTGTAGTCCTTCATTTGGCCCTTTGGTCCATGAAGTCAAATGATGCTTTCATGGTCTGATCTGGTGGTAAGCCTTACCACAACTAACGGAAGGTATCAAGCCCACTTTAGCTGCATAGACTATAAAGATTTGTTCTGATTTGGTCCAATATTGCCCAAGGTTACAGACCTATGCATTCCCAGCCATTAGTCCCAACTTCAACCTCCTGAGATAGCTGCCGGGCATGTTTCTGGCTCAGGTTGGAAGAGTAGAGAAAGAAATAGCAGCACTGTGGATGGGGTTATGGACTATCACAAAAGAAGCTAGTTCTCTGGCCCCTACCTAAAGAAATGTACCTGCTTTCTGTCTCCTCCCATTTAACCAAGCCTATTCCCTTCCTGTCCTTGGGAGTTCTGAACCCCATCCCTTGGACCTCAGTGTTACCTGTTGTCATTCATCTGCGTATAACGAGGCTGGGGGTCTGGGTCCTGGTCATTGACATCAAAGCTGGCGCCAGGATCCTGGGAGGAAACAAGCCTTTCAGAGGCTACACTAGGAAGGGATAGTTCCTGACCTTGCCCAAGAGGCACCCAGTGGTGGCCCATGTACAAAATTCTGGGTTCCTGAATGGAACCCCTAATATCTTTGGCTCCCAGAAATGGACCCCACCACATACCCTGGTAGGTAGAGCTCTGTTTAGATTGCTGAGTGGCTACATCTGTTGTGCCAAGCCTTCCCTTGAATCACGGGCCCTGGTCACCTCTGTCTCCAAGGTGCCTCCCTACTTCAAATGGTAACTTACATAGTTGCCCTCCAGATCAGGGTGGTTCTTCTCAATGCCATCATCCAAGATGGAAACCACGATGCCACGTCCAGTGTAGCCTTGGGACCAGGCCCCTCGAACATTCAAGTCTCGCTGATTCATACCATACTGCAGAGACACCCAGAATGGATAAGCACATATCCAGACACCTATCAGAAGTCACTCACCGCCACCCCAGACCCCATATCTGAGACCTCTAGGGACCCTGCAGAGCTCACAGACACTCTCCCAGCCTCCCTGTGGTGATGGTGAGCAGGGCCAACCTTACACGGAGAAGGAATAGGTGCTGTGATTTGAGGGGCTCCTGAAGAGTTCCCACCTTCCCCGATTATTCCCCAATAGCTATCATTGTGCCCAAAATTCTGCCATTAGTACTGCCTTTCTAGGTCTTTTAAGAATCCCTTAATAAAATACAAATGCCCTTGGGAAGGTTAATATTTTAAGCCTTTAAAACCTGTTATCAAGTTACAAGAATCAGCAAAGGTTAATTAACAATTACTGGAGACTGAGATGAGGGAGCATTGGGGGGGCTTGAGGAGGAAAGAGAAGGGCAGTGGGAAAAGCACCAAAGAAACAATTTTGTTGAGGCTAGGCCACATAGGTGAAGGATTACTATGGCCAAAACCTTAGCCAGGCGAGGTCAGAACAGTGAGCCAAAGGTGGCAAAAAGGAGCTAAGGATGAGGATGGAGGGGGAACCTAAGGGCATGGCAAAGGAGGAAAGGTTTACAGGTGACAGGCTTGTCCCAAAGTTCCCCCAGGTAGGGTTCTGGAGGTCAGAGCCTGCACAAAATCCCAAGAACTCTACACACCAGGTACCACTGCTGGGAAAACTTGGGGTCAGTGGGCTCCATGAATATATCCCGCTTCTTCCGACGCTTTGCCACCTGTTGCTCCAGCCACTGCACCTGGAACATAGAGTTAAGGGGGAGAAGACATGGTGTGGGTTGAGGGGGGAAGGCTAGGAACGAAGGGAAAAGGTGAAGGAAAGGCCACCTCATTAAGGTGTTAGGCACAATGGTAGATAAGCTCCCAACGTAAATTCAAGATTCCCTGACCATATGATCTCTGCTTGTACTGACACACACACATCCATCCCACAAAGGTGTCAGATATTTTCACATCTGTAGTGCATTAGATTAGTATTTTGTTTTTTGAAATTTGCAATATCCTTTGAGATAAGTGGAGACAACTTGGAGTGCAATTAAATCAATATAAGGAATTATGTCCCTAGAGTCCAAGTTTCCTGCCTCATACAACACAGACTCCTTCCTCCTAACCCCCTCCAATTTCCTCCCCACCCCACAAAGACCCAAGTTTTTGCCGTAAAGCTACAGACTCAGCTGTAAGCATCCTGAGCCAGGCTGAAATGCTACATCAGTAATGATCCATCTAAAGTTTATGCAACTGGGCCAAAGACTCCAGAATTATGCAGAAAGGAAGTTACTACAGGAGCAGAGGCAGGTCGGACCCCAGGGCCCTCTCATCTTCCTATCAGATATAACCCCTGGCTCAAGCATCAAGGAGAAGCCTCTCCCTCAAAGGGGAAAAAGAAAGGGCTGCACTTACTTTGGGTTCCCTCTGTAGTCGGCTGTGACGGGAACGATGGGGTGACAGCGATCGTTTCACTACTGCCCGATGCCAGAAATGATAATAGTCCCCAAAAATCTGAAATCGGGCAAGAGTGACTGAGTTAGCATTCCACCGGAGGAAGACATGAGCTTTTGACCTATCTATCTTCAGGAATGGGTAGAAGGGAATCAACCTGAGGCAACTGCAAGCATGTAGAGTATGGCCAGTTAGGAGGTCCAGGTAAGCTCTCCAGTTCTTTCCTTCCCTCTCACAGCCAACTCAACGTTGCTTTTCAACCTTCGGGCAGGTAAGGCTACTCTAGAGTGTCTTTTTCATTTCACTTGTACCACCACATGCACAGAAATGTTTACTTTTCCCCTTGGAGCAATCTAGGATTAAAGGAAAACAAATCTTCACCCTTTCTCTGCTGCTGCTCCTGGGCACAGTTTAGCCCTATGCCTAAGGGCACTGAGATTAAGAGAACATCTTAGTCCTCCCTGGGATGACCTGGGAAACTCATTTAGAAATGGTTTTGTTCTGCAGCCCAGATGAAGGAAATCTAGGGAACCAGGGCATGAGGGGCCCACAGCCTCACTGCCCAGAGATAAATACAGGGCAAATCCCATTACCATAACAACCAAAAATGTTTACATTCTTTTTACTGAAATTTCATTGTACCTAATATCGTTTGAACTGAGCTTGAAAGTCTCAATCATACAGAAGTTGTAAGGTGATGGGTCTACGCTTGGCTCTTCTGAAGTTTGAGTCTCGTCTCATACTAAGTTCCCTTTCCCTGACCTATTTGTTCTTAAAAACCCTCCTATACTTTCAGCAGCAGCCCTCCTAGCAAAGCAATCAGGAGAGGCAGTGGTGATACAGCGGAGAGAGGTAGACTTGGACTCAGTAGATGTGGGTCCAAATCTTAGCTCCAACAATTGCTGGTGGTGTGTAAACATGAGCAAGTGACTTCACCTCAGCCTCCTCATCTATACAATGGGCATTATATTTATACTCGTCTCCAAGGTAACTGGATAAATAATTGTGCAAACCTTAAAGTGCCACATAAAAGTGAGCCCTTGCTCTGTTTTGACCTTAGTCCCATTCCTAGATAACTCCTGTGGCCTGAGAGCTAAAGGATTTAAGTTCTTCTGTTCTGACCTCGGGACGCTATAAGCCCTTGCTCTGTCTTGGCTCTTGGTGCTGGTCCAGGAAACATGGGCTACCCTGATTTTGGCTCATTGGGTGCCCTGAAGCATCAGAGAGATCTGGAATTCTCTATTATCCAAAAGGGCAATTAGCAAAAGAGGCCATATGATGCCAGGCGAAGGAAAGGACAGCTACAGCTAATTTTCACAAAAATGCTAAACAAAAGTCGCACCACTCCTACTCTGAAGGCCAAACAGGAACTGGGACTTCCTGCCACATGGGCAAGGGTCAGAGTCTTGCCGACCATCCCAAAGCAAGGAACTCTGCCCAGCCCCTGGAGAGAAGTGCCTACCTTCCTCTGCTCCCAGGCCACTGTCTCCTACATTGCCCAGGGTGTCCCCTGAAGCTCTATGCCTGTTTCACCCTGAGCTCCCCCTCTTCTGCTTATTTTCCCAAATATCAGTACCATGATTTTGCACAGGAAGAAAATAAGTCTCCCTCAGTGAAGTCTGATAAGTAGGTACTGGAGAACCTAGCTTGGTTGGTCATTCTTCTGACCTGTTAGCTGAAAGAACCTTGGAGAAATATAACCTTCCCTCTCACCCCTCTACCCTCCAAGAACGCTCTTCCCAGGGCTGACCCCACTGAAATAGAGCAAAGGAGCTACAGACTCACCGGTCCCAGGTTGAGGAATCCATGCTTTTGGGCCACTCTGTTTGCTTCAGTTAGGCCCCCTGGGATAGACACAGCCCAGGTGTTGGTGTAAACTTTCTGGGTAAGGACCTCTCCAACCAACAGAATCAAAGCTGCCACTACCGTCCACTGCAACCAGGGCCTCAGCTCCATGGGGTGGGCAGGCAGAGCCCGGGGAATCCCACTTCCCTCTTAAAGGTTCAATGCCTGTGCCTGTTCAGAATGGCTTTGGTCCCAGGCTCTTGCTTGGTGTGCTGAGCCCTGGGGTGGGTGGGTGGGGGCATGTGGCCAAGCCAAGGAGGGCCAGATGGAGCAGGACTCAGGGCCACTAGCTCTGTTAAACAATGGAAAAGAAGGAAATTAATTCATTTGAGCTGTCCCTTCCAAGCCAGAGTTGCTCCCTCCTTCACCATAATTTTACCCTAAAAAGTGCTTTTGCAAAAAAATTGCTTCCTCCAGAGAAACTTGGCAATCTATTTCCATCCCTCCAGCACCAAGGTCTCTTGTGGGACAGCACATGACTGACCCCACCACATGACAACACAAACCCTCAGTTCTTACACTCAGTATACTGCGCAACAGAAGTGTGTGTGGAAAAAAAATCCAGACTGACTCACTCAAGATTGGTTCCCACCAGGAAGAAGTCAATATGGGCCCAACAAGCTCAATTCTCGATCCCTTCTTTGTCTGGTCTATATATAGTTCAAGTGAATTGTTAGCATGTGAAAGACAAACATCAGAGGACAGGATTAATCTAGTTCGGTTCTAGGACTTTTTGCCACTTGTGTCAAATGGACACACAAGAGTTTTATTTCTGCTAGTGTAAATATGGACAGAGTTCCCTAAAGTGGGAGTATCCCTTTCCCTCTGGGCTAAATCCAGGGACATTCAACGGCTAGCCTAGAAATGAAGAATGCCGAGGTCTCTTCTGCTAAATGATCATCCTGTGGTTTCCCTTTAGGGTACCACCTTCTTGAATTGTCCCTGATTAGCTTGGGTGGGGGGGAAGAGGGGAATACTGTCTCAGCAGTGCCCACAATAGGAGACTTGCCAGCATGCGAAAGCTGGGTGGCATCAGCACCCCCACGCACAAGAGTACATACACCATGTCTTACGTAACCTAAGCCACGGGCTGCCCAGGCAAACACAGTCTGCTAAGCCAGGGAGCTAAGGTGAGGCAAGAAATCAATAGGCTATGTGTTGCCTCTCCTCCTCCCTCAGCAAACAAACAACGGGACCGTTCTGCCCACATTCACATAACTGTCCCTTACATGGGCCCCCAACCCTTACAAGAAACCACACCAAGCCAATTCCTGAGCTAAAAATGTACCCATGGAAGTCTGGAGGAAACACAGAGTTGTGACACCACTTAGGACTCAGCATGCTGGCCTAAGGAAGGCTGGGGTGTGTATTATGTGTGTGTGTTTATGTATCGTTACTCCAGGTGAAAGCTGTTACCTTTTGAGGCTCCTGGTTATGTCTCTCCTTAGCTTGGGACTCCACATTCATAGCACCACTTATGTACAAGAAGTAAGACTTTTAATGGTGGGCCCAAGCTTTGAAAGTGATGCCCTAACCCAGCAAAAAGAAAACTAGAGAGCCTTATCTGTGAAACACACTTCTGCCTGGCACTGCAAGACATAAAGACACCAGGTGGTTCAGTGGAGAGAGCACTAGGCTGACAGTCGAGAAGACCTGAGTTCAAATTAGCCCTTAGATATCTGTGTGACCGTGGGCAATTCGCTTAACCCATCTGCCTCAGTTTCCTCATTTGTAAAATGAGGAAAATAAGAGTACCTACCTCACAAGGTTGTGCTAAGGGTCAAATGAGATATCTGTAAAGCACTTAGTAAGCCAAATGGAAAATAAGGGGGCATATGTCAATACTGGGTACAATTATGTCCAGGGTCAGCCACACCCCTTTGCCAATCCAGTCCACAGGGTCCAAGCAGGAAGTGGCACCCTCCCCCTCATCCATATAGCCAGAATTCTACATACCACACTCCAGACTCTAGTGGGCTGCCATGCACACATACAACCACCACCTGTACTTCCCAGGATATTTTCAGTTTATACCAAAATAACTTGACAGCTGATAGTTGCATCCATCCACTGTCTTCCCTCTACCAACCCTCCCCCAATTCCAAGATGAGCACAATCTTTTCACAGGGAGGGTCTGAGATAGGAATTGCCCCCAAGATACCACAGGATGGCTGGAAGTGAGAAGTCAGACTTTTTCACATCTATTTACCCAAGGACCTCAGTCTTTACAAAAATGCCAGGAACCTGCAGGAGCTAAACCATAGCCCAAGCATAAAACTAGCTCAATAAAGCTGGTTTCAGATCTCTGTGGGATCAAGCAGCAGCTGCCTGATGTTAAAGGTGATTAACCAACTATTTAATTACCCTGCACAGTCCTCGCAGCTCCGAGGGAAAGCAGGTCTGAAGCTGAACTAAACATTCCTCTTTCCCAGTCCACACAGCCTCTTCCTCCTTCCCCTAAAGCATGTGCCTCCCCTAGTAGGTGAGTAAGGATGTCACCTGCCCCTGGTCAAAAGGAACACTCCTTACAAAGACCTCGGCCTTAAGAGAGACCATCATGTTTGCATCTTAGTTGGCCTGAATGGAAGCCGAGGGAGCCAAAACTTTAAACAATGGGCTTCCCCACCACCCCCACCCTAGACTCTGACTCACCCACCAAGTTCTAACTCGTCTACAACTGAGGCTGTTTCTCCATTGAGATACAAATGAGCCCCTCATACACACGACTTGGCACCCAGACTATCGCCACTTCAACGAGGCTGTTTGTGCTGGGGTCTAAAAGGTTTGTGGAGATTACTAGTCAAAGACTCCAGTCCTTTCTAATCCTGATTACTAAGGTGGCCCAGTGAAAACCTGGAATTGCAAACACACTCAGTGATTTTCCAAGAGAGGATCCCTCTAAGGTAGGGTTCCTCCCAGCCACATCATAGTGTGGGTGAGACACCGACAAAGCAGTGTGACAAAACTCAGTATCATCCTGGAAACTTGATCTATGTCTTCTTTTCAGTTAGGTAAAGGCAAGCCAGGCACACTCAGGAGAGCTGAAGGTGGGTGTTATCATGGACTCTGGACTACACAAAGCTGTCCAACAAAATCCAGACCCCTTCCTCCCTCCCCTCCCCCTCACTCCCCTAGTCCTTGATCCTCAATCCACCACATCCCTCTGACCAGTTTCAGGTGCTTTCCCCAGAAACCACTTTTCCTCCTCTCTTCAATGGGGAGGAGGAGTGGGAGGGGGAGAGGCTGCAAGCGGGGGCTGGAGAAGGAAATTTCAACTACCTTATGTGCTCTCTTCCCATCTGCCCGACATTTGTAAATGTTGGAGAATGCAGCAAGCTTCTAGCTCTGCAACTGGCCTAGCTCAAAGATGCCAGCCACTGAGGGGGTGGGGATCCCTAGCTTGAGGTCTGGCCTCCTATACCGAAGAACTGCCTAGGTTCGTGCTCAGAGCTGTCCAGCCCTACGATCTCAATTTCCTCACCTCCTGTCCTCCCCAAGCCTCTCAAGGGTCACGAGTGCCAAACATTTTCAAAGAGGCAGAGGAGGGTAGGCCTCTACTAGGTAGCCCAGGAGGATCGGGTCTCAAAAGGCAGGAGCCCAAGCTCCTACGGCCAAACCACACAGAAGCACCACCTTGATTCTCTCTCCCCCCACACAGGTAGGGGAGTCAGAGTGGGGGCCCTGGGCTAAGAACAATGCATTCAATATCCAAAGCTGCTCTCTCCCTCCCACAATTGGGAAACCCTGTCCCTTCCTGGTTGGGGAGTGGGAGCGAGAGCAACCATCCCCAGGGAGGGTGGAGGCTGGAGGAACCAAAGCTTCTTCTGGACTCAGCCCCCTGAATCCAGTAACCAGTAGGGGCCAGACATGCACTTCCTGGGGTCAGAGTTGGTCTATATGGTCCTTAGTGGAAAAGTACTAGAGTGGGCAGCAGCTGAGGGGGACCCCTCCCCAGGAAGGCTTTTTCACCGTAGGCAGGGCTTAGGGGTGCTTTTCTCCCTCACCCCAGCCCACCCACTCCCAATCCCTCTTCTCTAGGCGAACAGGAAGGTCTGGAGGTGGCTCATCGACAAAAGACTGGGCAAGGGTCACCTAGCGCGGACTACTGGAACCAAGCAAGGTCCCTGCTTGTCTCCTGACGTCCCAAGATCTGGGGGCTCCCGTTCGAGCAGCCCCCAGACCCAACCTGCTGCCTCCTCCCCGCCGCTGCCCGGGCCGTGGCCGGAGTCCGGGGGCCCACTCCCAGGGTCCCCTTGAGCCCCCTCCCCACACTCGACCTCGCGCAACCCCGAGCGCCCAGCCCTGGGAGAGGTGGCCCGGGCCCGGCTCGGGGCCGGGCCACGGCTCTCGGACGCCGGACACGCTTCGCGGCTTACCCCAGGGAGCTCGGGCTGCGGAAACTTTTCCGGGTGGCAGCGCGGACGCAGGGCCCCGGCCCGCCGTGCACGAAGCCCCGGGCGGCGGCGGCGGCGGCCTCGGCTCGGGCTCCGGCGCCCGGGTCCGTCTCGGCGGCGCTGGAGCAGCGGCGCCTCGCGGGGAAGCTCAGCGCCTCGGCGGCGGCGGCGGCGGTGGCGGCTCCAGCCCGCGGCGCTGGCTCCGGGCTCGGCCCGAGCAGGGGCCGGGCTCGCAGGCAGGGAGGACTGCAAGGGCCGCCCGGCCGCGGCAGCCGCGCTTGTTTACTCGGGCCGCTGTCAGCAGCGGCGGCAGCGGCGGCTCCGGCTCCGGCTCGAGCTCCTCCTCCTCCGCTGGGCCGCCGCGCCCGCCCCTCCCCCTGCGCCCCGAGACGCCTCCGCTCCGCGCAGCGGCGCGCAGCTCCGGCCGGCCCGGCTCGGCCTGCGGGCTCTCTGTGCTCCCCAGCCCAGCCCGGCCTGCCCCCTGCGCCCGGTCAGAGCCCGCGGGGGGAGGGGGTCCGGCCGCCCAGCCCGAAGGCAGGGCTTCCGCCCGGGCCTGAGCACGCAGCCGGAGAGGGCATTCCGGAGGTCTTCCCGGCAGTCTGGGGTGGGGGGACCCCTCCAACAGTATCTCTACCAGAGCCTCCTTCCACCCCGCCTCCCACTCCCAGTCGCCACAGGGTTAGCATGCGCCTGCCTTGGCAGTACACAAAAGGGTTTAAAAAACAACCGGTTCCTGTTCTCAGGGAGCTTACATTCTAATGGGGAAAGACTACGTTTATGGACCGATGATCAATAGGTAGGGCTATTAGCGGGCGACTTCTGTAATCTCCTTTAAAAAAAAAAACAACAAAAAACCCCAGCACTCCTTACTACTCTACGAGAAGATGTCTAGGATCTTCTGGGCCCAGCCAGCCTCGCCTTTGCCCTTTGGAGGCTGGTTTGCAGCGCCCTGGAGGCCTAAGGGGAGTTTGTCTTAGATAAGGCCAGGCACGTCTACACCCCTCGCCTCACCTCGCCCATCTTGTAGCCAGGCAGCCACCCTGTTCGGGAGCCTGGTGGGAGCTCCCTTTTCTATCGTGCTGGGAGGCATGGGTTCTTAACGCTTTGTTTGTGACCTGGACCCACTCTGGCACTGAGGTAAAGACTCTTCTGGTCATGTTTGAAAATGCATTAAAATGAACGACCAGGGGGTTGGGTTGGAATACAATGGTCAGATTTTTTTTTAAAATTTTTGCTTTTCCTCTTTGCTTGAGGATGAGACGCTGTGAAGAAGCAGTGTGACGAATCTCATCCTGGTATCGTCTGGAAACGATCCATTTTGTCTTTTCCGCAAGGTAAAGACAGTGTAGATCTTGGAGGCATTTGGATAATTGTTTGCCAAATAAAATTCGTGGTCTCTTTCTCTCTGTATTTGGTTACCTCCTTCCTTCCTTCGTGTTCCTACTCCTTTCCTGCTCAGGAAGGATGACCTCTCCCAAGTAACTACTTGGGTGGTGAACCACACCTACCCAGGCCCCAGGCACAGGTGGCCAGATGGTCCTTACAGACTCTTGGAACTGCATCTTAACCCTATCCCTCCCAGGGAATAGGGAGAAAAGCTATGTGAGCTGAAATGGTAGACTTGGGGCCCACACCACCCTCTCTCCCAGTCCTCAAAATGACAGGACCAGTAGAAGTTAGAGGTGGTAAGGCTGGTGTAGTCCTCCCCAGGGGTAGCTCAGGCCCTGTGCCAGGACCCAGTAGGGAGAACAATACCAGTGTGTCAAGCATGGTCAGGAAATGATGCAAGACTCTTCCTCTGTCAGGCTTGAGAACCTGGGTAAAGGGAAATTGGGAAATCAGGCCAGCCCCACCTAAGCAGGAGGGTCAGAGACCACCCAGACCTGAAGACCTAGGAGTCTTTCATTGTTGTCTTGTGGTGAAGCAGAAAGTCAAATTGCAATAAAAATAATGAGGCAGATAAATGCCCTTTGAGTCTAAGGTTGAAAAAGCATTGTCCCTATGACAATGCTGTGAGGCAGAACGAGAGTACAAATACTGAGCCTGTTTCACAGATGGGAATATGGGCTCTGACTTGCTTGTGGTTAGTACAATCACTAATATCCGAAGTGGGGTTCAGTCACAATTCTGGAAGCCAATCCAACCCCAGCCTGGCATTAAACCTTCGGAGATTCTCCTCTGGTCTGCAGGACCCTTTGGATTGTGAATGTAGGGGCAGCTCATTCTCTGAGTCAGCAGGTAACTGGTATTAGAGATGGGAGTAATGCCTTTTTGTCCCCCAAAATCTCCCCACCAGCTTCCTCATAAGTCAGTCAACATACATTTTATATGCTGCTATATATGTATGTATATGTATATATGTACACACACACATTCGTGTATATATATAGGGCTAGGTAAGCCTTTACAAAGGTAAAAAACAAAATAATCTCTGTCCTCAAGGAACTTATATTCTCAGCGGAAATAATATAACATGTATGTTAGGAAAAAAAAATACCAAACTATAGACAGTAAATACTAGGTAATATGATGGAAGGGGTGGGAATGGAAGGCACTAGCAGTTTGGAGGATTTGGAAAGGCCTTGGGTAAGAGGGAGTGCTTAAGCTGACCTTTAAAAGAAATCAAAAGATTCTTTAGAGGCAAAGGTGATGAAGGGAAGCATTCCAGGCATGGGAAACAGCTTATACGAAGACCTGGAGACTAGAACGACAAGTAGGTCAGTTTGGCCGGATGGTAGAGTGCATGATGGGGAGTAACTTGTAATAAACCTTATAAAAGGTAGGTTTGGAAGGCTTTAAATGCCAGAAGAGTTTTGTTTGTGTTCTTGAAGAAATAGGGTGCCACGAATTTTTTGAGCAAAAGATCGACATGTGCCTTAGGAACATTTCCTGGGCCAGTATTTGGAGGATGACTTAGAAAAGGAAGAGTGTGTAGGCGACTGCTGCAGTGGTCTTGAGGGTCTTATCTAAGGTGATGGCAGTGTGAGTAAAGAGAAGGTAACAGATTCAAGAGATTGGCGCCATGCTTAAAGTGACGCAAAAGGCGTTTTCTCCAGAAAGGCCCCTGCTAAACTGAAATGCTAACAGCTGACTCTACTACTCACCATTATCATTAATAATATTAACAATAATAACAACAACAATAAAAAATGACATTTATATAGTACTTTAAGGTTTGCAAAGCATTTTAGAAATAATATCTCATTTTATCCTCACAACAACCCTCAGGGATAAGCACTGGTATTATCCCTAGCAAACTGAGGCAAACATCGACACCCAGCCACTAAGTATCTGAGGCTGTGTTTGAACCCTGATCATCCTGAGCTCTGAGTCCAGATCTCTATCCCCTGCCTAGCTTCATTTATCAGATTACCTTTAGATGGGTGTGGGAGGAAGGTAACAGGAATTAGCTAACTCCGGAGTGTGTTCTATGAGAACAGGCTTTGGTAGGTAAAAAAAAACCTGGGTCCCAGGTAAATTGATGAGTAACCTGAGAGCACTGGGTACCAAGAAAATAGAGATGAGGGGAGAGGAAGGTGCTAAAAGAGAAAATATCTTCCCAATTATGCCTTGGACTGGCACTGCAGAGCTGAGGAGGAGGGAGTCTAACTTGCCCCAGTTTTTCTCTGGTTTTCAGAATCATAGAAAGACCTGGATTATTCTAGGACTGATCTGGGATTTGGGGCTAATAAAATCCAGGATCCCAGAAGACTGCCCCAGGCTTATTCAAAAGCAAACTTAGACTCCTAAATTGACCCTGTAGTTAGCATGGTTAGTTGTTCCTATAGAGCTTTTCGAAAAGAACAGAGATAAGAATCAGTCTGGCACAGAAGTCACAGTTGGCCCCAGAATCAGGAAGATCACCTGGGTTCAAATTCTGCCTCTGACACACATTGGCTGTGTGACCCTGAGCAAGTCACTTAAGCTCTTAGTGCTCCAGTGAAATCATAGGCTTGACCACCTTGTCCGCCCCTCAAAAAAAATTATCACTGACTGTCACAATTGGGAGGGACTTCAGATATCTTGTTCAATCCCCCTCATTTTTACAGATAAGAAAATTGAGGCTCAGAAATGTGTTGTAAATTATTCAGGGTCACACAGTTAGTGGGAGAGCTGGAACAAATACCTAGATCTCTTGACTTCCTTTGGTGTCCTTTCCATAACACTTAAGGGGAGGAGGATCCTGATTTCTGATTAGCAGGTTACCTTCTCACTCCCAATCACCTAACCAAAGGCTTTGGTAAAGACACAATTCTCTTTCTAAAAAGCATATAAAACTTTAGATAACATCACCAACTGGATTCAGATCTGGTGGTTTCCCATCCTGATAGTTGCTTCTATTTCCTTCTGGCTGATTGAGTGTATAAAAGGAGGATTCTTCCAGACCAGTTTTATTCCAGACAGTTCCTGGGGTAATTCCCGGGGGCAGTTCTAGGTAAGATGCTTTGGAAAATTTCCTTTATTTCCCTTATATAAAGGGTATAAACCAGGCTTCTGGGGGTGGTGGGGAGGAGTTGGGTCTGATTTGTGGCTGATGACACATCTCCCATGGGGACTTGCTGCTGGGAATGACAGGCCCTTCTCATGTTCTCATTTATTAGGGTGGGTGGGTCTTCTCTTCTTAATATGCATTTACCTTGCTGTAAGATACACTATATGTAGTAGGCACATAATAAATGCTTGTGGAATGAATGTACTTTATAGTAATTTTTTTGCTTAATGTTTTCCTTCTGTTGAACATATGTTTGTATGTTCCATTGTCCTCATTCATCATTATTGTGTACAATCAAGCCCTTAATAAATGCCTTTTGATTTACTAGGTTCTGCCCAAATTAGAGAAATACCTTGTGCTTACATAACACTTTTTATATAGTATCCAATTTGGCCTTCACAAAAGCCTTTCCAGGTGGATAGAATAGTATCATCCTTATGTTTTATGGATGAGGAAGCTTTGGCTTACTGAAGGTCTTATGGCTAGTGAGTGGGAGGAGGCTAGGGCTTTGGGTCTTTCACCAAATCACAGAATTTCAAAGTTAGAAGAATCCTGAAAAGTCATACCTGAATGCTACTGGGAGAATTCCTTCCCATCACCTTTGACAAGTAGTCATCCAGCCTTCATTCGAAGATCTCAAGTGATAAATAGGGAGCCCACCACCTTCAGAGGCAGCCCATTCTACTTTTGTATGACTCTTGATTATTAGGAAGTTTTTTCTGATGATCAGCTTAAAACCTCCGTTCTGAAATTTATACCCATTACTGCTAGTTCCGGCCTCTAATACAAATCTTCGCCCTCTTCCATATGACAGCACTTTGGGTGCTGGAAGTAATTATCATCTCCCTTTCCCCAATCAACTCTTCCCTTCTCTAGGCTTAACATCTTCAGTTCCTTCATCCGAATCCCAATAAATGGAAATATGAAAAAGACCTGTCATTCCCAGCAGCAAGTCCCTGTGGGAGATGTATTACCAGCCAAAAATCATATAGCATGGTGTTTAGTATCCTTACCATGCAAGTTTTCCTCCTCTGCATGATCTCTAGCTTGTCAATGTCCTTCCTCAAACACGGTGCCTTTCAGAATACTTCAGAAGTGGTCTAACCAGAATTCCTCCTGGAGTTGCCATTTTGTGGAGGGCCCAGGCCCGCCTTCATTCTCCTCCTAGCCTTGTTCTTGGTTTACCAACTTCAAAAGCATGTTCCCAACTGAGTACCTTCCCTCCCCCCCACCCCCAACCTTTTCAGTTTCCTCTTATGTGTTGTCTTTCCCCCTTTAGAATGTAAGCTTCTAGAGGTCAGCGTTTATCTTTCTTTTTGCTTGTATTTGTAACCTCAGCACTTAGTCTGAGGAGGAGCTTGATGAGACTGGAGTGAGATCAGACTCCAGGAACCAAGAGAATGGGATTAAGGGTGGGAAGTAGCTGAAGGCTACCTGGAGATAACAGACTACGTAGGGCTAGGCTAGTTTAAAGGGAACATATTTCAGCATAGATATTTTGATAGGATCTAGGGTGGAAACTAGCAAGAAAATGGAAGGGCTAGGCTGGGTTAAGAGTAACCCAGCCTAGAGATTTGGGCCTAGAGATAAGGAAAGGCTCATGGCCTCAGGCAAATACCTCGTCTGGTGGGAAGATTCAAGGAGAGTTCAAGAGGACGCTCAGATCCTGTACCCCATCGGAAGGAAATTTATAAGTCCAGAAAAAGCAGAAGAAAGTCCAGAGCTCTACACAATGCAGATAATCGGCAAATGCTTTTTTGTTGGCTGAATTATAAGCAGTAGTTCTGGTAAAAGAAGTTTGGTGAGACAGGAGGGAAATTGCAATTAAATGGTTTTATTTTATTCATTGATTTCAGTTACCTGGGCTGCTCCTATCACATTACTCTGGGTAACTATTTGCCTAAACCTTAAAAAAAAAAAAAAGGCCTGGTGTAGGAATGCTAAGCAGTTTTTGTACCAACTTTCAAGATTCAGCTGAAGTAACGCTCCCTATGAGAAAGTCTTTGATGCCTCCGATTGGAAGTAACTTGTTCTTCCTTAAACACATAGCATTCTATCTTCTTCTCCTATACTTAGAGTCTAATTTGTATTGCATTTATGTGTGCATACCATATTTCTCATCACTGGCTTATAAGCTCCTTGAGGTCTCAGGGACTGAGTCTTTTTTATCATTATAACTCTCTTAGTGACTGGAAATAGTGCACCTCATCTGTGGTAGATGCTGATGAATGTTTGTTGAATGTTTTGGTGTTGAATGAACAGAGTCAGAGAATAGCTTCATTTCCTCTTGTAAGGAATCTAAAGGTTTATTAATAGCATAGTAGGCCCATAAATTGTTAGTGCTGGAAGGAACCATAGAGATCATTTTACAGATGAGGAAATTAAGGCCCAGGGAAGGGGAAGTGATTTGACCCAAGTCACTGACTGCAGCAATGGCAAAGCTGGGACCAGAATCCAGGTCTCTAGAATCTCAAGCCCAGTGCTCTTGCCCCTACGCCACACTTACATCCTGGCTAAATTTCAGCAAGCTAACCATCTGGAACAGTGGATTCCAAAGTCTTTGGATCATGAATCCTTATCAATAAAAATATTTTGAGAATATATTTGTATAGCTAATTAAAATTATACATGGACTACTATACTAGGAATTATGTGTTGTACTAATAATCATAACAAAACTTTCATAAAAATAGAAATTTTAAAAGGATGAGATAAGAATAAAATAATATTTGATTCTAGGATAAATAGAGAGCTGCTAGAGTTAATTGAGTGAGGTAGTTAGATCAGTGCTTTAGGAAAATCACTTTGGCAGATGTGTGGGAGGTGGGAGAGGGAGAGTCTTGAGACTGGGAGACCAAATGACAAAGCAATGAACAAAGTTAGAGATTTAACAAATTTGGTCTAATATTTCCCTTGGTAACCTATAGTTTTTTTTATGGGTTACAGAAATAACAGCACATGAGAAGGAGGGCCAGGGAACAATGGAACAACTAATAGCAGTCTAGAGTAATTCAGTGTGGAGGAATGTAACCCTAAATCTTTAGTCGTCCTAAGAACATCACTTATAGCACAGGACAGAATAATTTACTTCTTTTTGTTCCCATTTGTGGGCTCTTCATTCCAATGAAACTAGCCCCACAGCTATTTCCCAAACTCAACATTCCCATCTCCCACCTCAGTGCTTTTTCATGGATGCTCCTACCCTTTATCAGGACTGCCTTCCTTCATCCTCTGATCTAGAATCCCAATGAACTTCAAAGCACGGCTAATGTCCTCCAACTTGAGGCCCTTTCTGAGCCTCCATTCTCTGGCTCCATTTCTCCCCCTCTTCCTTAGATCTCTCTACCCCTAGAAATTACTTTGTATTAGTTTACATTTACTTTTCTGAATACATAATGTCCCTGCGCCCCCCCCCCCATCCCAGCAGTAAGGCAAGGACTGTTTTTGTCTTTGTATCTCCAGGGCCTGGCCTAGAACCTAGCACAGAGTAGGCACTTGGTTAAATGTTTGTTGAATGGAATCGCTTAATTGAATAATGAGTGTTCATAAAAATGACTCAACTATTAAGAAAAGATTAAATTATGTTGATTATATCCTGCTTATTAAGGCAGGGAAGTATGTAATGTATTTTATGAAAATGTTCATCTAAAATGTTAAGATTGTGCTCAAAGGAGTGTTTCAGTTTGAAACATTATTAGTCTTTGTTTAAAGTAAAAGAAAGGAAAAGGAAGGGGGTGGGGATGGGGGTGGTGGTGAAGGGGAGGGGAGGGATGAGTAGAAAGACAGTCCTGAAAGGTAGTTCGAGCAATACTGGAGAAAACTACAGTGAAGATAAACCAATATATGCCCTGGGGCTTGGACAGGAATTAGCTAATCACAGCATTCTAAGATTTGGGATATGACAATCAACCTCTAGTCCTGGAATGGTTTTATCAGTAGGACTGGGAAAATAAAATAACAACTGTAATACCTTCTGCCAGAAAAGGAACAATGATCTTGGGAATTATAGGCTCCTACATTTAACTTTAATCCCTAAGACAAACATTGAAGGGAAAAAATCAGTTAGCTGCCCAGTGGACACGTCTAGATAGCTTTCACTGTGGTATTGCAAACACCGTTGAGCGGGCTGTGTTTACATAATGCCAGTCCTGCTGAGAAGACTTGTTAGCCTCGTTTTGGCAAAGCGCATCAAGATGTTATGGCTGTAAGAAGAGACATAGTTGATTAGAAGAGATACCAAGAGACCTGAAGAAGGGAGAGCCGTTGGCAGAAAATAATGATGGGGCTCTTTAGTAGCCTTCCCTAATCTTAACTGAGATTCCTACCATCTCGATTGTAGCAGTAGTAGTAGCAGCAGCGGTAATTACTGGCATTTATTTAACACTTTTTAGGTTTTCAAAGTGGTTTACATATGTTATTTCATCTGATCCCCACAACTATCTTCTCTCCATTTTATCAGTGAGGAAACAAGGTCACATAGCTAGTAAGTGTCAGAGGCAGGACATTTAGGTCTTCCTGACTTCAAGTCCAGTGTTCTATCTACTGTACTTGCAGAGCTTGGGGAATATGACGGTACCCTAAGGTTCTGGTAGCACATTCTTGGGGAGAATAACTCATATATATACTCAGAATATTAGGGCTGAAATAGACCTTAGAGGTCATCTAGTCCAATCTCCTCATTTCACAGATGAGGAAAATGAGGTCGATAGATATGAAGTAATAATAAAGGTTTACAAATTTTATCTCATTTTATCCTCACAGCAATGGAGGAAGGTAGGTACTGCAATTATCCGTATTTTATGTTTTTAAAATACTATTTTGTTTTTTCCCCAATTACATGTAAAAACAAGTTTTAACATTCCTTAATATTTTTAAAGTTTTGAGTTCCAAGTCTATCGTTTTCTTTGAGATAGTAAGCAATCTGATATAGATTATACATGATATAGATTATACATTTTGTGTAAGAAAACTCAAAAAAAAAAAGAGAAACAGAGAGGAAGGAAGGAAGGAAGGAAGGAAGGGGAAAAAAAGTATACTTTAGTCTGCATTTAGATGACATCAGCTCTTTCTCTGGAGGCAGATAGCATTTTTCCTCATGAGTCCTTTGGCATTATCTTGGATCATGTTACTGAGAATAACTAAAGTCATTCACAGTTTTTCATTGTACAATATTGCAATTACTGTTTTACAGTGTTCTCCTGGTTTTGCTCACTTCACTTTGTATCAGTTCGTGTAACTCCAGTTTTTCCTGAAATTGTCCTGCTTGACGTTTCTTATAGAACAGTAATATTCCATTACAATCATATACCACAACTTGTCCAGCCATTCCCCTCTTGATGGACATCCCTTCAATTTCCAATTCTTAGCCGCTACAAAAAGAGCTGCTATAGATATTTTTGTGCAAATGGGTTCCTTTCCCTTTTTTAAAAAAATATCTTTGGATAATATCCCTATTTTACCAATAAGGAAACTGAGGCAGACAGATCAAGTGACTTCCCCAAGGTCATCTAGGTAGTAGTCTTTGAATTCACGTTTTTTGACTCCAGGCCCTGTGTTCTATCCGTTGTACCACTAGATGCTTTTAGGGCATTGACGCCCAAGGTCTTAGGGTCTTAAGATCTTGGAAATAAGGGCTGAGGTGAAAGCAGTGAATATTTCTGTGACATTCTGATATGGAGACAGGATATTCTAGAGATGAGGAGAGAGCTGGAGAGTTGAAACATAGAAGAATCATGTCATAGTGGACTTTAAGTTGGAAATCAGAATTTCATAGCATTTTAGAGCTAGGAGGGACAGATTTTAAGATTATAGGATTTAGAAACTAGAAGAGACCTTAGAGATTTCCTAGTCCAATCTCTTTATATTTTATAAGTTAAGGAGCAACCTAAGTGAAACACAGAGAGGCAGTGACTTAGACAAGGTTAGGATTTGGATTTGAACCCAAATCCTAACTCTAGAGCCCTTTCTTTCCATGTAGGCTTTTTCCTTTTCCTTTGCCCTATACCCACAAAATAATAGACAACCTTTTTCAGTGTTTTTAAGGATCACTTTGCTTATAATAACAAATCAAGAGAAAAGTTTACAAGATTATAGAAATCTTATCAGTTAATCCTGGTCCTGCATGCAGATAAATGTACAGGGAACTAAGTTAGGCTTTTTCCTCTTTCTTTTTTGTTACTCCCTCTAAACAGAAGACTGTACCTCGTAATTTGAGAGAATTGTGGGAATTGAATGAACCGTACTGACACCATCTTGTGACAATTCTGGAGCTAGCTCAGTTCTCTTTCTATTCAATTATGGGTCTAGTCCAATTTCTGTCTTGTGAGAAAACTTTACTCAATTATGGAAATTGCGAGAAAACTTTATTGCATTGTTTGAACCTAGTCCTGCATGACAGAGAAGCTGGACCACCTCTACTTGTTGCTTAGATACCCAGTCGGATATGAAGATTGACAAAGGAAGTTTTCTTCCAATTATGCATCTCAAGCAACCGATATGTCTTATCTGAAAACTGGCTCCATACTGGTCAATCAGTTCCTGTTTCTTTGTCCCTTTGACTGAATACAGACAGTTGGGGTGAATAGGAAATCTCTTTTTCTGATTTCAGGGAATTGCACCTGTTTACTCCACCCCCTGCCCCCAACTCAGAAAGCACCTAAAGTTTCCTCCAATTAGAAATCAGATTACCCAATCATGTATCCTAGTTTATATCCTATTGTTTTCCTTCAGTGCATAAAAATCTGTCTCCCCCTGTATTTGAGGTCCAGTGCCAAGCCTAGGAGGCCTGGTCCCAATTTGTTATGCAATTGGCATGCATTGCTTAATAAATTGATATGCTTAGAAGCTTGAATCTTTGTTTCCTTAGTTATTTCATATTTCACTTGCCACATAGTTCACTGAGGAAACAGGAGGGGATCTAATCTGAACTTCCTCATCTCTCTTCTTCTACATGCCAAAACACCTTGATATCTCTCATTCTTTTTCCCTTTTCTATACTCTGTGATGAAGAGTGAGTCCTTCTCTTCAACAAGGCCAGACTTTATGCATTTATATTAGGATAATTTGGCTCCCCTTCCCCCATCGAGTTTATGAAATCATAGAAAGTAAGGGGCAGATAATAAGGTATTAATTTTGTTAACGATGTATAGCACAAAGTGTGAAAAAGCTCTCACTGAATTGGAAAGAGAGCTAGCTCATTGTCTGGGAAAAGGCTGCCTACAACCCTTGGAAGGCCCTTAGAAACTCTTTGTAATAAAGAATGGCTCTCTGGGATGGAGGAGAAGCAAGAATACATTGGAAAATTTAAAGGATGTAAAAAACCCCAAACATATCAACATAAATGTATTTAAAAAAAAAAAGAAAAGGCTCTGATTAAATTGAAAGGGGAGCCTAGCTATTGACTAATAAAATACTGGTCACATCCCTAGAAGGCCCTTAAAAAGCTCGCTTGGCAAAATTCTTTATTATAATGGATGACTGTGGGAGTGGGGAGATATTCTGGAAGAAACATAGGTGAGTAAAAAGAAACAAAATATATCACCAATTAATTTGGCAACTCTCTTGTCAGTTTGTGTAGGAGGCCACAGAAAGAACAACTTAGCCTATGGGAGTAGGGGGCTGATTTTTCCACCCTCTCCCCCCTGCCCCAGGCAATCTGTCTTAAAAGTTCTGTCTTACAATAGACCTGCTTGCCTAGTGGAAAACATAGTTAAGATGCATCCAGGCACACTATCTATGGAGACACAGACATAGAAGGGAGTATTATAGTCAGGAGGCAGATTCCAGGGACAAGACCTATGGCAGCATAGAAGAGAGCTGACCAGATTCAAGAGAAAACTAGCTTAGGCATTTGAGAGTCAAATTGCTGAAAAGGGCACATTCTGGGATCCCAGCCAAACAGTTCACTCAGTGGAGATGCTATGCCTGGGAGATGTAGAGTGAGGACTCCACAAGAAGAGAAAGAATATTGGGGCCCAGGAGAACCCTAAGCATGAATTGCCTTGGGCACATGGGTTCCTTATGTGTGTATTTCACTATGCTGAGTTTGTGTACACTAAGTTTGTTGCTATTCCTGCTACAGACACTATGCATATTTATGGGAAGATGTGCCCCAGATTTATAGGGGTGGGGGTGGGGGGAGAATGTTTAATTGCTACTGTTCTTACATGTCATTTTAGTGAATGACGTAGTAAGCCAAAAGCTCAAAACTTTTGATTTGAGCTAATTTTGTTGTTTTGAGCTAATTTGCTTTGGGAAGCTAGGTGGCAAAGTGAATAAAACTTGGGCTTGGAATCAGGAAGACTCATCTTCCTGAGGTCAAATCTGGCCTTAAACACTTAGATGCTATGTGACCCTGGGCAAGTCACTTAATCCTGTTTCCTCAGCTTCCTTATTCATAAAATGAGCTGGAGAAGGAAATGGCAAACCTCTCCAACATCTTTACTACGAACACCCCAAATGGGGCCACAGAGTTGGACATGACTGGACAACAGTTTTGTCTACTGGCTCACTATTAAAGACAAGCTCACCAATGGAGGCTTGTGAGCTACAGTTTTAGGAGTACGCAGCCAGAACTCAGGAGTAGAAGCTGTCCTCTGGGGACCCAACCTGTGAGTATGAGTACAAGTTGGGGAAATAGTCATAGAAAGAGTGGTATACTTATACTCTTGTTCCTACCCCCTTCCATCTACTTAGGCAGATTGTTTCATTCTCTAATCTTTGCTCTCCATCAGGTTTGTTTCCCATAAATATGCACAGGTTTTACACATCCTTAAACAATCCTCACTTGACTGTATCTTAAGGTATAGCCGTTTACCTTTCTTCCCTTTCACAGCCAAATTTCTAGAAAAAGCACTCACTTGCTTTCTCTCTTCCTCTTACTTTCCAACTTCTTGAAATCTGCCTTTCAGCCTTAGTAATCAACTGAAACTACTCCCTCAGAGATTACCAATTCTCTTTCTCTTGAAATGATTTAATTACCACATCCTAAGGTTTCTTCTCATTCCTCATCCTGCTTGACATCTCTGCAGAATTTAACACAATTTATCACTTTTTCCTCCTGGATATTCTCTCCTCTCTGCATTTTTCTGAAATGGCTCTGTTTTGATTCTCCTTCCACCTATCTGACACTACTTCTTAGTCCCTTTTGCTGGGTCTTTACCTATGTCCTGTCCCCAAATTGGATAGTACTCAAGTCTCTGTCCTGGGTTGTCTTCTCTTGTCTCTTTATACTCTTTCTGGGTGATCTTTATCAAAGTCCATGGGTGCAAGTTATCTCTTCTCTTCTCTGCCATGACCTCAACCTGAAACTTTCTTTTCCTTTGATCTCTCCTCTCTTTCCTAGTTGGTTTCTTAAAGAAAATTCACTAGCTTGATGTCAGCAGTAAGCCTGTTTTTATTGGTGAAGTCGGCTTTTCCCCTGTAAGGGTAAGATTTTTTGGAGTTTGGTTTTCCAGGATTCATGGCCATAACAATCTCTTGTCCCTATGTGTTAGATAAAAGATAGATAAAAAAGTTAGATAAAACATCTCCACCATGACCTGTGTAGATTGTAAGGGCCAGGCGTCACACATTTAGATTGTAAAGGTCAGAACCCTGGAGGAGTGGAGTATAAGTATAAAGCAGGTGGGCACTGGTCAGTGAATAGGGAACCTTAGGGTTGAAATGCACAAGCTTGGATGCTGTGTGTGCATTGATCAGCTCCCATCAAGGCTTGGGGGGAATCTATGTTTGCCTCAACTGGCCCCCATTGAGGCTTGAGGGGATTTAGGGGAAGGCACAAGTTGTGCCTATCTCCTTTGGCCCTATTTGGAAGTAAGGGGAGTTGCCCCCCGCCCCTTCTGAAGGGTGATTAGGGAATGCTGTAGGAGTTGGTGCTCAGCAACCCTTGTCAGAAGGTTAGGTAGAATAAAGTCTGCATTGTTTAATTGTTAACCTCTTTGAAGCTGTCTTTCCTTTATAAAAGCAGATCAAAGAACTTGTGCTAGGAGGCCACTCTAGGTGTGCAAGGGTGCTTGCTATTACATCCCCCCCACCTCCCAGTGCCTTAGACTCCTTTTGGGAGGCCGTGTAACCTGTGGATTACACAGTCTAGTCTTCCATGATCTTTGAAAGCTCTTACAATTTTTCCCTTTAGATTTAATTTCTTCTTGTTCAAGTTGGCACCCTGGATTTTCCACCGCATTCCTGTTTCTGGGACTCAGTAGCTTCCAGTTTATTGGCAAAGCTGAGATAATAGATACATATTGGTATCAATGAACAGTGGACCTGATGGGATGATGGGACCTGGACCCTTGAAAGGAAAAGACCAGACGTTAGAGGGGGCAGAGCCAAGATGGCGGCTGCAAAGCAGGGACTTGCCTAGAGCTCTCCCCCAGAACACTCCAAACACCAATAAAAAAATGACTCTGAACAAATTCTAGAACTTCAGAACCTACAAAATAGCAAAGGAAAGCAGGGCTCCAGCCCAGGACAGCCTGGATGGTCGCTGGGTAAGGTCTATCGCACAGAGCTGGGAGCGGAGCAGAGTAGAGCCCAGCATGGGCTGCACCTGGACCAACCAGACCGTGAGCCAGGCAGAACAGGCCCTAGTGCCCTGAGTCAGTGAGCCGTGGCAGTTACCAGACTTCTCAACCCACAAACACCAAAGACAACAGAGAAGGTTATTGGAAAAAGCTGGGGGACAGAGTAAAAGGAGTTGGGCCACCTCCTCAGGGGCAGGGGAGGTGGTGCAGCTACAGAACTACAGCTGCAGTTGCTTCCGGCCGCAGGCCCACATGGTGGGAGGAATTAAGTGGCAGATCAGAGCAGGAGTGCAGAGCCTGCTTAAGATCTGAGTCAGGTCCAGGTTGGCAGTTCTTGGGGAAGGAGGAGCATAGGTGTGGCAGAGCTTGCTGTGAGAAATAGCTCTGAAAACAACAGTGCATCCCCTCAAGCTTGGAACAAAGTACTCTCTACTCTACAAGCAGTCATGCCCTGATAAAAAACTCAATGGTCAAGTAGTTGGCTGGGAATATGGCCAGGCAGTGAAAACGGACTCAGATTCAGACTCAGATGCTGGAATCTTTCTTTGGTAACAAAGAAGACCAAAACATACAGCCAGAAGAAATCAACAAAGTCAAAGAGCCTACATCAAAAGCCTCCAAGAAAAACATGAACTGGTCTCAGGCCATGGAAGAGCTCAAAAAGGATTTGGAAAAGCAGGTTAGAGAAGTAGAGGAAAAATTAGGAAGAGAAA
>CM053624.1:93397137-93427433 GCA_028646595.1 Phalanger gymnotis | reverse complement strand
TGGAAGGGTTATACATAATGATACTCATGTGGCCCATGTTGAATTGCTTGACTTCTTAGGGAGGGAGGGTGGGTGGGAAGGGAAGAGGGGAGAGAATTTGAAACTCAAAGTTTTAAAAACAGATGTTCAAAAACAAAAAAAAAGTTTTTGCATGCAACTAGAAAATAAGATACACAGGCAATGGGGCATAAAAATTTATCTTGCCCTAAAAGAAAGGAAGGAAAAAGGGGATGGGAGGGGAGTGGGGTGACAGAAGGGAGGGCTGACTGGGGAACAGGGCAACCAGAATACATGGCATCTTGGAGTGGGGGGGAGGGTAGAAATAGGGAGAAAATTTGTAATTCAAACTCTTATGAAAATCAATGCTGAAAACTAAATATGTTAAATTAAAAAAAAAACAAATGAGGAAAAAAAATGATAGAGTGGGTGTAAGTTGACTCTTAAACCTTGTCCCCATGTTCTAGTCCTTGGTACATTGTCTCCTGGCCCAGTGAGGTGAAGTCCCGGGTTCTATCCCTTTCCCTAGAAAGGAACACCTCAGAGCTTGCTGTGGTTTTCTTCCTTCCCTTTCTGGTCTCTGAGAGATCTAGGGCCATGGTTTCTTTTGCATTCTACCCTAGCCAAGGGTGACTATAGCAACTGGGGAGAAGAGCTCCTAGCCCCAGAGAGGATGATCTTAGCAGGAACTGTGGCTTTCTCCCACATCCGTCTGGGGGGTAGATATGCCAGAAATCAGGCCGTGGGGACTGAGAAGAGTCTGATGATGAAGGGACTTTCCCTGTAGCATCTGTTGCTGCTGAATCAGAATGGTTGGCTGTTAGCTGGAAAAGGGTGACACTTGTCTACGTGAACTGGTTGGAGATTAACCTAGAGGATTTGCCTGGGAGAGACTTTAAAGACAAGATTAGAAACTGGGAAAAGCAAAACCAAACAAAACAAACAAAGAAACAAGAGTATGTCTTCCACCGCTAATTAGTCACCAAATCTTATTCATTCTTTTCCATAATGCTTTTTTAGGCTATCAGGTCCACCATGCTCCCCCTATTACAAGTGTAGTTCAGGCTTTCATAAACTCATACTTGGGTTCTTTCAACAGCCTCCTACCTGGTCTTCTGACTCTGGACTCTCCTTTTTTGTGTCTTTGTCTGTCTTGTACAGTACTGTCAAATTTATCTTCTTAAAGAAGATATTATCTTTAAGCAAATTACTTATGTGCTCCCCCATGCCTACCAAAAAGAGTCCAGATTCCTTACTGTGGCATTCAAGACCTTCCACAGTTTAGCCCTGTCCAACCTTCCCAGCATTTCCCACTACATACACTCCAACCAAACAGCTCTCCTCAAGTCCCCAAACACAGCTTCCATCTCTTTTGCCTCTATGGCTTTGCTCATGCTCCTTGCTCAGCTTAGAATGCATTCTCCCCACTTCCAGCCAGACCCTGCCATCATCTCTGCATGTTGGAAGTCATATTATCTCTTAAGGCCACCTCCTCTATGAAGATATCTCCTTGATTCCCCCAGCCAGAAATAATCTCTCCCTCTGGACTCTAGAGTACCTTGTGGGAACCTCCCTTATCACACTTGTCACAGGCTGCTTTGTACAGCTTAGAAAGACCTGAGTTCAAATTCTGTATCAGATACACTAAACTAGCTATGTGATTCTGACCAAGTCACTTATTCTCTTTCATTCTCAATTTTTCTTTGTCTGTAAAATGGGGATAACAATAGCACATGTGAAGCATGTTGCAAATCTGAAATCTTTTAGGTATTTATGTACTTGTTTAATCCTCTCCCACCTCACTAGGTTATCATTTGAGGGTAAGGTCTTGTCTCTAATTCATCTTTCTATTATTCAGTTACTTGGACACGGGGAAGGGAGAAGGGAATAATTATTTACATAATACAACCATATGCCAAACACTATGCTAAGTGGTTTTTTTTTTTGTAATAAGTATTATCTCACTTGATCCTTATGTAATAAGTACTCAATAAATATTATTTGGTTGATTTATATCAAGCACTTAAGGCTTCCCACAGTTTGGTTCCAGCCTACATTCCCAACCTCATTTCATATCACTCATCCTTATGCAGACATTTTTTTCCAGCCAAACTAGATCACTGGCTGTGCCCCATCTCATCTTAGTGTCTCCTCCTGCCTTTGTGAGTTCAGCCAACCCATCTATGCCTCCAATGCACTGCCTTCTGGGCTCACCCTGTGGGAATCCTTTTCCTCCTTCCAGGTTTACCTTAGGTGCCTCTTACTCCATGAAACCCTTCTGTCTCTACCCCACACCCCCCCACTCTACTTCCTTAGATTTTCCTATGGAGTTTTGTTTGCATTTCTCTTTTGCTCCATCTGATCACACTCAACCCTATGTTATACTTACTCGTCTAAGGATACCAAATCCTCCTTAGTAGATTTAAGGTTCCTTGAGGGCAAAGACTGTGCCATTTTTAAATCTTCTTATCAATGTCTTTGTGTCATACAGTCTGGAAGGAAGGCATTGGGTGCGTCCTTCTGTAGCTATGGAATTCCAAGTAAACGTGATATGCTGTCAGTATCAGTCCTGGCAGACCCATTTTAAATTAATATTCATTTGTTTTTACTTGCGCAATGGCTGGTTTTCTTTAGGCCCAGACTGATTTCTCTCACTGCAGCACAGGACCTGTGTTAAGATATACCACTGTATTTTACTGATTTTACTCTTGCCAACACCACACAAAGGTCCTGTATTGGTATGAAGAGGATACTCCTCTGGGGAAGCTCACAGCACTGGAGGCCCTCAAGTTACTGGCAAGAATATTTTTGGGGGGCATTTCCAGCCAGATAATCATTCTGTTTGTGAACCTCAGGGCTAGCTAACTCATCACTAGAGTCTGTTATGAAAACACCTTTAGTTCATAAAACTAGGAAATTAGAAGTCTGGGAACTTACTGTGAGTCATGGATATTCACTGAGTAAACAGCATTGCCCTAAGTAAACAGTTTTGCTCCTTCAAGCTAGCAATGAGTGCCTGTTTTCTCCAACTCTAGGATGGTGCTATTCCTTGGAATCAATGGATGGCCTCCCTGGCAGGCAAAAACTAATGAACAGTGAGTTCTGCCCAGCTGGGCTGTGGAGTAAAGAGCTCCCAGAGTGCCCACATAACTGTTTTTCTGGGGCCTCTATAGTGTTGATGTGTCAAGGGTTGGGAGGGGACTGGGCAGTGGTGGGGAGGGTGCTTGACAGGAAGGCCAGAAAGGATCAGAGTTGGAAAGGAATCTAGAAGTCATAAAGTCCAAACTCCTCATTTTTTCAGATGAAGAAAGTGAACTCTCGAGTGGTTAAGTGACTTACCTAGGATCATATGGTTAATACACCTCTGAGGCTAGATTTGAACATGTGTCTTCCTCCCTCTGAATCCAGTTCTCTATCCACTATGAAATGCTGCCTGTTGGGTACCAGAAGCTGGCTAGGCATGAGGAGATTTGGGGCCAAAGCAATTGAGACCAGGATTTGGAATAAGAGGGGTGAGTTTCAAAGTGGGGTAGAGAGCAGGTCATAGTGAGAATTGCATAAAGAGATCATTGCCTGGAAAGAAGACTCCTCTTTGGTCCTAAGTTTGTTTTTGTTTTTTCCCTGTGAAATGAGACAGTTAGACTACGCAATCTTTAAGGTTCCTTCTAATTACAACTGCAGTAATCCTATAATCCATATGCCACAGAATTAATGTTGCTGAAAGGTAGTCCTCACAGTTTAGAAGGTGAAGCCCAGGACAGTTCCTGGAAAGGCTAAAATTTCCTTCATCTGTAGCCCAGTTTCATTCTTAGTCAGAGACTAGGCCTGTGGTCCACATTGTGTTAATCCTAACCTCCAAAGGGGCTGCTAGTACTTGGAGGGAAATGCGGCTGCCACATAGCTCTGGAAGGAATAGGCTAGATGGGAAACAGTGGGGATCGAGGATTAGAAGGGCAGCAAGTAGATCCTAGGAGTGGTTCTGTTGTGGTTTGGGGCTCTTGGAAACCCAAGAAGCAAGGGCACAGGGGGTCTGCCTAGAAAGAATTCAACCACTTAAGCCTTCTTTCAGTCAAAGTAGCAAGGTTTATTTGTGACCCCAATTTGTGACCCAGGCTAGATTCTAAGTGAATCTGTGCAATTTAATGGGGATAAGATTGGTACTTACATGCAAGAAAAGACAATGGGAATATCTAGATGAAATTAAGGAATGGTAAATAGCCTGGGGTGGGCCAGGTACAGGCAATGAAAGGAGTTAAATGGTCTGTGTTGGGTGTGAGAACCACGGTGAAAGGATTGTTGAGTATCTTGCTGGGCTAGGATGGGCCTGATGCCTCAGGCCAGGCGCCAGGGACTGGGTTGCTGAAAGTTCAGGGTCTAGGTCCCATCACCCCATCAGTTCCATGGTCTGGTTTTTATTTTTCCCTTCTCCCTTTTCACTCTGGTACCTTCTACAGGCTGAGTGAGAAGGAATTGTCAGCCTTTTTTTTTTTTAAAATAGGTTTTTATTTCATATTTGATTTTTACATTGATTAGATTTCCTTATCCTTCCCTTCCCCCCCTCCCAGAGAACCGTCCCTTACAATAAAGAATTTTTTTAAAGAAAAAGAAAAAAAAAAGCTTAAGCAAAACTAATCAACACATTAAAAAAGCTATTATTTATGCAATGTCCCATATCTGTGCACCCCAGCCTCTACAAAGGAGCCACAGTAGTGTTTTCTCTTACTTCTTTGGAATCAAACTTGTTTGTTTGTTTTTTTAAATTTTGTAACATTCAGTTTCAACTCTTTCGTAGTTGTTCTTTCTTCTTACATTGTTGTAGTTATTGTGTATGTTGTTTTCCTGGCTCTGCATTCTTTCCATGTTTCTCTGTATTCATTGAATTCCTTGTTTTTTACAACACAGTAAGTTATATTCATGCACCACAGTTTGCTTAGCCATTCCCCAAGTAATGGATATCTACCTTGCTTCCTGTTCTTTGCTAACACAAAAAGTGCTGCTATAGATATTTTTGTGTTTATTGGATCTTTTTTTGTCAATAACCTGCTTGAGGTATATGCCTAGATGTGGAATTTCTGGGTCAATGGGTATGGACGTTTTAGTCACTTTATTTTCATAATTCTAAATTGCTTTTCAGAATGATTTTACCAATCCACAGCTCTACCAATTATGCATAAGTGTGCCTGTCTTTCCGTAAATGCTCCAATTTTGACTGTTTCTGTTTTTGTATGCCTGCCCTTCTTTGCTAGGGATTCAAAACATACTTCTTTTCATTCCCTCCTCCCCAGCCACCTTCTCAGTAACCTAGCTCACTACCTTCCGACTGCCTGATTGTCCTTTCCAAGTCCCTCCTCCTTCAGTTATGAAATCACATGAAATCAACTCTGCTCTCGTTTCTGGACGGGCTGCATCAACCTCTTCCTCTGTGATCTCACTCCCCATTCCCTAAATTTCTGTATCAAAATTAGTCCTTCTGGGTTACCATGTCTCTTCCATTAGAAAAAAAAAAACCTCTGAAGATGGGAGCTGTTTTTGGTTTTGTGTTTGTGCCCTCATTCCTTAGCATAGAGCCTTTGTCATCCATTCCTTCACGGGTGGGTAGGCAGCTTGTGTTATATATATTCCAGGTCTAGACCCCTTGTCACATTACCCTCTCTGCCTCAGGTAGAAAATGAGAGATGTTCAATTTCTGCAAATGTGGAAGTTATGGAAGGGGAAGGGAAAGGGGGAGGGTTGAGATTAGGGAGAAAGATTTTTTTCTTTTTTTTTTCTGGAGGGAAAAGAACATTTTGAGAAAATTTTAATTTAGGTGTAATATTACTTAAAAGCACTCTTTGTAGTCCTAGCATTACTTTATCAGCTTGGAAATAAATATAACAACATGTTATATAACTTGGTTTATTTATGGAATGTGGAACTTATTAACTATAAATTTAATATGCAAAGTAATATAAAGTAATAAGGAAATATAAATATATGTAAATGTAAAATAATGATGTACATAAAGTGATAATACAACAATATTATAAAGTAATATAATAATAATAGTGCCATTTTTATAGCACCTTAAAGTTTTCATGTTGCCTTACTTGGGTAACAACTTATGCCTGAAGTCTTTAAGAACACTGACTCTGTGCTCCTACCTATTTTTCCTAGGTTCAGTGTGGCTGTTTTGGGTAATAACTATGTAAATTATGGGCTGAACCCCCATTCAGTACAATGTTCTCTATCATGGCAGCATACAAGGATCAAACAGTACTTTGTTGATATTCAACAATATCAAAAAGCTCTTAAGATATAAAACAGTAGAAATAATAAGAGGGAATCAAGTAGACAGCACCCATTTCCTCTCAGTATGCTCTCAGTAGACGGCAAGGAGCCCTGCCAAGCACCTCTGGGGACGGGCTGGAATCTGTTGAAGTCTCTTGGACTTCAGGACAGTCAGTTCTACTGGGACTCTTGGGTTTGAGGATGCCATGGCAGTACTAATCCATGTGTTCTCTCTTCTGCCCCCTCACTCAGACCATAACTTGGAGTTTGCCTCTGTGAGAAAACACACACGCACACACACGCACGCACGCACACACACTCACATGTACACGCACGCTTACACACGTGTCATGTGATGCAATCCTCAAGTCCCCACAGAACCGGACTTCCTGGAGATTTTTCTAATGAGCACCAAACAGCATCCTTGCCTCATCGTTGTGGCTGAAGCTGAGTTGAAGAGTTCCCATTAAGAGCAAGCTATTACAAATACATTATCTTGGCTGAGTATCACCATAGCCTAAGCTCTGCTCTAGCTGACTCAAACTATCTCTAGACTTGTCTCACATTACTTCCCCTCAAGAACTGGAGAACTGTATATTCCAAACCAAATGTGCCTACTCTCCATACACACCATCCCATCTCCCGCCTCTGTGTCTTTGTATCTAGGTTGTCCTCCATGTAGAACGCTATCTATCCTGACCCCTGCCTAGCTTAAGTGTCACTTCTAACATGAGGTCTTTCCTAATCCCACCAGTTGTTAGTACCCTATCCCTCTTGAAATTACTCTGTATATATTTTGTATTCATATATATATTTGTACATGTTTCCCTCCAGTAGTCTGTAAGCTCCTTCAGGGTGAGCTGTTTTCATTTTTGGCATTTACAAGGAACTAGGTAGAGCAATGGATAGAGTGGTAGGCCTGGAGTCAGGGAGGACTTGTTTTAAACCTTGGCTAAGTAAGGTACTTACAAGCTCCATGACCCTGGGCAAATCACTTGATTTCTTTCTGCCTCAGTTTCCTCAGCTGTGAAATTGAGATAATCATAGCACCAGGGTCCTTGTGAGATTTGTGAGGAGGTTAGCTCAATGCCCATCTCATATTAGGTCCTTAATAAAGGCTTGCTCTTCTATTTTATTTTTACTCTTATCATTTGGCGTAGTACCTGGCACATAACAGGCACTTAATAAATGATGATTGAATTGAACAGGTACCATAGATATTATTAATTCTGTTTTACAGATGAGGAAATTAAGGCTTGGTCACAGCTAATGTTGGACTTGAATCCAAGTCTTTCCAACTTCAAGCCTGAAAGGCTCTCCATTGTGCTTATTCAGCAATTAATTATAAATTTGCTAATTGGATTTACTTTTAAATGTTTTAAATTTTTTAAAATGAGAAGAGGTACCAGCTGTTGAACTTTAATGAACCTGTTCAAATCAGTAATGAAATCTAGCCAATTCTACCCTCTCTGGCTGAGACCCCATTGGACTGATTACCCCGAGGGCAATCAGCCATTGGCTCTTTGTTTGGCAACTTTGTTGGCTTTATTAGAGCAAGCCTGGCCTGAGTTCTCTGGGGCCTCTGGCTTGGGATTTGGCATAAGGGCCATTTCTTAGGCCTGTTCAAAAGGGATTGTCTCACTCAGAATCTCACTGTATTTAGAGACTCCCCTTTCCTATTAACCTCAAATTTCCCCTCTTGATGCCTTCCTGGTTGGTGTTCCTTGATCTTTGCCAGATATCTAGAGATGGCTTTTTGCTTTTCACAAGTAAGCCAACTTCTCTTCTTCCTCCTAGGAAAGTGCCAATGGATTCCATTTCAGCCTCCCTTCATACCAGACACTCTTATCCCCTTCTAATTCTATATCTACCATGGTGTGATCTTTAATCCCTTTTTGACTCTTATCTGTTATGAGCAAGATTTGTCATAGATGAACTCTTTGGAGCTCTATAACTATCTCTTCAAGAACTGGGAAGGGAGGTCTGCTTACCCAGGGCATGGCCATTAGGGATCCAAGATGCTATTTATCACTGGTGGACTTGGTATCAAAAAGACCTGGATTTGACTGCTACTGGGTCTGTATCCCAAAGGGATCATAAAAAAGGGGAAAGGACCCACATGTACAAAAATCTTTACAGCAGCTCTTTTTGTGGTGGCAAAAAATTGGAAATTGAGGGGATGCCCATCAACTGGGGAATGACAAGTTGTAGTATATGAATGTAATGGAATACTATTATGCTGTAAGAAATGATGAGCAGATGGACTTCAGAAAAACCTGGAAAGACTTAGATGAACTGATTCTGATTGAAGTGAGCAGAACCAGGAAAACATTGTACGCAATAACAGCAATATTGTACGATTGACCAACTTTGATAAACTTAGCTCTTCTCAGCAATTCAGTGATCTAAGACAATTCCAAAAGACTCATGATGGAAAATGCTATCTACATCCAGAGAAAGAACTATAGAGTTTGAATACAGATTGAAATATACTATTTTCTCTTTTTGTTTTTTCTTTCTCTTGGTTTTTTCCTTTTGTTCTGATTCTTCTTTCACAACATGACTAATGTGGAAATATGGTTTTTTTTTTAAGACCTTGATCTGATGCAAATTAAAACAACTCTGAGGAATTACCTCACACCTATCAGATTGGCTAATATGAGAAAAAAGGAAAATGATGAATGTTGGAGGGGATATGGGAAAACTGGGACACTAATGTACTGTAGGAGTTGTGAATGGATCCAACCATTCTGGAGAGCAATTTGGAACTATGCCCAAAGGGCTATAAAACTGTGCATACCCTTTGATCCAGCAACACTGCTACGAGTTTTATATCCCAAAGACATAAGAAAAAGGGGAAAAGGACCTATTTGTGCAAAAATCTGTAGAGCAGCTCTTTTTGTGATTGCTAAGAATTAGAAATTAAAGGGATGCCCATCAACTGGGGACTGGATAAACAAGCTGTGGTATATGATTGTAATGGAATATTCTTGTGCTATAAGAAATGACAGGCAGGATGGTTTCAGAAAAACCTAGAGTCTTTCATGAACTGATGCAAAGTGAAGCGAATTGAACCAGGAGAACATCATACACAGTAACAGCAATATCGTTTGATGAAAAGCTGTAAATGACTTAGCTATTCTCAACAACACAATGATCCAAGAAAATACCAAAGGACTCATGATGAAGCATACCATCTGCCTCCAGAGGAAGAACTAATAGTATTTGAATAAAGACTGAAGCATGCTATTTTTCACTTTCTTTCTTTCATTCTTTTTCTTTTATTCAAGTCTTCTTGTATAACCTATATCTGATTGCTTACTGTCTCAGGGAGTGGGGAGGGGAAGGAAGGTAGGAAGGAGGGATAGAATTTGGATCTCAAAACTTAAAAAAAAACCCCACAAATGTTAAAAAAAAATTGTTTTAACATGTAATTTGGAGGTGGGGGGAAATAAAATATATTTTTTAAAAAGACCTGGATTTTAGTCCTGGCTCTACTGCTCATCAATTATGTGACCATCGACAAGTCACAATTTCTCATCAACTGTATTAAACATTTGAGAGCCTCCTTTGTGTAGTGTGCCAGGTGGTGGGAATACAAAGATCAACATGGTCCTTGCCCTCAAGGAGCTAATATGTGTAGGCCTCCTCAGTTCTCTTATTTGTAACTAGAATAATACTACTCAAAATAATACTACTCTCTCAAAACCAAGAGAAAGAAAAAACAAAAAGAGAAAATAGTATACTTCAATCTGTACAATAAACCTCCTTGAAGTGTTGTTGTGAAAGAAGAAATTGATCATCAATTTAATAAGCTCCCTAATCCAGTTGGTAAGCTTGGGTTGTGAGCCTCCTAAGCCTTTGATGGGCATCTCCACATGGAGAGTGTTGGCATGCCGTTCATGCCCTGTTGAAAAAATGGGGACAACTCCTGATTGGGTTTCAGGGTTTGGGGCTGTTTCCAAGATGATTTACCTAGTACTTTGGGGAAGATAGATTCTTTTAAGGCAGCTGGTGGTGCAGTGGATAGAGCCCTGGGTTTGGAATCAGGGTGACCTGCATTAAAATCAACCTCACATACTTATTGACTGTGTGATCTTGGGCAAGTCACCTAACCTTGGTCTGCTTCAGTTTCCTCAATGTAAAATGAGTTTTATAATATAGCACCTACCTCCCAGCGTTGTCGTGAGGAGCAAATGAGAAAATATTTCTAACACGCTTAGCACTGTGCCTGGTACATAGTAGATATTTAATAAATATTTGTTCCCTTTCCCCTTCTCCCTTGTAATCATGAATTGGAGAGTTTCAGAATCTGTCCTTTTAGCCAGAGAAGGGCAATTTTCTAGGCAGTGTTACGTTCCAGAATCTAGCCTTCTAGTCAGAAAATTGAGATTTCTTGGGCAGTGCCAGCTTTGAGGATTGTCTCCAAAGTAACCTTAAATTCAAGAGAAGAGGTGTTCCCTAAATAGCAGACTTCTTAAAGAAAGAAAAGTATCATCAACCTAGTGCCTGTAGAACCAATAAAAGTTAAAGCTACATCATAGGGAGGAGTAAGATATCAGGTCTTTGCCATCCCCTAATATTATTGTGAATGATTTGCACAGTGCTGGTCAGATGGGAAAAGGGCTACCTGCCCAGCAGCCGTTAAATATATCTCCCTTATAAATGAGTCCAAGTCCATTTATTCACTTGCCCCAAAGGTCATTCGCCTCCCAAAAGTAGACCAAACAACAGGGGACACTAGTAGTCTGAGAAGAGCTGTATAGGATCCTGTAGAAGAGCTAAAAATTCCCTGAAATGCCAGATATTGCCCTGATTGCCACCCCAAGTTCAGTCCTTTCCGAGTACTATGAGTACTTTATGTCTTATCTGTATGTCTGTTTATGGGCTCTTATGAATCCTTTCTTATGTCTTTCTATGTGGTGAAATAAAGACTATCCTGCACCTGATTATTCATTTGTTACCTTGGACGCTTATACGGGATCTGGGAAGTCTTTGTGCCTACATCTGTAGAAACAGCAATGATTAGAGATTATCCCAGAGTAAAATCTGGATAAAGATGAAATGCACCAAGTAGGAAAAACTCACCTAGCTCGTGTGAACTTAGAGTTGAGGGAGGAGAGGAGAGAGTAGGGGCTAGGCCTTGGGTTATGATTGTGAGGAAAGAAATTTGTAAAGCATAAAACACTTCACAAGTGTGAGCGATTATTATTGTCAACAAATTGAGTACCTACTGGGTGAAGGCAGGCCTGGGAGTACAAAATAGACAGCATAGTTCTTGCCCTTGAAGGACTCATAATCAGGCTGAAGAGACAGGACATTTATTCATTCATTATTTATACTTTATTGATATTCTTTTCATATATTTTTTACATTGCTGTTATTTCCCACTTACTCCCCCCCTCCCATCTCCCTTGTAACAGATCAATATAGTAAAGCAGAACAAATCCACACAATGGCCATGTTTTATTATTCACCTCTAGTCTACTGCCTCTCAGTTTAGAGGCTGGAGGCATGCTTTTCTATCAGTTTTCTGAAATTGTGTTTAGTTGTGGCATTGCTCATAGTTCAGAAGTCAGTGATGTTTTCCTTTACATGATTGTGGTCATTGTGTAAATTATTCTTAAGTGAGGACATTTACATAAAAACAAATTAATACAAGGTAGCATAAGCTAAGTACAAATAAGTAGGAGAGACAATAGCAGGAGATCAGAAAAGGGAAATATATCATTGGTCACTTTACAGAGGATGGTGGACTCAAGATGGGCATAGAAAGAAGGAAGGACTTCAGTAAGCAAAGAGGAAGAAAAAGACATTTAGGTAGGGGGAAATGAGCTAACACAGGGAGGTGGAAATGTTCAGGGCCAATTTAAGGTATAGTAGTACCACTTTGGCTGGAGCAGATTACCTGTTAGATCGTCATGGGAAATAAGTTGGGGATAGTAAATAGGGTTTCTTTTCTCCACATACAAAACATTCCCTTGTCCCTACTTCTCTGCCTACTTGTCCCTGCTAGATTGTCAAGAAACTCGCTTCTGAGATCTGTGCAAAATCTCTCCTTTTCCCTCATGCCCCCTCTGTTCCTGAGTGCACTGAAGGAAAAAGCATAGGAAGGTTCCTGTCCCTTTAAGTTATGGCTGCAGTTTGGATGTACTCAAAGGACCCCCTCCCTTGTGGCTTTTACTTTCCCTTTATTTGCATAAAATTTGCATGACAATCAACCTGGCCCAGCTTAATTTTTAGAGCACTTGAATTGGCCTTCCCCAGTTGGTGTGGCAGAGCAGAGTTTCCCTTCACCAAAGAACCTTTTTCTGAGTTAAGAAAGTACACTTGCGCTTCCAAGGCAACAGGCTGAGAAAACATGGCTCTTGCCAAGCTGAAGGAAGCTCATAGTAATGGCCCAGGACTCTAGGGTGTCTGGGAATAGGAAGGAGGAAACAGAGATGGCAAGGGGCTAGGGAATGGACAAAGAGAGAGTCTGACTTGACACCTGAGAATCACTAATAGCTCCCCAGGGCTCAAAGATGTAGGGTGCACGGAGCCTAGATCTGGAGTCAAGATTGGGGTTGAATTTCTATCTCTGCCATTTACAGCCTGTGTATCCTTGGGCAAGATAGTTCTCTCTATTTGGTCTTCAGTTTCCTCATCTACAACATTAGGGGGGTGGACTGGATGGTCTCTTAGGTCCTTTTTAACTCTAGCTCTATGATCCTGTGACTGCACTATGGAGTTTAATCCATGATTCCATGGAAAGAGCACTGGGTCTGGAGTCAAGAAGACGTGAGTTCAAATGTGGCCTCAGATACTTACCGGGCAAGTGACTTAGCCTCTGTTTGCCTCAGTTTCTTCAGTTATAAAATGGGGAATGCGAAATACGATGATATTTATAAAGCTCCTGGCACAGAGTAGGTACTTAATAAATGCTTGTTTCCTTCCTTCCTATATAAATGCTAGCTATTATAATTAATGGGCAGCTAGGTAGCTAGGTGGATAGAGTATCAGCCAGAGTCAGGAGTACCTGAGTTCAGAGTAGGCTTCAGACACTTACTAGCTGTGTGACCCCAGGCAAGTCATTTAACCCTGTTTGCCTCATTTATAAAATGAACCCGAGAAGGAAATGACAAACCACCCCAGTATCTTTGCCAAGAAAACCCCAAATGGGGTCACGAAGAATTGGACATGACTGAAATGACTGAACAACAATTATTATTAATATCCCCTTCCTGAGTGAGACTTCAACACTCAGTGGTTCACTGGTAAATGTTTAACAACCACCTTCCCATCCCCACCCCCAGGGACACATGACTTTTTAAAAGTATGACACATACTTTTAAGTTTAATCTGCATTATTGGTATTTTCTCCATTACTTTCTTAAATTTAGACAAGTAGCATAATAACTCAAATCCAGATTCATTTTATTTGCTGATTTCCATGGTGTAAATGCTCACAAGGAAAATTTAACAATCAGTCCTTTGAGCTATTTCAAGCTGGATCCTTCATACTTTCTTGGCCCCTATTTTTCACACTAAAGTCATAATTAGTCTGAACTATGAGGGACTCATTTACTTGAGTAAGTATTTTCTGGCCTCTTACAGAGATCTCTCCACAGAATACCCTTCATCCTGTCCATGCTGAAGGAGGAAAGTGGAAAGTTGAGGCTGGGATCCCTTAATTCATTGTTTTTCCTCCACCTATACATACTGACTTTAGGAGAGGATTAACTCTCTAGGGTCCTGAGTCTTCAAACCCATGGTGTAGAGAAAAAGAATACTGTCACTGACATCAAAGTTCTTGGAAATGAATCCCAGCTTTGTTACTAACTAGCTTTGTGATATTGGAAGAGTTAATTTACCCCACTGTTTCTCAGTTTCTCCATCTGAACATAATATTGAGTGGGGAAGTTCCCATATGAGAATATATGGTGGGGGGAGGGTATTTTCCTTTAAGTGGTATCTCGTTGATAATCTAGACGAGGTGGGTAGAAGGTAGGAGCCCGGCTGGATACTTGAGCCTAGGCATAGGCTCCCCTTCAGGCAAGACCTGTCAGGAATTTAAGGGATGTTTTCCTTGAAGAGCAAGATATTTCACTTGATAGTTGAAATTCCCCCTTTCCTAGGCTTAGCTCAATTTTCCCTCAAGGGGAGAGGGTTATTTTCTCTTGGAATACACACACACACACACAAATATGTACATATAAATAAAATATACACATATACATATATAGTATGTGTTCAGGGAGAATGTATATATATATGTATATATGAGAGAGAGAAGATAATACACAATGATATGACAATATTATTATTATTTTCTCTTTGCTTGTGGGCTCTCTTGTTTAGGGAAACTTGGGCCTCCAAATGGAGTCATTGTCTGTTGTTCCTCTCCCCTCATATTTAGCCTTGCTGAAGCAGGTTTGTACCTTAAGTCCCTTTATAAAGATCCACCCTCTCCCCAAATCTTTACCTCAGCTAGTATTAGCCGAACCAGACAAAGACTTTAGCAGCCAACAAATTTTCTTGTCTTTATAAAGGAAGGAACAAAGTGATAGTTGAAAAGAGTGGGGAAGGGGGAAAACTGTTCCCTTGAGTAAGATAGAGGCTCACTCCTGACTTTCAAGGCAGAATCAGTTTCTCCTCCTGAGGCTCAGCCTTCTCCCAATGGGAGAACATAGTGTCCACCAGCTTAATAGAGATATCAGCTCTGAGTTAATCCTTCTTTAACAGGCAACTGAAGGGAAATGCAAAGTTCCTTCCAGCTGCCGTGGTCTCACCATGCGTGCCCCATCAGTTCCTGCAGGCTAGGCAGGAAGGCTGCTTCCAGTTCCATGGTCCGTATCTGGAGCTTATTGGGCCATGGAGGAAGGAATAGGGAGGCTGAGACTGATAGATTAGGTACCCTGTTAGAGTTTGCAAATGGCTGCTTGTTCTGGTTTCCAGTGCCTTTTTCCCAGAAGCCTCCAAAAACTGCCCCAGAAATTCCGGTTCTAAACATATCATCAACTGGTGAGCTCTAGGAAAGAGTCGGGTCTCCCATTTCCGTTACAGTGCTATTCAGGTTTCAAGGAGCTCATGAAACCAGAGATATGAATAAAATGGGTTAGATTAGGTAATCAGGTCTACTTTTCCCAATACCACAGTTGGGTTGTCTTGCTTCTGATTTGTCTCTGAGGGGATAGGACGGGAAGGGGAAGCTTGGACCATATTTTACCAGAATCTGTTTTCTCTTACTCTTGTCTGCTTCTGACAGTTGGAACTATTAGGGGCTTTGGAAAAGCTTAGGCATAGGTTTAAGGATATGATTCATAGGACTGGGATTACCACCAACATCAGCAACTTAGCCTCTCTTTGTGGCTGGGATATTTCTGCAATAATGCATTGTTCCTCTGTCCCTGTGCCGCCATTCTTCTTGAGGAACAGCTTGTGTTCTGCACAGAAGCCTGCCTACCTCTCATATCTTGTTCATTTTTCTTCTGTCTCTCCTAAAAGGATCATTTGATGTTTTATTCTTTATTAACTCTTGGGCCTTCAGACATTCCTATGAAATCTGGGCATGCTGTTGCTTTTCTTCCTTTCCCTACATTCACCTGTCTTTACCTTCTGGCTTTGGAGCCTCATAGAAGAGGCCTCCATAATCAAGGACTGTTGACTCAGAAGACCCCTTCCTTCAAACCTGCACTGTCTGAATCACTCTAATATGGGGGTGGGGGTGGGATAGTGGCAATGTTATCTTGCTGTTCCATGGAGAAAAACCATTTATTAGGCACTTATTAAGTGCCAGGCACTCTGCAAAGCGTGGCTGATTACAAATATAAGCAAGCCAGACAAGCCCTTCTCTCAGGGAGGTTACATTCTAATAGGAAACATAACACATTGTGGCAAGGTGAGCTACAAAGGGGGAAGAGAGGGTATGGGCATGGTGACATTGTGGAAATGGATGGGAAGTGATATGGATACCTTGTCCCAGGCAAAAATTCACTTATCAGACCCCAAAGGCAGAGTCCAGGATTTTGGTAGGAGGGGTATAAGGATGAAGGTAGAGTATAGGTGGCATGGTATTCCCTTTGCTGTGACTTCTCCAGTGGCAGGGGTTGCATGGAGGACCCTTTTATTTCTTCAGTAGACATTCGGTTCAGGAACTACTCTACTCTTTCTAAAAGGTCAGTTTTTAACTCTTGAATTTGGGGGTTACTCTAGGCTAGGACAAGGGTTCTTACCCTCTGGCAGTCTAGTGAAACCTGTAGATGCTCTCTCAAGATATTTTAATATTCATAAAATAAAATTTATAGGATTATGAAAAAACAAATTATATTGAAATCATTATCAAAATATAAAAAAAAATTCACGTATCCCAGGATAAGAACCTTTGCCCTAGTGGCAATCCCCAATGCTGGTACTGTCCAAGTAAAGGACAGATTGTGAGATCAGTCTACTTAGGAAATTTGCATTTTCACTTTCTGCACAGGATGTTGGGACTCAAGCATAATGTGCATGAACTCTCCTCTTGGGCCACATGACCAAGAGCTGTTCTGTTTTTGCCATGTGCTTTAAAAAAATAGATTTTTCTTGATATCTTTTATTCTCACTTTGCTCAGATTTCCCCCTGTATCTCCTTTCTTGCACATGCTTTTGTAGGAACTCGATACATTTTCACCACCTCTCTCTAGTTCCTACTGTTTCTCTGATTGGGAAAGATCACTGTCAGGAATTCTCTTCTGTAGTAGAGTGGGAAAGAAAGCTGTAAGTGAGCATATGGAGCTCCCAGTTGTTTCTGCCCCAAAGCAGAATTAATGGTTCCTGGGGACACTTCCTTCTCCCTGAAGCTAGGTCACTTTACTGGGCTCTGGTCTTTCTTCTGAACAGAGAGAAGGTAAAAAGATTCCATAAAGTTCACCATAGTCTTTCTTTCCTGGTCCTACTGGGTTTTCCTCATTCCTTCTTTCTTTCTCTTTCCTCTATCATTAGCCTAATTTCTTACTTCTCTTCTAGTCCAGAAGCGACCAATGTCCCAGAGTTCTTTACCCCAAGGCAGACCTAGGTGCGGCTTTCATTCCTGTAGCTTATAAGGTTTCTGTCTCCTACAGGCTCCTGGTGTTAAGTGCTAATCTTCACCCTAACATGTTGTATCTCCTGGAACTCATCTCTACTAGGGTGGAATTCCAGCCCTCTAGGAAACTTTCCTCCTCCAGCATTTTCTGGTTGTCTCTAAACCTTGACCAATGTTGTATGTGCTGGGTAGACATGCATGCATTGCAGCATATCTTGGGCAGCACTCTGTCCAGAGACAGCTGAATGAGAGTGATAAGCTGATAGGTTGAAATCAATGCACATTATCTGTCATGGAATAATAACTCTTTCCTCCTCTAGCTATGTTGAACCTTGGGGCCTCATTTCACTCCCTCTTTGTTCTTCTTGTCTCTTGCCCTCTGTGCTTCTGATGTTAACCTGGTAACTTGATATTTCATGGACATCCTGATGATAATAATAGCCACTTTTATGTAGGGGCACTTAGGTGGCTTTGGATAGAGTCCTGGACTGGGAGCCAGTAAGAGCTGAGTTTGAATCCTGCCTTAGACCTTTATTAGATGTGTGACCCTGGGCAAGTCGCCACATCTGTTTGCCTCAGTTTCTTCATCTGTAAAAGGAGATAATAATAGTATTTACCTGCTAGGGTTGTTGTAAGGATCAAATGAAATAATATATGTGAAACACTTGGTAAACTTTATACATACCACTGCCAACCTTGCAATATAAATATTAGCTATTATTGCTAAGTGGTACTTTGTCACACCTAGGATGAAAGACAATGAATATAAAATGCTTTAAAAACATTAAAGTATAAATTAAATCATACTATGTAAGAAGGCAACTAAGTGGTGAAGAGCCCCAGGCTTGGAGTTCTTATCTGGCCTCAGACACTAGCTGTGTGACCTTGGGCAGGTCTTTTGACCTTTATTTGGCTCAGTTTCCTCTATGGCAAAATGGGGCTAACAATAGTACCTACTTCCCAGGGTTGTTGTGAGGATCAATGCGATAATATTTATAAAGTGCTTAGCTTTACAGTGCCTGGCACACAGTAAGTGCCTAATAAATGCTTGTTCCCTTCCCTTCCCACTACATAATGTGTCATTGTTATTACAAAGCACCGTCTTCACAATAGCCCTGTTGCCTCTAGTTTTATTACTCGAACTTTATACTCTCGCTGTATACTCTCGCTGTATCACTGTCAGGATGTCTCTTTATTACTTTTACTTCTGTACTCTCACTGAGGCTCAGAGAGTTTAAGTGACCTGCCCATGGACCCACAGCTAGCATATGATGGAGCTATCTCAAACCCAGGTCTTTTAAGTCGCATTCAAAGAAGTGAATTGTCTTAGCACGGTCACACATATTATAAGTGGCAGATGAGGCTCTTTTGATTCCAAGTCCAGTGCTCTTCACTCTGAATTAGAGGAAGCTGTCCTCCAAATAAATGGATTTTGTAGCTTTTCCATATCTGATCGGGCAAGATCAATGGTGAGAGGGAGCTACAAGTCAATGCTGCACAGAGACCTAATCTGGCAGAAGGCAGAGGAAATGGAATGAGCTACCCAAAATCCCAAATATTACCAAACCAATACCCAGGCATCCATGGTAGTACCTCAGCCTTCCAGCTTGCCCAGGAAGTCCATTCCCCTGCTGAGCTTGGGCACACACCTTCTTTGGTTCTCATTCCTTTCGTGTACCCACTCAATAGTTTTGTTTAGCATTTGACCCTGATTAATCTTGCTATACCTTCTCAGCAGCAAAAGTCTAGAGCCTCTTTGTCCTGAGTGGAAGGAGGCCAGGTTGTGTGTCCTCATTTCCTTCTCCCGGTTCCCTGGTAGCACCCTCTCCCAGCTGCGTGAACCCATATCCTTTCATCTCCCTCACTCTCCTAGGTCTCCATAGTCAGATCAGAGTAGGAATTCTTCATCCTTGTTTTACTAAAGCTGGTAGTTGAAATGGTAGAGGTGACAGCTTAGGTGAAAAGTACAGCTGTTTGGAATTGGCACCCCTCCCCTGTTCAATTCCATCTCATTTGCATGGCTGCAGGGCTTAGCTTAGCTTTCTGCTGGACTGTGTGCTTCTGTTCACAATACCCTGTGGTGCTTAGTAAAGTGCGCTACAGTGCTCCATGATACCCATAGTACTTTACTCAGAGCAGACTTAATAAATATCAATGTATGTTGGGTGAATGTTTACTGAAAAAGGCAGGGATCCCTCATTTCCCTCTCTCTCTCCCCAGACTGGTTGATAGGGAAAGAGACTCAGGCTCCATGGGCCAGGTGCTACAACCCTGACCTGAAGGTGCCATCAATACTAGGCTGGTACTGGAGTAAAGGCACCGCTCTCACACCAGACTGCTCTGCATCTGTTATTAGTCAGTGTTAGCTGCAGGCTGGACAGTGTTACTGTCCAGGTACAGTGGGACACTATCTCTCTGGCAGTGAGATTCATAGCTGGGGGTAGCATTGGCCTGACAGGCCAAACCTGACTTGCAAGATGTATTTAGTTTTCCCTTGTGTCAGTATCTACTTGCAATTCAAATCAACTTCCTTTCTGCGATTTAAAAAGTAACAACCACTTCTCTTTTTTTTCCTTCTCTATACTTCTCACCCTTCAGTCTTATTCTCCAAGTGTTGGAACGAAAACCCCAGATTTAAGAGGGAAATAATATTGACCCCTCTTGTTTCAAAGTTGTGATTTTAATTTTCTGGTCCATACTATATAGGCTTATTGGTTTCTGGAGCTGGAAAGGACCTTTGAGATTGTTTAACCCAACCCCATTTTAGTAATAAGGAAAGTGAAGCCTAGCCAGGTGTAGCCTGTACAATGTAGTGTACCTAGTGCAGCCAGGTACAATAGTTATGGCTTGTTCTAGGCTGTAAACCTTTAGTGGGCAAGGAGGCATTGGTTTAGGTGTTTCGGGGTAAAGTAGGTCCCCTTTCATTTGAGGCCAAAGAGGAAAGTCAGGAGACCCACTGAATAGCAAAGTTGTAAAAAGGGATTCTCAGTCAGGTATCTGGTCCCAGAGGTCTCTTGCAAACCTAACATTTGGTGATTCTGTTTTATACTGTGACCAGCTCAGAAACATTAAGCAAATAGGTCTCTTCCTGAAATCTTCTTTTTCCATTTCTTGTCATGGGCAAAAACCATGATTGGCAGACACAGAAACTCAAAGTTGGAAGGGACCTCAGCAACCATCTAGTTCAACCCATCCCTAACCAAGAATCTCTGGTATAGCATTTCTATTTAGCTTTTACTCGAAGACCATTAGTGAGGGGATGAAAGGTCAGCAATTCCAGTTTAGGGAATTCTGATTGTTCAGAAAAATTTCCCCTCATATGTAGCCTAAATCTGTCTCTCTGAAACTTCCAACCATTGCTCCTACTTCGGAACCTTAGACCAGGGGTGGAGAAACCTCACAAGTTTCTATTCAGTCAAAGGGCCGTACTTGAGGGCCTAGAGGGCCACGTGTGGCCTTGAGGTCATAAGTTCCCTACTCCTGGGCTTGACAGGTGGTACAGAGCATTGGACTTAGACTCAGGAAGACCCTGCGTCAAACCTGGCTTTCGACACTTGCCAGTTTTGTGACCCTGGCCAAGTCACTTAACCTTTGTTTGCCTCAGTTTCTTTATCCGTAAAATGGGGATATTAATACCTCCCAGAGTTGTTATGAGGATCAAAGGAGATAATATTTGTAAAGTGCTTAGCACACAGTACTATGTAAATGTTAGCTATTATTAATAGGTTCTCCTGCTCGTTAATGTTTTTCCTAAAGTGTAGCACTCACAACTCAGAACCTCGGATGTGTTCCAATGTGTGTGTGTGTGTGTGTGTGTGTGTTCTGGCCACTATATCTCAATGAAGATTAAGATCACTTTAGCATTGACTGCCATGCCTAACAATTGACTCATGTTGACCTCATATTCTACTAAAATCTCCAAACCTTTTTTAGATCTAGTCATTCCTCTTCCCTATATTTTCCTGAAAATCTGATTTTTAAAACCCAAGCATAGGATTTAATACATATCTCCAATAAATTTCACCTTCTGAGATTTGGTCCAACAGTCTAGACTGTTAAGATTTTCTGGGATCCTGAATCTGTTATACATCACATTATCTATTCTTCCTAGATTTATGTCTTTTGTAAATTGGATAAGCCTATTCGGTTTATGTTTTCATCCAAGTGTAACACCCCTCTCTAGGCTCATTCATCTAATCCCTGCACACATTGGCAGATTGGGTCCCCAGGGAGGGTGACCGCTATCAATCAATCAATTGATAAACATTTATTAAGCATCCACTGTGAAAAGAGGCATAAGATAGTCTCTGTCCTCAAGGGACTCCAAATCTAATGGAGGAAGGAATAAACAAATAAATATATACAAAAAAGCTATATAGAGAATAAATAGAAAGTAGCAGAGGGGAGGCACTAAGATCGAAAGGAGTTGGCAAGGCTTCCTGTAGACGTGGCAAGGCTTCCTGTAGAACGTTGAATTTTGGTTGAGACTTAAAAGAAGCCAGGGAAGACAGTAGGCAGAGAACATTCCAGTTATGGGGGACATTCAGAGAAAATGCCCAAAGCTGAGAGATGGAACCAGTGTCATTGGATCAAAGAGTATGTGGCAAGGAGTAAGGTGTAAGAAGACTGGAAAGGTAGGGAGGGCTAGGTTATGAAGGGCTTTAAACTCTAAGCAGAGGATTTTGTATTTAATCCTGGAGGTGATAGGGAGCCACTGGAATTTATTGAGTAGGAGGAGTGATGTGGTTGGATGTCGCACTTTAGTGGCTGAATGGAGGATCGATTGGAGGAGTGGGGAGAGATTTGAAGATTTGTAGACCTGCTTCAAGCAAGCTTTGCATTAGGCCAGGCATAAGGTGATGAGGGTCTGCACTAGAGTGGTGGCAGTGTCAGAGGAGAGAAGGGGGCATATTTGAGAGATGTTGCTAAGGTAAAATCAACAGGCCTTGGCGGTGGGGAGTGAGAGATAGTATTGGCACCAAGGTGTTGCACCTGAGGGACTTGGAGGATGGTGTTGCCCTCTACATTAATAGGGAAAGTAGGGAGGGGGAGAATTTAGGGAAAAAGATAATGAGTTTGGTTTTAGACATTTAAGATATCAACTGGACATCCAGTTCAAGATGTCTTAGAGGCAGTTGGAGACTTGAGATTGGAGATCAACAGAAAGACTGGACAGGATTGGTAGATATGAGAATTATCAGCATAGACATGGTAATTAAATTCATGAGACCTGAGGAGATCACCAAATGAAGTAGTATAAAGGGAGAAGAGAAGAGAGCCCAAGACAGAAACCTGTGGGACACCTAAAGTTAGAGGATATGATCTGGATGAAGATCCAGCAAAGAAGGTTGCAAAGGTGTGCTCAGATTCATAGGAGGAGAACCATTAGAGTGGTATCTTGAAAATCTAGAGAAGAGAGTATCAATGAGAGTGTGACCAACATCGTCAAAAGCTGCAGAGAGGTCAAGGAGAATGAAAATGTAGACAAAATCTGTTGGATTTGGCAATTAAGAGATCATTGGTAACTTTGGAGAGAGTAGTTCAGTGGAATGATAAGGTTGAAAGCTAGATTGGAAGGGGTTAAGAAGAGAGTGAGAGGAGAGAAAATGGAGGTACCTATTGTAGACAGTCTTTTCAAGGAATTTAGCTGCACAGGGCAGAAGAGATACAGGATGATAGTGTGGATAGGAGGATCAAATAAAGCATGTTTGTAGGTAGCAGTAAGGAATGAGTCAATAGACAGGGAGAGAATGAAATAAGCGATAGGATGTAGATGACAAGAGAGGTCAGTCTATTGGAGGAGATGAGAAGGAATAGGATGGCTTGAGGGGTAAAGGGCTTGATTTGGGCAGCTGGGTGGTGCAGTGGATAGTGCTGGGCCTAGAGTAAGAAAGAAGACCACCTTCCTGAGTTCAAATCCAGCCTCAGACACTTACTAGCCGTGTGACCCTGGGCAAATCACTTAGCCCTGTTTTCCTCAGTTTTCTCCTCTGTAAAATGAACTGGAGAAGGAAACGGCAAACCACTCCAGTACCTTTGCCAAGAAAATCCCAAATGGGGTCATGGAGAGTACAACATGACTACTGAACTGGTTAGTTTCATTTCCCAAATCATATTCCTTTGGGGAATCCTATGTAGATAAGTGGGTAGAGATTAAGTTTTGAAAGTAATAACTTCACTGACTTTACTGGCCTTTTCATAAGTAATTTAACTTCAGACTCTTTCTAGGGTAGAAAATGTATATTTTTGACTCAGGCTTCCTCTAAGTTTCAACTAAAATCCCATCTTTTCCTGGGAGCCTTTCTCAACCTACTTAATTCTATTGTCTTCTTTCTATTGATTTCCCATTTATCCTGTACATAATTTGTATATGTTTGTTTGCATGTTGTCTTCCCCTATTAGATTGTAATTTCCTTGAGGGCAGGGACTGTCTTTTGCTTCTTTTTGTAATCCCCTGCATTTAGCACTATACCTGGCACTTAGTAGGTGCTTAATAAATCTTTATTGATTGATCGAATGCTTTCTCCTTTACATTTCAATTTTGGTGTCTTTTAGTTAGGATAGACCTTCAACTTTTGCTTGTCTCCCTGGCCTATGACCTCTTTCGTAAGTCATAGATGAAACTATTAAACAGCACAAGGCCAAGGATATGTTTTTGGGCCAATCTATTGGAGACCTCCAAGTTGATGTTGAACCAGAAATGAGTGCTTTTTTGATCTAGTAACTCAGGCAGTTCTGAATCTTTGACTTCATGTTATTCAACCAACATTTCCCTGTTTTGTTTATAAGAATACCATTAGATACTTTATCAAATGCTTGAAGGTAGGCGATCTACCTGTATAGTTTGATTGGATTCAATAAACCTTTACTGAGTGTCTACTGTAAACCAGGCACTGTGCTAAGTGATAAGGATACAAATAAGAAAAAGAAAAAGTTGCTGCCCTCAAGGAGCTTACAGGCTAATGAGGAAAACAACATACAAAAGGAAGCTGAGAGGGGTGGGGCACCAAGGGGTACCTTTGTAGGTAACCAAGAGTTGCCTTGCACTGTGCCATGATGTTCTGTGGAGTTGAAACCAAACTGCTGATGGAAAATATAGAAAAGTTCAGTGTCCTCTATAAAGGAAGTCTGAGAGGAGCTTATTTTTTTACCCTCCAGCCCTCCAATCAGAGGGAAGAGGCAACTGAGGGGATCTGAGAAGACCTTGAGTGTCAGAAACTGAGTCAATCAGCAAGGTGATGAGCTTTCTGGTGACCGGCTTATCTTGGGTGACACCTGATAGTCACGGCAGTCAAAGTCAAGGAGAGCCACTGATGGCCTGGAATATAGCACTTACTTCTTTAGCATCCTTGTCAATAAAGGACATGGAGTTTAGTCTGGGATCACTGTTCTTGATGAGGCCATACCTATTCAAGCTTAGTAATTACTGCTTCTTTTTCTAGACATAAACCAGCTCTTTAAAAATATATTCCAGGCTTTGCCAGGAATCAAAATTAAATTCACTGCCCCATCATTTGCAAGCTCCACTCTCCTCTCTCTTTTTGAAAATCAGGTTATTTTATACTAATATAGAAAAAGAAATTATAGGAATTAGAATAAGCAATGAGGAAACAAAACTGTCATTCTTTGCAGATGATATGATGGTATACTTAGAGAATCAACTAAAAAACTAGTTGAAACAATTAACAACTTTAGCAAAGTTGTAGGCTATAAAATAAACCCACATAAATCATTAGCATTTTTATATATTACCAACAAAGTCCAGCAGGTAGAGATATAGAGAAATTCTATTTAAAATAACTGCAGATGATATAAAATACTTGCAAGTCTTCTTGCCAAGACAAACCCAGGAGCTATATGAACATAATTAAAAAACAATTTTCACACAAAGACAGATCTAAACAATTGGAAAAATATTAATTGCTCATGGGTAGGTTGAACCATACAATTCTACCTAAATTAATTTACTTATTCAGTGCCATACCAATTAAACTACCAAAAAGGTTTATAGAGCTAGAAAAAATAATAACAACATTCATCTGGAAGAACAAAAGGTCAAGAATTTCAAGGGAATTGATGAAAAAAAGTGTGAAGGAAGGTAGCCTTGCAGTACCCAATCTCAAACTGTATTACAAAATGATAATCATCAGAACAATCTGGTACAGGCTAAGAAATAGAGTGGTAGATTAGCGGAATAGATCAGATAGATAATACATAGTAGTAAATGACCATAGTAATTTAGTGTTTGATAAACCCAAAGATTCAAGCTTTTGTGACAAGAACTCACTATTTGACAAAAAGTGCTGGGAAAACTATAAAGCTGTTTGGCAGAAATGAAGTATAAACCAACATCTCACACCACATACCAAGTTAAGGTCAAAATGGCTACATGATTTAGACATAAAGGGTGATATTATAAGCAAATTAAGTGAGCATGGAAAATTTTACCTGTCAGATCTAGGGATAAGGGAAGAATTTATGGACAAACAAGCGATAGAGAGGATCATGGGATGTAAAATGGATAATTTTGATTATATTAAATTAAGAAGTTTTTGTTAATAACAATAATTGGGACACTAATGCATTGTTGGTGTAGTTGTGAACTGATCTGGAGAACAATTTGAAACTATGCCCAAAGGTCTGTAAAATTGTGCATACCCTATAGGTATGTGTCCTAAAGGTTATACAACCCTATAGGTTTGTATCCTAAAGAGATAAAAGTAAAAGGACAAAATTACTTATGGCCGCTCTTTTTGTAGTGGCAAAGAATTGGAAATTGAGAGGATGTCCATCAATTGAGAAATGTTTCGACAAGTTGTAGTATATGATTATGGTGGAATACTGTTGTGCTATAAGAAATGATTAGCAGGATCCTTTCAGAAAAGCTTGGGAAGATGTTTATGAACTGATGCAAACTGAAGTGAGCAGAACCAGGAGAACATTGTAATAGCTATAGTGTACAATGATCAACTGTGAATGACTTAGCTATTCTCAGCAATACAGTGATTCAAGACAGTTCTGAAGGACTCATGATGCAAAATGCTGTATACCTCCAGAGAAAGACTGAAGATAATTTTATCACTTTCCTTATTTTTCTTGCTTTTTTTCTTTTGCAACATGGGTAATATGGAAATATGTTTTGTATGATTTCACATGTATTGCCTTCATAATGAGTAAGGAAGGGATGGAAGATAGAGAATTCGATACTAAAATTTTTTTTTAAATGAATGCTGAAAATAAATACGTAACAATTAAAAAAGAAAAATTATTTGCCTTTCTTCAGTTTTGCAGCACCTCTCTCATTTGCCAGTCTTTTAAAGATGTCTCAGCAGTTACATCTCAGTTCTTTCAGAACCCATCTAGGTTTAGTAACTTGGATTCATGAGGGTAGAAAGGTGCTTTTCCCCCACTATCTCTTTATTTATTGAGTTTTAACTGCCTATCAGCCATTGTTTGTTCTGTCCTTCCTTTCTAGTCGAAAAATCATCCTCCTTGGCATAAAAGAACCAGAAGCAAATTAAGAGTTGAATTGTTCTGTACTATTTCTATCATCTTATTATCTTTATCCCTGGTGTATCCTTTCTTTGATTCTCCTATTTTCCCTAATGTAATTTATTTGTTTTTATTGATACTTTTTGTATTCCTATCACATTTATTTATGAATATATAACTCATCCACTTGCAGGCTAAGTCTTTTTTTTTTAATAACAAAAGTTTGGAAAGCAAAAACAATTTAGCAAAACCAGCCAACACATTGACTGCATTTGATAGCAGATATATTATCCCATACCCATGGTTCCTCACCTCTCCAAATGAAGTTGCATTTTTCTTATCTCTTCAGTACCAGGCCTGCTAAGCGTTGTCATAGTTAGCCTGTAGTCTCTTTCATTTTACCTTTCTTTCTGTTTACATTGTTATTTTCATTGTGCATATTTGTTTTCCTGCTTCTGCTTACTTCTCTATTATTTAATATAAATTTTCTGATGTTTCTTTGGATTCTTTATATTTGTCATTTCTTAATGGTGCTTACATTATGGTGCTTATCCATTCCCCAGTTAATGGGCACTTAATTTGTTTCTAGTTCTTTGCTAGTACAAAAAGTGCTGCTGTGAATAATTTGGTATTTGTGGGGCCTTTCTTCCTGTCTTTGACCTCCTTGGTGTATATATACTTAATACTGGGATCTCTGGATTAAAGGGTGTGGCAATTTTAATCAATTTTTTAAAGCACAATTCCAAATTGTTTTCCAGATACCCATATATTTAAACATTTTGAGTTTAATTTTATATGATTTTTAAAATTAGCCTATTCTTCTCACTATTTAATAAAAGAAAAAAAAAGAAAACCCTCAATACATACATGTGTAGTCCAGAAAAAACAAATTCTCCCATTGATCATGTCTGAAAATGTAGGTCTCTTTTCTGCATTTGAGTCCGTGACCTTTTTGGCAGGAGGTGAGTGGTGTCATTTTCATTATTTTGGACTCATGTGTTAGAGTTTTAAATGCTTTAAAGTTTTTTCCTCCCCATAATGTTACCATTGTAAAAATTGTTCTCTTTTGGGGTGGCTAGGTGGTTCAGTGAGTTGAGCACTAGCCCTGGAGTCAGGAGGACCTGAGTTCAAATTCAGCCTCAGGCACTTGATACACTTACTAGCTGTGTGCCGTTGGGCAAGTCACTTAACTCCAATTGCCCTCCCTTCCCCCCTCGAAAAAAAGACAAAAAATTGTTCTCTTAGTTCTGTCTACTTTGCTCTGCATCAATTCATAAAGGTCTTCCTAATTTCCTCTGAAATGGTTCATTTTGTAATTTCTTATGGTGCAATAATATTCCATTACATTTATATACCACAATTTATTTAGCCATTCCCTCATAGGAAGATACCCTTTTATTTTACAATTTTTGACTATCATGAAGAGATCTGCTTTAAATATTTTTGTATAGATGTCTTTTTCCTCTTTCTTTGATTTCTTTGGGGCTGTCAGTCTAATAACCATGTACTTAAAAAAACATTTTTTAAAAATTCCGAACTTAAACACCAAAAAGAGAGCACTTTGATACACATAGAAAAACACAAAAAGAGAATTCCATAATGAAGTCATGAATTTCCATTACTTTAAAAAAAATTTCCTCCATATATCTGTAAAAGCCCTTTTTATTGCCCTTAATATGCATTACCAATCTCAACTCATTCTGAATTTTAGTGTTCTTGAATGATTTTTGCAGAACCATGTAACAATTATTTTGTATTAATATTCTGTTACTTGCCCTTGCTTCCTTCTTCTGTATATGCTTTTCAAAAATTTAAGTTATGGGGGCACCTAGGTGGCGCAGTGAGTAAAGCACCAGCCCTGGAGTCAGGAAGACATGAGTTCAAATTTGACCTCAGACACTTGGCACTCTTACTAGCTGTGTGGCCTTAGGCAAGTCACTTAACCCTAGTTGCCTTGCCTTCCCCCCTCCAAAAAAAATTAAGTTGTTTAATGAATTTTCTGTGTATCCAATTTGGACTCCTTAGTTTTCTTTTTTCTTCCTCATTGGAATTATCTCAGAATTTCATTCTTAAGAACCTCTATCACTCTTGGGCCCTACAAAGTTTAGGCTATGGGATCTCATCAATCTTTGCTCTGAATTCAGTGATATCTGGTCTCCTACGCTCTAGGGTGAATACTAGAATATGCACAGCTCTCCTTTCCTTTCCTGTTATGAATTCTAAGATGAAGTGGTCACTTCACTCCAAGGGTGCCATTTCTGCTCCTATTTTGATGACAAGTTCTATCTTTTGAAGGATTGAAATCATTATTAAAGCAAGCCAAAAATTTACTATCTCTCCTGTTTTTGTCAGAGAGGGCACTAGTAGATAAGTAAAATCTTACATCAGTACTTTTATCATGCCCCCGTTCTTGAATTGTGATTTGTTTTCCAAACATCTCATCCACTGACTCCTTCCGTCTAGATGGTTTTCAGTACACAACCATGCTGGTATAAAGTAGGTCAAGCCTCTAGCCTATGGTCTTTATCCCTCCTCCAGAGCTCAATGTTTTCAGCTTCCTTCCTTGTAAAACCTGCTCTCAAAATGAGTTGAAACCTGAACTGAAGTGTAAATGACTCATGAGAGTTTGAGAGTTCACCATCCATGGCATTAGCATTTTAGTAAAACTGAAGGAATGAGGCTCCAGTGGTGGAATATCAAGGATCATTGGGCAAATGATAGAGGTGTTTTTATGGGTTAGAAGAAACTTTCTAGCTTTGTTAGAGTCATATGATGTTGTTGTTGTGTTTGTCCTTCGTTTTAGAAGAGGACCATGACATCAGGGAAATGATGACATGACTTGCAGTTGACTTTGATTAGAGTGAGGGAGGGCTGTGCAAGATCACCAGCCTCACTTTCTCCTCCAGAGCCATGTGGATCCAGTGACTTGATGTTTATCAAAATGACTGGAGATGACCCAGGATGCAATGGGAGACCCTGGCCCTTTTAGTCTCAGGCCTTTTCATGTACTCACTTAGAGTGAGGTAGGGCCCATTGGGTGAATAGGCCTCTTTAAGAAGTAAGTCAAGGGGGGTGGTGGTGCAGAACCAAGATGGTGGCTGGAAAGCAGGGACTAGGGTGAGCTCCCCGCCAAGTCCCTCCAAAAACCTATAAAAATGGCTCTGAACCAATTCTAGAACTGCAGAACCCACAAAATAGCATAGGGAAGCAGGGCTCTAGCCCAGGACAGCCTGGATGGTCTCTGGGTGGGGTCTGTCCCACTTGGAGCTGGGAGCAGAGGGGAGCAGAGCAGAGCCCAGCGTGGGCGGCATGGACCGACCGGACAGGGAGCTGGGTGGAGTGTGCCCTAGTGTCCTGAATAAGTGAGCTGCAGCGGTTGCCAGACTTCTCAACCCACAAACACCAAGGACAACAGAGTAGATTGGTGGGAGAAGCTGCTGGGGACTGGGATAGAGTTTGTGGTTTGGTCACCGCCCCTGGGGCAGAGGAGGTGGGG
>CM053624.1:93376349-93396637 GCA_028646595.1 Phalanger gymnotis | reverse complement strand
AATATGAGGTCTGCCTCAAATAGGGTGGAGGGTACACAAAACTCACCTGCCAAAGTTTGGACTTCCCTGGGGTTTCTGGAAACAAGCCTCTGCTAGACCAGCTTGTAGCATGGTCATCTGAGAAAGGGTGATTCTTTTGGACTAAAAATGTGAGCCTAAGAGGCTTAGTCTCAAATGGTAGGGGCTCTGCAAACAGCAGGGCTGAATCAAAGGGCCTCTCTGTACCCCAGCAGGGCCCATGTGTTTGTAGGGTTATTTGTGAAGTCCCCTGGCCTCTTCCCCCATTCTCGCATACACTGAGAGCAGTCAGCCAGGAAGAGAATATTCAGCTAACAGGACAGTGAATGATATTTATAGCGTGACCTGACTCAAGGCAGTGAATGTGGGAGAGTGGGGAAGGGATATGAAACTGAAAAGGATTTTGGAACTAGACGCAACTGGGTGAGAGGCATTAAATCGACTTATTTTTTTTCTTTTAAAATGTTTTATTGATTTATTTTTTCTTTTTAGACATTATTGTGACTTCTCAATGACTTTCCCCATTAGAAGCCTACCCTGTAATAAATAAGCACAGTCAAGCAAAACGAATTGGCCCATGGGCTGTGGCTAAAGATGCATGCCTCATTCTGAACCTGCAGTCTACCACCTCTCTGCTGAGAGGAGGGAGGCAGGCATGCTTCATCAGCAGCCCTCTGGAGTCATGACTGATCATTGAACTGGGTCTTTGACTGTTGTTTTCCTTTACATTACTGGGGTCATCAAGTACACTGTTGTTATGTGGCTTAGTTGGAATTCTTCACCTTTGTCATCTCTCAAAGAGCAATAAGATCCCATTACGTGGATGTAGGGCAGCTTGTTGAATCATTCCCCAGTTGGTGGGCACCTACTTTCTGGTTCTTTGCTATTGAAAAAACCACTTTAAAGCAACCTTTTCATCACTGCTGTACCCTGCTCCCTTTATTCTTCATCATCTGTGCTGTGTACTTCCAGGGTGGGTGACCCACATCATTGATATTGCTATATTAAAAATGATAAGATTTAACTGGGCACCTGGGTAGCACACAGTGGCTAGAGCACGAGACCTGGGGTCAGGAACTCATCCTTCTGAGTTCAAATATGGCCTCAGACACATATAGCTGTGTGATCCTGGGAAAGTCGCTTAACCCTTTTTGCCTCAGTTTCCTCATCTGTAAAATGAACCGAAGAAGGAAATGGCAGACTACTCCAGTATCTTTGCCAAGAAAACCCCAAATGGGGTCACACAAAGTTGGACATGACTGAATAACAATAGACATTTAATTACTTGTTAACAGACTCTAGCAGGCCCAAGGAGTAGGGATGACTTCTTCCACCAAGCAGCACCTGCTTTGAACTCCTGTGTGCTCCTGGGTTCAGGCCTAGGGGATACCTGCCTTTAAAGAGAGAAGTCAAACTCTTCCCCCACAAACAAAACAAAACGAAGCAAAACAAAAACTCTGGGAAGAAGTTCTTAAACAAAGATTAGGTTGACTATTGACAAAGGATTAGAACGTTAAGTAGTAATAGCTGACACAACTTCTATTAGACTCTCCTGTTAGGTTAATACAACCTAAAAACGTGAAATTCTTGGTGGGACTCCCTGAATAGCCGTTTTATCTAGATCTTAGCTTTGTATTGTCCAGTTAACTTTCTCAAGGTCTAGGTCTTCTGACAAGCCAGAGTGTGATTTTTGCTCATCCATCTGTCAGTAATCATCTTTATTTTTTTTCTCCCTGAGAAGCATTGCAGTGGCTGCAGGGAGTTTTCCTGGTACTGGGCTCCCAGATGTTCCAGTGATTCCAGATCTCTGGAATCCTCGATGCAGCTGTTAAAGCTGGAATCATCCATCTCAGGGTTGCCTTTTGGTTACCTGTATTCAGAGAAAGAAACACAAAGCAGAAGAGGCCTCTAGGGTCTTGCAATTCAGTCTCATCACACACTTTCCTCACGGTGCGTAAGTATGTGCTATAGCCATACATTCAGAAGAATGGAAGAAGACAGAATGAGAGTGAAAGTTGTCTTTCCCTTCAGTAGGGGTTCTTAACCTTGGGCTCTGTGTACTTTTAAAAAATATATTTTGATAACTATTTCAATGTAATTGGTTTCTTTTGTAATCCTATGTATTTTCTTAAAAACATTATTCTAAGCAGAGGTCCACAGGCTTCACTAGACGATTAAAGGCATTTATGATGAAAAAGGTTAAGAACATTTGCTTTAACGTCTTTTGCTGCACAGTGGTCAGGCCTCTTTTATGTAATGACTCATTATGGGGCAGAGGGAGGCACTTGGAGACCCACCAAAAGACCCTGCTTTCCACAGTCTTTTAGAAAGGAATCTGCTGGAACAGCTAGGTGGCACAGTAGCTAGAACATGAGCCCTGGAGTCAGGAGGACCTGAGTTCGAATATTTCCTTAGATACTTACTAGCTGTGTAACCCTGGGCAGGTCACTTAACTCCAATTGCTTCCAAAAAAAACAAAAAAGAAGAAAAGAAAGGAATTTACCTTTGAGAAGGGAGAGGGGTAGGGGAGGGGGACATGCTCTGAGCTCCAGGGATCTGAAAATTGGCTATAATTTCATTTCTAGAGCTAGCTCTGGCAGTTTGTGCAACAACCTCACCTTACCATCTATGTGCACATCCCTGGAAAATATATTGCCAAGGTAAGTGAACTTTATCCATAGTATTCAAAATCTCTCCATTTGCTATAACCAGTGGCTCCAGGTATGGATGGTGAGGTGCTGGCTGGTGGAGAACCTCTGTTTTCTTGGTGTTGTCAGGCCAAAATTAGCATAAGTGGCAGTGAATTGATCCATACTCTGCTGCATCTCAGTCTTAGAGGCCGCATTGAGTAAATAATAATTTTTGAACAAAAAGTCACAGACCAAGTCTCTCTCCACCTTAGTCTTGGCTTGTAGCTTTTTCAAGTTAAATAATTTACCATCAGCATGATATCTGACCTTGATGTCATTTTTATCCTTGTTAAAGGCATCTGACAACATTGCTAAAAACATCATGCTAAAAAACATAGGAGCAAGCACACGGCCCTGCTTTACTCAATTGGTGACTGGGAAAGTAGGAGAATATTGTCCATTATCCAGAACTTGTGGCAGCATGCTGTTGTGGAACTGACATCTGATACTGAAGAACTTTGGGCAACCAAATTTTGCCATGATTTTCCATAAGTCTTCATGACCAGCAGTACCAAAGGCCTTGGTCAGATTGATGAAGATTGTGTACAGACCTCTGTTCTGCTTCTGGCATTTCTGTTGAAGTTGTCAGCTAGCAAACACCATATTTCCTTGGCCTTTTCACCGTATTTCCTCATAGCTCCTTGGCCTTTTCAGAAACCACACTGGTTCTCGGGTAGATGACCATCTTCCCGGTGAAGCATCAGCCTATTAAGGAGGATTCTGGCAAGAATCTTGCCATCAATGACTAATAGAGACCCCTCCCATCCCTGCTGTAATTGTTACAGGACAATCTATTTCCTTTTCATTCATAGAGGTGAAGCATCCTTGAGCTCCTGGGAGATAACCTCTTCTCCCCATGTAATCTGGAAGATTTCAATCAGCTTTTGTATGAGCAGTGGGCCCCTTGCCTTGTAAATCTCAGCTGGAATAGAGTCAGCTCCAGGTGCTTAGCCACACAAGAGGAGCCTAATGGCATTCAAAACCTCTTCTTCAGGTGGAATTTCGGCTAGAGAGGGATTGACTTCAACATGAGGTAAATGGTCAATGGCTTCAGCATTGGTTGATGAGGGTGTATTGAGATCACTCTGGAAGTGTTCAGCCCATCTTCCCAGGACCCTGTCCTTATCACTAATCAATGTGGCTCCATCAGTGCTGAGTAGTTGAGATGTACCATAGACCTTTGGCCCATAGCCTTCAAGGCATCGTAAAGGTGCTTTGGATTGTTACTATCAGTGTAAAACTGAATTTCATCTGCCTTCTTATTGAGCCAAGAATCCTGCATCTCTCTGAGCTTTGCTTGCACTTTACTTTGGATGGAGTTAAATGCTGCCTTCTTAGAGACAGATGAACTATCCTGCTGGTAAACTCTGTGGAGTTTTTGTTTTTTTAACTTAGCAGCTTCTGAATTTCTCCATCATTTTCATCAAGCCAATCTTGATGTGAGTGTTCTGACCCAGATGAGTAAATGTAATGCTGGACACCAAATCTCTGAAAGCTGCCCACTTCTTTTCTACTCCATTGTTGCCAACCTCTTATCCTGAGACCTTTTCACCAGCTTTATCTTGCTTGGACTTCTGGAAAGGCAGTTGAGATTTCTATACCTCCCTCCACTGCCACCCTCCCCTCCTCTGACCCTTTATCTGTTTGTGGGCAAACCCTAGACAAAGCTTGTTTGTTTTAGAGATTTCCCTAGAGTTTTTTTTTTCCCAGAGTGGGGGCAGAGCCAAGGAGAGAGTTCGACTCCTTTGGGGTCAGACCTGCCCCCCAGGACTGAACTTGGTCTGTGTGACCTCATAGTTCCTTTTTGGGGATGCTTGGGTCACAAGGTATATGTAAATGTAGAGCATTACACTAGATGATCTCCAAGGATGCTGGCACAATAGTAGGCATGTAACAAATGCTTTTTGATTGATTTATTATGGTTATAATAAATATAAAAAATAATCCTATCAGCTTATGGTTATTAGAACTCAGTTGAATCCTACAAACATTTATCATACACCTACTATATTCAAGACACTGTGTCAAACACTTGGGCTACCCAGATGAGCAAAGTCTGGGTCTTCAAGGAGCATATTACAAGCTAAATTGGAGGTAGTACCAGTAACTGGAAGGATCAGACAAGGATTCCTGGGAGAGGGTATTTGGACTCAGCTCAGAGGGTTCTGCAGCAGTGGAGATGAGGAAGTACTTTTTAGGTGTGGAGGGCTCCTTTTACGAGTGTTCAAAGGTGGAAGATGTAGTTTTGAGTTTGGGGAGTAGTTAACAGCTAGTCTTCTCCCAGTTTGTCCTTTAGGAATTGTTTTGTTTTCATCTTGGTATCTCAATGCCTAGCACAGTCCCTTGTGCCTAGTAGGTGATTTAATATGTGTTCAGTGAATTCAATTGAATTGGAATCAGGGGTATACTGGAATCAGCTCAAATAGAGCCGACTGTTAAATGTTCAGTGTGGGCCTTTATACCTCGGAAATTGGCAAGCTACAAATGAGGGTTGGCTTATTATTCTGTTGATTATCTAGACTTTGGAAAGTGATGGAGAAAATGTTAGTAGTGAAAATTAAATTTTAAAGGGTGTCCTGCAGTGTTTCAGAGATCCAGTTGTTAAATATTTACCAGCATATCTCTAGCTGGAACATGGCATTCAAGGGAATAATGTGAAATAAAGCTGGAAAAGTTTATAGAACTCAGTGTGGAGGGCCTTAAATGCTAGGTTAATGAGGCACTAGGAAGATTGCCTTACCCACCATTCAAAAACTTATTTATTTATTGCAATCATATAAAACATTTCCATATTAGTAATTTTGTACAAGAAGACTTGAATTAAAGAAAAAGAATGAAAGAAAGTGAAAAATAGCTTGCTTCAGTCTATATTCAAACAATATTAGTTCTTTCTCTGGAGGCAGATAGTATACTTTATCATTAGCACTTTGGGATTTTCTTGAATCATTGAATTGCTGAGAATAGCTAAGTCATTCACAGTTCTTCATTGAACAATATGCTGTCACTGTGTATAATATTCTCCTGGTTCTGTTCACTTCACTTTGCATCAGTTCATGTAAGTCCTTCCAGGTTGTTTTTTTTTTTGAAATTATTCTGTTTGTAATTTCTTATAACACAATAATATTCCATTATAATCACATACCACAACTTGTTTATCCAGTCCCCAGTTGATGGTCATCCCTTCAATTTCTAATTCTTAGCCATCACAAAAAGAGCTGCTATAAATATTTTTGTACAATTAGGTCCTTTCCCCCTTTTTTTGAAGTCTTTGGGATATAGACCTAGCAGTCCCACCAGTCAAAATTAAGGTGTATTTTATCTCTTTTTTTTCCTGAGTTTTTAATGAATTGAACAGTTAGTCTCCTCTTTGTTTATATCTTGGAACTAATACTTTAGCCCATACTATTCTATTCTCCTGTGGTTGTACTGTGCAAGTTAGTATGTTAGATTGTAAATATGTAACACTAATGAAATAAACACTCTTCCTCATCTTCAAAAGTTTGTTTGAAAACTCACCTCCTTCAGGAAGCCATCCCTGACTAATTCTACTTAGCTCAGCTTACACCATTATTTCCTCATCATCGTTCATGTAAATATTGTGGTGGAGCTATAGCTTCTTTGTGCTTATTCTGAGACATCATTATATGTATTCTTTTGTAGTGTGGTGAATGTGGTATGTGAGAGGACAGTTGGAGGTCACTGTCACCAACAAAGACAGGCTTAACCCTGACTCAACAACAACCTAGTGATGTGACAACTAGGACGTCACTACCCCTTTCTGGGAAGGAACTTCTTAATTTTCTGTAACATGAGGGGATTGGACTACTCTAGCAGTCGAAAAATCCTGTGATTCTATAAAATCCCCATATAAATGGATAAAGCATTTATTAAGCTATTACTGTGTGCCAGAAACTGCTAAATTCTAGGGATACAAAGAAAAGCAAGATGGTCTCTGCCTTTGAGGACCTCACAATCTGATGGAGGAGACAAAATGCAAACAGCCATGTAGCAACAAGCTATATACAGGATAAATAGGAAATGATCAGCAGAGGGAAGGCACTGAAATGAAGAGAGATCAAGAAGGGCTTCCTGTAGAAGTTAGGATTTTAGCTGCGATTTGAAGGAAGCCAGGGAAGCCAAGAGGCAGAGATGAGGAAAAATACCTTTCCAGGAATAGGAGACAGCCAGTGAAAATGCCTGGATTGCTGCTTGAGGGATAACTCTACTGGGGGCAATACTGTGTATCTTCTATTTAATTTTTAAACTCCATTGTTCTAGATTCTAGAACAATACCTTGCAGATAATGCTAATTGACAGGAAGTGAGCTCCCACCTACATTTCCAGTCTTATTACATGTTTTTCCCCTTTATCTATCATCCACTTGTCAAACTGGCCTTCCAGTTGTTCTCCATACACATTACGTTTGTAGCCTCTATGCACAGGTAGGAGTACCTCCAGATCAGAATGATCTCCCTCCTTACCTCCACCTCTTAGAATCCCTAGCTTCCTTTGAAGCCTTGCTCATGTGACATCTTCTGCATGAAGACTTTCCTGATTCTGAAATCGCTTTTTATTACCTTCCATTTATTTGCTTGTATATACATGTGTTCCTCAGTAGAATGTAAGCTCCTTGAGGACAGGAATTTGTTTTATTTTTGTATTCTCCATACCTAACACAGTGTCTTACACCTGGTTGACCCTTGAAGAATGTTTGTTGAATTGACTTGAATTCTAATTCTGCTTCTCCTCTTCTCCTTCTTCTTCCTCCTCCTCCTCTTTCTCCTTTTCATCCTTCTCCTTCCCCCTCTCCTTCTTCCAATTATATGTAAAAACTTTTTTTTTTTAACATTTTAAAAAATTTTGAGTTCCAAATTCTATTCTTCCCTCCTGTCCCTTCCCCACTCCTTGAGAAGGCAGGCAATCTAAAGAGCTGGTTTCCATTGAGGAGGGAGGCAGTGGGGACACATGTTCATGGAGATGTCAATATGGCATTTATACAAAATAAATATATGGCAACCTGGGCAGGGGGCATTAATAACTGAGAGAATTGAGAGAGGCCTGTGAAGAACATTATTTGTTTATTTACATTTAATTTTTATTATATCTTTTCTCGATTACATGTAAACAAAAAAAATTAAAATTTATCTTTAAGAATTTTGAGTTTCAAAATCTCTTCCTTCCTTACTCCCTTCCCCCCTCTTTGAGAAGGCAAACAATTTGATATAGATTATACATGTACAGTCGTGCAAAAATTTCCATATTAGCCATGTTGCAAAAGAAAACATAGACCAAAAAAAAACCCCAGGAATAATAAAGAAAGTTAAAAAAAAGTATTTGAAGGATATTATTTAAGGCAAGTGTGGAAAAGAGCTAAGATTCCAAGAGTTGGGGGTGAGGAGCAAAAGCTTTGCAGACATTAAGGGGGGAAAGCCTATGCAAAATGCCTCTATGTGGGAGATGGAATATTGTGTATAGAAACAGCAACTAGGCCAGTGTGGTTGGAGTGTAGCATGTGAGGAGGAGTAATGTGTAATAAACTTGGAAGGAAAGGCTGGAGCCAGATTGTAAGTGTTTTAAATGCCAAACAGAGGAGGTTGTCTTTTATCCTTAAGGCATCGGGGAGCCACGGAAATTTCTCTCAAGTATGGGGTTAGACTGAGTTAGGAACGCTAATTTGGCAGCTGTGTGGAGGATGGAGTAGAAAGAGGAAAAGATCAGCTGTAGGGAGAAAAATTATTGCAACAGGACTTCGACCAGGGTGTTTGCGGTAGCAGAGACAAAGGGATGGACGGGGGAGGCGTTAAGATAGAATCAACAGGATTTAACAAAGATTGGGATGAGCAGGTGACTAACAGTGAAGAGCAAGGAATGATTCCTAGATTGTAAACATGAGTAACTGGAAGAAATGGTTAAGTGAGATATTGTTTTCTATTCTGAACATATTGAGTTTAACACTTTTAGGTGGAGATGCCCAACAGGCAAGCCACACTGAAGCTCAGGAGAGAGGCTGAGGATGGATACGTAGATTTGGGTGCTATTTGCATAGACAGGGTGGTCCAATCCATGGGGGCTACTGAGATCACTGAGAGTGAGGATAGAGGGTCCAGGAAAAAATGCTAGGGTATACCAACACTGAAGGAGCTGGACCTGAGTGATGATCCAGCAAAGGACACAGAGAAGAATCATTTAGATAGGTAGGAAGAGAACCATGACAGGTCAGTGCCACAAAAACAGGGAGAAGAGAGTATTCAGAAGTATAAGGTGTTCAGTAGTTTCCAGTTTGGCAGAGGTGAAGAAGGATAAAGCCTGGAAAAAGCCATTGGATTTATCAATACGGGGATCATTGTTGACCTTGTAAAGAGCAATCTTTACGAGTAGGTGGGGAGAAGGAGGAAGCAATGGGTGTAGACAACTTGTTCTAGGAATTCGACTGGGAACAGAAGACCTCTCTCTCTCTCTCTCTTTTTTTTTTTTCTCATTCTCTTTCCCTCCCTCTCTCACATCATTCTCCTATGAGAATGGTTGAATTGAATTGAAATAACTCTACTTATTCAGAGAGGGCATCTTTTTTTTTCAGCCTCCTGTAGTGCCTTATATACAATGTTGACTGATATAGGAAGTGAATAAAACATACCAGGAAGGAAAATGACTTAAAGTCAGTGAGCAAGCATTTATTAAGCACTTATGTGTCAGGCATTGTGCAAAGTAAGAACTGGGAGAAGGTCCCTCCCTTCAGGGAGTACACATTCTAAGGGAGGAGATGACATGCAAACAACTATGTCAACTATGTCGAAAAAAAGAGATAATGAAGATGATATTTGTGGAACTATTTGATTTGGACAGCAAAGGACAAGAAGCTAAAAATAATGAGACACTGGACCTGGAGTCAGTAAGTCCTGAGGTCAGATCTGGCCTCAGACAGTAGCTGTGCCCCTGGGCATGTCATTTAGCCTCTTTCAGGCTCCATCTTCTCATCTCTAAAATGGACATTATAATAATAGGACCTACCTCCCTGAGTTGTGGTGAGGCTCAAATGAGATAATCTATGTATAGCACCTTACAAACTTTAGCATGCTATGCAAATGCTATTATTAAATTCAACAAATGTTTATTAAGCACCTATTATATTCAAGGCATTATGTTGGCACTAAGGACACTGAATATCTCTGTCCTCTATGAGTGGGGAAGGGGTTGGGGGAGATAGGATATAGACACAAACGAAAGAATACAAGATAATCTCAAGATAACTGGAGAGAGCCCAGTAGAGACCTTTTGTAGGAGGTGGCCCCTTAGCTGAGCTTTGGAGGATGCCAGGGATTCTATGAGGTAGTGGTAAGGGGGGGGATACTTTTGATGCATGGGGGATCATTTGTTCAAAAACACAGAGATATGAGAAAGAATCTCATGTATGGGGAACAATTCACAAGCCAGTTTGACTGGAATGGGGAAGTAAGTGAGTGAAAGAGAGTAAAGTGAAATGAGACTGGAAAGGTAGGTGGAAGGCAGATTATGGAGAGCTCTTGGTGCCAGGCAGGGAGGCTGGGGAGAAGCTGGCTGCCGTTCCATCATATTTGACATTTACCGAAAATCTCCTATGCAGTAAGTATTGTCTTGGGTGCTTTCTGTGCGGGGGAGTAATCCTAAATAATTAGAAGTCAGGGTCTCTGCCCCTAGGGAGCTTGTAATCTCTGCTCGGGGCCAGAATATATGTGAGAACAATTAAAGAAGCTATTTCCTGAGCAATATATCAGCAAATGCAGATGATTATGGTATACAATATGTTCTTCCACTCACATAAAGATGTATATACATATATATATATCTTATATATATATATAATATCTGTGTGTGTGTGTTAAGGGAGTTAATCACTATCCCTTCCAAACGGCACTGAGTCCCAACTGGTTCATTCAATCATGAAATATAGGTTGATTTCAGTTCTACTTCTAGCCAGATTCACTCCTTTCTAGGTCACATGAAGCTGACTGCTCCCACCTTGGACACTGTAGGTGATGTTTAACATTCAATTTGGGGAAAGAGTGGGGTAACAGACATTTTCCCACCATCGTGTCTGATGTCACCCAACATTCTATCCTTTTGTTTCCTTAAGGAAACTGGGCAGCCAGTCTGTAGTTGTCATTCTTCTGTATTCTTCAAGGTCAGCAGCAAATGCTTTGGTTTTGTTTTGAGTCTTCAGTCCTTTAGGCACCATCAGTTTTTCAGCTGCCCAACTGGAGTCTCCAGGGTTTAGGATAAGAAGAGGTCTTTTGGAAATGGAGTCACTAGGGCTCTCGCTATCCCCCTTTCCAGTTTAACTACCACCAACCCGTTGCTTAGGCCCCTGCAGTGACAGCTAAGGGATAGGTGGGGGAAAGGTTGGGGTTTTCTATTTCAGTTCTGAGAAATGTATATGTTGGGTTTGCCCACAGTAACCTGGCCTCATTAACCTGATAGGAGCTACGTCACTTCCTGGCTCCTGAGCAGTGTGGAAAAAGCTTCCAGCACAAGAACCTCTTCCTTCCTTCTAGGAAATTACAGAGAATTAGAACAGAGATGATCTGGATATGACCCAGAAATTTTTACTGGAAATCTCAACTGTGCTTTATCCTAGATGATGTTATATAAATGTATGGTATCTTTCATGCCCAGCCCCCTATATGTGGGTCTCTTTCGGGGAAACTCCTCTTCCTCCCACCCCATTCATATCCTGATGCTTAGATCTAGACCTTCACTGTGGACCCAGAGATGCTTTGGAAGTAGGGGCAACATCATAGTGACCAAGGGCTGGTGCTAGAAAAACTATTCAATGCAAGAGAACTTTAGACACAAAGCTTAGCAGTGAGACAGGTACAGATCTTCCTGGCCCTTTTCACCCTGGAGGTAGAGAGGGGTGAGGTGTCCTAATTTGTGTACTATATAGAAATGACCTGAGAGGTTTACAAGTTCAACCTCCCACTTACTGTAAGCATCCCTTCTGGAATATTCCAGGCAGGTAGTCATTCATTCTCTGCTTGAATATCAACAGGGATGGCTCACTCACTACCTCCTGGTTCAATCTATTACACTGTTTGACAGGTATGTCAGAAAGTTGTTCCTGATATTGAAGTCTCTACTCCTATAATTCTATCTTTTTTTAATGTGGTTTTATTTTATTTCCAGTTCCTCCATCCCTAGAACTCTACCCAGTGGTCCAAGTTCTACCTTCTGGAGCCATACAGAACAAGGTTATTCTTGGTGCTGTGTGAACTATGCCCTCCTTAGGCAGGGGAGCTGGAGAGAAATTTCTGCAGGGAGAGATTTTCCTTCTGTATTTCCTTCAAGTCCCATCCATATCCTCAGACCTTTCCTATACATCCTCACCCTAGAGTCATTAAACATTATTTTTTTGGTGTGTAATTTTCTTTGGCACTGGCCAAATTAATGTGGCCATTCAGGAATGTACAGAACTGTAGCATCTTTGAGTTGGAAGGAGACTTAAAAGCCACCAAGTTCATCCCCTTCATTTTATAGATGAGAAAACAAGCCCAGAAAAGTCACCTTGCCACGAGTCATTGGCAGATATCAGATCTCGGGTCTCCTGACTTCTTGACTGGTGCCCTATCTACTGCACCATAATGCCTATCTCTCCATCCTTAGGGGAGTTGGTGGAATGGTTCCCAAGGAAACCTGTGTAGAATTGGCCCACTTAATTGTTATCTTGGTTCATTAGAGATACTTTCCCTTAATCTCACCCAGAAAATTGGGGAAAGCTATTGGCCTGAGTCCTGTCCTAGCCTCACAAACCCAACAGGCAAAATGTTTTCTTAATGAGGTTACATGGGGGAAGTTAAAGGAATTTTTTTAAAGTCCTTCATATGGTCATAAGATGTTCCTTGACTTCGCTCCCCCCCAAAAACCCCCTATAGATAATAATGCTGATAGCTGGCCTTTGTAAAGCACTGTACATTTGATATTCCAAATTAACCCTGTGATGTAAGTGCTCTTATTATCACCACCTTACAGATGAGGAAACTCAAGCTGAGAGAGGTTAAGTGATTTGTCCAGAGTTACACTTCAAGTCCAGCTCTGTATCCACTATCAGAAAGTTCTCCATCAAAGAGGGCTACGGAATCTCAGAGATGAAAGGGTCCTCATGGGACACCTATTCCAGCTGGCCCCAAATCCTCACAGAGCAATGATGATAATTGCTTACCCAGGCTCTTCTTGAAGAGGTCCAGCAAGGGTAACCTGTCAGTTTCCAATGTAGCCCATTGGCGTTTGGACAGCTATAATTATCAAGAAGCTTTTCCTTACACTGAATTGATATCTGCCTTTCTGAAACTCCTACACATTATTTCTAGCTCCGACTTCTTCCATATGAAATCCCTTTAAGACACCTGAAAGCTGTAACTTCCCCCTGCCCAAGTCTTCTCTTCCAGTTACACACCTAGAGCAGAGAGGGAAGGCAGGTAATTAATTTATCTTCGCCTTCCTCCCTACATTTCCTTGTTTCTGTTACGGTCTATGATTCTGATACGGAGTTTGGACACCTTTTCCCTTATTAATGTTTGTGAATTGTAGGTAATTGAGAGACCTTAGCTGCATTCAAAGATTTCAAACAGCAACTAAGAGGAGGTGTAGACGAATGGAGTTGGATCCCTCCGAATAGAAACGCTCGAGCTATTTCCTTTCCATTTTGTTCTGTATACAATAAACTACATGGCCATAGCACGCTAATCTTTGAATCGTATGAACATAGGGAGCCATGATAGAGGGGAATCCAGAAAGAGTTGGAGCTCATGAACTAGGTATAGACCACAGGTTTATATTTTAATATTTTGACCAATAATTCCATTTCTTCTCCTTGATTAGCTTTGGATCTGACCAGTGAGGGTTAAACCTAACTGCTTAGAGCAGCTGCACCCAGTATGGGCTCGTCAGTATGGGACCAGTTCAGGCATTCCCAAATAGTGCACCCTTTGGTGGCCAAAAGAGATATATTGCAGACCCTTAAGAAAGGCTATCCAGTCCACATTCCATAAAAAAACACTAAGACAATTGAGCTGGTGGCTCAAGTAAGAAAGACACCTGATAGGCAGGTTAGATAGAGCAGTCACTCACTGGATAATTAATGTAGTGACAGCTGCCTTTCTGTGGGCTGGAAGCCACATGACCTAAGGGCCCCAGGATGGGAGGCCAGGGTTACACGTGTTAACACTAATAGACCATCCCTTTGAATATGTTCTAGAATTTCCTAGGAATTTGTCACATTCATCACATTATAATTTGCAGAATAACATCATCCTACTTTAGAAAATTTGCTTTTTTCCAGTCCTACGGCGCTTCTTGAATTCTCTACTAGTATCCAAAGATCACTGGCAGTGATTGCTAACAGTGATAGCTGCCAGTTCTTTCAACACTTGGAGACGGAGTGGCTAGTATTCATATAGGCCTGGTGACAAACTCATTGAGGGCAGCAAGGTGCTTTATTACCATCCTCACTGAGTCATTCCCCATTGACCCAGGGATCGGTCTTGTCCTTTACGTTGCATCTCCATGGCTGCGATGAGTTAGTTCTCTCTTCTTTCTCCTCACCATGGTAAAGAGGGGCACAAGGGGCCTGTTCTATCTATAAATGTCTTTGGGTAATGCTAACCATTCCTGGTTCTTAATAGGCGTGGCAAGATCGACAACCCTGACTCAAATTGGCTATGTGACTTTGGTGCATCACTTCATTGAGCCTCAATTTCCCCATTTGCAAAATGGGTACTTGGCTGGACAACTTTTAAAACTAGCCTAGGCAACTTCCAAAAGGCAGCTCTTAGCTCTAATGTCCTATGATCCCATCTATTCCCTGTGGCATTTACTGAAGCAACAAGAATTTGTCTCCTGACCATCACTATTGAGCTCACCCTATCTTCTGAGATTCACATGATGATAAGCTTTCTTGTTTTCCTAGCCCCTTCTTGCGTTTTCCTCTCATTCTAAATTTCTTAGAATCTCTGTAGAACTAGGCTTCTGCATCAGAATGGGAATCATTTTCCTATCCATCCACTTAGGAAAAAAACTAATGTTGAAGGAGTATAGCATTGGTTAAGTCTCAATGCAATGAATGTTCTGGATGGTTTTTTTCTTCTCTCTAATCTGTCATCATGACACTATCAGGTTAATCTTTCTAGAATGTTATTTCCATGATGTCACTCTCTTTCCCCACAGTCTTCAATGACTTTCCGATCATTACAGAACAAAGTCCAAACTTGGCCTTGGCACATAAGGTCCTCCATAATCCAGTCTGTTTTTCCAGCCTTATCTCATTCCATATACATTGGCTCTAGTCAGTTTGGCCCACTTACAGGCTGTGCTCATTTCTACCTCCATCTCCTTGTTCGCCCTTTTTACATTCCCCAGCCTCTATCCCCCATCTCAATTCAACTCATTCTTCAAGGTCCCACAGAAGTCCCACATCTTCTAAGGATCAATATCCATACTAATTTCTCTTCCTTGAAATCTTGAGGGTCTCGGTATCTACAATCTCATATTTTCTCCCCTTTTTTGTGGGCAGGGTTGGAGCCTTATAGTTTTACATCCCCTACAGAAAGTCCAAGGCATACCAAATAAGAGTGTTTTCCACATATATGTTTGGTTCATAGGATCGTAAGATCATAGATTTAGAGCTGGAAGAGACCACAGAGAGGCTAAATGACTTATTCAGGGTCACCCAGTTAGTGTTTGAGGCAATACTTACACTCTTAAAAGGTTTTTCTGATTCTAAGTTTAACGCACTATTCCACACTATGCCATTTAGCTGCCTTAAATACTTTTTGAATGACTGCCTAATTGGTGCACAGGACTGGGGGGAAAGTAAGCTAAGATATATGGTTCTTCACAGGCTTCACTAAATGTAACCCCAGAAGACCACGGCACAGGCCCCTTCCTTGAGGTCTGGGCAAAGAAAGTAAACTGATGGGTTCAAACATTTAGATCTGGAGTGAGAGAGGAAGAAAGAGAGACATAGAAGGTATGTGGTTCGTGGTTATCAGCCTGACCTAGATTACAAGGCAGAGCTGACCTTTGTTACTAACTAGACTCCTTGAGTGGGTTGGTTCATGCCTCTGGATACAGAGTTGTCTTGTGATCTGGTTCCTCCCACCGAAAAGGAATAGGCAGGATTTCTCTAGTATGGTATCAGTAGGCCCTGGAAATTCAGGACAAAGAATGTAATGACTTTTCACCTAATTTTTTTCATCTCAAAGGGGCTCTTCAGGGGGAAGATGCAAGGCCACCCTCAGAACATGTGGGAGAGAAGTCAGTGGGCACTCATGTCTGTATCATCAGTATCAGTCATTAAGTAAGGAGCAGATGTCATTTAGGACTCAAAGAAAGGGATAGGAGAATTATGCCTACAGGCAAGCCAGGTGTAGGAGTCCAGGTGTAGGTGTTTGGCTCTCTCTTATAATATGAAGTTGTTTAGACTAAGGGACTAGACGCCTTTGCCCAACCCTTCTCAAAATCGGGCAGCTGCCATGGTGATGTTATATGACCCCCTTGAGTATGGGAGGGGTCATATGACAAGGCATCTCTTCCTCTCCCAACTGAGGGACAAAGAACCAATCACAGAGAAATAATCTAGGTTTGTAGGACTTTTAGGACTTAAACCTAAAAGCAGAGTCAGATCCTGACCTTGTAGCAGGTACCCCAGGGGCACTGTTTTGCTGCCAATAAGCCTGGCTTTGTGCTTCCTACATTTACCCCCCCCTCCCCCTCCCCCCAGACTTAGCTTTTACTCTGGGGTTGGCCCAGCTGCTCCTGGCCTTTACCTTCTTGGACGTTTCTCCGAGTTGGACACTTTCCCAAAGCAAAATGGGCAAATTCCCAAGCTGCTAGGCCATTAGTCAGAATGTCCAGGGACAGCAGAGCTTTGCTATTGCCTGTCTAACCATCTTTGTCTTGTTGCCCCCTGCTTCTCTCTCCTTTGAAAAGTACAAAAACCACAGGCTATTTTACTGGTGCATGGCCAAATAGATGATTACTCTCTGGGATCCTCTTATATTGCCTTGCCTCTAATTTGTTATGAGATCTGACCAGTTAACTGTATAATCTTGGGCAAATCACAAACCTCTCTGGGCCTCACTTTTCTTATGTATAAAATGAGGGGATTGGACTGGACAAGGGGTTATTTAGCTGTGGTCCATGAACTTATTTTATTTTTTTTGGCAAGGCAGTTGGGGTTAAGTGACTTGCCCAGGGTCACACGGCTAGTATCAAGTGTCTGAGGCCGCATTTGAACTCAGGTCCTTCTGAATCCACTGTCGGTTCACTGCCATGAACTTTTAATTGGTTTCTTTTGTAATACCCTGCATTTTATTTTATTTAAACACGTTATTCTAAGAAGTGGTCCATAGGCTTCACCAGACTTCCAGGAGGTGTCCGTGATACACAAAAAGGTTAAGAACCCCTGGACTAAATGATCTCCCAGGTCCCTTTATGCTCTAAATGCTTTGAGAATCATGAGCTTCTTTTGCTCCCCCACCGTGAATACGTAGAAGCAGCACCCCCAATTAAAATCCTGAGGCCAAGGAGTGCCCACTGCTGCCACCCAGTGGTTGCCTCCTGAACCACTACAGCTATTTTGGGCAAGTGAAGCGAGCCAGATACTGGTTCCAATCCTCTGATCCAAGTGGCTTAAGACTTTATGAATGAAAACATTTGCTCCTGCTCCCTGAAGAGAGTATGGTTCAGAAGGGCAAAAAATACGACCTTGATGGGTCCTCTGGGGAAAGGCAGAGTCTTCTGGGGAACAGTGTTGGGTCTTCTTGACTCTGAAAGTTTTTCATTTTGTTAAATTCAGTTAAGCATCCATTTATTAAGCACCTTCTATGTTCAAGACATGGTTCCAGGCACTAGGGGCAGAAGAATGAAACATGATAGTATGCCTGCCCTCAAGAAGTTTAATGGAAGAGGAGGGGGTATGGCATGTATAAGTAAAACACATGTCAATCTAAGGCAGCATTCATTAAGCATCATTTATGGGTGAAGCTCGGTTCTTGGTGCTGAGAACGCAAAGAGAAGTAAACAAAATACCTTCAATGAGCTTACATTCTAGTGGCAAATATGACATAAACACAAGTAAATACATAAAAAGTATGTACAAATTAATAATAAGAGGGAAAGCATGCTAATAGGTGGGAGTGGAGAACAGCCTCATACAGGAGGTGGCACCTGAACTGTTCTTTGAAAGAAGCTAGGAATTTTTGACAGGTAGAGATGAGGAGGCAAGCACCAGAATGGGAGATGGGATGTTGTGTATGGGAAGCAATTTTTGCTGCTTGTCCTTTGTTCTCAAAGAGGACCGTGACATCAGGGAAGTTAGAAAGCTAGAATGGAGGACCCCACTCAAGAAACTTCAGTGGCTCCTCATCGACTCCAGAATTAAACATAAAATCTTGTTTGATGTTCAAAGCCCTTCACAATCTTCCTCCTTCCCACCACCTTTCCAGCCTTTTTAAACCTTACACCCTCCACTGAGTACTCTGCGATGCAGTGACACTTGCTGTTCCTTGAACAAGACGCTCCATCCAACTGCCAACTTCCTGAGCGCATTTTCACTGACTGTCTCCCATGCCTGCAATGCTCTCCCTCCCCATCTCCACTTCTTGGCCTCCTTCAAGTCCCAGCTAAAATCCTGCCTTCTACAAGAAATCCAGTACCTTCCCCTTGTTAATATATCCAGAATATAACTTGTTTGTATATAGTTGTCTCCTTGAGAACAGGAACTGTCTTTTACCTTTCTTAGTATCCGCAGTGCTCAGCACAGTGCCTGGCACATAGCAGACACTTGGCAAATGTATATTGGCTGACTGACTGAAATAAGACTAATATAAGTTATGAAATAACACAGGCTAGGGGGTGACGGTGGGAAGAACAAAGGAGAGGTTCAGACAAGGTACTCTAGGAATATTTGAGGAGGGAGCAGGGCAAGATCAAGTGTGTGAGGGTGGTGGAAGAGGGTACCATGTAACTAAAACGCTTAAAACCGCTGTGCACTCAAGTGTGTGGTTATAACTGGCTCGAGCCTTCTTCCTCTTCTGAGTAGAGACCAAAGCCCGGAAGGGTGTGGCTGATAACTCCCAGCTGATTTTGATCCTAGAGAAGACTAGGGAGGGAATAAGATAGCAGTCTTCATGTATTTGAAGGGTTTCATTTGGAAGAGGGAGTTAGATTTGTTTTCTGAAACACTAGAGTGCAAAAGCAGGGCCAATGAGTACACGTTACAAGGAGGTAAATTTAAAATACAATATAAGGAAAAACCAAAACTTGCCTAATATGAGGTAGTAACTTCCCCATTCTCTGATGTATTCATGTCCACGCTGAAATACTCTTTTTTCTTCTTTCCTCACAAGTTTTATAACATTTAACTTGTACTTCTCTTGTAAGAAGGAGGGCATATATAAAAGCACATATATGCTCATCACATACTACTTCCCATTTATATTATCTCCTGTGCTCAGGATAGTAATATTGAGGGTAGGCAGCAGTGATATCTTATCTTGGACACTCCTCCACTCCTTCCCTTCTCCCTTACTTACTTTGTACACAATAAGCTCTTAATAGCTGTTTACTGAAATGATTTAAATGACTCTGGGATATTTTAAGAATGAGTTTTCTACCTGTATCAGAAAGATCAGGAGGGAGATTGGATTAGATGACCAATCCCTTCCATCTCTGTGATTGATAATATTTGACCTGTTTCAGAGTTATAAGAAAAGCACCTTATAAACCTTGAAGTGCTATTAAATATGTTATTATTAATTGTTCTACAGACTAGGGAATTCCTTTAAGCATTCAAGTAAACAGGATTCTGTGATAGCAAGTCTTATTCTTTCACTGTCTCCAGAAACTTGGTTGTTGGGGACAGAAAAGCCATCCATTGGGCTTGGGCCATGAGCTTCAGAATTTAAGGACCTACAGATGACTCAAAAAGTCTCCTGGCTTCAAAAAGTGAAAGAAGACACAGAGAGAGTCCCCCTCTGCTACCTGAGAGACACTGATAAAAGAAAGTAAAAAAGAGTCTTGCTACCTGTTCCAATGGTATTTCCAACTGGAGGAATCCACGTGAGGACCCATACTTTATCATAAAAATGTCAAGTGCTGAATTATTGAGAAGTTGGCTTTAGGACAAATTATTTCTGTTTGAGTGATGGTGACCACATTGGGACTAGGAGATAATTTCATTTGGTTATAGACAAAGTGCAGGGGACCCCATACTTTATTTCAGTGTCTCAAACATTTCAACAGACATTAAGTGCCTTTAATGTGTGAGGAGCTGTGCTAGTTGCTGGGAAGAAAACAAAAGATGACATTTATAAAGCATGTTGGGGTTAACAAAACACTTGTCACATACATTATCTTATTTAAGCCTTGATGTAATCTTGTGTAGTGAATTTATATTATTTCCCCCACTTTACAAATGAGGAAACTAAAGCTTTTTCTTGCGGGCTTATGAATGGCTTCATCTCTGTCCTCTCTTGGACAGTAATAGATCCATTCTCTAATCTGATCTACTCTGTTCTTAGGGGAGCCCCCCCCCCCCCCCCCCCCCCC
>CM053624.1:93353906-93375849 GCA_028646595.1 Phalanger gymnotis | reverse complement strand
GGAATGGGGTGATGGAGGGGAGGGCAGACTGGGGAACAGGGCAACCAGAGTGTATGCCATCTTGGAGGTGGGGGGGAGGAAATGGGGAGAAAATTTGTAATTCAAACGCCTGTGAAAATCAATGCTGAAAACTAAACATATTAAAAATAATAATAAAAAAAGATAAAAGACATTTCCAAAATGAATTTGGAGGTGATTCCCTTTGAGTCAAGTGGCTCCCAATTTTTCAAGAGAAACAGAAGCCCAGTCAAAGATTTTCAGGGGTTTCATCAACTGCAGATGGTTAGGCTACTTAATTCCATGTGGCTCCTCTCATCCAAAGGTAAGAGATGGATTCTTTCCTTATAGGAATGAGTTCTATGAATGGATCTTTTTGTAGGATGAATTCCTATGGCTTAAGCATAGTGCCTTGGCCATAATTAACACTTAATGTCTGTAGAGTCAAACTGATTCACAATTTACAATCTGCAGTGCAAGAGGTTGTACCCTAAGCACCGTGTTGGATGCTAGAGATACGAAGACAACACCAACCAACAGTTCCTGCCCTCAAGTAGCTTAAATTCTATCTGAGGAAACATCATATATACCGTAATATGTAACAAGCCTGAAAAAATAGGCTGGAGGCAGATTTGAAGGGATTTAAATGCCAAACAAACAGAAGCATTTGCATTTCATCCTAGAATCAATAGGGAGCCACTGAAGTTTTTTGAGCAGAAGACGAATTTGGTCAGATCTGTGCTTCAGGAATATCACTTTGGCAGCTGTGTGGAGGATAGACTGGAGAAGGTAAAACATAGTCTGTGCTCTCAAGGAACTCATACTATAATGGGGAGACAACATACAAACAACCATGGACAGGAAAAATTTAGAATAGTCAAAGAGGAAAAGCACTAGAATTATGGAGAACTGGGAAAGTTTTCTATGGAAGGTGGATTTTAATTGGAGCTTTAGTTCAGGAGGCAGAGATGGGAAGGGGAATATTCTAGGCATGGGGGGGGGGACAGCCAGTGAAAATGCCTGAAATCAGGAGATGAAATGCCTTGTTGGAGGAACAGCAAGGAGACCAGTGTCACTGGATCCCAGGATGTGTGGGGAGGCAGAAAGTAGAAGGAGACGGGACAGGTGAGGGCAAGGGGCAGATAATGAAGGGCTTTCAGTGACCATGGTTTTTATATTTGATCCTGAAGGTGACAGGGAGTGACAGGAGTTTTGTGAGAATAGGGGATGACATGGTCTGATCTGTGCTTTACGAAGATCACTTTGACAGTTGAGTGGAGGATGGACTGGTGTGTGAAAAAACTTGTGGAAGGCAGATCAACCAGGAGGCTACTGTAATAGTCCAGACTCAAGGTGATGAGGGCCTGTACCAGGGTGGTGGCAGTGTCAGAGGAGAGAAGGACGTGTATACTGTGGTGGACGAAAGATGAAATGGCTAAGGAAACAAAGGTTCTAGCTTTTGAGCATTATTGATTTATTAAGCAGTGTCAGTGTGGTTCACTCAATTTCCACCACCACCTGTTGCTCCAATCCCTTCAATTTCCTTAATACAATAAATGTTAATGAAGGAAAAATCAATAGACCTTGGCAGCAGATTGGATATGGGGAGAGAGAGGCATTCAGGAGGACACCTAGATTGCGAGCCTGGGTGCCTGAGATCATGGGGTACCCTCAACCGTAATAGGGAAATTAGGGAAGAGGGAGGGGCTTGGGGAAAAAGATGAGTTTGGTTTGGACTGTCGTGTTTAGGATGTCTACAGTTCAAGGCGTGCAATAGGTGGTTAGAGATGTGAGCCTGGAGATGAGCAGGTTAGAGTTAGATAAGCAGATTTAAGAATCATGAGATAATTGAATTTTCGGGAGCTGATGAGACGACCAAGTGAAACAGTAAATAAGGAGAAGAGGGCCCAGGACAGAGATCTGTAGGAAGCCCGTGGCCAGCAGGACTTAGATGAAGATCCATCAAAAGAGACTAAGGAGAAGTTGGACAGATAGGAGAACCAGAGAAAAATAGCATCAGGAAGGCCAAATCTAGCCTGCTACCTATTTTTGCATGCCTCCCCCACCCCCCAGCTAAGAATAGTTTTTACATTTTAAAAATTAAGAGATCATTATTCATTTTAGAGCAGTTTTATTGGAATATAAGGTTGTAAACCAGACTGTAAGATATAAGAGGAGGGGCCTTCCTCTAGGTCTTTTAACTTTCTGTGTGGGTACCAGTGTGGCACTTAAGCTCTCTAGCGGTTATTTCTTGTTCTCATTACATGACGAGCCCATCACTTTCTTCTGATCATACATTTCCTGGATGATATCTTATGATACCTCTTGCATACAAGTCCTAGTCAATACGCTGCAGACAACTTATCCCTACAATACATCTCTCTGTGGTTTTCAAGATAACTGTTATTCTGATTTTTTTTGAAGGTGGTGGGGGGGAAAGCTTGTGCTCTTACATGTTTCAGTCATACAGCATCACTGGGAGAATATTCATGTTAATCATAGACTGTACAAATACTTCAACTGTCAGAGGATCTGTAGGAAAACAGACATAGTGGTAAGTTGTTGGAACCGTGAACTGGTCTGGCCAGTCTGGGAAGCAACGTGGAGCAATGTCTGAAGTCCTTTAATTGTGTGTACACTTTGACCCAATGAGACCACCAGTATAATGCAGAATGAAATGAGCAGAACTAGGAGAACTATGAATAATAACACTTAAAAACACATACACCCAGCAACACAACGTTGAAAGATTTAAGAACTTTGATTAATACGATGACCAACTAGTATTTCAGTAAGAAAAATGTACTAACCTATCTTGTAACAGAGAAGTGCAGAATGAGACACACATTTTTGGGCATAGCCAGTGTGGGGACATGCTTTGTGTAACTATCTTGATGCAAGGATATTATTTTTCTTTCTTTTAATGGGGTAACGGGAGTGGGGAGTTGGAAGGGGAGAGCTAGTGATAGGGTTATCAAAATTTTTAAAAAAAGAGGGTAAAAAATGCACAGATGAAAATAGAATAAAGGTTAGTAGGAAACAGACAAGCAGGACAATTTTGGAGATAACATGTTGAATTTATTATTTGCTTAAAGAGAAAAGCAAGCTGTTCATGATATAGATTGGCAGTTCCACAGATAGCCCTCTTTCTGTTCTTTTTATGTAGAAATGTTCAACTTGCAGGGCTGTTGGAAGCCGTGAATGAGATAATATTTGTAAAGCATTTAGCACAGTGCCAGGCATATAGAGAGTGCTATATAAATTCTTATTCCCTCCCTTGATCCTGTTTGATGTTAGTCAAGTCCAGAATTAAAAAAAAAATTATAAGTAGGACAATATAATGAAATGAATGATCATGTTTGAGCCCATTTCTTCTACATCAATTAAATTGCAAATGAGAAAAAATAAGGACATTTTCAAAATGAAAGGTAAAATAAACAATAACAAAAATGATAATCTAGTTAATAAAAACCAAAGAACTACTGAAATGGTCAATAAAATCGATAAGTCATCAGCCAATTTAATAAAAGGGAAAATTAAAATATTACATTAAAAAAGAGAAGGAACAAATTACACTAAGTAGAGAAATAAAGAATATTATCAAATTTTTTTCACTACAATGAAGCTGTATTTGTACCAACAATTTAAGGACTGTACATTAGGAAGATAACTGGCATAATAGATCATATTAATATCAAATCAACAAAAACTTCATGATCATATCAATAGATACAAAAAAGGCTTTTAAAAAGTTTTTATACATACATACATACATGATACATGCATATCAAAGAAAGCTAAAGATTTTTCCTAAATACAGTAAAAAGCGTTTCTCTGAAAGCACAAGATAGTATACTATAAAATGGATATGTTAGATAAGTTTCCATTTATTAACAGAGGTGAAACATACTTAGTAAGCCATTATTTGACATATCTAGAAATGCTAGCTATAGCAATAGCAAGACAAGAAAAAGAAACTAAAGGGATGAGAGCTAGCAAAGAAGAGACTATCTCTGTGGATGATATAATGGTTTATGAAGAACAAAGACAACAAAAAATTAAATGAAATGAGTAACTTTAGCAAAGTATCAGAAATAAAATAAACCTACGAATCATTAGTTTTATATGTTACAAATAAACCCCAAGAGAAATGAAATACTACTTAGAATATACTGCAGAATACTCTAAAATAGAAACACTATTTAAAATAACAAAATGTATTAAAAATTTAAGTGTGAACCTATGGAGACACACATAGGATTTATATCACCACCAAACAATTTTTATGAAAATAAAAGAACTAAATAATTAGAGTTACTCAGTGTACGTGGCTTGGCCAAGCTAATATAAATAAAAAATGACAAAACTGCCCAAACCAGTTTACAAAATTAATGTTGAGCCCATCAAATCACCAATGGAATATATTATGGAACTGGATAAAATAATAAAATGCAAGCGGAAGGATAAACTGTCCAGAACATCAAGAGAAATAATACAAAATTTCAAGAGAGAGGATTATTATTAGCTGAAACTACTACAGTGGAGTAATTACCAAAATTATTCAGCACTGAAGGAAAAATAAGTACATCAGCAGAGAAGCAAAACTTAGAACAAAATGCATCTTCTGTTACTTGGGAAGAACTTCGTTATTCTAGCAAGACTACTGGGGAAATTGGATAGCATTTTGCTGGAAAATGGGAGTTAGACCAACATATTATACCACCTGCCACAAATTCAAAACAGACCAAAAGTCTAAACATAAAAATCATACTATAAAAAAAAATCATTTGAGAATAATAGGATTTGCCTTTCCCTATGGATATGGGAAAGAGTAACCAGTTGTGATATAAAGGAAATCACAAGAGATATTTTGATTAAAGTTTTTATATAAAGTCGATGCTTCCAGAATAAGAAAGGATGTGGATTAAAAAGACTACATTAAATCTCTGAAAGAAGCCTGACCAAAAAAAAAAAAAAATCTAGTGTATTGATAGTTTCTTCAACTATAAAATGGGGATAATAATGGCACCTCATTCTCAGGGTTGTTGTGAGGATCAATGAGATAAAACTTGCTATTCTTCCTGATACAAATATATAATAAGAGCTATTTACTATTAGATCAGCAGTCAGATAATATAAACAGGCAGTTCATGAAAGAATAAACACAAATTATCAACAAACTACCTGAAAAATAATATGTAAAAAATAATTCAATAAATATTTATTTAAATAATGTGCAAAGCACTGTTAGCACTGACAGAAAGACAGAAATAAATGGTCCCTGCTCTGAAGGAACTAACATTTTACTGGGGAGATACAAAATAGACACATATAAATTCAAGGTAATCTTGAGAAGGAGAGAATATAACAATCGAGGTGAGGAAAATTTCAGGAAATTTCTCACGTGGGGGTGGTAGCCCAAGGTAGTGTTTTGAAAGAAGTAAGGCATTCTTTGAAGTCAAAGTAAGAATGTATGGAGGACCTAGAATATCAGGCTGAAGATTTTGCATTTTATCCTAGGAGTCAATAACAACAGGGAGCAACAGGGAGTCAATAAAGTTTCTTGTGAGAGGGGCTGACACGATCAGATCTGGTTTAGGGATGTATATATGGCAACAGTATAAAAGACTGGATAGGGTAGATAGGGTAAGCTAGAAGCAGGGTGAGCAACTAGGACCTTTTTTTTTTTTATTAGTCTAGGCAAGAGATGAGGACCTAAATCAATGTAGAGACTGTATGAGGGGAAAGAAATGGACAGAGGTGAGAGATGTTATGGGGATAGCATGGCAAAGCTTGGCAACAGGTAGAAATGGGAAGTGAAAACAGCTGTGAGGTAGTACCTCACACCCAAACTGGCAAAGATCATCAAAGATGACAAAATTCATTATTAGCAGAGATGTGGGGAAAAAAGTCAGACTAACTCATTGCTGCTGAAACTGTGAAGTGGTTCCATCATTTCAGATGACAATGAAAGGTACAAAACTATTCATACCCCTTAACTCATCAATCTCACTTTTAGGTTTGTGCCTAAAGGAGCTAGTAACAGGAAGAAAAGACCCACTTGTAGAAAAGTACTCATAGAAGTACTTCTTGTAATAGGAAAAACCATGTGCTTGAATACTGGGGAATAGCTAAGTGTGGTATATGAATATAATGGAACATTATTGCACTGTAAAGAATGACAAATATGAATACAAAGAAATATGAGAATGTTTAGATGAAATAATGGAGATCATAAAAAGGGAGATCAAATGCAACCATATGCAGAAAATAACTTCAAACAACAATAAGACATAGGAAATACAGTGAATGATGCAGAGAATCTGCCCGTCAGATAGTTGGTACTTAACAAATGCTTGTCAACTTGACTTTATCAGTTCAAATCTGACCTGACACTTACTGGTTGTGTGACCTTGGGCAAGTCACTTAATCCTTTCTGCCTCAGTTTTCTCATCTGTTAAAAAAAACTGGAGAATGAAATGACAAACCACTTCTGTATCTTTGCCAAGAAAACCCCAAATGGGGTCACGAAGAGTTGGACATAATTAAAATGACTGAACAACAGAAGTTAATCAATTAAAAACAAATTTAAGGTGGCAACATCATGAGAGATGTAACCCTCCTGGGCAGCTATCAGAATAAGTGGGTACTCCATGTTCTTCCTAGTTTTAGAAAATTTTAGCTCCATATCAGATCTCCCTGGTCCATGCAATCTCATTGTTTGTTCCTAGCCCACCTAAGAACCAGAAAGGCAAACAAGATGTAAAAGGGTTCATCTAGTGTGCACTTCCATCAGGAGAAGGGAGGGAACCTCTAACAGATACTCAAATTGACATATTTTAGGGAGAAAAGAAATGACTGGTAGGTAACCAGGGAGACATTTCTTCTGAACTGGAAGGATAGCTCCTGGCAGTTGAAAGTAAGTAACTATGGAACCAGATCACAAGCAGGCAGGGAGTAAGGTTGGGCACTTAAAACTGCCACCTCACTCTAGGTGGGAGATTAGGTGTTCTGTGAGGTGTTATGGGTGTTATGGGCAAGACTGGAGAGCTGTTCTGCCAGTGGGGCAATGATGTTTCTACCTTAGGTGAGTTGCACCCAAGCTCCTTTTGCTTTTATTAAGAAAGAGGCTCAATGCCCATCATTTTGGGTCCAAACACATGATTTCATTAGTCTGTAGAGAATTTCTGATGTGGAAATTCTTTCAGTGTAGATCCGCAGGTCATTTCAGAGATTGCTCAGGGTAGTACAGCAACTTAATCAGTGGTCATGATGGCTAGTGTTTGTCAGAGGCAGGCCTTAAACCCAGGCTTTCCTGACTCCAAGTCACTGAAACTCACTGCCTCTTGCAATGCAAGAAAATAGCTTTCTAAGAAAAGGACTTTTAAAAAATACCCCAAATAGGACTTATACCAAAGGGACAAGGAAGACTTTGGGTGTTACCTGATGACCTCTAGGCTAAGTAATAATAGCTTTCTTCGTAACAACACTGTGAGGCAGGAAATGTATCACTTCCTTTTTATGGATAAAGAAACTAAGGTACTCACAGAAAAATTAAGTGATTTGCCTGCAGTCACACAGTTGCTAAATGACTGAGTTGGGACTAGAACGGTTATCTGATTTCAGCTTTTTACTATGTCACAAAAAGAAATATTCATGGGGTGGAGGAAGAGCTCTCCAAAGACATATGGGATTTAGACATCAACTCAGGCAAGGAAGTTGGATTAAGAATAAGACTAATATTGTCCTTTAGGATTCTAGTGAATAGGGAGGTCACACGCGTCTTCTGACCAACCACTAGGGAAGTCTGGTAGAGATACTTGAGAGAACAAAGTCCATTTTTAACAAGGCTTTAACAGGGTTAAAAAAAATTTTTTTTAAACATGCCTGGGTGATCAGAGCCCTGATGACAGTTTAAACAGCTTCTGTAAGAAACATTTCATGGGAAGAATAGCTAACAAGGTTCTACCTGGCTACTGTGTCATAGGGTTGTTGTAAGGAAAGCCTAAAGACTATGTTATAAGCTACTATTATTGAAGAGATGCTGTAGAAAGAGGGACTTTTATCTACTGAACCCCAAGGCTAGGGTGGGCCAGTCTTTGACCTCAAGGAGATGGGGGTACTGCACTTGAGAATTTCATGGAAAAGGAATACTCCTCACCTAGCACTTTTTCACCAAAGGTTCTTAACCTTATTTTGTCATGGTCTTCTTCTAAGGGTAATGATTTTAAATGCATAAAATAAAATACAAAAGCTTATAAAAAACCAATTATGCTGAAATACAATGATCAAAATATTAAAAAAACAACAGTTCATAGATTGTAGGTTAAGAATTCCTAACATAGAGGGGGTTCAAAAGTGGTACTTCAGAAGCTATAATTCTATGAAGAAAAGAGATTAAAGAAAAAGCCACTAATCAAAGAATAAAAGTTTAGAATAGGAAAGAAAATCAATGAAGAGAACAAGGTAAAGAAATCCTTACAAAGGGGGGGGAGGAGGAAAACAACAAAAGATAAGCAGAAGGGGAAAAGAAGAAAATTATGAATTAACCATTTCTGAGGGGGGAAAAGGATGGGAAGAATGAGATAAGAAATCAATAAATAAGTAAAACTCCCAACTGGAAAAAGAGTTGACAAAAACAGGAGGGAAGGGGAGATGAACAGAAAAAGCGACTCTGTGGGAGCAGGGCTGCATCAAAATAGATAAAGTAAAACTAATTATAGGGGCAAAGTACTGACTTAAGATGAACCAAAAATAAAGTCACAAATTTAAGTCTCATGCTTTTAAATATGAATAGATTAAATAATCCAATAAATGGATAAGAACACAAACCACCATGATCTGCTGCTTACAAGGAAGGCATCTAAAAAGCAGACAAATAAAAATGAGAGGCTGAAATAAAACTTACTATACACCAGATGAATCCAAAGAAGGAGTTTGAAGTATGCTATAAGACAATGTAATATTAAACACTTATAACATAAATGGAGATGAACAAGGAAAATGAATTATGCTTAAATGAACCCTAGACAATGAACCAGAATATTAAACATAGCATCTAAAATCATAAAAGTAAAAATTAAATTTCAGAAAGGCAGCCAATAACAGTAGGAGACTTTAACGTTATTTTCTCGCTGACAAAACTAACAAAAGTAAATGAAAGGAAAAATATAGAATTGAACAAATTATTGGAGAAATTAAAACTTAATGACTTATCATGCTTCTGAATGAGAACCACTAAAGAATTTAAATATTTCTCAGCATCGCGAGGCACCTTTACAAAAACTGATTATCTATTAGGGCACAGAGGAATTGCAAATAAATATAAGAAGGCAGATATACTAAACATCCTTTGCAGATAATAATACAACGAAAATAATAATTCAGATAGGTAATAGTGGAAAAAATATTTTATGTTTGGGGAAGGAGGGAATGTGTTCAGTTTCAGACACCATGAATTTAAAGAGATGAAAGGATATTCAAATGAGAGTAGAGCTTCGGAGAAGGGTCAGGGAGAGAAACATGTTCGGGAAACCTGTGTATTTGCAGTACTCCAGAAATGGGAAACCAGAGCAACCACAGATTTTAGAAAACTTTATTGTTAATTTCACTGGCTGAATGAGAGTCCAACTTTTGCTACAGATTATTCTGCAGAACAATGGCCATGGTACACATAGTAACAGCAAACTATGAGTATCTGAAAGAAGTGTCCCTCTCCACCCCCCAAAAGACATATTATATCCAAATAAATGAAAAGATCTCTAATGTTTAACATATACTTCATTAAAAATAAAATTTACAAGTTGTATTATGGCAGTTACCCATTACAATTGGTGCAGGTCAGATGATGACAGGTACAAAAATAAGAACTATGCACATTTGTGGTTGGTTGTTACAAAAATGAATATGACGGTTGAAGGAATGGTCTATTTTTAGGCTTTGGCGGAGCCATAATCCCTAATTTTCTACTGGCTCCTGAAGTTACTTGAGAACTATAAGATGCTGAATTGGATCCAAATGCATTTGAGGATTTGCTTTTAGAAGATGTCTTTCTGCATCCCCTAGAAATGTGACCAGAGAAATCCAAATTAAACCATGTTGATTTCATTTTGAGTGGTAAAATAAAATTACTCTTATCATGACTTAGTTTAGGCTAACATCTAAAGAAAACTCTTACCAAACGAAATGAGCAAAGACAGTAAGAAATGCCCTTGAAATGGAATAACACGAGGTAAAATGATCTACAAGTCCAATCTTGTCACACTAGTAGTATTTCCTATATTAATATTAGAATTGCCATATTGAGTCATGCACATGGTCAGCCCAATGTTGTCTTTTGCAAAACCAAAGATGTCTTGAGTGGGTATGGTTGCCCTCCTCAATGTGAATCTCAAGAAAACTGAGGATGTGCCAAAGACATTATTGTTGTGTTTAATAATCCATTATGGATTTATCTAATTCCCTTTTTATACCTATCTTTATTTTCAGCCAGTACAACTTCTTGGTGGTAATAAGTTCCTTGAGTTTATTGATATGTAAAGTAATCTTTCGTTTACCTAAGTACACTTAAAGAGAGTTATCCCCTAGATCAGGGAATTCAATAAGTTCATTCTATTTATCCCCACGCTTTGCAATTTTATAGATTTTCATTTCATATCCCTTTGTTTCAGTTTGTTATAGTTACCCATCACTGATTCTGTTTCAAACAACTTAAATAAATGAAAATACCTTAAAGTAAAGCCCCCAAACTCTTGGCCCATGTGTATCATGTAATCATATTCACATTTCAGGAAAATGTATCTCTGGGAAGAAGTAGTGAGAGGGCCATTTTCTCATTTCCCAAACAGCCTATTCTTGGCATGGAGGAAACTCCTAGAGTAGGTAGGTGAAACTCTGCTGATCCCTTTTAAAATGACAGCAGAGGAGAGAGAAAGCGGAGCTGGTCTGCTGGGTGGGCTTAATAGGCAAAGGGAACATGAGCTGCTTTTGGCCCCAATTCACTGGCCTAGTGTGGGAGGAGCTGCTTTCTGAAAGTTGCTTCCCCGACATTCTATCCCACTGTTGCTTCCAACTCTACATGCAATTATCTTTTAACTCAGAAAGGAAAGTGGGAGTGGAATGGTAGCCTAAGAAGGTGAGGAGTCTCCAGTGGCAGCTCTCACTCCCCCAAATGGTTTATTCTCAAGTCCTCCCAGCACCGTCACTTCCCCTGCTGACCTAAAGATAATGGCTTTTTACAAAACAAAAACAAAAACCCCCCACACTGCCAGACTGCTTACAGAGATAATGGCAGTGTTATCTGTAGAAGCTTTTTGCCACAGAGCTATTTCCTGCTGTACTGTAGCTGTGCTGAATTTAGGCCCAGCATTAATTCCACGGCATTCTGACATGCCTTACTGTTTCGGCCTTTCTTTGGGCCGTGTTGTTAGGACTGCAGTCTTCTGTCGGTCAATGCTGGTCTTCTTTCAGCATGCACTGAAGGCTTAAGACTTTTGTTAAATTAACCCTTGCTCTTCTTAAGTAACTTAATGTAGAACGTGGCTAGGGCCTGGATGATGAAGTAGGTCTTGGTTGTTCTGAACTGGAAGGGAAACGCTTTTTCCTGTTTCCATAAGCTGACCTCTTGCCGAGAAATAAAACCTCAAATGAACAGCCCTGCTGTTTTTCCTGGATTTGCTGAATATTAAGTTTGCAAATAGTCACTTCCATTTCACCTGGGCAGTTTTTCTTTTTTTACCCATAGTCAGAACATCAAACACACAACTGCCTTATTGTTTACTGTTCAGAAGAGGCAAAACATGGAGATAAAAAAGCCCAGGTTAAGGGTTCTGAAAGACAGTCATCTAGTCGAGTGGGCGCAATGTAACGGGAAAATTCTCTTCTATAGCAGCTTGATGAGTGAAAATAGAATAGTAATAATAAACTGGCTTTTCATTTCTAAGAGAGGGTGTATGTGAAAAAAAATCAATAACAAATATAAGTGTATATTGGAATAATAAGAGACACTTATGCTTGATAACGTTATTAAAATTCATCATCAAAATCTGTGAAGCTTTTTGGATAAAGCTGAGTTTCATTTAGCCTGACAAGTATGAGGCCAGATTATAGTGGGAAATGTTTCTCTTTTGTAAGTAAACAAAATAGCCCCTGGTTTAAGATTAGACCCAAATTAAAATTATTTAGAAGATAATTCACCTGTTTAGGAAACAATTACATTTTGTGCATACTCTGTTAGAGAAATAAAACATTTCCCAAAGCAGCAGAGCAAAGGAAGAAAATAAGAACATTAAAAAACCCCGATGGAATAACTGCTGGTCTCTGGTGTACTGAACGCTATAAAATTAAACTCATTCTTAGTAATGAGCATACATTCCTGGGCATTGGCAGAAGAACTAGCATATAAAAGGTAGTGATTCCACGTAGAAAGTGATAACTAAGGAAAACATGACCTCTGTCCCAATCTCAACATAATTTTCAATTTTACTCTCTAGGAGGACACAAGGGAGAATACAATAGCTTACAAAGCTTACTACAGATTTTTCCCATTATCTAAAAACATCTCTGTGAAAATGTCATTATTTTTAGTTTCACATTCTTTAGATTTAAGTAACAGCCACAACCCTACCCATCCCTTAACTAAACAGGCAACAATCCAGAGCTCTCTTTTATGGCTATAATAGGAAGGCTTGCAGAGAGGCAACAAGGGTATAAAGAAATGAAAAATAACCAAGACCTTTGAATTATACTCCTCTATATGGACTCGACAAATCGAACACATGAAGGTTTTGCTTTCCTTACAAAAAAATAACCAGGGTCTACATTTTCTTTCATCCTGAATTCACCAAATAATACTGGTTTTTAACTGGCTCCTAAAATGAAAGGTTGATGGTGTTATATTGGTACTTGGAATCATACTAATTTTAAAAGAGGATTTACAATTAACTGCTGGACAGATAATGTATGTAGTCCTCTTCTGGATCTTCCAGGTTACAACCCTCTCCTGGATGTTGTTGCAAGGGTGGGGAGATGAAATCTCAGTCTTATATAAAAACAAGCAGAGGTTTTTTTTTTTTCCATCATGTTCCTAACATACCAATCTACCAACTTGCAGATTCAGAATCATATGATTTTGAAGAATTTTAATATAAGAAACAGCAAATATTAATTAAATAGATAATTCTATAGTGATGAGTTAACTACTTGGTATTTATGTAGATGTATTATGAACTAGTATATAATCGGCTCAAGAAAATCAGCTATTTTGAAAATAATCTGATGGAATCACTGTAGTCCAGAAGACATAATTCAAGAATCTGAAATATAATCTTTTTATCCTCCTCAAATCTGAGCTAGCAGTTTGTTGATGGGAAATGTAACCATTAGTCACTTTGTCACTCTGAGCCCTGCTTTCTTCATTTGTAAAATAGGATAATAATATCTGCCTGAAGTATTATCAAGACCAAATGAACTAATGTACATAAAAATATTTTGTTAAGTGAAAAATACTAAACAAACATAAGGTATTATTCGAGGGCACCTAGTATCATGCATATACTTTAATAAATATTTGTTGATTGAATAATAAATGCTTCAAACCAAACCAGAGCCATAGTGTAGTTTTCTTCCTGCTATGATGGGTTGCAAAATATAACCCAAAGCAAAAGAAACATACCTCCTTGAATTAGATTGCTGGCTCCCATGGCTTGTTTTTTTCCTTTTTGACTTTTGAAAGGTCGGCAACCTTCTCCTCTTCCTCTCATTTTTAGTTTTATTTGAAAAATAGTGAGAAGACACTTGTGTTTCTTCTTCATTTCTTTCAGCATCGTGAGGACTTAAGCATAGGGGATCATTATCATTAGCTACAAATGGACAATAATGCATACTCTTAGGCAACATTGTTTTGGTTTCAAATCGACATTTTTATAGTTGAGGGAAATAAAGCTTTTGGATACAACACTTCTTGGTATCTTGATAGTTCTACGGGTTTGGGAATTTAAGTTAAAACAAGAGAGAACTTATTGGATTTCAATCTTGGAGTTAAAACTTTTTTTTCTCTGAATCCCATAAAAACAATTCATTTATAATGTAGGCTACAACTCAAGAAGCAATTTGCAGCATTTTGGGAGTTCTGACACTTGGTGATTTATTCATTTTCATAACATCCCTTTCCTACTCATATCCCAAATACTCAATGGCAGCACACACACAACTAATGGAATACATATATAAAAATAAAAATGTATTTTTTACAATACCAGTTGAGATAACTAGATAGAATTTGGGAGATCACAAAACCAAGATTGTGAACCATTCTCTTAGTGGTTCATATTACATAAGCCTTGTAGGACATCTTAAGTATTTGACAAATTTTCAATAATATTTAGGGCAGAATGAGAAACTGGATTTTAATTGGCTTGGCAATAATATTCAAATATGAAAGTACTTTGAAATACATGAAGTGCCATGCAAATACATCGTTTCCCAGAAGCATTACTGCAGCTTTAAGCCATTAAAGCTAGCATTAATTTAATTATAATACAGGAAAAAAGGCCTGTTGGACAGGAACTACCTTTAGCAAGGTCTATATTTGACTAGTCAGCATGGTATATACCATGCTGCTCACTGGACTGAGTTAGCAATGAGATCAAGGTTCTAGCCCTGGTGCTGCCACAACTTGCTGTGTGATTATGGACATATCAGTTCATCTCTGGGTCTCAGTTTCCTCATGTATAAAATGAGGATGATGATTCCTGCTAAGGTTCTTCCCAGTTCTTAGCATTCTATGATGCTGTAACGAACTGAACCATGTTTAATAAGGACAAATACTTCAGCATGAGGTAGAAACTTATTTAACAATTAAGCAACAAAAAATCCTAGACAAACTTTTCTTTTTATATGTGCAGACACATCTTCACATAACAGCTGCGAACATTTCACTAATTATGTTGTCAAAGAGTATCTATGAATGTATAATTCTGCGACAATGATAATTTACAAAATGATTTGCATTTCAGAGTACTTCGAAGTCACGGAATTTGTCTGCAGAACACGACTTTGACTCTATTTCCATTTTATAAAGAAAATCATTTGTTGAGTGGTTGGTAAGCCAGGGCAGGGGATAGGGAAGAAGTCTCAAGAAAAATCTGCTCCAGTCCACTTCACCATATGGATGAATCTTCATGTTATCACTAGCATAGAGGGCAGGGTTCACCATCCATTATGGTCCTATTTCATGTATACCTAAGCAGCTTCCAAATATTTGTCATACTAAAGATGATTCCTCTTCAACAGAGGCAGAAAGATAGCACAGCGTAATGAAAAAAATCTTGGCTGAGAGTTAGGAAATCAGGGTTGTAAACCTGGTTCTGTCATGTCCAGGAGCATATCTTTGAGCATGTTACTAAATGCCTTTGGGTCTCGGTGTCTTTATCTCAAAATGATGGGGGAAGGACTAGATGATCTTTAAGGTACCATTTTAGCATTAACATTTGATGATTTGAGTTTGTAACTGGAGAATGTCTAATTTATTTTCTTTGTGTATTCAAAGTGAAGCTCAATTTTGGACAACTATCACAAATAAAACATTAAGAGGATTATGTTTCAAAAACATTTTTTTAATCAGAAAATTTAAAAATGATGGAGAACTCTCATCAACACTGTGACCAATCTTAACTCTAGGAGACTGCTAGTGAAACAAGCCTCTGCTTCTTGGCAAACAGTGGACAATAGCTAAGAAATGAGGCACATACTATCAGATATGGGCAATGTGTTGGTATGTGTGGGGTAGTGGGAGTTCTTCATTAAAAGAGGTTTCATCAGAGGAATCATAGGGAGTGACGGTGCTATAATAAAGAAATCAACATCAATAAAACACTGGTGTTTTGGAAAGCCAAACCTGAAAAAGTTCTGAGGTGGACTGAGCTAGGCTTAAGTCAAGAAGTTGTTCAACAAACATTTATTGGGCATTTACTATGGTGCCAGGCACTGAACTAAGTGCTAGGGATCCAAAGAAAGGCAAAACAGTCCCTGCCCTCACAGTCTAATGGAGGCGGATGGTGGGTGAGAAGAGACAACAGGCAAACAATTATGTACAAACAAGATATGTGCAGGGTAAATTTGAGATTATTTCAGAGGCAAGGTGCTAGCATTAAGGAAGATCAAGAAAGACTTTTTGCAGAAGGTAGGATTTTGTTTAAAGAAGTCAGGAGGCAGAGATGAGGAGGCAAGAATTTCAGGTATGGGGGATAGTTAGTGAAAACGCATGAATGTGGAGATGGAGCGTCTTATGGGAGGAGCAGCAAGGAAGCTGGTGTCATTGGATCAGAGTTCATGTTGGGCAGTAAGGTGTAAAAAGCCCAGAAGAGTAGGATGGAACCTGCTAATGAAGGGTTTTAAAAGCTCAAGAGATTTCATATTTGATCCTGGAGGCAACAGGAAGCCATTGGAATTTATTGACTAGGGAAGTGACATGGTTCCAACTACGCTTTAGAAAGATCTCTTTGGTGGCTGAGTGGAAGATGGCCTGGAATGGGGAGATGCTTGGGAGAGCAACCAGCAGGCTATTGTAATAATCCAGGTACAGAGTGATGATGGTCTGTATCTGGGTGATGGCTGTGTCAGAGGAGAGAAGGGTGTGTATGAGAGATTTTGAAGGTGGAATTGACTTGACACAGATTCAATATGGGAAAGAGAAGGACACTTAGGTTGTGAGCCTGAATGACTAGAACGATGGTGGTACCCTTGACAGTATGGGGAAGTTAGGAGGACCTGGGTTCAAGTCTTGCCTCTATTATATACTTGTTTTGTGACTCTGGGCAAGTCATCTCTTTAAGACTATTAAGTTGTAAAGAAGTGCTAACCTGCAACCAAGGTCAAGTCCCTATCCCTATCTAAGATATTCAAAAAAAGAGAAACTATCTGCAGAAGTGAATAAAAACATGAAAACTGGATCTTGACATTGTATCTAATTATAAGGCAACATATTAGAGGGAAAATATAAAAAACTATTCTTTTGGCATATGATAAAATAGTTTTCATTCCCAACAGTCCCCTTGTTAAATCATGGTAATAATGAATATCAAGAGGACAGCAGCTATGGGAGTCTTTTGACAATGCTTAATCGAATGCTTAGAAATAGTCATATTTCTCCGGAATTTCTGTAACAGGTATTTTTATGGACGAAGAATACATAGGTTTTATATTGTGTGTTCGACAAAAATTCTGATCTACCTTTTGACTTTATCTTTATATTATTCATAAAAGTAGACCATCTTCTAGATAGTGAAACTGTGGCACAGAAGTTCTATGTAGCTTTCCCGAGATCACAGCTGGTTAACGGCTAAGTCAGAATTAAGAGTCCGTAACGATTCCTCTCCCTGTGTAAATCACCGGCCATGTAAGAGCAAACGACCTCCAATTGCTACCTTCTGTTTTTTCATTCCTATCCTTCTTGATCCTACCTTACCCATGCCTCACTTCAAACCGCTCAGGCCTTCCACTAGTCTTTATGGGATTCAATCCCATAACAAACAGCTTCCTCTTCTCCCCAGACCCGTTACTCTTTTACTCACTCTTCTGTCGACCAGTCCTCATGACACCACGTCTTCTCCAGAATAGACTACATCTCCCCAGCTCCCACTCTGTCCCCCTGCGATTCCCACCTTTCCCTATCTATTGGTTCCTTTCTTACATAATTCAAACGTGCCCAAGTCTCGTAGCATCAAGCCACTGTTCTATATCTCTCTTACCTTTCTTAGCTGGACTCCTTGAAAAAAATGTTTACCCTCACTGACTCTGCTTCCTCTCATTCACTCCTCAATCTTGGTTTCTAGCCTCACTCAACTGAAACTGCTCTCTCTAAAGTCACTACCTCTCACTTTCCAAACGGATAGTCTTTTCTCTGTATTCAACTTTCGTTATCCATTGGCTGCGTTAGACAGCACTTGCCACTATTCTTTCTCCTTGTGGTTTTCATGATCCAACTCTGTCCTGCTTTTCCTCCTAATTGTCACTTTCTTAATCACACCCACATCAGGTTCCCTCAATGGGGCTCCTCCAGGTTCTGTCCAAGGCTGCTTCTTTCTCTTTTCCCTCTATCCTTTCTCTTGGTTGAGCTCCCAGGTCCATATATCCAATCCAGGCTCTTTCCTGAGCTTCAGTTCCTTATCACCAACTACTTACTAGACGCTTCAAATCAGACCTCCCAGAGACATCCTGAACTCAACATGGCCAAGGCTGAACTCATTATCCTTCTCCATAAACTCCTCTCTCCTCCAAACTTCCCTTTTTTGGGTAGAAGGTATGATCATCCTTCCAGTCTCCCTGGTGACTAATCTTGGAATTGTTCTGTATTCTTTTGTTTTCTCCCTTCCCTCACATATCTAATTAATGGACAAATCTTGCTGTTTCCATCTCCATAACATCTTTTATATCTGATTCCCTCTCTTTGCTCATAGATCTATCTACCTAGTTAAGACCCGCTTGCCTAGATTATTATCATAGCTTCTTCTCCTGCCTCAAGTCTCTCACCACTCCTGTCCATCTTACAGACATCTTTCTAAATAATTGTCATCAAGCATAGCTCTGTCCATGCTACTGCCCTACTCAATCAGCTCCGATGGTTCCTATTGCCTGTAGGATGTGAGACTTTCGCAATCTGGTCCTGACCTATTTTTCAGCGTCACTGGACACTACTCTCCTTCTGGCACTTTCTGATCCAGTCAAAATGGTTTCCTCTTTTTTGTTTCTCATAAAGTATCTCCACATCTTCCATCGGCGTCATTATAGCAGCCAGTGCACATTTCTGGAATGCATTCCCTCCTCAGCTCTGCCTCAAAGAATATCTCCCTTCTTTCAGAGATAGAACTCAAGCACAATCTTCTCCATGCTCTTTATTGATTTTCCTAGTTACTATTTTTTCTTCCCAAATCATCTTGAATGGATTTCTATTTATTTCCTCACATTTATTCTGTACACACGCACACACACATGCACGCACACACACACGCATGCACACGTTTGCACTTCTTGTCCTTCCCAATAGAACGTAACCTCCTTGGGAATGGGGATTTTTGTATCCAAGTGCCCAGCACAGTGACAGTGCTTGGCACATTGTAGAAGCTTAATGAGGTCTGTTAATTTTGGTAACTTTTTCTACTACATCATGCTATTCTATGGTCCCACCTTCAAGTCTCTAAGGCAATAGTTAAGTTTAATTAAGTTATATTCTAATGTACTGGGTACCTTGTTTAAGAACAAATGTTACTGGCCTACTGAATAACATGCTTTTGGTGTTGTTGGGTGTGGCTCTCTATGTCAAAGTGTAAACACTTAACAGAAAGTGAAAAAGCCATGTGCTTATCCGGGGTTTTCTTTTAGAGACACAGGTTATACAAATAACTCTTAAATAACAAGCAAAATAAGATATTGAATATTGAAGAGATACTGCACCTGGCAATGTACACTCAGAGTATTTCTGGAGTACTGAAATCACTTCAGCACCGTATTTTTCCAGTTTGTCTTCTGTAACACCATCAATTTGAAGCAAAACCTCAGGATCAGAAGATAAAGACTCTATGTACAGGTATAAAACAAACAGAAATCAGATTCTTATTGAATAATTATGAACTGCAAAGAGAGCATCTATGACATGAAAGACAATGTAAATAAAAGTGTACACGTGAGAATGTGAATGATTTAACCGGGAATACAACTGACAGACCTGTCTGACTGCAATGCTAGGGGCAATACTGGAGATCTAGGCAGGAGCCACACTATACAGGGCCTTGGACGTCAGCTCAAGGAGTCTAACAGTCTTTATCCTGCAGGTAACAGGTTTGGAAATTTCTGAAGGGAAGAACAGGAAGTGATGTGAAGAGCAGTGTTTTCACCTGTGGAAGTACTGTTTAGGACAGGCTGGCTGAGCACAAAGACTGAAGACATGAAGGACAATGTGATCATTATGACCATCCTAGGACTAAGTGAAAGGGACTAGGCCAGCGCAGTGATGGAAGAACAGAAAAGAAGGGGCGGTTACGAACCCTGCAAAGGAAGAATCCAGAGGAAAATGAGTGCTATTCTCAAATAATTCTGGCAGATTTTAATGCTGAAGCTGACGAGATCATGAAAACACTTCCCATCCTAAGGCATACCAGTAGAGGACAACATCAAAAACAACGGAATGCAGGATACATTTTCACTAAAGGGCTATTTTATCCTGACTGAAATTAAACCACATTTTTAAACTTTCAACTCTCCAGAGACCATGAATTTTAGACAAGAAGATTCATAGTAAAATTAATTTTTGGTCTATTAACTTATAGTTCAAGTAACTGAAGGTTCATACATACCTGCGAGCTTTTTCAGAGTAACAGTATTAAATATATTGAAGTAATGGACACCAAAAGCCTTCCCGAGCCCTTTGCAGACCTCTGTAAGTTCTCCCAGGCACTTCTTAACTAGCTCTTCTCTCTGGGATATCTTTGCCACTAAAGCCTTTTGTTTTCTTACACCACTGAAATTCTCAGTTTCCTGAAAGTCCACCTTTGGGGGAAAGAAAAAGCCATATACGGAACTGTAAATTAGCAAACATGCTTTCTAAGTAAAATGAAAATCACTTATGTGCCAGTGATCTGATGGACAAATAAATTCTATTATATTTTGATGTACCCAGTATGACTATTTTGATTCAGTTTTTATTTAAACTTTCCTGAGAAACGATTTTGAAATTCAGAATGAACACAAAGTTACAGGACTACCTTTTATAAAATATGTAGTGCAATATATACACCCACACACACATTTAAACATACAAATGTTTATGGTCTGCTTAACACACAACTATTCCTCTTTGTTTACTTGAAAGATGCAGACAGAAGGTAAAGATAAATTTAAATTTCAAATGATCTACCTTTAAATACCCATCCAGAACCACCTGGGCCTTCTCGCCTAACATCACATAGGCAATTGCTTGGTCATTAGCATTGATGTACAAGTCTTCATCCAAAATTTTGTCAAGTATTAGCTTTTTCAAAAGTCTTTCGGCATTATGTCTTGAATAAGCAGCTCCCTTCCCAAATATGCCTGATTGAATCTTAGCAGTTTTACTCCCTGATGAGAAAGCAAAGTTTCTTTAGCATGTATAGGTAATACCACCAATATCACACTCCCTTAGTGATTTCCATAGATTGACAAATAACTGACAGGTAAGTCTGAACTAGACAAAACATGGATTAAATCTGAACATACTATTTCATAGACAATCTCAAGGAGAGATATAAATGGATGGATGTCTCTTACATCTTTAGATTTGTTTTTTTCTTTTAAAGCATCTTTGTAAAAACACTTGCCCTTCCCCCTTCATGATAAAAAATAAGATGTAGCATCTTACAAATATTATACTTCTTGGGATAAAATCCTCTTAAAGCATATTAGTATTTAAAGAAATGTTCTGTATAACAAAATTAATTCTATAACCTTAGAAACAGTGTTTTGCTGATTGTTGCTCATATAAATTATTCTTATTTTTGAATAAAAACTTTCAAATAAAAAACAAAATTGACTTGTGTGGGAATTATATGCCATTCTGTTCTTATACAGCAAGAGTTGTTTTGATTTGCCATTAAGCAATAATTAAACATAGACTCCAACTGCCTCAAGATATGCTAAAGAAACATCATCAAAGAAACACAAGTAATTTCTAAATCATGTACCAAACAAAAATAACACCTAAATAGATCCAAAACAATATGGAGAAAAAGGACAGAAGAAAAAGTAATGTGCTTTTGGTGTCTGTTTATTATTTTCTGGAAGGCTTCACATTCATTTCACAGAGGTTTTGAAAAAAGGAATCCTAACAATGGCCTTGCTATGAATACAACTTCATGTCAAGGATCTATTTTGATGCTCTAAAAGTTTACTATGAGAACTGACCTGTAACAAAAGTGGC
>CM053624.1:93330811-93353406 GCA_028646595.1 Phalanger gymnotis | reverse complement strand
GAAAACGGGATGGGAGTGGGGTGACAGAAGGGAGGGCTGACTGGGGAACAGGGCAACCAGAATATATGCCATCTTGGAGTGGGGGAGAGGGTAGAAATGGGGAGAAAATTTGTAATTCAAACTCTTGTGAAAATCAATGCTGAAAACTAAATGTATTAAATAAATTAAATAAACTAACAAAGAAATACATGAATGGTAAAGTATACTTTTGGCAACCATGGAATTCTGAACATCTTAAAAAGAATCCGGAATGGAGAGGGGGTTAGGACAACGATCTGCTGTTTTTTTTTTCTTTCTCTCCATTACCCTCAACCTCCTTCCTTGTCCTATTCTTTGAAGAAAGGGCTTAAAATGCTTGGCTCTTGAGGGATCTCAAACTGCATAAGCCCTTTTCCATTTCCTCACTTCATAAAACCTAATTTTTAGTTGCTTGTTTTCACTTTCATAGCTAATAAAGTCATTTTCCATAATTTCCAATGACTAATGCTCCCCAAGCCTCTTGCCCCTAAAAACCTACTATCAGAACAGTACATTCACAGGGATGTCTAGAATACACACAGACACACACATATATATATTATACTTAAGTATTTTGAAAGACTAAAAAATTTTGAGTAGCTACAACACCTCACAAATACTTTGTGTATAAATAGAATATGTATGACAAATAAGAAAAACTCAAAACACCTGAGATCTCGATGCTGGAGAAGTTTGTTTCCGCAATCCAAGCCTTGAAGTTGGTAAGAAGGAATAGTATCAACTAATGAACAGATGTCCTCCATCACATGAAAAAGCTGTTGTTGCCAAGTTAACAGTTTACCTGCAAAATAATACATTTGAGTTTCTCTTAATAAGCAACATTTTAAGATATATCAGAGAGCTATTCTTTTTATTTAGATGATTAGAAACAGTAACATTAAATATTTTTTATGAAGATTACTAACATCCTACACTAAAGTTCTACCTCTGATGACACGGCTCATGACTGGTTTGTCTCCAGCGATGTTGACCTGGAGATGGAGGAAAGTGAAGACAGGGCAGGGGAAAAGAACTGTGAAAGTTCTAGGGAAAATAATCATAAAAGAAACGGAAAATTAATCATACTTAAAAAGCATGACCAAAGATGGAAAATAAACTTTTGTATAAACTCAGCTGCTTCATCATCCTCAAATGGGAATAACAAACATTTGCTATATAGAAAATGTTTTTCATACCATCATATTTTTTACTGGTCTCCTGTATTGGCTGTGGGCTAATTGTTTTCTCAGATTCTGATGAAAAGTAATTTGATAGCTTAGTAGAATTTTTTTTCCCATCACAGATGGAAGGCGGCTCCTTCAGAGTACTGCAAATGACAAAATAGAAAATAATTCTAACATGGACTACCCCAAAATATATTTCTATGGATATCTTACTTTTGTCTCTGATATTCCTCCATTACAGGTCTGACAATAACATACAGAAAAAATTTAATCATAGGAATACTACTACAAAAAAGTTCCCTACATAACAAAGATATTTTCCATACTCCATGGATGCTGCAAAACAAGAATGTTTTGTTGATCCAGTAAAACTGATTCCTTCAATAATCTTTTGAAACAAGTAGTGCTTTGCACACAATAGGCACTTAATAAATACTGTATTGTGCTGTTTATGTAGGAGTCTCTCTTTAGAAGAAAAATGAGCCTCTCCACCTCCTTTTCAGAAGGGGAGACTCTGCATGTACAACACTGCAGCTACTTTCATGATTGATATGATTAGCTTTGTTGAACACTTCTTTCCTTTTTCCTTTTTATTCTCTTTTATAACGGATAACTCTCGGAGGAGAGAGGAAGAGAATTGATGAGAATGAAGATAATGCAAAACCAAAAGATTATTAATAAAAATTAATCTAAAAAAGAAAAGTCTGTAACTGAGATTTTAATTATGTAAGGTTTCAAGTGCTTGGGGTAAGGGGTGGGGAGAGGAACTTTTGATAGTTCTCATGTCCTATCAAATAACAATTATGCCTTGATTTTGCTTACAACCTCTAAATTCTAACCAACCATCTCTTAAAAAATGCATGAACAGAAAAGGGGTGGTATAGGATATACCCAACACTTTACTTCTCCTGCTGTGGAATTTTGCTACATCCTAATTTGAGAGAAATAGCACAAGATATTTACTATCACTCAATGGAGGGTGTCAGATTGGGAAAAGGAAAGACCACTCAGCTGGTGATGCTCTAGTTTGGAGGATAAGAACGACGAGGACTAGCAATTTCAGGCATCAGAAGAACTCCACAGATTCCTCTCTGGAATATCAACTCACTTCAGTTTTATTAATGATGTGTCATATTAACAAGAGTAGGGGACAACCCTACCTCATTGGGTCCAAAGCACTTCATTTTCCTTACTGCTCATAAAGGTAGGGGTGTCAGTGATGCTTCATCTAGGCTTAGAAACTGAGGAATGATTCTCAGTAATATATTCCTTATTACAAATCCAATCACATCAAACAATTGGGAGGCCCATGAAGATTTTAAATGTGTAAAATGAGTAGGGATTTGGGTTTTTTTTTTTTTTTTGTAGAATAAGCAAACAAGAAAATAGAACACACTAATGTATAGGATTAGGAAAATGTAACACAACTTAGCCAAGTCAAATTATTTAGGGCACCTCAATAATAAACAGAAATGTTTGTTATTTTACCTAAGGCACTTCAAAGTGGAAGAAAACACTCCTTCTTCTGGAGAAGGTGGAATAAAATCTATATCAAAATCATCTTCGTTAAATTCCTCAGCGTCAGCACCTAAAGATTCATCGATAGTATGTAGCTCAACTCCGTCAGGACATTTCTTCTTTTCACTGTCATCTAAAACAAAACAGCTAATGAACATAGATCATTTCCATAATAGAAGACAATAGTAACTTGAGTGCTTAAAAGAATCTTTAAAACCTATTTAGTTTTCATAATATCTTTTAAACCAGAGGGCAGGGAACCCTTTTTCTATTAAGGGCCACTGACCCCCTCCTGGGATGGAGGAACAGAAAAGGTCACATAATTTGAAAAACAATTTTTTGTCTTTTTTTTTTTTTAAAAAAAAAGTTTTAAAATTTATTTTAAACTTAAGTATAAAAGAAAAAAAAGGCCACGTACACAGCAGAACAAGAGAAGATTCAATATAAGGCAATAAATTTCCATTTCGATAAAACCCATATAATACTATATATTTTTTTCTAAGCTGTCCAGCTTTTCTTTTGTTCTCTGCTATGTACTTTTTTACTTTGTCCCCCATGTGCCCCCTCAGGCTACAATTAAGCCCAGATACACACACACACACACACACACACACACAGAGTTATCTATAAATATACACATACACACATATGTGAGACCATACTATGCTTATTTCTACTTGTCGTCTGTTTCTCTGAAGGTGGATAGCATCTTCTTTCATAAGTCCAGGTCCTTCCATGTTTTTCTAAATTGACCAGCTCATCATTTCCTACGTGGCAACATTCCAACCTGATCCCACTCTATCTGAAAGGTTGTCTATGAAAGTTTTTTCCCAATTTCTGGCATACGCTCTATTCTTGGCTGCATAGGTTTTATTTATACAACAAAATTTTAATTCAAAATAATCAAAATTATCCATTTTACACTTCAACAATGCTCTCACCTCATAATATGGTTTGAGGTCTGATACTACTGGATCTGCTCCTTTCACATCTTTTCCCCTCTGGTTTCTTTGAAGTTCCTGACCTTTGATATTATTTTTTTTCTAACTCAGTAAGATAATTTTTAGTAATTTAATTGGGATGACATTAAAGAGATTAGTTAGGTAAAACTGTGATTAAAAAAATATATTGGCTTTACTTACCTATGAACAATAAATATTACTTCAATTATTTAGACCTAACTTTCTTTGTATAAAAAGTGTTTTATGTTTATATTCGTATAGTTCCTGTGTCTGTTTTTGCAGGCATACTCTCAGGTATTTTATAGTGTTTAGTTATTTTAAACAGTCTAAAACAATATTGAATAACATGGCTGACACATAGTGTAGTTTCTTAATTTAGTTTAAAAAAAATTCTGCCCGACTGTTTAACTTAAGAAAGAGAACATAAAACTATACTCAATAACAAATATAAAATATGTGTAAAAAGTATAATAATCAGACTGATTTTTGAAAAATAAATATACCAGAACTCAAACGACTAAATCAATGTCCTTCAAAGCAATCATTTTGGCAGGCTTATTACAATAATGCTGCCATTCCGAAAAACATTTCTGGAATTACATTCAGACACATTTCAGAAGCTATAAAAGAACATTAGTTTCCTTACTTTATAGTCCCACTCTGTTCTTTGATGGAGAACACATTACCAAGTGGGGCCACCCACTTCACTGGTTTTGTTCCCTACTCCCCCCCCCCACCCCCATTAAGTCAAATCCACCTTTAAAGCATTAAAACTTGCATTGCTTAAGATATTCAAGAGGACATCCCTTATTTCTTATTCAAGAAATTGTGAGGGCAATTCTAAAAGAGGAATTCTAAAAATATTTTGAGTAATGGTGGCATTATTATAAAACATACATATCCTTCCAAAGTGACTGCATTGAAGGGGACATTTGTATAGATATAAGTTCTGACATGTTTATAAAACACAGCACCAATGCATAATGTATGACTATAAAAATAACTTTGTTTTTTAACAGCCATACCTCATAAATCAGTAAGGGAGCAAGAAAAGGGAAATGTAAGGGTACAAAACAGACAAATACAGATAAAGAAAAGCTAGAGAGAAATCTACATAGAATACCTTATAGCACAACACATAAGTGTATGCATACAAACACGAACACCCCCACACCCACCCACACACACACCAGTTACCATAGCTAGAGACTTTCATGGAATAAGAGCCCCATCCTGTGGCCCTTTAGGATACTGACACTGAAGACTTTCAAATTAAAGTCTTGTTTTCACAACTGCAGGCATAAATAGAGCTACTGCCTATTGGTTTTAAGTAGAGGGCTAAAGGTTTCTTACAGGTAAGTAAATACAAGGTAATATGAAGGAGAGAATACCAATAATTACAATGATCTGGGAAGGTTTCATAGAAGTGATATGTGAGCTGAGTCATGTAGGAGTTTTGAAAGGCTGTAATGATGGTGTGCATTCTAGGCATGGGGCAGCCTGTGTGAATGCATGGAAGCAGAGGATGCTGAGTTTGGGAAATAGTTAATAAATAGTCTAGTTTGCCTGGAATGTAGAATGCATACAAGGAAGTCTTATGAAATAAAATTGAAAAGGTAGGCTGGAATCAGGCTGAATGAGAGGCTAATGAGCCGGTGTTTTATCCTATAAAGGGCCACTAACGATTTCTGAGTAGGGAAATGGCATGCTGAAATTTTTCTCTTAGATTATTTTGGAAACTGAATGGGGAAAGACAGGAATCACAGAGACCAATTAGGCAGCTATTAGTTCAGATGAGACTGGGCTTAACTAGGGCCAATGTAAATGAAGAGTCAGCGATAAGTGTGAGAAATATCAAGAGACGGAAAATCAGTAAGACTTGGCAACTGATTGTATATGAAGTGGGAATAAAGAAGAGAACATATTTAGGATAATTCTTAGGTTACTAAAGGAAGGCTTTGAGAGAATGGGAGAGATTATCTTCCTAAGAGAAAGAATATAGAAAGAGAAGAGTGTTATGAGAGAGTATTAGGGGATGCTCATACTTAGGAGGGTGGGTTGGGACATGAGTGATGATGTAGCAAAGGACTCTTGAGAAGGAACACTCAAATAGTTAGGAGAAAGACTGGGACAGCAGTACCACAGATGCCAATGGAAGAGAGAAGATCTAGAATTTGGTACAAGTGTCAAAAAAGAAGTCAAGGAGAAGCAGGCTTGAGAAAAAGCTATTGGATTTAGCAGTTATTGGAATTTTGACTAACATATATGAATCTGAAAGGCTTTTGCACAAAAAAAGTCAATGCAATTAGGATAAGAAAGGAAAGCATGAATTAGGAAAAAATCTTTGTTATCAAATGTGGGATAGCTATAAAGTGTACAGAATTATAGAACCAAGAATCACTCAAGGGATAAGCAGTCAAAAGGATATGAATGGTTTTCCAAAAAATTGCAACTATTAGCAACCATAAGAAAAAGTACTATCACTAATAACAAGAAAGCTGCAAATCAAAACAGCTGAGGTTTTACTTCATACTTCACAAACTTGCCAAAAAAAAAAAAAGGGAGATGGAAATACTTACCATGTTAGAAGGGCTACGAAAAGATAAACACACTAAATACCCTGTTGGGAGAACTCTGAATTGATTCAGCCATTCTGGAAAGCAATTTGGAATTATGCTAAAAAAGCAAGTAAAATTTAATTAATATATTGAAAGAAAGAGTTCTATAGCAATCATTACCTCTGTCAGTGCCCAGTTGAGTTTTCAAAGTATGGATTTCTTGGATATCTTCAAACTCTTCGGAAGTGGAATCCTCATCAAGACAAATCACAGGACTGCTTAGCTCTTTTGATGCAGGCAACTCTTTTTTAATCAATTCTGCTTGTCTGCTTTTACCAGATGGAAAATCTGAAAGCTCTGGATCGGCCTTCTTCCCATTTGCTTTATGTGTCTGTGTTTTAGATAAGTTATTTTTATCCCCTTTTGATCTCTGAGTATTACTTAATTTTGTATAATGAGTTCTAGAGGGTGTGGTGAAAGTTTTTGAATTCCCAGAAGTATCAAAGTCATCTATGTCGTCCCAGTCATTGATGAATATGGCAGAGTCAAATGAAGAATTCAATTCTAATTTCTTAGAATCTTTACACAATTCCTTGTTGCCAGAGCTTTCTTTTGTAGGAGGTTTTAAACTACATGAAGTTTCATGGGTGTTCTTTGAAGAATCTGATAATATCTGGTTTGAACAAAACTTCTGGATTTGTTGTCCTTTTGAAGTTCTCTCTGGGAAGGCATTGATACTTGTCTGCTGGTTCTTGGTATTGTGGAAAGGCTTACTGAGAGGAAAGGTCTCAGTAACATTAACATCCTTCTCACTTAACACAAGAGTCTGAGTTACACTGTTGCTAGAAGGTATTTTCTTTTTAAAAGTGAAACCTCTGAAAAGGTATATGAAAAACTGATATATTATTTTAACATCCCCATAAAAGACAATACATTTTAAAAAGAAAAATAAAACTTTCTTAGTTAAGCTAATTTATTTGTGAGGAGTTAAGCTGTAGTGTATTATGGTTTTTACCATAATACTTTCATCCTCCCTGATTCGTGGTTTTAAAAAATTTGCTTAATGACTTAGAGAATACGTCAGATATCCAAATTCTCAGTTTTTAAAAAAACGTTTTTCAGAACCTATGATTCCATCTGTGTGGTGAATCTCTGGTATTTGGGCAGGAACTTTCCTGCCCTGCAAAGGAATACAAACCAAACAACAGATCTCTAACTTAGGATCTTAGAAGAGCTAGCTGCCCAGGACACTGACAGGCAGTAACCTGCCCAAGGTCACAAAACTAGCAGGTTTTCTATCCGCTATGTCATACTGACCCTGTGACTGCTTAGGAGGTGATCATTCATCATACGAGCCTTTTGACTCTCTACTTTTCTCCCTCAGACTGCCTGTCTTTTGGTTATTTTATACTCATTAATTAACACCTCTTTCAGAGGGTGGGTACAACAAAATAAAAGAAACTTAAATAAGCCATTTCCCCCTAGTTGTGAACGGGTTTTGTAGAGGAGTCTGAAGTTACTGGCTAAAATGAGACTGTTGGATTATCTTTGGATTTCAGTTAATAGTGGACTATTCTGATACTCTACTAGTACTTTTATTCTGCTATATTTACAAGATTAAAATAACCTTTACTTAAATAATATGGACTTAAGTTTTACGCAAGAGTCCTAGGGAATAGACATATTACCAGAAAGTCATGTTTAACTATCGAAGGCAGAAAATGAAAAAACTGCAGTTAAATATTTGTGTCTTGTATCTATGAGATCTCCAAGATCATCTAGTTTAACCTTTTTACTTTTTTTAAGAGGTAAAAATCCAGGCCTAGAGAGGTCAAGTGATGTGTTCAAGGTGATGGAGGCATTAGGTAGCAGAGCCAGCCAGGATTTAAATCTAGGCCTTCTGACTCCAAATTCAGGGTTCTTTTTATTATACCACTGAAGAATAACTGAGGGTACTTATGAATAACTAATGGCTCAATAAGTAATTTGTCTTATCAACTGCCCTCATATGGAATGTCACAATATGAAACAAAACCTTTAATCTATTCGAGAATTCAATGTTCTATATCTGAACTGATATATGGAAATAGATAGAGGCAAAACATCTGCAAGCACCAGAAAACCAACCATAATAAGTTTGGCCTGCTAATATTTCAGAGGTTGGATGGGTACTAGATAAAGCCTCTATACTTAAGTTATTAACAACATTAGTTTGACTCTCCTTCAAATGAATGGGGATCAGGAAAGAAATGGGGGATTAGGGCAGGGTCACTATTTGGTGAATCCAGAGGAATGGCTTTCAAACGTGCTGCAGAGCCTCAGAAGACAATGGTCAATGAGAAATGAAGCCCTTCGAGAGAATTACCTTGAGCTAGTCCGTACTAGTCTCAGTATGGTTTAACTCGTTGCAAATGGTTTTGTGCTGATCAGCTAAAACACTGTCAGGGTCAAAATTGTGCCCTATTAACCACACAGAAAGGATGAGATAGTTAAGGACAAAATGGTGAAGAAATGACTGAGATGCAGAATCTTTAAACAATAATGGAACCCTAAGCTTCTAGATATACACTGAGCAGGTAATGATATTGGGCAAATCATGCAACCTCTCTGGACCTTCATTTCCTCATGTATAAAATGTGAGGTTATGCTAAATGACTTCTAAAATTCTATGTTTTCATGCATTTGTACCATTTTGCATCTTATACTGGGACAGGGACTAGTGTTGTGATCTCATTGGTAAGCAGGTTAGCCCCTTCTCTCCAGCTTATAGTTTTAGAGAGTTGTCTACAGCATTGAAAATTTAAGTGACTTGCCCAGGATAGTGTGTGCCAGAGAGCAGGACTTGAACTCTGATCTTTCTGGCTCCAAGGCTAGTTTTAGCTCTGTCCACTTTATCACATTGCCTCTCACTGTAAGGGCATAACAGACCAAAATACTTACGTAGATTTGGGTTTCAGAACATTTAATTTATTTTGAATTTCTTTGGCTGAGTGACGCTCTAGCTGCTGTTGCAGATTATTCTGAGGAACAACAGCCATAATTCTAGGTAGAGAGAAAAAAGTGGTATCAGGTACTTGACATTTATTACAATATTTATAGGAGGGAAGGAACACACACAAGACCTACTGAACCCCAAAACCCAATGTTTCAAAAGTGTCCTGAGTGATAACATGCTTGTTTTTTTTAGTGTCATAGAACTAAAATATGGTAACGTTTGTACATAAAATACATTGTAAACTTTAAGATGTCATATCATTCAATCACTAATGTCCTATTCTGATGCCTCATTATGGCATGCTGCAAACCCTGGGTTCTAGTTTATACCAAGAGTGGCATTCTATGCTCTAGAACAGGGATTAGCAAACTGTAAGCCCAGCTGGCCACCCTCTGAGTTAAGAATGGTTTTTATACTTTAAAAACAAGAAAAACACTCAGTTCACTGGTTGTACCAAAACAGGCCACTGATGGCATCTGGCCCATTGCCAGTTTGCCGTTCCCTGCTCTACAAGCTCCTATTCAGGCAAGAAAGACTTCAAGTTATGGGCCTGGTGATACAGTCAATATTCTTCAACTTGGCCCCAGTTTGGTTAAATTTGGAGAGGCATTTCTGGCTATTCTTGAAGACAACATACCAGGGCAGGGGAAAGTTAAGATCTATGCTGGCAGGGGTACTTCCACTGGCAAAATCAGAGATCCCAGAAGCATTGTTAGGATACAAATAAGCAGAGAGGAGGAGGGGGGAAACTCAAAGAGGAATTGGAAAGCCTAATTAAAAAGTGGAAGAGAGTATATATTTCCTGAGCAGAAGTAAAATCAAGGCACAAAGAAGAAATCATGGTTAGTGGTAACAATGGCTTACTGAAGAAAGATTTATGCTAATTTACTTATTCCATGCCATGCCAATCAAAGTACCAAAAAATATTTTATAGAATTAAAAAAATAATAACAAAATTCATCTGGAAGAAAAGACCCAGAGCATCAAGGGAATTAATGGAAAGAAATGCGAAGGAAGGTGGCTTAGCTGTACCAGATCTAACACTGTATTATAAAAGCAGCAGTTATCAAAACTACTTGGTACTAGTTAAGAAATAAAATGGTAGATCAGTGGAACAGGTATACAAGACACAGTAGTGAAGGACTACACTAATCTACTATTTGATAAACCAAAGACTCCAGTTTCTGGGAATAAGAACTCACTATTTGACAAAAACTGCTGGGAAAACTAGAAAATAGTATGGCAGAAATTAGGCACAGGATCAACATTTTTTTTTTTTGAGGGAGGAAGGCAGGGCAATTGGGGTTAAGTGACTTGCCCAAGGTCACACAGCTAGTGTGTCAAGTGTCTGAGGTCGCATTTGAACTCAGGTCCTCCTGACTTCAGGGCTGGTGCTCTACTCACTGCGCCACCTAGTTGCCCCACGGGATCAACATTTTACACTGTATGCCAAGACAAGGTCAAAATGAGTACAAGATTTTGACATAAAGGATGACACTATAAGCAAATCAGGAGAGCAAGGAATAGTTTACCTGTCAGATCAATGGAGAATGGAAGAATTTACGACCAAACAAGAGATAAAGAATATTATGAAATGCAAATTGGATAATTTGGTTACATTAAATCAAAAAGTTTTTGCACAAAGCCAATGCAACCAAGATTAGAAGGAAAGAAGAAAGCTGGGAAATAATTTTTTTTACAGCCAGTATCTCTGATATCTAAAATATCTAGAGAACTGAGTCAAATTTATAAGAATGCAAATCATTCCCCAGTTGATAAAAGATCAAAGGATATGAACAGGCAGTTTTCAGATGAAGAAATTAAAGCTATCTATGGACATATGAAAAAATGCTCTAAATCACTATGGATTAGAGAAATGCAAATCAAAACAACTCTGAGGTGCCACCTCATACCTATCAGATTGGCTAACATAACAAAACAGGAAAACGATAAATGCTGGAGAAGATGTGGGAAAATTAGAACACTAATGCATTGTTGGTAGAGTTGTGAAATGATCCAACCAATCAGGAGAGGAATTTGCAACTATGCCCAAAACCATAAACTGTGAATACACTTTGGTCCAGCAATACCACTACTATGTCTGTTTTCAAAAAAGATGATAAAAAAGGGAAAAGGACCCACATGTACAAAAATATTTATAGTGGCTCTTTTCGTGGTGGCAAAGAATTGGAAATTGAGGGGATGCCCATCAGTTGGGGAATGGCTGAACAAGTTGTGGTACATGAATGTAATGGAATATTATTGTTCCTTAAGAAATGATGAGCAGGCAGATTTCAGAAAAACCTGGAAAGACTTACATGAACTGATGCTGAGTGAACTAAGCAGACCCAGGAGAAAACATTGTACACAGTAACAGCAACATTGTGCGATGACCAACTTTGATGGACTTAGCTTTTCTCAGCAATGCAATGATCTAAGGCAATTCCAAAGGACTCATGATAGAAAATACTATCCACAATCCAAAGAAAGAACTATGCAGTCTGAATGCTGATCAAAGCATACTATTTTCTTTTTTTCCCCTTTCTCATGGTTTTTCCGTTTTGTTCTGATTCTTATTTCACATGACTAATGTGGAAATATGTTTAATATGATTATACATGGATAGCTTATATCAGATTTCATGTTGTCTTGGGGAAGTAGGATGAGAGAGAAGGGGGAAAAGTTTAGAACTCAAAATCTTATAAAAGTGAATGCCAGAAACTAAAAAATAAACAAACAAAAAGATTTATGGAGCATAACCCAAAAAAAGACTTAACATTTTTTTTTTTTGCATATCAAATGCTTTACTGCTTAGCTTATTGCTGGAGGTTAGTATCAACTGAAATTATGCCTACTAACAGAAAAAGGTGTTGAAAAATTTAAGTTTAATCAAATTCATAGATTTCAATCACCTAATAGAATGAAAGCTCTTTGAGGGTAAGGACTTTTGTCCTCATACTCCTAAGCATTGTACCTTGAATACACATGCCAGTTGAATTAAAGAAAACTCTCATTTAAACTAATAATGTTAATCAGTCCAGCATTCTCGCAACACTTTTATTGGCAACTGACTTGTATTTCCTCTTCTTGTACTTTAATCCTGACCATCCTTTGGAGGAGGTACTAATGACTCCTGCAGAAATATTCTAGGAAAGATCTAATATTAGTTAAATCTCTCATGTCTGTGATGTTCTAGTTCCTCAAATCACTTCCTGATTTTGCACCCACTATGACAACTATAGTTCTGCTCATCTGTGTGATTCCCGAGATCCTTTCCTTTGTAAAGGTCTTTCATATTATAAATCATGGGGGGAAAACTCTAATTCAGCAGTTTAATCTAAATATATTAAATCAGACTATAGCTCCTTAAGAGTATTCTTTCATACTCTGTATTTATCTCTCTAATGTCTAACACAATGCCTGGGACAAAGATGGAATTTAATAAACGCTTGTGGATATTGCTACTGAAATTGGGACAGAAGTACACAGGACTTCAGTCATAAGGGAAAGAAATGGAGCAAGGTGACCTATGACAGTAATCACTTTACTGCATTTTCCAAATCTTAATAACGTCTATTGTTCTCTCTTGAACTCTTCCTAAATTCTCCATATTTTGATTGCTCCATTAGGAGTTAAATAGGCCTTTGATAATCTTAATAACGAAGCAACTAAAGCCAATGTTGATGTGATTAACTGTTACTTCAAACTAGAATCTTTGTGAATTCTAAGGGTTGTTTGTCTGCAATTCTTCCTGAAGGCAGTAAAGATGGTGGCAAATTAGGCAGGAACCCAGATCTCCCGAAAAGTGGTACAGAAAAGCTTAAAAATACAACAGGAAGAACAATGATATAGAAGAGCAAAGAGAAACAGCTCTAACGCTAAGCTCTTCCATCTAGTCCAGGACTGCAAAAAATGAGAGCCAGAATCTTGTGAAAGCTCTGAGCAAAGAAGAGACCAGGCAAGCAGCAGCCAGAGTGTGGACTTTCCTAGATCATAAGAGAAGGCCAGAACAAGCAGTGCGGCCGTGCCTGAGGTACAGCAGAATAGTGGTACCACAAAGCCCCCTCCTAAGACACAGGAAAAGACCAATGTTATTGAACCCCACATAAGGCATAGTGCGGAATAGAGACGGGTCACCTCTGAAGTGTCTTCAGTGTCCAGAGCCAGGCAGCCCATCCATGTCTCACAGCAGGAAAGAAACCCAGGGCAGCATCTGGGAAGCACAGTCCCTTGGATCTTTCAGGACTCTTGCTACTAGCACCATCAACAACTTCCAGATGGGACCTAGTCAGGTTCACATCAAGAGTCAGAACCAAATCCGGGTCTGGAAGTATGCAAGAAAGAAGAGACAGAAAGAGCTAAGGCAAAACTTGAGTTGTGCCATCAGGAAACTGGGCCAAATACCAGTAATTTCTACAGAAGGCAGGGCCTGCTTTAGCCCTATCCAGAACCAAGCAGAGTCGGTCAATCAAAAAAACATTTATTAAGCACCTATTATGTTCCAAGCACTACATTAAGTATCTGCCCATTCTACCCAACACAAAGTCCTGATTCAGAAACTGAGAACTAAGAAATGAATAAATGAAAGAAAATAATGAATGCAATGAAGAAATTATTTGGACTGAAAGAATCTCAAAAGGTAAACTCAGAAAAAAGTATAATTCCACAATTACAAACAAGGTCTCAGAGAAAAGAATGTCCTGGCCACAAGAACTACAAGAGATCCTGGAAGAAATCAAAGTATACAAAATGCAATGTTGAAGGAAATGGCAGCTAGGGAGGAAAGAATGGCAAAGAAAATTAATAGTTTAGATATGGTGACGGTAAGCCTTATGGAAGAATTGAATTCTCTTAAACTCAGAAATTGTTCTTTCAAACAGAAAGCAATGACTCCAAAAGACAAAAAAAATTTTTTCAATCAAAAACAACTGATCTGGAAAAGAGAGATGATCGCAGAGTCATCTAACTGAAAATCACGAGAAAGGAAAGAAAGGCAAAAAACCATATGTCAAGAAATTATAAACAAAACTGTCCAGATCTATTAGAATCAGAGGGCAAAGTAGAAATTGAAAAAATACATTAGTCACTTCTGGAATGAAACTCTAAAATGAAAACTCCCAGGAATATCATGACCAAAATTCAGAGCTTCCAAATCAGAGAATAAATACTGCAAACAACCAAAAAGAAAGAGTTAAGTTTCCAAGAAACTATAATCAAGATCACACAAACTTGGTACCTGTCCCTGTAAAGGAGAGGAGAGATTAGAATACAACGTCCTTAAAAGCAAAAGATAAAGGCTTGCAACTAAAAAAAAAATCTACCAGACAAAATTGAATATACTTCTAAAGCATTAAAAAAACAAAAAGGACTTTTAGTAGGGGGCTTCTAAGCATTCCTAATGAAATTTCCCTGCCAAAATTGAGTAGAATCTTTGAATCTGAATGTAAGTTTGGGAATCAAGAGAAACAGAGAAAGCCAAGATATATTGGATGGATACAAAAAATTGTATAATGGTGAATCGTTTACATTTTAATTAGGGGTAGAAAAAAATAAGTGTCTTCTTGGAAACCTAATGTCTTTAAGGACCATAAAGAAAGTTAAGACAGGCAGAGGGACTGTTCTATTCTAGTAGTCTTAGGAGAAAAAGAAAAAGTAAGGGATAGGAGAGTACACTGGGAAGGAAAAGAAGAAGAATGGTTAGGAAATTACTATCTCACATAAAAGGGGTGCATGAGATAAAGAGTGTATAAACATGAAGGAAGAGGTGGAGAGAACAGGCATCCCATGAACCTCATTTTCATCGGAACTAGAAAAACAAAGGTTTCTAAAGTCTATCAATTTCATCTATACTGCATCTCTCCAATATGCCACCCCTTTCTTGCTTATTATTATAGTGTCGTCACCCTGCCTCATCACCTCATGCCTGGATTTCTGCAATAGCCTGCTGATCTGTCTAAAACAAGTCTCTACCCATTCCAGTCCATCTTCCATTCAGCCACCAAAGTGATTTTCCTAAAAAGCAGGTCTCACCATAGCATCTGCCTACTCAATAACTCCAGGAACACCCTATTATCTCCAAGATCAGATACAAAATCCTCTGACATTCAAAGCCCTTCACAACATGACCTCCCCACCCCCACTTTCAGGCTTCTTACACTTTAACCCCTCCCTTCCCCATGTACCCCTGGATCCAGTGACAATGGCCTCCTTACTGTTCCTCAAACAAGACACTCCATCTTCAGACTCCGGGCACTTTTCCTGGCTCTCCTTCTTGCCTGGAATGCTCTCCCACCTTCTCTACCTCTTGGTTTCTCTGGCTTCCCTCAAGTTGCTGCTAAAATTCCACCTTCTACCTTCCGCCTTTCCCAATCCCTCTTTATTTATCCTACATAAAATTTATTTGTACATAACTGTTTGCATGTTGTCTCCTCCATTAGATTATGAGCTTCTCGAAGGCAGGGTCTCCCTTTTGTCTTTATTTGTATCCCCAGAACTTAGCACACAGCCTGGCATAATAACCGGCTGACATGTTGATTTTAAGATGTCTACAGGATATCCAGTTTGAGATGTCCAATAGGTACCTGGAGGTAGGAGACTAGAGGCTGGGGAAGAGGTTAGGGCTAGATGAGTAAGATTTGAGAGTCATCTGCACAAAGGCGATAATTGAAACCATGGGAGCTGATGAGATCACCAAATAGTATATTGGGGGAAGAGGGCCTAGGAGACACTAGGGGAGGGGTCCCCCTTGGTTGGCAGGGGTGACATGGAGAACCAGGACACACCAACGTCATAAAAACCTAGAGAAGATAACAAGGAAAAGAAGGTGACTAACAGCGTCAAAGGCTGCAGAGACCCCAAAAGGATGAAGATTGAGAAAAGGCCATTGGAGCCGGCAATTGAGAAATAATAACATTCATTTGCTATTTAAATTTAGAATTTTTGAAAATATAGCAAAAAAAAAGCCCTACAGCAATATTGCTCACACTGCTGTGTGTTCAACTCAAGGCTGTCTTTTCCTGTTTTAAGGAACACGGCCTGTTCTTCTCAGGGACAATGTCTATCACCAATGACAACTACTGGTGAAATTCTACTACTTCAAGGGTCTATGATTTCATCTATCATCCTTCCACCATGCACACGTAACTTTTTATACTTTACTAAATGGTCTTCATGAATTGCTGTTTAGGAAAAATTCATAACCTTGTGGCCAATCAAGTGACAATCGAATCAGCCTCTCTGAATTGTTAGAAAGGTCCAGGGATGAGACATATCTCCCTTATGATTGGAATGGATTCCTAGTCCACAGTCCATTGGTCTATAAATATATCAGTCTATAACTGGGATGAGAGCCAGCCTCAGAGCCAAGAAGACCTAGCTCAAGTCTTGTCTCTGATACTTGGCTGTGTAATCATAGCCAAATTACTTTTCTCACTGCTCTGGGCAACTAAGTTGCAGAGAAGGCGGCAATCGGCATTGGTGGAGGAAGTTCTCCATACCAAAGAAATCGGGAGTCCAATCCCTAACGCAACCGCTGGCACTGGTAGGAACACTGCCAACTCCAAGTGTAATCCGAAAACTTTAAACGTCTTATTTTGCACAAAGTCAAAATAAGAGACACTAAAGCCTCTGCTCTAAGACAACTACTTTTTCTTATTTTCTTCTATTTCTCTCCTGCCTATCCATCAGATTTCAGTGATACTGCTTAACCCTGTCGGTGGTTCTCACAGCTGAACAAAATGCTGCTCCTCAGTATCAATGAACCTGCAAGGCGCCTTAGAAACACTAGGCTTTTACAGATGAAGAAAGTGAGACAAAGAGTAGTTCTTTTCTCTCCTTCTCTACCTTAGGGCTGCAAAGGAAGAAGACTCTTGGGAATAAGGAATAAGCCGAGTCACACCTGCCTGGGTAGAGGTCAAGGGTCGTAGGTTCAAAGGGCTAAGCTTGTATACCCTCAGACCTCACTTTCCCTTTCTGAAAGGCGAGGCTGGCTTCCAAGTCTCCTAGCTCGACTTCCATGACTCCAGGGGCCTCTCCAGCTCCGCTCCCCGTCCCCGCTCCCGACCCAGCCCAGGGCAACATTGCCGACCCGCCGGGAGATGGCCCTGGCAGAGGTGCTGGCACGTGGTCCGGGGAGCCTCCGCCTGTGGATTGTAAAGGTGGCTCTCCTCCGGCTGACATCGCACCCACTCACTCACCTCGCGGGGGTCCTCCCCGCCGCGGTCGCTCAGGGTGAAAATAACCGGGAAGGCTCCTTGGTCAGAACGCGCGCGATTCGCGCGTCGGGAGGTCTTCTCCTAATTGGTTTACCCCCTCGTGGGAACCGACCAATAGTGTTATTTCTTGGGGCTTGGCCACGCCTTCTCCGAGGCGGAAGCAATTGGGCAGCCACTGGGAAGAGCGAAAAGGAGGCGGTCTGTGAATCATGTGACCCAGAATTGACTGAGGGGGGGTGTGTGACCTCGGGACGCCGGAAATTGCGTATCGTTGCGTCCAGACGCAATAGCGGGAGCTGCTGTAAAAGCCCTGCCCCCTCTTATCACGTCTCTTCTAAGTTGAGTGTTTCTTGCGGATGTAGGTACACTTTGTTTATTTTGGAGTTTCCAGGTTCTCCTGAAACACCTGAAAAAACACCAAAAAGACCGTGTGACCTGAGGATTAAGGAAAAAGGTCTTACACTCAAACCTGAGTTTTATTCCTATGTATTTGTCACCCCCGGATTCTGGCCTCTGGCCTCCGAAATTATCTAATCTCAGTATAGTCCTTTGAAGTTTGCATAGAACTTTACGTGATCCTGATGTCGTTTCATGGCCACAAATCGTGTGAAGGCAGTATAGGCATTCTTATCACCATTTCACTAGTGAGGAAACCGAGGCTCAGAAAGTTTAAGTGACATAGCCAGGATATTATGGGATTTTATGATTTAAAGCTAGGTCCCTCCAGACTTGTACAGGTGCAGCGTTCTTCCTACCTTGTGTTAGTGAGTTGACTGTAGCGACTGCAGTTCAGAAGTCGTGCAAAACCTCACCATTATGACAGTTGTGCAAGTTAGGTGACTGAGAGTTCTAGTGCTTAGTTTTCTTTCCGTGAAATTATGTTTATTGGATCTACAGTCTAGAGAACTCAAACCTATGAGGTCACCCTTGAACTGCAAAGATAATAATAACATTTATCTGGAGCTTTTAAGATTTGCAAAGCCCTTTACAAATATTATCTTTTGATCCTTAAAACAACACCTGGAAGCCGCTATTATAGGTGCTATTATAATTCTAATCTTATCCTTGAAGAAATTGAGGCAGACCGCAGCGACTTGCCCGGAGTCACCCTGGTAGTAGGTTTTTGGAGCTGGATTTGAATTTACACGATCCTGATTCAAGGTCTAGTGCTTTCCTGCACCACAAACTGCCCCATTTACATTTTGCCCAAGTGAAGTTTCATGCTTGATTATAAGGGACTTGGCCAAAACTTCAGGAATTTCTTCCCACTTTCTACTTTCTTCCCACAAAAATATCGACATCTATTTACAGAATATCCTTTGTGGAAAGAAAAATAAAAAGAGAAATACAGAAATTCAGATCACATCTTGTTTATGCTGATAGTCTACAGTCTTTAAAAGATTGTGCCAGCTCTTCTTGAACTCCAATTACAGTAAGTATTACTGCCTAGTTTAATTCAAATTAAATAAATATTAAGTGCTTGCGGTGTGGAAAGCAAATTGTTAGGATACAAAGATGAACAGGAAAGTATTCCTTTAACAGGTTGACGATCTATTGAGATGTATAAGACATGTACATAGATAAATATTTAATCAATCAGTGGAAAGTGTTCTGGATTTGGGTTCAAACCTTCACTTGCTTTTTCCTACCACTGTTACTTTGGAAATTTACTTTTATGGGACTTAATTTTTCCCATATGTAAAATGAAGTTGCACTAGATTGTTTCAAAGATCCCTTTCAGCTCTAAATCAATGATCTTAAAGATACTAAATAAGTTTTATTTTCCTTCATTTGCTAAGCTTGTTCAAGGAATGAATGGGAATCTCCAATGGGGTCGTGTGAAAAGAGATCTTTTACCTGCAGAACAAATAATAAAGTAACAAGAATATTGTGAACACAAATTTGAAAGACAACTCTTAACAATCTGATGACCAACCACAATTCCAGCAGACTGATAATGAAGTATGCTACTCATGGAGGGATGATGGATTCCTGATAAGGAAAGAGACACATGGTTTTAGACATGGAAATTTGTTTTGTTTGATTATGAACTTTTAAAAAACTATATTTTTGCATACATTTATAATCTGTTCTTCCTACTACCCTACTCCATTAAACCAAAAACACCAAAATAAAGAGTGAAAAATAGAACCCTCATAAGCACAAGTAGTTCAGGAAAACAAATTCCCACATGGGTTACACCTGAAACTGTATGCCTCCCTCTGCATGTTAGTTTTTTCTTCTCTAGGGCAGAAGGTAAGTAATGTGTTTCATCTTCAGTCTTCTAGACTGGTGCTTTATCATTACACTGAGGAGAGTTCTGAAGTTTTTCAAAGTTTTTCTCTAAAATGTCATTGTATAAATTGTTCTCTTTTGTTCATTTTGCTATGCATCTGTTTATACAGATCTTTCCAGTTTCCTATACAACTATTTCATCATTTCTTGTAGAACAATAATATTCCATTATGTTAATATACCGCATTTTGTTTAGCCATTTTCCAATAGGAGAATACCCCTTTAAAGTTTCCAAATTTTGGCCACTGTGACAAGAACTGACAATGTTTGTTTGTTAAAAGGGTTTTGTTTTAGGAAAGTGGGGAGGAAAGAAAATAAATGCTTGCTAACCGAAAAAAAAGTTAGGAAAAAAAGAGAGGGGATCTGCTTCTGGATCTGAAGAACCATACAGACAAAGACAGAAGAGGAGGTGGAGAAGAGAGACCCTAAAAGGAACCATGAGCACTGCAGAACCAGTACCAGACAGAAATATTGAAAGGGTGATGATTATGAAGGGAACAGCAAAACTGTGGCCCTTCACTTTTCTGGTACTCAAAAGATTGGTGTAGCAGAGAACCCCATGCATGGAAAAGCAGCATGTCCTTCCCTTCTCTTCAACTGTGAGTTATGAGAAATGTATAGGTCCAAGAGGTGGAGCCTAGCAGAGGGGAGTGTTACTTCACACTCTCAGGAAAGGGAAAATTTTCCTAATGGTTGAGGGACTTAGGTATAAGAGTGTTTTTTTTTTTAAATAAAACTTGCTTTATAATTGATGACATGTTAGCCTGAATGTTTGTATAAGAGATGAGATCCTATTTTGGGAGAGAAAATGAGCCCAACACTGATGTTCACAGAGTTTCTCAGGGTTGGTTGAGGGAAGAACCACAAAGGTTTGTGAAAAACATGAACCAGATAATGATTGATATTCCTCGGGTTTTTCTAGGTAGGAACAATTTTATAAAAGTCAACTTCCCCTCCAAGTTAGCCCAGGTCATGTAAGAGTTCAGTGCTCAATTGACACGTGGATTACAAATAGGATACCAAATAGAATATAAATGTATGGGATAGGCATAAGAAAAATGTACCAAGAAAGAGAATCAGCACTTGTTAAGCATCTGCTATGTGCCTGGCACTATGCTAAGCACTTTACAAATATCATCGTATTTGATCCTCACAACAACCCTGTGAGGTAGATGCTATTATTTTCTTCATTTTACAATAAAAGAAACTGAGTCATATCAGTGACTTGTCCAGGGTCCCATAGTAAGTATCTGAAGTTACATTTGAGCTCAGGTCTTCCTGATTCCAGGGCTGGTGTTCTATCTACTTTATCTCTTTGCTGCCTAAGAAATGATGCCTGTTTAGGGGTGAGAGTATCAGAGAAAGTTTTATGGAGGTGTTATATCTTGAAGTATAGTCAGGATTTCAGTAGGTGGAGATGTAGTGAAGTTCCAGACAAGGAAAACCATATGAGCAAAAGTGAGAAAACTTAGAACACATTTGTGAACTACCAAGCAGCCTTGTTTGGCTGAAGTGGAGAGTATGTGAGTGGGCAATGATGTGTAAAGTTGCAAAGGCAGATTGGAGCTGGATTTGAGAGGGTTAAGGAGTTTAAACTTTATTCAGCAGTAATGAAAATTGCTTATGAGAATGAATAGAAAAGCAGCTGGCATCAACAGTAGGAAGTTGGCATTGGAGCAAACTTAGGTTCAAGTCCTGTCTCTGATACATATTAGCGTTGTGGCCCTAGGCAAATCAGTTGTTTCCTCAATGCCCAAACAATTCTAACTAGATGATACAGGACAGGTGCTGAGCTACATTGGAGCTCTTCCCTGGCACTTTCTATACCAAATGAAATCTTAATCTTGTTTAAAGAAAGGTTTTTTTTTTTTTAGGAGTGGAGTATTAAGATCTTTTAAGGAAAATTATTGTGGTATAATTAGGCCTATATTCCTAAAAAGATTACAAAAAGAGGAAAAAGACCTATATATATGAAAATATTTATTAGAGCCTCTTTTTCTAGTAGCAAATAAATGGAAATGAAGAGGGTGCCTATCAGTTGGGGAAAGGCTGAACAAATTATAGCATAGTGCTATAAGAAATGATGGAAAGGTCAGCTTTAGAGAAACCTAGAAAGACTTAAATAAACTGATTCAGAGTGAAGTGAAAAGAACCAGGACAAGGGTGGGGAACCTGCGGCCTTGAGGCCACATGTAGCCCTATAGATCCTCAAGTGTAGCCCTTTGATTGAATGCAAACTTCACAGAACAAATCCCCTTAATAAAAGGATTTGTTCTGTAAAACTTGGACTCAGTCAAAAGGCTGTACCCAAGGACCTAGAAGGCCACATCTGGCCTTGAGGCCCCAGGTCCTCACCCCTAAACCAGGAGAACAATTTATACAGTAACAGCAACCATTGTAAAGACAAACAGCTTTAAAGACATAAGAACTCTGATCAATGCAACAACTAAGCATGTTATGAAGCATTACTACTTATCTACTTATAGAAAAGTGGTGACCTTATGGTGCAGAGTAAGACATATTTTTTGGACATGGCCAATTAAGGAATTTGTTTGCTTGACCATGCATGTGCAGTACCAGGATTCTTTCTCAGTCTCTGTCTCTGTGTCTTTGTTTTCCCTAATTTCTCCCCTCCTCCACCCTAAGCCATGTAGGGGTGGGGGATGGGGAGAGTATGAAGATAGTAGCAGGCAAATTTTCATTTTGTTCATTGAAAAAATTAAATAAATAGAATTAATGTGGTAGTAGTATTTTGTTTTTGAACATCTGTTTTTAAAAACTTTGAGTTCTAAATTCTCTCTCCTCTTCCCTTCCCATCTGCCCTCCCTAAGAAGTCAAGCAATTCAACATAG
>CM053624.1:93297578-93330311 GCA_028646595.1 Phalanger gymnotis | reverse complement strand
TTCCCAGCCCTTGACCCTTACTTGACCCTTGAGTTTTTCAGCTGGGTATGACTGCTTGTAGAGTAAAGAGTACTTTGTTCAAGCTTGAGGGGATGTGCTGTTGTTTTCAGAGCTATTACAGCCAGCTCTCCTCCTTCCTCAAGAACCGCCAACCTGGACTGGACTCAGATCTTATGCAGGCTCTGCAGTCCTGCTCTGATCCGCCACTTAATTCTTCCCACCAGGTGGGCCTGGGGCCAGAAGCAACTGCAGCTGCAGTTCTTTAGCTGCCCCACCTCTGCTGCCCCTGGGGCAATGGCCGAACCGTGAACTCCTTCCACTCCCCTCAGCTTTTCCCATTAACCTTCTCTGTTGTCTTTGGTTTTTGTGGGTTGAGAAGTCTGGTAACTGCCACAGCTCACTGATTCAAGGTGCTAGGGCTCACTCCGCCTGGCTCCCAATCTAGTTGGTCCTGCCGCCACCCACTCTGGGCCCTGCTCCGCTCTGCTCTCAGCTCTGTGTGCGATAGACCTTACCCAGAGAACATCCAGGCTGTCCTGGGCTGGAGCTGTGCTTCCCTCCGCTATTTCATGGGTTCTGCAGTTCTTCTTTGTTGTCTTTGGTGTTTGTGGGCTGAGAAGTCTGGTAACTGCCACAGCTCACTGATTCAGGGTGCTAGGGCTCGCTCAGCCCAGCTGCGGGTCTGGTTGGTCTATGCGGCCCACACTGGGCTCCGGTCCCCTCCTGCTCCAAGCTCCGTGCGTGATAGACCTCAGCCAGCGACCATTCAGGCTGTCCTGGTCTGGAGCCCTGCTTCCCTCTGCCATTTTGTGGGTTCTGCAGTTCTAGAATTTGTTCAGAGCCATTTTTTATAGGTTTTTGGAGGGACTTGGTGGGGAGCTCAGGCAAGTCCCTGTTTTCCGGCCACCATTTTGGCTCCGCTCCCGTGGTAGTAGTGTGTAGGAGGAATTAGAAGGTGGAGGATTAAGAGCTTAGAAGATAAATTGGAAAGGTCATTGTTTTGAGCTGGAAGAAGCCTTAGAGATACATCAGTTTAGTCCAACCCCTTCATTTCCAATGAAGAACAGAGTCCTAGAAAGAGAAAGTGACTTGTAACTATGTAACATTTATCATAGAAAACTATGTATAGGCAGAATCCAGGTCCTCAGACTCCAAATTCAGTGCTTTTCCCACTATACTATGTTGCTGTCAAAGCTATTACAGTTGTCCAGTAAAGATACAATTGTGGCCTGGACTTTGGTGAGGTCAATGGGAATTAAAAGGAAAGGACAGGTGGAAGAGATATTACAAAATTGGAATTGATGAGACCTGTCAGGTAATTAGATGTTGGCAGGGAGAAAGGAAGAATGACATTGGACACTTAAGATTTTATGTACTGATTAATGGGAAAATAACGATTAACAGAACTAGTAGGAAATTCAGAAGGGCAGAGTTTGGGGTCAAGATGATAAGTTTAGTTTGTTTTCAGTTGTATCATGTTTTTTAATGTAGTTTCTGCCCAACAGATTGTAAGTAATTTGAGGATAGGGACCATGATTTATTTATTTTGTATTACCATTGTGTTTAGGGAAGTGCATAGGCAAATACTATGCATTCAATAAATACATTCCACAATAGAGAATCATCCTCTTATAGGGAAACTTCACAGTTTAACAATAGCACATTTTCCTTAATGTTTTAAAAATCCAAACCTGAAACAACCTTTGTAGCCAGTCAACAAACATTTATTAAGCACCTACTATATATCAGGAACTGTTCTAGATGCTGGGGATATAAAGAAAGGTTAAAAGATCATCTCTGCTCTGAAGGAGCTCAGAGTCTAACGGGAGAGACAACATGCAAGCAACTTTGTACAAACAAACTATAGATGGGATAAACGGGAAATAATCAACAGAGGGATGACACTAGGATTAAGGAGGATTGGGCAATGCTTATTGCTGAAGGTGGGATTATAACTGGGACTTGAAGGAAGCCAGGGAAGTTAGGAGGCAGAGATGAGGAGGGAGAACAGACTAAGCATGGGGGACAGCTAATGAAAATGGCCAGAGTTTGGAGATGGAATGCTTTGTTTAAGGAACTACAAGGAGGCCAGTGTCACTAGACTGCTGAGTATATGGTGTGTGTGTGTGTGTGTGTGTGTGTGTGTGTGTGTGTGTGTTTTAGCTATAAGACAATTGGAAAGTTATGTGAGGGGAGTTTGGGGGGGACATACAAGTTATAAAGTACTTTGAATGCCAGAGGATTTTATATTTGATACTGGAGGAGTTAGGGAACCCCTGGAGTTTATTGAGTAGTAGAGGGATGACATGGTCAGACCTGTGCTTTAGTAAGATGACTTTGTAGCTGAGTGGAGTATGGAATCTTATAGAATAGAGACCAACCAGCAGCCTCTTGCAGTAGTCCAGTTGTGAGGTCATGAGGGTAGTGGCAAGTGTCAGAAGATAAGAGGGCATATATGAGAAATGCTGCAAAGGTAAAATGAACAAATTTTGGTAACAGACTGGATGGGGGTGGAGTTAGAGAGTGAGGGGTTCAGGGTGACACCTAGGTTGTGAACCTGACTGGAAGGATGTGGTACTTTCAACAATAGTAGGGAATTAAGGAGTAGGAAAGTATTTGGGGTGTTGGGGAGGACGGGGCAGGAAGAAGTGAGGAAGATAATGAGTTCTATTTTGGACATGTTGAGTTTCAGAAGTGTACAGGGCATTCATTTCAATATGTCCAATGGGCAGTTGGAGACATGAGTCTGGAGTTCAACCCAGAGGTTAGGACCGTATAAGTAGGTTTTATATATATATATAAATTGTATTATATATATATAATTGTATTATATAATTATATATATAATATATATAAATATATTTATATATATAAGGATAAGTAGGTTTTAGAATCATCAGCGTAGAGGTGATAATTGAATCCTTGGGAGCTGATGATGTCACCAAGTGAAATAATATAGAAGGAGAAGAAAAGTAGGCCCAGGACCGAGCCCTATGAGACATCCAGGTTTAGTGAGTGTGACCTGGAGGAAGATCCAGCAAAGAGACTGAGAAGGAGTCATCAGATAGGAAGAGAAACAAGAGAGAACAGTCATGAAAGCCTAGAGAGAAGGGAGAATCAAGAAGAATCAAAGTGTCAAAGGCAGTGCCAAATGCTGCAGAAAAATGAAGAAGGATGGGGTTAGAGAAAAGGCATTGGATTTGACAATGAAGAGACAGTAATTTTGGAGAGAGAGAAGTTTGGGAAGAATGATGAGGTAGAGAGCTAAGAGAGTGAGAAGTGGAGAATACTACTGTAGATGGCCTTCTCAGGGAGTTTCAACATAAAAGGGAGGAGAGATAAGGGATGCTAGCTATCAGGGATCAATTGAGAGTTTTTTTTAACAATGGAGGAGATGTGGGCATGTTTTGTAGGGAATCATTTAGTAGACAGGCAGAGATGGATGATTATTAAAAGCAAGGATGAGAGGGAACTGCTGGAAAAGATGGGATGGAAGGGGATCACTGTGCCTATAGAGGAGTTTACCTTAGCAAGAAGGGCCACCTCATCATGTGAGACAGGAATGAAGGAAGAGATGGTGGCATATCTGAATGATATGAGATGAAGAGGGGAGAAGAGGAAGCTTTCAGTGAATGTGTTTAATTTTTTTTTAGTAAACTATGAGGCAAGGTTCTCAGCTGACGGGGTGGGAGAAGGGGGGAGCCATGGAAGATTTTAAAAGGAATGAAAAGGGTTGGAAGAGCTGGCTGTAGTGAGTGGGATAGTAAGTTAATTAGGTAAATGTAAAAAGGTTGCCTTTCAGGAGTGAGTGCCCAGTTGATGTAATGTAACTTAAATTTGTAGTGGACCCAGTCAGCATGGTTTCATTATTTTTTCCAGCTTTGTTCAGTAGTGAGTGAGGAGGAGATAGGTGGCACAGTAGATACAGTGCCAGGCCTGGAGTCAGGAAAACTTGGGTTTAAATTTGGCTTCAGATCTTACTAACTGTGTGACCCTGGGCAAGTCACTTAATCCTGTTCTGTAAAATGATCTGGAGAAGGAAATGGCAAAACACTCCAGTATCTTTGCCAAGAAAACCCCAAATGGGGTCATGAGTCAGACACAACTGAAACAACTCAACAAAACAAGAAGTGTGCAAGGGAGGTAGTGATGGAGGGACTGATCCAAGACTGATGCTTGGCAGGACATGATTGGCAATAGGATACTGGAACAAGGGTCTTGAGGGAAAAAGAAAATGTTGTGTTGAACTGTTTCACCAAGGGGTTAATATGGGAAAAGGAGGAGAATGCACCTAGTACAGGGGTGATAGCCTGGGAAAGAACTGAAGAGTTGAGGAATTGGAGGTTAAGGTGTGAATGAAGAACAGGGTTTGGGGCTTTAAGGCAGAGAGAGAGGCAGAATGACAATAAATTGTGATCAGTCAAAGGAATTTCATAGTTCATGAATATGGAAGTGGTCTATTTGTGGGTGATGGAAAGATCAAGAACATGTAGGTCATGTGAAGTGAGTAAGCTAAAGAATCATGAGGTTAGGGTGTTTGAGGAAGTATTGACATGTTTGTTGAAGTCCCCTAGGATGAGGACAGGAGTTGAGGAGGAGAGAAAAACTAGGTATCCATAACTGAAAGTCAAACTAGGAAGCTGAAGGAAGAAAACAGGAAACAGGAAACAGGAGGTAGTGCATTCCTACAGCCCCCTTCTCTGCTCAACACTCATGGGACTCATATCTAGCTTAGTGCTGTACCAAAATATAGGAGAGGGAGAGAGACTATTATAGAAAAAAAAAGAAAGTACTACAGTTAGGTAATCTTCCTGTCTAGGCCCTTTAAAAATTTTTCCCTTCCATCTCTGATGTCATATAGCCAGGAATTCTGTCAGAGTTCCAAGTTGATAAGAGTGGTAGGACAGTCCATAATATTTCTAGGATTGATTTGAGGTCAGGCATTTGCCTAGTGGTTTACAGAATATTTTGAACTTTAGGGGACAATTGGGGAGAAAGGGGAGCAGTAGCAGCCAAAATCAGAGCAAGGAATAGTCATAGTTGAAACCATCTCTTCCCCATTTCTAAACCCCATCACTAGTGATATTACAGAAGATGTTGTCAAGGTCTGGATGCTGGTGATAGGGAAACTGGCAGTGTTTAATGGGTAGGGAACCATAGTTTGTCCGAGGTTGATTTCTGACGCCTTCCACCTAGTCTCCTCCTGCTAGAGGTGCTTAGTACCATGCAAGCAGAGACTGCAACATGTTCTTAACCTCATAAATGTAGACCAAAAAAGCCAAGTCACTATTTCATTAAGACTGTTTCAAACTGTATCCTCATGATTCATTTCAGTAGTGTTTGGAAGACTTTCAGTGCACAAAACATCTGTTCTGAATTAAATAGGACTTTTTGCTGATTGTTATTTCAAATGCTGGTACATGAAGTGCCTTTAAGAAGTACAGCTTTTAAAAAAGACCAGAATGAACGAAACAAGTTGTGAAAGTCAAGTATCTTTATTCAGTTTATTTGTATGCAATAGCATCTTAGTCCCAATAAGATGACATTTTGGCTATGAATTCCCAGGTGTCGCTGCTGTGATGCTTAGTAGGCAAATGAAAATTATGCTGGCAGAATTCTGAAGACCTCCACATAATGTTTCATTTTATCCCATGCATCACTTTTTTTTTTTAACTAAGGAGGAACAGGTTATGAGAGGTTCTGAGGCCTGCTCAAAGGCAAGGTGATTCAGTCATCAGGTTTCCTCAATTTCAGCTGAGTCAAATTTTACCCATGACTCAAACTGACTGTAAACCAAAATGATTTCAAATCTAATGTATATCCAGTTGATCAAATGGACTTCTTATCAAAATATATTTTTAAAAATAGCAACTAGCATATGGCAAAAATAGACTTAGAAAATCACACATTGCTTTAAAATACATTTGATTTTTAAAAAGAGAAGCTTGTTGTCCAAAGAATAAAAATTACCTGAGAATGAAATGGCCACCATAACACTGGGTGGTTTTTCATGTAAAAAACATGGTGATTTTATTACCTCTTGACTCACTTGAATGTGTGTGTCAAAATCCCTGGGAGCACTTTGCTGCTACTTAGTGTCCTTGTTTTACTGAGTGCTTTAATCAGCAATAAGAAAAAGGATGAACCACCCCCCGCCCACTCCGGCTGCATTGCTAGATGAATATTATAAGAGGACAGAAACCATTGGAAAACTTTCTATTCCACAAAGCTGACTTCTCTAAGGACTTTTTTCTCAAGTGAGGTGGAAGGTCAAGAAACTTCACAGTGACTAACTAACTTTGGGTCCTCATGGCCAACTTAAACTCAGGATTCATTCACTTAGGTTTTATGATATGTTGTAGTTCAGCACACAATGTCTTTTTTTTTCTTCATCTTTGCTCATCCCTGTGTATTTCCAGGTTATATTAGTGGGATGGGATAAGATGCACAATCAGCAAGACCACACATGTTCTTTCCACGCTCAATAAGGAAGTACCTGGAGCAATCAGAAGAGAAATGAGGATTAGAGAAGAAGCCTCATATTACTGAGAGATCAAAAGACTAAGCAGCGCTAAAAGCAATCATCTGACGTTCAGAAGGGAATGTATCCTAAAAAGCAGAACTCCATGGAAGAAGAGATAACCAAGAGCATAAAGCACATGCCTGGGACAAGCAATGATTCCTGTAGGTGTTAGGGGTAACTAATGAAAGGCAGAGAGGACCGTGGAGACTTGTACTGGGTCCCTGGGATGTAGTCCTAGGTTAATGATTCTTAATCTTGGTGGAAATGCCTACTTTTCTTAAAAGGTATCACAAAATTCTCAGAACAAAATATATTTTAATACACCTTCCTCCTGCCCACTACACCTAGTAAATCATATAATAGTTAAGAAGAAAAATGGGAGAGGTACCAAAATTGAAGTATATAATGTCACAAGTCTATATATTTTCAGCTGCTATAATTTGTGTGTGTGTATGAAATTTGTTTTTAGTTTCCTGTATGTCTGAACTGTTGAACCCTAAGTCCTAGTGTGGCCTGTCTACCAGGGAGCCTAGTTCAACTCCTTCTGCTTTTTTAAATCAGGAACTCAGTGACTGCAGGTCACAGATCTTTAGTTTTAGGAAAGTTTAAAGAAATAACCTTCAACTAAAGTCGTTTTTGCAGATGAATAACAGTCTCTGTAAGAGTCAGAACATTTACAGATAGGTTGAATACTCTTGCAGACAGGATGGTAAGAGGTCATAAACACACAGAATTAACTTATCTGCTATACGAGGGTAGGCTGTAGGGAGATGTGAGAACAGGGAAACTGTCCCCCTTTCTCTCTTCCTCTTACAAATTTCTCTTCACAGTTGTGAAACTTGTGACTTTCTACCAGTATTTCTACCAGTATCTACTGGTATTTAGTTGGATGGGAAGAGAAAGTAACATTTTGGTGTATTATTGACCTTCCAAGTTAAGTGCCACATTTTGCTATATTCCAAAAATCAGATATTTGCATCTTCCTTAAGGACTTTTGCCCTTCAATTTTATTAATTGAAAGTAGCTTCGAGTATTATAGTATCTAATAGGAAATTGCCTGTGTAATTTACAGATGAGTCACTTAATATGTCCAAGTTCTTTTCCTTAACAAGGAAAGTGACTTTTCCTTCTGATGAATCTATTCATAATCCCTTTCCTTAAATGATACTTCTCCCAATAAGGAATTAGAAAGTTACTAAATCATTAAATAATCTGTTAATTTTTTTGGTATCATTTGTTCTGTGATTAAAACTAAACGACCAAAGATTGTAAAGAATAAAGGTGTCATATCAGTATAAATAGCTTAATAAATTGGGTATGAGCTTCAAGCTATAATGGGACACTTTTACTCAGATGAAAAATCAGGTTTGCAATCCTTTATTAAACCAAGACCTTTTATACCAAACTGGCTTCTAAACACTAAATACAAACAATGTTGAAAATACTTAAATCTATTACTTAATTCAATAGTAACTTTATTTGAAGTACAAGTCCTCTATGATTTCCTTCTTTAGAAGGATGGAACTATCTTTGGTGAGCAGGTATCTGAAAAAGGCTTTGAGTTCTTTATAAAAATAAATTTAAAAGTAGTTCTGAAATGGAAAATTAATCAAGAGTCCTTCAGAAAGTTATACCTGAAATTCAACATGATGCTTGACTAGGAAATGAAGTCACATACTTCCCCATGTATAATTGGGTTAATACCTCTAGAAATGATAGCAGTTTAATAAAAAGGAAAAGAATGCTTTCTATTATGATCCTAATACACAATTAGCTACACTAGCAGTATTAAAAGAGACAAGTCCCAATGAGAAAGGAATGCTTCTGAACTTCTTTTCCACATCTATAAAACAGCCACAATATTGTACTCCCTGTCTACCTCCCAAATGTTATTACAAGGAGATGATGGATGGGAAACCTCTGTGAAAAATTAAAGGCATTATATGCATACAAGCCAACATTAATAAGCCCAATCTTTTTGTTTGCTTGAGAAATGTAACTGAGAATCTTTATAATACACTTTTTTCCTTCTTTTTAAATAGTATTTTATTTTTTTTCCCAATATAATGCACTTTTAAAAACTGATACTTTCTTTCCTTGTTGATACAAAGATGATGGCATTTACTGGCCAATAGCAGGCTATATACTTGTTACTCACATTGAGGTGATGGATTTGCAACTCCCACCCCTACAGCCCCATGGCAAATATTTGAGACATTGGGTTCAAAATTATTTGTAGTGTTTGACAGCATAACAGGTAAAAGATAAATGGTTTATTTGGGGATTGAATTGATGGTTAGCCCTTCTTGCCTTAAGTACTGAGCTAACTGTATGTAGGCACCAGGAACTGGCAGGAGCCTGAAGACTTTTAATCAGCTATAGATAATTTAGTTAAATGATAATCCAGAGTCTCTTACCCATTGTCCCCCCAGTGTGTACCCCAAGAGTTTTTCACAATCCAGTAAGGTACTCCATTTTCTTCTCCATACCCAACTGCAAGCACTGCATGATTCACTTTGTCTGGACTTTTAGAACACTTGGGGCTGAAAAATAAATCAGAGGCAAAAGTTTATAAAATTTAGAGCTACATCATTGTTACTGTTACTACCATAGTAAAAGTCTTCAAATATCTGGGACCTTGCTATTCAAAAGGATCCCTGGGTCAAGATCCTTTGTTGAAGTGAGTTCAATGCAATAAACTTTCATTTGGTGCCTTCTCCATTTTGTGCACTGTTCTAAGCACTGGGGACACAAAGAAAAAAAGCCAGTGTCTGCCCTCAACGTACATCAAGAATCCTTTGGCTTGTGAAGGGATTCACACTTCCTTAATTACCCACTTTATAAATTCATATTTATTCTTAAAGACAGGTACAAGTATAGTGGAATTCCTAGGATTTAGAACTGTATCACTGAATATATAACTAACTGGTAATGTGGTCACAGAATTCTTATAGCTATTTTGTATTTTTGGTGTTCTAAGTTTTGCACCAGATCTCACAATCTAAGTGGTATTTTTGGCCACAGAATTGGCTACTCTTAGGTATTCATAACAAAACTTAACAGGACTTTTAAATGATTACTGAAAACTACTATTAGGTAATGTTTTTCTTGTTCTTTTATGTAATGAAAAACTCACTTGGTATATATGCCTTTATGGTAGCTCATAAAGTTAGAAGTCACTTCAAAAGCAAAACTGACAGGGTTATGGAGGGCCACAGCTTCAGTCATAGCTTCTTCATCATACTGAGGAGGAAAAAATAATACCTTGAATTATACATTTTATTTTGGCCTTCTCATTTCTTTTCCCTTTTAGATTTACACACCTGGCAAAAATATAACTCAAACTGAAAACTTCCAAAGGAAAAGAGAAAATAAACACACCAGACACTAGAGGTCATGCTTATTTGTTTGTTTGTTTGTTTTTTGCTTTGGTCCCAAAGACTGGTACTTTAGTTATATCAGCTAAATATGTAGCTGATTTAGGGAAATAAACCTATTTTTCCTGTGATGAAAAAATGTTATGCAACGGAAGTATGACTCTTATGCAAAATCTGTCTTTAGATTAGTGGATGTCATAGCTCAATCCAAAGTGAGAGAGTGACCATAAAAGGTATGTTATTATCCTAGACAGAGGTTGGAACAACAAGGAGATATGGAATTATACCCATGTTACAAACATGCTAATTGATATGCCATTACAAGAAGTATCACTATCAGAAAACTTTATTATAACAAAAATATTTGATGACTACTACATCTTCAATACAGCAAATTAATAATAACAATAGCTAGCATTTATACAGCACTTTAAGATTCATAACATAGAAATATTTAAAATATAAATATTAATGTGATATAGAATATAAATCTCATTTGATTCTCATGACAACACTGGAAGGCAATTGTTATTACTCTCTCCATTGTACAGATGAGTAAACCAAGGCAGAAGTTAAGTGATTTGCCTAGGCTCACGCAGGAAGTGTCTGAGGCTGTACCTGAACTCAGGTCTTCCTGACTCTAAGTTCAGTGCTATATCATTGCGCCACCTACCTGCCTCCACTGTGAATTCCTATACAATAAAAGAATTGGCACAGCTGGTTTGTTGAGATGGGATTTGGTCATAGAAATCTCTTTGTACATCACTCCCACAGTACTGTTACCCAGAGACTTTTTGTACTCACAAGTGTTATATTGATCACATCTTTGACAAAAGCAATGGCTTCGTTTGGTTGGAATTTGCAAGTGCCATCCTGTTCAAAACAGCAATGACATTGAGAATTAATTATATAAAGTACAACTATTCCAACAATATTGTTTTAGATTAGATATCAAGAATACCTTTCCTTTATAAGGATATGTATCTTCTCCCATAATTCCTTTATTATACATTATATATTCAAAAGCTTGACTTGGGAGACCCCTGTAAAACAATTCAATGACAAGCTTATTATGACCACAAAACAATTCTTTGGATAATTGGTAATCATATATATAGGAATTCATACTACAATTGATTTTTCCCTGAACTAAGTGAAAGTTACAGTATATTTATCTAACTTTTCCCATTTGCAATACATCCAATAACAACATTTATTGATTATCTCAGAATGGAAAGTGTCAGGATTGCTTCCTAATTTTTAAGTTCAATGCTATGCTGCTGTATATTAATATAAACATGGGAATATTTGCCTTGATTTTCATGAAAGGTCAGTAAACTGAATGGAACCTACTTGAACACAAAATTCAACCAAATTTGCTTTTGAGAAAACTAACATTCAAGCTCTAATTCAGAACTTTGTTCTAGATGTCCATTGTAATCACCTATTGACAGAGTTAAAGCTAGTTTTGTCTAAATTATGATGTAGGATTGTATTGTTTTAAATCCACAATTGATAATGAGGTCCAGTTGTTAGGATTTGATCATTAATTCAACAAGTGGTGCTGGTCCATATCCAAGGAGCTTTATTATCTAATAAGACAAGATCATCAGTAACTATACTGCAAAGCAGAAAATACAAATGCTGTACAGAGAGAGAAGATAAGCTGAGGCGAAATTGAGGGAAAACTTCATGAATGGGGTAGTATAGGATAAGGTCTTGACCTTTCCGATCAAAATGGCCAAGCGAGTTCTCAAAGGGAGCCAGACTCTTTAAATAACCCTCAAAAAAAAAAAAAGAAACAAACCCAATAACATACCAAAGAAAAAAAGAATTAACCAATATTTTAAAATGAGCAAAACAGAATACTATTAACACACACACACACACACACACACAGCGAAACCAAAAGAAACTAATAGGCAACTAGACCAGCTAAGAGTACTAGAAGCAATTCAGTGGGAATAGGAAGCCATGCAAAGAAGGAACACAAAGATATGAAGATGAGTATTTCTTGTATGATAGGCAAAAATGGATGTTGCATTAAGGGCAGAGACAGGAAAGACAGACAAAGAATGGAAGCTATTTCAGACAAGAAAACAGGAGGAACAAAAGCTGGAGGAAGAAAGTTTAGGTACATGGTAGTAGTTAAAGCTGGAACATTAGGTTGAGGCTAGAGCACGGAGGGACTTGAATACTTGGCTGAGGATTCTGTATCTGACTTGGTAATCAATGAGGACCCGATGAGAAATTTGAATAGGAGAGTGACCAAAGCTATACTTTATGAAGATTAACCTGGCAGTGATTTTAGAATAGATTGAAGAGAGAGACTAGGTAGAAGGAAAATCCATGTGACAAGTAATAAAGTATTGAAATGGAGTAGTGGTAGTGGGAATTGAAAAGAGAGGACAGGTACAAGAGATATTTGAGATAGAATCTATGATGGATAATTATATCTACATCTATAACTATATATTTACATATCACCATGAAGGGATTATAATTTCTTTGGAACATAAATAAGTAAATCAGATAAATAACAAGGCTGAATTAAGTGCCCAAGTGATTGTTATAAATAATTTTCATGTAATGGCTGGAGTTCTGGATTTGGATATAAGATGATCTGATTTCAAATCCTGACTTGCTCATATACTAGCTATGTGACTCTGGGCAAGTCATTTAACTTCCTCAGCCTCAGTTTCTTCATCTGCAAAGTGGGGATAATAAAGTATATAAGTTACATGTTGGTTATGAGGTTCCAATGAAATAACATGTAAAGTACCTTGCAAACCTTAAAGTGCTATATAAATGCTAGCTATATAAAGATGGATCATTATATTGCTGAGAATAACTAAGTCATTCACAGTTCTTCATTGTATAATACTCCTGTTATTGTGTACAATGTCCTCACTTCACATGTCCTGCTCACTTCAATGTGTATCAGTTCATGTAAGTGTATCCTGCTTGTCATTTCAAAAATATTCCACCTTGTTAAGCCATTCCTCAATTGATGGGCATCCCCTCAATTTCTAATTCTTACCCAGCACAAAAAAGCTGCTATAAATATTTTTGTACAAATGGGTCTTTTTGCTGTTTAAAAAAATCTCTTTGGGATACAAAACTATCAGTGGTATTGCTGGATCAAAGGGTATGCTTGGTTTTATAGCCCTTTGGGCATAATTCCAAATTTCTCTACATAATGGTTGAAGCAGTTCACAACTCTACCAACAGTGTATTAGTGTCTCAGTTTTCCCACATCCCCTCCAACATTTATCATTTTCCTTTTTTGTTATGTTAGCCAATCTGATAGGTGTGAGGTGGCATCTCAGAATTGTTCTAATTTGCATTTCTCTAGTCGATGGTGATTTAGAGCATTTTTTTCATATGACTATAGTTTTGATTGCTTTGTCTGAAAACTGCCTGTTCATATTCTCTGACTATCAACTGGGGAATGACTTGTATTCTTATAAATTTGATTCAGTTCTCTATATATTTGAGAAATGAGGCCTTTATCAGAGATACTTACTGTAAAAATTTTTCCCACAGTTTTCTACTTCTAATTTTGGTTGTATTGTTTTGCAAAAAAAGTTTAATAATAAAAATTATCCATTTGACATTTCGTAATATAGCTCTCTATGTCTTATTTGGTTCTAAATTCTTTCCTTATCCATAGATCTGACAGGTAAACTATTCCATGCGCTTGTAATTTGCTTATGGCATCACCCTTTATGTGTAAATCATGTTCCCATTTTGACCTTATCTTGGTATCTGGTGTAAGATGTTGTCTACATCTAGTTTCTGCCATACTGTTTTCCAGTTATCCCAGAAGTTTTTTGTAAATAATGAATTTTTGTCCCAAAAGCTTAGATATTTGGGTTTATCAAACACTAGATTACTACAGTTATTTACTACAATGTACTATATTCTAATCTAATCCACTGGTCTACCACTCTATTTCTTAGCCAGTATGAGATAGTTTTAATGACCACTTTATAATAAAGTTTGAGATCTGATATGGCTAGACCAAGTTCCTTCACATATTTTTTCCATTGATTCCCTTGATATCCTTGACCTTTTGTTCTTCCAAATGAATTTTATTATTTTTTCTAGCCCTGTAAAATATTTTTTGGTAGTTTGATTGGTATGGCACTGAATAAATAGATTAATTTAGGTAGAACTATTATTTTTATTATATTGGTTTGGCCTACCCATGAGCAATTAATATTTTTTTAGTTGTTTAGATCTGACTTTATTTGTGTGAAAAGTATTTTGTTTTGTGTTCATATAGTTCCTGGGTTTGTCTTGGCAGGTAGACTCCCAAGTATTTTATATTGCCTACAGTTATCTTAAATGGAATTTCTCTTTTCATTTCTTGTTGCTGTACTTTCTTGGTAATATATAGAAATGCCAATAATCTATGTGGATTTTATATCCTACAACTTTGCTAAAGTTGTTAATTGTTTCAAGTAGTCTTTATAGTTGATTCATATCATCTGCAAAGAGTGATAGTTTTGTTTCCTTATTGCCTATTCTAATTCCTTCTATTTCTTTTTCTTCTCTTATTTCTAAAGCTAACATTTCCAACACAATACTGAATAATTGTGGTGATAATGGGCATCCTTGTTTCACCCCTGACTTTATTGGGAAGGTTTCTAGCTTATCCCTATTACACATAATGCTTGCTCATGGTTTTAGATAAATATTACTTATCATCTTAAGGTAAGCTCTATTTATTCCCATGGTCTCTAGTGTTTTTTAATAGCAATGGGTGCTGTATTTTGGCAAAGGCTTTTTCTGCATCGATTGAGATAATCATATAATTTCTGCTAGTTTCGTGTTATTAATATGGTTAATTATGCTGATGGTTTTCCTAATATTGAACCAGCCCTGCATTCCTGTTGTACATCCCACTTGGTCATAGTGTATGTTCCTTATGATATATTGTTACAATCTCCTTGGTAGTATTTTATTTAAAAAGGGAAACTGGCTTATAGTTTTTTTTGTCTGTTTTTGCTCTTCCTGGTTTAGGTATCAGTACCATATTTATGTCATAAAAGGAATTTGGTAGGACTCCTTCATCTGTTTTTCCTAATAGTTTATATAGTATTGAGATTAATTGTTCTTTAAATGTTTGGTAGAATTCGCTTGTGGATCTATCTGGCCCTGGGGATTTTTTCTTAGGGAGTTCATTGATGGCTTATTCAATTTCTTTTTTCTAAGATTGGGTTATTTAAGTATTCTATTTCCTCTTCTGTTGATCTGGGCAATTTATAGTTTTGTAAATACTCATTCATTTTATTTGGGTTGTCAGATTCATTGGCATATAATTGGGAAAAATAACTAATAATTGTTTTAATTTCCTCTTCATTGGTGGTCAATGTACCCTTTTCATTTTTGATACTGGTAATTTGGTTTTCTTCATTTTTTAAAAATCAAATTAATCAGTGGTTTATGTATTTTTTTTTACATAAAACCAGCTTCTAGTTTTATTAATTAGTTCAATGGTTTTCTCACCTTCAGTTTTATTACTCTTTCATTTCATTTTCAGGATTTCCAAAATGCTAATTAATTAGGGATTTAAAATTTGTTCTTTTTTGTTTTTTTTTTAATTGCACGCCCAATAGATTGATCTGCTCTTTCCATATTTTATTGATATAAGTATTTAGAGATATAAATTTTCTCCTAAGTACTACCTTGGCTGTAGCCTATAACTTTTGGTATGTTGTGTCATTGCTGTCATTCCCTTTATTATAATTATTGATTGTTTCTATGATTTGCTCTTTGACCCACTTATTCTTTAGGATTAGATTAGTTTCCAATTAATTTTTAATCTATCTTTTCATTAATCTTTCATATAATTTTTATTACATTATGATCTGCAAAGGATAGGACTGTAATAGCAGTTTAGATTTGAAGATCTTTCCCACCCATTAATAGGCCATGTGACCTGTTTATGTCACAGGAAGCCTAAGTCATGTGTGGTAGGAGGAGCTTCCTGATAGGAAAAGGAAGTTATGTCACAGGAAATGCAGAGAGAGAGAGAGAGTAGCTGTTAACGGCTGTCATGATAGAGCCAAACAGACTGTGGTAGCTGTACTGTGAGTGTTTTTGGGAAGACCTCAGCAGGGGGTCAGAGAGGTTTTGGGATGGCGAGGCTCCATGTTGAGATATTGTGTTTTAAGTTCCTTGTTGTTATGATAAAGTGGGCTATGGGATTTGGTTATGGGATATGGTTCTCTGGTGTCTGAATAAATGTTATTCTTCTACCTTTTATTGGAGAGTCTCTCATACTTGGCGATACGGAACTACATAGGCATATTCACGATTATTGTTGATGATGCACCTAATATTTCTGCTTTTCTACATTTGGTTATGAGGTTTTTATGCTCTAATACATGGCCAATTCTTGTGTAGGTGCCATATACTGTAGAGATAAAGGTATATTCCTTCCTATTCCCATTCAATTCTGTCCAGAGGTCTATCATATCTAACTTTTCTAGAATTCTATTCACTTCCTTAACTTCCTTCTTGTTTATTTTTTGGTCAGATTTATCTAGTTCTGAGAGGGGAAATTTGAGGCCCCCCACTAATATAATTTTGTTGTCTACTCCTGCAACTCATTTAACTTCTCTTTTAAAAATTTAGATATTATACCATTTGGCACATATATGTTTAGTATTTATAATATTTCACTGTCTATGGTATCTTTTAGGAAGATATAGTTTCCTTTCTTATCTCTTTAAATTAGATCCATTTTTGCTTTTACTTTGTCTGAGATCATGATTGCTACCCTTTTTTTTTTAGTTCAGCTGAAACATAATAGATTGTGCTCCAGCCCTTTACTTTTATTCTGCGTGTGTCTCTGTGTTTCATATGTGTTTCTTATGAACAGCATATCATAAGATTCTGGTTTTGAATCTACTCTTCTATCCATTTCCATTTTATGGGTGAGTTCATCCCATTCTCATTTACAATTATGATAACTAAGTGTGTATTTCCCTTCATCCTATTTTCCCCTTCTTTATCTTTTTCTCTCTCTTACCTTTTACCCTGTCCCTCCCCACAAGTGTTTTACTTCTGATCACTACCTCCCTGAATCTGCTTGTCTGTTTATCAGTCTCCTCCGCTTTTTAATCTCTGTCCCTTTTTACTTCCCTATAGGGTAAGATAGACATCCATATCCAACTGAGTATGTATATTATTACCTCTTTGAGTCAATTCTGATGAGATTAAGGTTCACGTTGCCTGCCATCCCTCCTCATCTTACCCTAAACTGTAATAGCTCTTTCACATACCTCTTTTATGTGAAATAATTTACCCCATTTTATCTCCCTCTTCCCTTTTCTTTCAGTGCAATCTTCTTTCTCACTCCATAATTTTGTTGGTTTTTTTTTTGGATACCATCCCATCGTGGTCATCTCACATCTGTACCTTCTGTCTATGTATAATTCTTCTAGTTGCCATTATAGTAATAAAGTTCTTAAGAGTTACAAATCATTTTGCCATGTAGGAATATATGGAGAGATATTTTGAAAGAAGGATTGTGAGAACCTGGTAACTGATTGGATATATATATATATATATATAAATACATATATATATATATGTATATATATATATATATATATATGTAAATTCCTCTTAAGAGAGGAATAAATAAAAAAATGACTACAAATTTTGGTGACTAGGAGAATGATGTTGCTACTGACAAAAATAGGCGTCTTACAGAGGACAGACAGGTATTTTTTTTTTATGGGGATTGGCTAAGTATTCTAGAAAGCAGTAGAACAATCAAAGTGGAAATTTCTTCCTATAGGCAGCTATAAATAATCTGGTGATCAGAGCTCAAGAGAGCTAGGGTTCTGATCAGGGCCAGCAACACACTGTGGAAACCTCTGTAAATTTTTTTTTTGCATGTTTATTTAAAAAAAATATCTAGAGATTATGTATAGAGTACCATCTTTAGAATCAGGAAGACATATGTTCAGGTCCTGTTTCTTATACTTAATTGCTTATAAGCAAATCATTCAACCTCCTAAGTATCACTTAAGATTATAAATATCAGATGAGATGCCAAACTGCAACCCATGGGAGGAGTTTCTATACCAAGAGTTCTTATACCTTGTTCCTCCTCAGGCTGTACCTACTTCTTCTTCTTTTTTTTTATTAGTTTATTTATTTTTAGTTTTCAACATTCACTTCCATAAGTTTTAAATTTTCTCCCCCCCTTTCTTCCTCCTCCCTCACCAAGACAGCCTGCAATCCAATATAGACTCTACATATACATTTCCATTAAACATATTTTCGCATTAGTCATGTCATATAGAAGAATTATAATGAATGGCAGAAACCATGAGAAAAAAACCCCAAAACAACAAAAAAAGTTCATATAAATCTTTCCAGGTTTTTCTGAAATCTGCTTGTTCATCATTTCTTAAGGAACACTAGTATTCCATTACATTCATATACCACAACTTGTTCAGCCATTCCCCAATTGATGGGCATCCCCTCAGTTTCTAATTCTTGGCCACCACAAAGAGAACTGCTATGAGAGCTATTTTTGTACATGTGTGTCCTTTTCCCATTTTTATGATCTCTTTGGGATATAGCCCTAGAAGTGGTATTTCTGGGTCAAAGGGTATGCACATTTTTATAGCCCTTTAGCCATAGTTCCAAATTGCTCTCCAGAATAGTTGGATCAGCTCCATCAAACAATGAATTAGTATTCCATCTTTCCCAACATTAATCATTTTCCTATTTTGTCACATTAGCCAATCTGGTAGGTGTGATGTGGTACCTCAGAGTTGTTTTAATTTGCGTCCCTCTAATCAATAATGATTCAGAGCATTTTTTCATATGACTATAGATAGCTTTGATTTCTTCCTCTGAAAACTGCCTGTTTATATCCTTTGACCATTTATCAATTGGGGAATGACTTCTATTCTTGTAAATTTGACTTAGTTCTCTATATACTTTAGAAATGAGGCCTTTATCAGAGATGCTAGTTGTAAAAATTCTTTCCCAGTTTTCCGCTTCCATCTTAATCTTGGTTGCATTGGCTTTGTTTGTGCAAAACCTTTTCAATTTAATGTAATCAGAGTTATCCATTTTGCATTTCATAATGTTCTCTATCTCTTGTTTGGTCATCAATTCCTCCATTCTACATAAATCTGTCAGTTAAACTATTCCTTGCTCCCCTGCTTTGTATCAGCCTTTATATCTAAATTGGGTACCCATTTGGAGTTTATTTTGCTATGTGGTGTCAGATGTTGGTCTGTGCCCAGTTTCTGCCATACTGTTTTCCAGTTTTCCCAGAAGTTTTTGTCAAGTAGTGAGTTCTTATCCCAGAAGCTGGGGTCTTTGGGTTTATCAAAACAGTAGATTGCTATAATCATTGACTGCTGTGTCTTGTGTACCTAACCTAGTCCACTGATCTATCCCTCTATTTCTTAGCCAGTACTAAGTAGTTTTGATGATTGCTGCTTTATAATACAATTTAAGATCTGGTATGGCTAGGCCATCTTCCCTAGTATTTCTTTTCATTAATTCCCTTTATATTCTGGACCTTTTGTTCTTCTAGATGAATTTTGATATTATTTTTTCCAGCTCTATAAAATAATTTTTGGTAGTTTGGTATGGCACTGAATAAGTAAATTAATTTAGGTAGAATTGTCATTTTTATTACATTAGCTTGGCATACCCACAAGCAACTAATGTTTTCCCAATTATTTAGATCTAACTTTATTTGTGTGAAAAGTGTTTTGTAATTGTGTTCATATAGTTCCTGGGTTTGTTTTGGCAGGTAGACTCCCAAATATTTTATAATGTCCACAGTAATCTCAAATGGAATTTCTCTATCTTGTGCTGTTGGGCTTTGTTAGTAACATATAGAAGTGCAGATTATTTATGTGGGTTTATTTTATGTTCTGCAACTTTGCTAAAGTTGTTTATTATTTCAAGGAGTTTTTTTACTTGATTCTCTAGGATTTCCTAAGTATATCATCATATCATCTGCAAAGAGTGACAACTTAGTTTCTTCTTTGCCTATTCTAATCTACCTATTTCTTAAAGAGCTCAGATGCTGGAATTCACAGGTTGGAAGCACCCTCTGCCTCTGGGCCACTCCCTCTGAGTGAATGACTCCTCCCAGAAACTCCAAGAAGAGCGCCCAGGCCAGCCTGGTCTCATTCCTTTCTAGCACACTGACTTCTCTACCATCCCTCTCCTTCTTCAACTTTCTTTTAGGCCTTATCTTGCTCTGTTAGAAAGACACTCTATGGTAGAGCGTCTGACTTTTTTCTACTTAAGTTGTATTCTCAGAATTCAGCACATTGCCTGGCACATTTGTTGTTGTTGTTCAGTTGTGTCCCACTCTCAGTGACCCCATGGACAATAGCACCCCAGTCCTTTCTATCCTCCACTATCTTTCAAAGTCTGTCCAAGTTCATGTTTGTTGCTTCCATGACACTATCTCTTCATCTTCTCCTCTGCTGTCCCCTTTTCCTTTTGCCTTCAATTTTTCCCAACATCAGATTTTTTATTGTTTTTTTCCCCCATTCTAGTTGACTGATCAATGAAATTACAAGTCAGTAACAAAAACAAAGAAACAAAACCCCAAACAAAACCCACATCTCTTATCTTTGTATGCTCTGTAAAATGATTTCACATTACTTAATCTTATCAAATAGTCATATAACAACTCTGGGAGTTTGGTTACATATGAATGTTACTGTCATTTTACTGAGGAGGCAACTAATATTCTACGATGTTAAGTGTTTTCCCCAAGCCATGCACGTGACTTTGACAGAGATGAGACTAGAAACAAGGCTTTCTCAGTTTTCAGTACAGTGCTTTTACTTTTTGAAAATTAATAAGAGTTTATTTTCTTTCCTTCCTTCCTCCCGAACTTAGAAAAAAGAAAAAGACTCTTGTAACAAATGTGCATTATCAAGCAAACAAATCCCCATATAGGCCATGCAAAAATGTATTTTCTATTCCTTCTAACCTGGGGGTAGCATATAAAGGAAGGCTCCCTTTTGTAATTTAATATGGGTTTGGATGAATGCTTTTAGGTTTATAAAAAAATGTATTACGAGACTTTAACTTGGTGCTGACAGAATTAATGCTAGCATTTATCCTTGTAACAGAAAAAGGAAATTAACATACACTTGGAAGATAATTTATTATGGATTTCTTGGGCTTGGTGATGTTCCAGCTGCTGCTACAGATTGTTCTCCAGCAAAACACCCATAACTCGGGGTTATGGAGGATAAGAGCAACTAAATCCAAATGAGAAATGCTGAATTCAGAAATAGTTAAGATTAATGTGTAACCCAGGCTTTTGAGCATACTCAGTTTGTCTAAGATGGAGCCCACTGCATTCCCTACCATGTGGGTGGGAGCAGCAGAAGGCTTGAGGGAATTAGGACAGCAAGTGGTTAATTGTGGGAATTGAGTGAACTACACTGAATCATCTTGTGACTTGATTCCGGAGCTAACCCAGTTTCCTCTCTGTTCAGTTATGGGTCTAGTCCAATTTCTGTCTTGTGAGAATACTTTATTCTGTTGTGAGAATTGGGAGAAAATCTTACTACATTGTTTTAACCCAGTCCTTCGTGGCTGGGAAGCTGGACCACGTTTACCTGCTGTTTAGAGACCTTTAACTAAGAACCTAGGTTATGCTGATCAAAAACCTGGTTAGATCCTAAGATTGATGCAAGGAGTTTTCTCATAACTGTATGTCTCAAGCAACCCATGTATCTTATCTGAAAACTGGTCCAGTACTCATCAGGCAGTTGTTGTTTCCCTGTTCCTTTGATTGTTTATAGACAATTGCAGGGAGTGGGGCACCTCTTTTTCTAAATTCAGGGAATTGCTCCTGTTTGCCCTCCCAACTTGGAAAGTCTCTAATCTTTCCTCTAATTAGAAATCAGATTATCTAATATTGTATTGTTTCCTTTTAATTAATTGGTCTCATTTGATAAATTTTTAAAAAATATATAAAAGTCTGTCTCCCATCGTATTTGGGCTCCAGGCCTAAGCTGAGGAGGTCTGGTCCTGGTTTGTTGGGTGATTCCTTAATCACTTAAACATTGCTTAATAAATTGATATGCGTAGAAGCTTGAACCTTTGTTTCCTCAGTCATTTCATGTTTCACCTTCCACAGGGTCCATGTTAGAAAAACTGGGCATGTTCATAAGCTTGGGCTACACTAGACTGAAAGTAATTTATAAAGTCTTGTATATCTTTTCAGGAGTGACTTACCCATTGCATCCATGATTGTTAAAATCTTGAGCACAGTCCACTAGTTGTTGTTCTGCCTAATGAAATATAAATGAATTCCAGTGAATTTGATTCAGAATCAAAATAATTTAGAATCAAATATATATATTACATATATATTACATATATTAAGGTATGCTGATCAGATCTATGAAAATAATAATAAAAACAATTGTAGCTAGCATTTATAGAGCACTTTAAGGTTTGCAAAGTACCTTATATGTCATATCACTTAATCCTTACAATAGCTCTGGGAAGTAGATGCTATTTTTATCCCCATTTTAAAGATAAGTCTGAGAGGGGTTTATGTGAATTACCCAGGGTCTCACAGATAATTAAATGTCTAGGGCAAGATTTGAAGTCAGATTTTTCTAACTCCACATCCAAAGTTCTATCTAGTATCCATAGGTATCAGACTCCTGGCAGGCAAAATAGGTGGGCCCAAGCCAGATTAATATGTAATTGTGAAATGTTTAACAAAATAAATAAAAATACAATATGACATAGATAATGTTAATTTGTGGTTTCCTAAGTCAATATGCAGCCACAGGAATCTAGTTCGATATGAATCTGATATTGCCATTAATTGTCTAATCGTCTACCTGTCAACTACATGCCAGGATGAATATTAGGTAAACTGATAGAAATGTCTCAACTATTTACATTGCCTTAAGCATATAATTAAGTATGTTTCCTTCTTAGTACTTGTATGCCTTATACATTTGTAAATATGCTATATCTTACACATGGGTTTAGATAAGGGCAAAATAAGTTAGTAAATCCCTGGCTTCTATACATAAATAATGAAATATCTGACTCTTATTAAATGTAAGGTCTTTGAAATTGGAATCTTTAAAAAGGTAAATCATATCATGTTTAATTTCAATTAATCTTCTTATATCTTTTTTTTTGAGTTGAAATCTATTTATAACTTCCCACCATCTTGGTGTTAAATACAGAGTTTTTTCTTTCTTTCTCTCTTCCTTTTTTTTCTTTTGGCATTTAGGTCCTTTCCAACCTAAATACAGGTTCAGTGACCTCAAGCCTTAAGCATATGACTTACTATCCCCTTCTAAGTTGGGTTGAGTTTTACTTCAGTCCTAGGTCAATATGACATTGTGTTGTTCTTTTTTTTTTTAAGCAAATTAAACCATGAGGAAGCAAAAATATAAAAATGCTCAAATAGCAATAAAATGATTGTACACAGAAATTTAAGCTTAACTTAAATTCCTCGCTTCCTTCAAAGCTTAACACAAACACCAATTCCCACAAGAGGCCTTTCCTAAGCCCCCACCTACCAATGCCTCTTTTTCCTCTCCACAAAATTATTTACTTTATATATTTTGAACTTATTTATATGTGTAAGTGATGTTTCCCCTGACAGAATGTTAGGTTCTTAAAGGGCCAGGACAACTTCATTGTTTTTGTTGTTGCATTGCTCAATGACTAGCATTGTTCCTAGCACTAAGATGTGCTTAACTGATTGATTGCTAGAGCTACCTATGTTGATTACTGATCTAAAAGTATTAAGATGGTGGTGATTGTCGTTGTCAAGATCTATAAGGTCTATAATTTCTTTGGTATAGGAAACTCCTAAGGTATAGAGAACTTCCTAATTTTGGAAACTTGGCCAATAAATGGATGTATTAAACTCTTACTATTTCCTAAGCACAGGGGATACAAATATAAAAAAAAAAACCAAAGAAAGTCCTTCTCAAGAAGCTTACATTTTTCTGGGGGTGGGGGGTGGGAGAAAGGCAAGGCAATTGGAGTTAAGTGACTTGCTCATCACACAGCTAGTGTGTCAAGTGTCTGAGGCCAGATTTGAACTTAGGTCTTCCTGACTCCAGAGCTGGTGCTCTACCCACTGTACCACCTAGCTGCCCCAAGGAGCTTATATTTTAAAGGGGGAAACAATACTCATGGGGGAGTGGTAGCCAGGCAGAGGCACTTTTGCCCAGAAGTTACAGGGCTGAGGATTGGGGCCAGAGTGAGAGTAGATTGGGACACTTTATTTAGGAGCACCAGCAGCAAGGCAAGCAAAGTTGGTAAGATCATGATTCATTATTCTAGAACCGCAGGGGAGGGAAGGGTTGAAGGGCATATCTATTGATTAGGTGGGGCTAGGTGGATGATGAAGAGGGTTGGGGGTGGAGGGGAGATATGTAAGGAAGGAAGGAGTGAAACAAGTCTAGTGGGGACTGCCTGGAGAAGCAGTCATTAATCTGAAGAATGAGGCCCCAGGGCTGATGGATAGCTATTCTGAAACTTCTAGTCTTAGAGAATTGTCTGGAATACCAAGCAGTTAAATGTCTTGCTCAGGATCAAAAAGACGGCATAATAATAATAATTAGCTAGCATTTATATAATACTTTAAGATTTGCAAAGTGTTTATAAATATCTCGTTTTATCCTCACAACAACCTTGGGAAACAGATGCTATCATTATCCTCATTTTATAGATGAGCAAATTGAGACAGACAGAGGAGAGGGTAAATGATTTTGCCTAGAGTCACACAGTTAGTGTCTAAGACCATACTTAAATTCAGATCTTCTTGACTCCAGGTCTAGCACTTCATAACGAATGAATGAATGGATAGATGAATAATAGTGATACCTAATATTTATATAGTACTTACTATGTGCCAAGCATTATGTTAAGAGGATTATAATCATTATCTCCTTTGATCCTAACAACTCTGGGAGTAGGGTGCTATTATTATCCTCATTTTACAGATGAGGAAACGGAGGCAAACAGATTGTGAGAGATTAACAAAAGTTAGGTTTCCACTATCAGTTACTCAGAAAACTTGAGCAAACAAGGGAGTGAAAAATTAACTGGGCCGGTGGGCCCAGCCAAGCAGAAAATAATTAATGGTTCTGAGCAAACCTCAGGTCCAGGTTGTTAGCTGATCTGGCTCAAACCAGCCAGGGTTAACTCCTGGTCAATGACTGTTTAGCAACTGTGCATTCTTAATGAACTTTATGCAAATAACCCAACCCACCCCGCATAAAATTAGAGCCTCATTAACTAAACATCTGATATATGATGAGGGAGGGAGGTCATGCTTGTACATATTTAGGAGGAACATGCAATGGGCATATCAGGAAGAGTGTAACCTGGAAAGCAGCAGACCACTCTGTTCTCTGAAGGGAGGGATTGCATTGGACTAACTGTATAAAGCTTTTTTCACTTCTGTACTCCTTGCTCTCCCTCTTCCCACTTCCTGAAGAAGGGTGGAGTCTGCTTCTGGCCAGAAATGTAAGCCCATCTCCTTTGGATTCCTCAATAATAAATTGTCCTTGACACCTAAATCTCAGTGCCAAGCATATTTCTAACAAGATGTTAATTAATTTGCCCAGGGTTACATAGCTAGTACATTTCTGAGGGTGGATAGGAACTCAGGACTTCCTGACTTGAGGCTCAACACTCTATCCACTGTACTACCTAGCTGCCTACATAGTATGTCTTGAAAGTAGGGCTTGAGCCCAGATTTTGACTACGAGTCTCCGCTATGGCTTATTTCTTCTTCCATATTTCCTGCACAGGGATACATTGTTATTTTTGTTCTGCTTTCTTGATTATGTATCATTTCATATATACCTCCCCACAGTTCTTCATATTCTTCATGTTTGTTGCTTCTTATGGTATAATATATTCATATACTATAATTTTGTATAGCTATTCCCCATTTTGCTGCACTCATGGGTGGTTTCCAGTTTTTTTTTGTTGGTACAAATAATTTTGCTGGGAATACTTTATGCATCGATGGTTTCCCTCCCCCCCCGCCCCCCATCAATAACATTCTTTAATTATCCAGTTTGGAAAAGACATCAACCTTGGGACAAATTTTGAATGTTCACAGAGCTGGAAGATCATTTTTTTCTTCTTGTCTAAGAATGTAATGGGGCCTAGAAGATGAAAAAGCTTTTTCTGCTGAAAGGGCATTTAGCAGCTGATTCACAAGTACAAATTTCAGGGAAGGATGATCATGATGTTTGTACTTAAAGGCCTCCTTTAACTCTCAACTAAAATCCTACCTTCTAGGGGAAGCCTCCCTTAACCCCTCTTAACTTCAGTGCTTTCCCTTTTTAAATTATTTCCTATTTATTCTGTATAAGACTTGCTTTGTACATGTGTTTGCATGTCGTCTCCCCCGTTTGCCTGTAGGCTCCTTGAGGGCAGGGACTGTCTTTTGTTTCTTTTTGCATCCCCAGCACTTAGTACAGTGTTTGGTATACAGTAGACACTTAATAAATGTTTATTGAATTGTTTTAATGACCTGAAAAAGTTATAGAGTTGGTATTTCCACCCAGTCATACAATTTCATATAAATAAAATAGAAACAGACTAATTCAATTAAATTAACACTAAGTGCTTGCTACATTCTAAGTATTTCCGGGAAAAAACCAAACCACAAATCAGTCACTACCCACAACACCCTCACGTTCTATCTAAGGGATACAACGGTACACTGTAATTTGAGAAGGGAGAAAGCACTATTGATGTCACGAAGCCTTGGAGGATGATAAGGACTCTGAGAGGGGAAGATGAGGAGGGAGATCACCGAGGGGCCAGGCGTGAGGGTGGAGGATGATCACAGATTTAACGCTGAGTGAACTTGTGGAGAGAGGAATTCGGGGAATAGCTACTAGTTCACTTGGCTCAAATGCAGAGTGTGTAGAAGGGAATGTGAAATAAACAAATTACATTGTATATTCCGGGAAATAAAATGAGGTTAGCATATGGATGATTTCTCTTCTAGCATTCCTAAAGTCATATTTCTTACCAGAGAGAGTAGTTTTCCAGTTGCTATGGCAACAGCAGACTCCAGTCCCCCAGTAGTAGAAAAGGTCCAGCAACTGCCACATACACCCTAGAGAAGAAAAGAGAATAAAGTCTGTCAGCTTTCCTAAACCAACTTTTGGATAGAAATATAAAATACTCTCTCCCTCTCCTTCTCCCTCTCCCCCTTCTCTCTCTCTCTCTCTCTCTCCCCTAAACCCCCTCCAGTCTGGCTCCCAAACCTAACACGCTGTTGACAGTAATAATAAGTTGTTTAAAAAAACACAAAACCCCCAAAAACCCATTTCTAAGAGCTGACAATTTACCAGGCACTGTGCTAAGCACTGAGGATACAAAAGAAGCAAAAACAGTCCCTGCCTTTTTTCATGGAGCTCACAGTCTAATGAAGAAGACAGTTCACGTAAATAACTAGGTACACATAAGATACAAACAGAGTAGCTGAAATGTAGTCTCAGAGGGGAAGGCACTAGTAGCTGAGGGGACCAGGAAAAGCCTCTTGTAAAATGTGGGAGTTGAACTGATTCTTGAAGGAAGCCAAGGAAACTAGGAGGCAGAAAATTCCAGGCACGGAAGACAAGACAGGCATAAAGATGAGAGATGGAGAGGCATGTGACGGGAAAAGCCAAGCAGGCCAGTGAAATTGGATCTTACAGTGTGTAGAGGAGAGAGGTCAAGTATAAGAAAAGCCTAGAAAATAGGAGGGGCCAAGTTTTGAAGGGCTTTAAATACCAAGTTTTAAATACCAATATTTAATCATGGAGGTAACAAGAAATCCCTGGTTTACTGACAAGGTCAGACCTGTGCTTTAGGAAAATCACTTTGGAAGCTAGATAGAAGACACAATGGAATGGGGAAGATGAGGGTTGATCAGAAAGAAACTGAACTGGTTTGCTCACAATGGTATATTCAAAAGTCACTGGGGCCTTCTTACTCTCTTAATACAACTGTTAAAGGCTCCAGCTGCCTTTGCTAGGGCAGCAGTTATTACTTTGTTAACTCTGTATATATGATAAGAGTAATACTAACTGCAAATATTAAAGCACTATGTAAATAAAAGTCAAAGTGATTTATGTAAATTATTCCATTTTTTTTTTGTTGTAATATCCCTATGAGTTAGGTGCCATTGTTATCCTTATTTTATAGCTGAGGAAACTTGAGTTCAAAGCAGTTACATTATTTGTTCATATGAACATAACTACAGTAAGTTTTAAAGGTGGGTCTGTTAGGCCAAAGTGATTCCTTTGTAACCAGCCCTCCATTTTGAGACTATAAGTTTCACTGATCTTTGAGTTTTGTGTCCTTTAAATGTTTTCTGTCAACCCCCCCCCACTCATGAGGGATCAGCTCATGCCTTGATCCAGTCACAACTTGGCTGATGTAATCCTATTGCCCTCTAGCACTATGTAAAAATCATATAAAAGCCAAAGAGCCAAGAGCTTTGGGGTCCTTGCACTGGCTGAGAGCCTTGGACCCAATTTGTTTCAGCAACTGCATGCCTTGCTAAATAAATTGTTGTCTGTATATAACTCAGTGTCTTTATCCTCTAGACCCCCCACTTCAGAACTCTTTCCCATATAAGCAAGCTGCTTCTCAAAGATAGTCACGTATTCATCCCTTAAGTTTTCCTTTTCTACCTAAGTCCTGTTTCCCATGGTAATGGGTGTTTCTCAGCTCCTGAAGCCCTCTCCTAGAGAGAAGATGGGGCAGTCTCCTATATCTTAAGTTTCCCCCTGTCTTGGTCTCCCCTCTTTGAAGTTCTTTGCATTTTATTCTGTGCCAGATACAAGACAAGAGGGCGCTATATTGCCAGTCTTCCTCCATCCAGTCCTATGATATGTAAAAATATCTTCCCTTAGGGGGACACTTGTGAGCTGTTTTAGCACTGGGTCAACGTTATGCACTTTTGATGAATGGGCCCTTAGCACAGCTCAGAGTACAGAGAGCTAGGACTAGGGACCACTTCAGAGCTATCAGGAATGAATTTTGGGGCTGCTCATTTCCATCTGATCCTCTGTATTCCTCAGTAAACTTCTCTAGCCTTGAAACTCACTCCTTCACCTAGTAATTTAAGCCCAAGCACTGTTAAGGCTAATATACTACACTATGGCAGCTCTCCTCCAGCAACTCTGGTTGCTACTTCTGTTTTTTTCTGCTTCTACTTCCTCTTCCTACCTTTGAAAAGTGGAAATTCTTCAATGTCAGACCATATATTATCTCTGCTTCTCTCTTCAGCCACTCACCATCTCACCTATGATCTCTAGTGTTGGTGATTTCCAAATCTAACATTTTCAGCACTTTATATGCTCCAGTCTTACATCTCTAGTGCCTGGCTAGAATTTTCTACTTGGAAGTCCCATCATCATTTTAAAAAAATGTCTAAAATGGAACTTCCTCATGAATTTATCCCCTCCTCGCCCTCCACTCTTCTCTCCTCAGTTCAAAAATTTCTATCAATATGTATCATTATCCCAGCTGCCCAATTCAATCATCAAGTCCTCAAGTCCAGTTGATTCTCTTCCTTCTTCTCTCCCTCCTCCACTTGGTACTTGTTATTGGTAGTAATATTTTCACATGCATATGTCTTATCTCCCTAACTAGACTCCACCTCCAATACTTAGAACCTACCACCATCTTTGGCCCATAAAAGTTGCTCAATTAATACTTTTTGTTTGACTCACCCATATATCCCTATGTAAATGGCTCTATGTGTTCATGTTCCAGTATTTTCTTGTTCTGTTTCCTAAGGGGGAGTCAGTGCTCTTCTATACTGAGTAGGCCGACTGGAACAAATACCCAGAACAAGTACCTCCTTTGATTGGAATGCTCCCTTAATTTTAAGTTATGAGTAGGTGACCATTCTATGTGAGCAAGAAATGACTCAACATGATGACTAAAAAATCTGTAAACAGAGTTTAGGCTCAAGGCTCAGGAGAAATCAGCTGTACTGACAGCCCAGTTCTTATCCTAGGAAGCTTTCAAGGAGGCAAAACTTGTGGGGTTAGATTTATCTGAAAAGCCAACAGGTGACTCATTGAGCAATCCAGCAGAATAAAGAAGTAGTGGGGGAAGAGACAGAAAGGGAACTATTACAGTTGAGCTTAGGAGAATACTTTGGGATCAGTTTTGGGGAGGACAGGGGGAATGGGTGGAGCTAAAAACCTTGAGATTCCTTTGGGCTAATCAGTTCCAGATGAAAATACCCTTAGGATTAAGCATGTATGTGTTGGATTTTAGCCATTTACACTTTAGGGTGAAAAACTTCACAACCTTTCTTTCCTCCCAACTTTCCAAAGATATGGAAGGAGGAAAAGACAATCAGTCATGGGAGTTTTTATGTAGGTGGGGGCCAGGAAAGTGAGAAACAGTTTTGGACATGAGTCAAGGATCAGATTCCAGTTGGCCACTATAGTGGGGGCATTGGAAAGTCAGCAAGTATCTGTGAGTAGAGAGAAAAGGGAGTGCTAAGAGGTAGAAGAGGCCATGGGGAGAGGTATAGGGAAACTGTAAAAGAATGGACAGCTATCTTAGATGGCCTGTTTTTTTAATTGTCTGTGATTGGCTTTGTACCCAGAGTCGAAACCATATTAGGCCTAAGAAGGAAAAAAAGGCATAGAATAAGACTCAGGAAATCTACCACTAATTAGCTATGATTTCTTAGACAAAACTTTTCTGAGCCTCAGTTTTGCTTTTAACGTAGGGATAAAGAATATTCTGGCTTGCAGATAATAAGCATATAAAAATGTTGAATTTTTATATCACAGAAGTTCAGTCTATGAAATAGTGACTTCCCTTCAAATTAGCTTCTATATCTTTTATGTGTGTGTATATTCACATACATATACACACATAAATGAACACATATATTTCTTTCCCAGCTAAATCGTAAGTTTCTTGAGGAGAGAGACTGTTTCATTTCTGTCTTTGAAAGCACTTAATAAATGCTTGTTGATTGACTGAAGAGATCAAATGAGATAATGTATAGGAGAGAACTTTGTAAATTGCAAAGCTATACAGACCTAACGAATTATTAGCTTTCAAATTTACTATACTCTAACCTATAAGTGGACAAGGTCACACCAAACCTTGGATTTTATTAATGTTATGTTATTCTCATAGTCATTGTTCAAAAAATGTCTTTTGAAATTATTTGGAGTTACTTAAAAGGAAAATTGGGTAGAGTGGGTGAGCACAAGGACTGGATAAGGAAATGGAGGGCAGACCTCCCTTCTACTTGGTATTCTCCCTTACATGTCTCTACCTAATCTGAGAAGCTACCCTTCTCCCTATTTTTTCTGTTTCTAATCTATTACAAAACATGAGCCAGCCACCCCGTTTCCAGGAGCTTGCAGAGGTTTTCTACAAATGGGCCCAGAATGAACTATGTGCATGAGAGATGTTTTTGGTCGTCTGAAGCCACGGACACCCAAGGCCTACAGGGAACATTGGTGGCAGACATTTACCTCATAAGTAGAATTGCCATCTAGCACCTTTGACTAGGTGACTTGGACACTGAATCATGGAATAGTAATGAAAAGTACATTAGGGACTATCTGATCCAGCTCTCATTTTACAGATGAGGAAACTAAGGTCCAAGGAGAGGAAGTGATTTGTTGAAGGTCAGGTAGCTAGTTAGAGTCAGGACTAGAAATTTGAACTCAGGTCTCCTAACTTTTAGATGAGTGAGCTTGCCAGTCCTACCGATGTCTACTAATGGGTCCAAAAGGGCATAGTTAAAGCCTCATGGTAAGCAAGAGATGTCCAGATGTAGGAGAGGAAAAAGAGATTAAGATTCAGGGATTAGAAGGTGAGATCTTTGGCAAGGCAGATTTATAAAGAAATGCAGACTTGCAGAGCATACCCTTAGAGAGTCAGATGTTTAGAGTTGGAAGGGGCCTTAGAGATGACATAGACCAACATTTTACAAGAGGAAACTGAGGCCCATAAAGTTTGAGCTATTAACTCAAGGTTGCATAGGTAGGTAAAGTTTGGTAGCAGAGTTAGGGTTTGAAAAATCCAGGTTTTTCAGGAAAATGACAAATGCTGCAGAGGATGTCGGAAAATTGGAACACTGTTACACTGTTGGTGGAGTTGTGAACAGATCCAGTCATTCTGAAGAGCAATCTGGAACTGTGCCCAAATGGCTATAAAAATGTGCATACCCTTTGAACCAGCAATACCACTTGTAGGGCTGTATCCCAAAGAGATCACACAAGTGGGAAAGGGATCTGTATGTCCAAAAATGTTTATAGCAGCTCTTTTTGTGGTAGCAAAGAATTGGAAGTCAAGGGGATACCCATCAATTGGGGAATGGCTAAACAAGTTGTGGTATGTGAATGTAATAGAATACTATTGTGCTGTAAGAAATGGGGAAGATACAGACTTCATAATAACTTGGAAAGACCTACGTGATCTGATGCTGAGTGAGGGGAGCAGAACCAGGAGCACATTGTACACAACCGCAGACATATTGCTTCTGTGATGACTAACTTTGATAGACTTGGCTGTTCTCAGCAATACAAGTTCAAAGGCAGCTCCAAAGGACTCACGATGGAAAGAGCTATCTACATCCAGCTAAATGCAGATTGAGGCAAACTATTTGCTCTCTTTTTTTTCTCTCTTCTTTTTTTGTTTTGTTTCTTCTTTCTCATGATTCATTCTGTTGGTCATAATTCTTCTTTACAACTTGACTATGTGTAAATAAGTTTAATGTGAAGGTATATGTAGAACATATATTGGATTCCATAC
>CM053624.1:93284391-93297078 GCA_028646595.1 Phalanger gymnotis | reverse complement strand
CCCAGAACAGTTGACACAGTGTTGGCATCAGGAACTGAAGAAAAGCAGCTTCAAGCCTTTACAAGGAACACCACAGAGAAGCTGTGCTGGACCCAAGGAGAATATTGTGAGGACTGCAGGAAAGCTGTGTTATTCCTTTGCAACATGTAGTCTTTAAGCTGGAGCCCACTTTCCTTTGGACTGCATGTGTACTCATAGGAGAGTGTGTCACAAACTTTGGTGGGATATTTTGTATCAGTTGTTCATATTATACTTCAATGCAGTATAGCAGGGTGTAGGGTGTGTTCAGGGAAGACTAGTACCTCTAGTGTGAGGGGTGCTTTCCACTTTTTGGGTCTACCTGATCTACCTCTCACTTGTGGCTTCAAGAAACTGTAGCATGGGCAGTGGCCACACCCCAGTAAGCCATTTTGGCAGATTGGCTAAACCATGTTGAAGACAATTGAGGAGTCTCAAACCCTTTGGTGAGCTGGCAGGGATGGAGTGTCTATCCCAAGCATGTGAAGTCTTCCCCTGGTGGAATGAGTGGATGAAAACAATTTGTTCCAGTAGCCATGAAGGCAGCTGAAGCAGGCACTGGTGGAGCTCAGAACTTGGTTAGACATCAAAGATACTAAAGTCCTCCACTGTGTCTCAAGCCATCCCCAGCCATCTTGACTCCATCCTACCACTGGACTGTGAAGACTCTAAAAGAGAGAGGCCAACAAGTTCATTCAACTCTGCCTCATTTAAACCCAATTTATGCATGAATCAAAAGACATAATGCATACCATTTTACTGTTTTTACCTATCTCAAAGTCCTGTGATGACAGAGAAGTGACAAAGCAGCAGGTATGGCTACACTGGGAGCTGTAGTCACGACCCTGCACACAGGTGGCTGAGGCCATAGAGTTGTCTTCTCACTGGAAGCAGCAGTGGAATTGAGCTGCTCCCTGGGTATCTGAGCAGCCTTTTAAGGACCACACTACTCACCTTCTGGTGTGAGGAAGGGTCTCGAAAAAAAATGCCCTGAATATTGTCTGCTTATTAAACCCTGGACTGTTTACTATAGCCGGCAGGGACCCAACCTGAGGTCAAGACAAAAAAATGCACAAAATCTTTGGCCAAGATGATTCCCCTCATCATCAGTACATGGAACGTGCACACAGTTGTGGACAACACAAAATCCAGTAGACCTGAAAAACAAACAGCTCTTGTTGTGAGAGAACTCAGTAGGTATCACATCCAAATAGCAGCCCAGAGTGAAACAAGGCTTACTGAAGTTGAAGGTAGACATGGATTTTTCACAGTGAGGGGTATTGCCATGAAGCTGGCATCAGTTTTACAATCAAAACTAACTTAATCAACAAGGTCTTATGCCTACCAAAAGGAGTGAATGACAGGCTCATGACAATGTGATTGCCACTTGCAGGAAAGCTGCACATCACCATCATTAGTGCTTTTGCTCCCTCCTTGATGAACCCTGAAGAGGTCAAAAATTTTTATAAAGATCTGGAGATCCTCATCATCAACATGCCAAGAAGAAGACAAGCTTATGATTCTGGGTGACTTTAATGCTGAGTAGGCACAGGCCACCAGACATAGCATGGAGTCCTTTAGATGAATGGAATCAGAAACAGCAACAACAGACTTCTGCATCTCATGACCTTCTCATCACCAACATCATCTTCCATTTACCTAAGTACAATCAAACTTCATGGATGCACCCTCCCAGTAAACATTGGTATTTAATAGACTATCTAGACTATGTTGTTGTAAAGAGAAAACACAGGATGTGAGAATGACAAAGGCAATGTGTGGTGCAGAGTGCTAAAGTTATCACAGACATTGTCTCCAAGCTAAGTATTCACATTCAACAAAAATGGTGGCCAGAAGTCTAGATGACTACCAGCAGACTTAATGTGAACGGAATAGACTGCTTATCTGAGCTGGAACAGTTCATAGCTAGCTCGGAGGGAAAGTTGAGCCAACACACAGTTGGCAACTGTGGAGTAGAAAAAGAGTGGGCAGCTTTCAGAGATTTGGTGTATAGCACTGCATTTACTCATCTGGGTCAGAACATTCACCAACATCAAAACTATTTTGATGAAAATGTTCAGGAAATTCAGAAACTGCTAAAAGAAAAAATAACTCCACAGAGATTACCAGCAAGATGGTTCATCCATCTCTAAGGAAGTAGTATGTAACTCCATCAAAAGTAAAGTACAAGCAAAGCTTAGAGAGATGCAAGATTCTTGGCTCAGTAAGAAGGCAGATGAAATTCAGTTTTACACAGATAGTAACAATCTGAAGTGTTTTTATGATTCCCTGAAGGCTGTTTATGGACCAAAGACCTATAATGCATCTCAACTACTAAGCACTGATGGAGCCACATTGATTACTGATAAAGACATGATCCTGGAGAGATGGGCTGAATACTTCCATAGTGTTCTCAACAGACTGTCATCAATCAATGTTGAAGTCAATCCCTCTCTAGCCAAATTTCCAACTGAAGAAGAGGTTTTGAATGCCATTAGGCTCCTCTGTGGCAAAGCACCTGGTGCTGATTCTATTCCAGCTGAGATTTACAAGGTGGGGGGCCCATTGCTCATACAAATGGTGACTGAAATTTTTCCACGTTATATGGCAAGAGGAAGTTAACTCACAGAAGTTCAAGGGTGCCTCTGTTGTCCATCTCTATCAAGGTAAAGGAAATAGATTGTCCTGTACCAATCACGGGGTGGGGGGGGGCTCTGTCTTTGTCACTGCTGGCAATATTCTTGACAGAGTCCTCCTTAATGGACTGATCCTTCACCTGGAAGATGGTCATCTACCTGAGAGCCAGTGTGGCTCCAGAAAGGGCCAAGGAATGGTTGATATGGCGTTTGCTGCCTGACAACTCCAGGAGAAATGCGAAAAGCAGAACAGAGGTCTGTATACAATGTTTGTCAACTTGACCAAGGCCTTTGATGCTGTCAGTTGGGAAGGCTTATGGCAAATTATGTCAACATTTGGTTGCCTGGAGAAGTTCATCAGCACTGTACTTCAATTTCATGATGGCATGCTTGCCTGCATTCTGGATAATGAGTGATGGTCTCACACTTTCCCAGTCACCAACAGAGTGAAACAAAGCTGTGTGCTTGCTCCCATGCCTTTTAGCATGATGTTTTCAGCAATTTTGTCAGACATTTTCAATGAAGACAAACACGGCATCAAGGTCAGCTACCTCATTGATGGTGAATTATTTAACTTGAAAAGGCTACAAGCCAAGACTAAAGTGAAGGGAGAGTTGGTGCATGATTTTTTTTTTGTTCACAGATGATTGTGCAGCTGACATGCAACAATGTGTGGATCGATTCTCTGCTGTTTGTGCTAATTTTGGCCCAACAACACCAAGAAAACACAGATGCTCCAACAGAATTGAAGTAGCTCAAACAAAACATGAGATACACAAATTGAGAGAATCCATCCCAAATGTTCACGTGTCCTATTTGTGCCTGACCTGTTGTAGAGCATTCCAAGATCATATTGGTCTAGTCAGCCACAATCAGACATAACTTGACTCTAACATAGTGATGTTATTTTGGTCCTCTTTGAGATAGAAGGCCAACAACCAACCAGTAAATATCCCTTTCCAAAAGCTAATTAGGTCTGGCTGACTAAATCTTACTAACTAGTAATCACATAGATGGGGGTTCATGAGCTATATACAGTGTTAGAGAATAATTCTCAACCCCTCAAAAGTATCTCTAGATCCCTGAGGAGAGACGGAGCAGCATCCCTCTGGGGACCTAACCTGACAGTATAAATGAAGGTTGGGAGAATATCTCTAGATCTGCCACAGGAGCAATGAGAGAGCCTTAAAAGCACTACACTTATTAGTCTGGAGAAGAGGTTCCTGAGGTGCATTTGTATATCACCCAACATAGAATGCATTTACTCAGTTTCCGTGGGTCTGGCCTTACTGCTGTAGGGAATGCTTCTATTGGTGCAGATTATAACCCACCTGTGCCCTCTCATTCTTTTTTCCTCCATGTTCTTCCATGAATAATCCACAAGGGATTTCCAACCAACATGCTTGAAACCTTCCTTTAGGTCTTTTTGCATTTAGTAATTGCTAATGAAGCAGTCTAGCCATATGACCACTCCTGCCTGTTTCCACTCATATGGCCTCAGTGATGTACTTAAATTGAATTCTTACTTATGAGGTCTCCAAAATGAAGTAGCTCTGGGGATAATACTGGAATAGGTGTCAGAAGTCCTGGATTCGAGTTCCGATACTTATAAGCTGTGTGACTTTGGGTAAGTCATTTCATGTCCATGAATCTCAGTTTGCTCACCTGTAAAATGGGAGTAAACATAGTCTGCCTGCTTCACAGTGATGTACAGATCAAATAAGGGGAATGTCTATGAAAGAGCTTTAGAAACTATAAAATGCTGAGTGCTATTACTGTGTCACCAGGATATTTTTATTGGAGTACTAGAGCAGAGCAGCACGAGGATGACCTGAACTTTACTGCCAGAGAGTGGGGCTAAGTGTAAAGTTCCACTGGGCAAAAGAAATCTTTTTCAGGATCTGACAAGACAGGCCCTGGATATAAATAATTGCCTTGAGAGCCTTTTCCCTGGTCCAGATTTCCCAGTCAGATAGCTTACCTGCTTATGAAGAAGAGAAGTTTCTTAGAAGCATAGAAGCTCAAAGTTTGGAAGGAATGTCAGAGTCATCTGATTGTAACCATTTAATAAGGGTCAGCTAGGTGTTTCAGTGAATAGAGCACTGGCCCTGGACCAGGAGGACTTAAGCTCAAATCTGGCCTCAGACACTTGACACTTACTAGCTGTGTGACCTTGGGCAAGTCACTGAACCCCAATTGCCCTGCCTCCCCCCTCAAAAACATTAATAATAATAATAAGTAACATTTAAACAGGGCAGCTCAGAGCCTCTGTGAATAGAGCTCTAGGCCTGGAGTCAGGAAGACTCATGTTCCTGAGTTCAAATGAGGCCTCAGACACATGGCAAGTCACTTACCCCTGTTTGCCTTAGTTCCTCCTGTATAAAAGGAGCTGGAAAAGGAAATGGCAAACCACTCCAGAAAACCCCAAATGGAGACATGGAGAGTTGAGCATGACTGAAAAACAACTCAGGAAAATCTTTTGATAAATTCTCCATACTGCTAAGCCCTGTGATGAGTGCTTTCTGATTTAATCCTCACAACCCTGGGAGGTTGGTGCTGTAATTATCCTCATTTTACAGTTTAGGATACTGAGGCAGAGGTGAAGTGATTTGCCCAGGCTCACACAGTTGGTAAGTTTCTGAGGTCAGATTTAAACTTGGGTCTTCCCGACTCCAGGCACGCTGCACCACCTGACTGCTTCTCTTCATTTTCCTTCAAACTCTCTTTTTTTTTAAACTGAGTTTTGTGATTTTCTAAGCATTTCCAATTCTTGCTTAGTTTCTGGGCTCCTGTCATGTCAACCTGGGATGAGTTTCTTAACCCATACAAATTAAACTCATTAACTTGCCCAAACCGGCCCCTCCCCCACCCTGTCATCTTCCCAATCACCCTGGCTCGTAACCTGGGAACTTTAGAATGGAAAAGTATGTATTGAGTGCTTACTTTGTGCTAAGCATTGTAAATGTAAGTCCTGGGAATAAAAATAGAAAAGCAAAAACAGTTCTTTTTCCTCAAAGATGTCATATTGTAATTAGAGAAAACAACACATACCAGAATTCTACTATAGGGTGGACAGAAATGCCTAGCAGCCCTTACCATGCATTGCAGAGTGGATAGAAAGCAAGGCCCAATATTTCTTAGAATGCAGAAAGGACACAGCTAATAAACTCCCTCCTCTCAGCTATATTAAGTTGATAGAATGGCAGACTCATGCCAAGAAGACTTATCTTCCCAAATTTAAATCCGCCTCAGACACATACTACCTGGGCAAGTCACTTAACTGTGTTGGCCTCAGTTCCTTCTTCTATACAATGAGCTAGAGAAGGAAATAGTAACTCATTCCAGTATCTTTGCCAAGAAAACCCCAAATGGAGTCATGAAGAGTCTGAAATCACTGAACAACAACAGTAAAAGCATAAGTAATAAATAGATAAATAAATAAGAGCATCTTTTCCTTAACTACTATTTCCTCATCAGCTCTGTCCCTAATTTCCCAGATACCTTCTTACAAGATTTTCAAAGTCTAATTTTATGTTATTTTTGTAGAAAAAATGGGACTTCCATAAAACTTCCAATATGATTTAAAGAAGCATCTTCGAAGTATCTGTTTTGGATGAAAATATCAATTAACTATTGACTTATATCCTGAATTTCCTACCTCTCCCCAGTGTTATGAGTATAGTCTACATATGCATCAACAGTATCCTTGACCATGATATGAGAAGGAAGTGACAAGCTTTCACAAATAACATACTCTAACAGACATTTTTACAGTCAGACAATTACCCAGAAAGTGTAGAGATTACAAGACTCTACTGTGCTTATTTGCTGATTATTTTAAAAGCAAAAGGGAAAAAGAAGGCAGAGAGGGTCATTGACATATTTTGAAATGTACAAAAGAGAACAGAAGGAAGTTCAGAAGGAAGCAGAGGAGCAGGACAGCTTTGAAATAACATTGAATTTAGTATTTAAAAAAACCCAAGTTGTACCAAATAGCCACAATTTCACATATAATCCTCTCTTTTTCTATTCCAATTTACATGTGGAAATGTTTTCTTACTGTTATATTTGTTAAATCTGTGATATTTGTTAAATTCAAAAACACATTTTTTTAAAAATTTGATTCAGCAGAGGGAAATACTCCCTTTAAAGCTCTCATCCAGCACAGCGTCTCATTCAAAAGTGAGAATTATCTAAGATTCTTGAAAAATAACAACAGAGATAACATCATGCAATGCCACTGTGATATTAATATCAAAGAGAACAACAGAGAAACATAAGCTTATAAAAGGGGGTTTCAACCTGTGTCATTCAAGGGCGTGTCCACATTGGTAAAATCACATATTCCTAGAATTTGAGGTAGAATCCTGATACTACTGTGTATTCCCTATAGGAAAAGTCCATCTTGTGAAACACACTTGCTGCTTTAAACTTATACTGTATTTTGTATATTATGCAAATTATGTTGTTTCACAGAAGAAGGAACCCTAAAAAGATTCCTATGTATAGGAGTTAGACTAGATAACTTCCAAGGTTATCTGACTCTTAGATTCTGATTTTATGGAATCAATTTCAGTTCAATAGAACAATTTATTACCTTTGTGCAAGACAGAATTCTAGGGTAGGGACTGGTGAGTCAAAGATGAAATGAGACATAGCCACTATCCAAAGGAGTTTAGAATTTGGTAGATAGGTGACCTCAGGCAGTTGAGGGGGCAACCTCAATGATAAAACTGAAAATCCTTGAAGCATTAATGCATGCACTAAAATATTTGGTCATCATTTTTCTAATTCCACATTATAGAACCAATTGGCACAATGTATACCAACATCTAGCTTGCAGTAAGGTAGTAATGATTATTATCCTGCTGAAATCTTTTAATTTATATTTTGCCTTTCCTACTTTGATGAACACTGAGCTGCCACCTACAAAAATCATTAATTGGTTGAAGTTACACAGAAGATAGTTTTCCTCATAAACATCCAGAACCTCACTAAATTCATTTAAAGCCGTTATTGGTGTAATTTCTAGTACCAGAAAAACGATTGACATCTTTCACCAGACATAGGAATTTCACTGAAAGATGATGGATTCTAACTTACACTGTTCTGTCCTTTCAAAGTTCCTCAGTGATAGAAATGCTTTATACTAGTGATTTTCCTAAAAGTCATTTGCAAAATAGTGTCACTGTTAGCAGAAATAGATTTAAATGATACTTCAAAGGATGCTATTTTAATAGGGGAAAAGACTTACCTATACAAAAATACCCTTAGCTTCTTAATGGAAAAACTCGAAACAATAACCATCTGTAAAGACTGGGGAAAAGATAAATAAATTTTGGTATATTAATGTAATGGAATATTACTGTGCCATAAAAATAATACATATGAAGAGTACAAATATGGAAATACTTAAGTGATGCTGAACAAAGATGGCAGAATGAGAACAGTTTATATATTGACTAAACTATATAAAAAAGCAACAAAATGATTTCAAGATTATTGATATATTTTGCTTTTACACAACAGATACTTCTCAGAACTGGCTAGGCAGGATAGCAATTGTCTGCAATCCGTTACTGGACAGACTGTGGCTGGTGTATCTTTTGAGCTTTGGAGTTCTGAATTGCAGCAGGCTAAGCCTAAGTAGGTAGGTAATGCAGTGGAGAGAGTGCCAGGCATGGAGTCAAGAAGGCTCATCTTCCTGGGTTCAAATCTGGCCTCAGACACACTTACTAGCTGTGTGACCCTGGGCAAGTCATTTAACCCTGTTTGCCTCATTTTCCTCATCTGTAAAATGAGCTGGAGAAGGACATGGCAAATCACTGGACTCTATGGAGTCTGACACAACTGAAAAATGACTGAATAGCAACTGAATTTGGTTGCTTCTCTTGCTTTATCTCTCCCCAGTCTAGTCCACTCTCCATTCAACTACAGCCATCAAAATAATCATTTCAAAGCATGGGTCTTAACTAGCCACCCTCCTATTTAATAAAATAACTTCATGACAAAATGCAAAATCCTTTATTTGGCTTTTAAAGCCTTTCATTACTTAGGTACTTCCTACCTTTACAGTCCTTTTACACTTTGCTCACTTCCATGAACGTTATGGATCTGGTGACAGTGGCCTCCTTGTTCCTTGCATAAGACCTTTCATGTCCATACTGCATTTCCTTGGCTTTTTCTTATGCCTGAATTTCTCTCTCTCTTTGTCTCTGATTTTTATTTTCCCTTGCTTTCTTCAGCTCTCAGCTAAAATTTTACCTCTTGCAAGATGCCTTTTCTGAGCCCCTAATGCTAAGAACTTCTCTTTGAGATTACCTCAAATTTTGTATATGTATATCTATATATCTCACATATACACACACATATATCCATGTATATATGTGTCTATCTACCTATCTATCTGTCTATCTACTTATCTATCTATCTAGTTTGTATATGGTCATTTCATATCCGTGTATATGTGTGTCTGTCTGTCTGTCTGTCTATCTATCTATCTATCTATCTATCTATCTATCTATCTATCTAGTTTGTATATGGTCATTTCATATCCATGTATATATGTGTCTGTCTGTCTATCTAGTTTGTATATGATCATTTCATATCCATGTATATGTGTCTGTCTGTCTATCTATTTAGTTTGTATATGGTCATTTTGACGTTGTCTTCCTCCTTGAGACCTTGAAGACAGTCCGTCTTTGCCTTTCTTTTTATCTTCGGTGCTTAACACAACGCTTGGCATGAATAAAGTGCTTAATAAAAGCTTGTTGATAGTGATGTTGTAGTTATAAATGTTGTGGTTACATTGTCACTGCCAGAGAAAATGGTTTGTAATAGAAATCTTGGCAGATTTTGTTGCTGTTGCACTTTTCGTCTCTTTGTTTTCCTCCTAGTTTATCCTTAAATGCTCTCAGGATGATCTTGCTTGGCTGAGTCTCTCACTAAGCTTTCCATAAACTCATATTTTCTTCATCCCTTCTTTCTGTTTGTGAGAAGCCTTTGCTAAGAATCTTTCACTATCCTCTTCTATAAGATTTTGCAAATGAATTTTCATTTTAATTTCATTTAAAATTTCATTTCATTTCATTTTAAACTTGTATTGTCTTTGGCTGCCAAATCACTTGACAAGGGGATCAAGTCAGTCAGTCAGCAAACATTTATTAAGCACTTATTATGTGCCAGACACTCTGCTAAGCACTAGGAATACAAATACAAGTAGAAAGAAAGAAAATTCCTAAACCTCAAGGAACATATATTCTAATGGGTGTGAAGGCATGGTAGAGAAAGTCCCAGGTACAGCCTGGAGAAGAATGAGACAGCTGGCCTGGACACCTTCTTTAAATGGAGATTCTGGAAGGAATCATTCATTCCTGAGGGACAGGCCAAAGGGGCAGAGGGTACTTCCAATGTGTAAATTCCAGGGTTGGAGTGGTCTTATAGGAGGAATAGTTTTCTGGAGTGCAATCTGGAGAGGATCAAGTATTTACTAGCCAAGACAAAGTTTCTAGGCTCTTCTGACCTTGTGATAACTGTTTTACATATACATTTTACTTTCTTTGGAAGTAGTGATAGTCTACACTAATATGTATTTCTTTATCTGTTTCTTATTTTTCTGCATCAATAGTTTGTTTTAATAGGTCAAATGAGAGCTGTTTTTATTGCATGTTATAGCGTCTTATTTGATTTGTTTGATCTTTTCTCTAACAGGTCAAAGAGAAATCATCCCCACATCAATGACTAGTTGTATCCTGCCTGTTAAGATAAAGTAACTTTCATTTTTTATGATATTATTAAGTGTTCACCACAAGACCATAAGGAGATAAGAAAAATGAGCATGCAAAATGAAGAATCTAACTATAACATATATCTATAAACTTCTATTTCTAAAAATATCATGTTGAAAATTAATCTTGAAAATCAATGTAACTAATTAAATTTACTTTGCAAGCACTTACGTTTAATTAATTTCACTGTATAAAATATCTTAATGACTTTTAAATTGTTCTCTCTGTAATGACCCCAGGAGCCTTCTCACTCTGATAACCTGGAAATCTCAAAATCCTTGAGTCACCCAGAGTATGACCCATAGTAATGACCCAAAGCTCCTTTTTCCGTTGCCTGGGAGTTTGAATATCAACTAACTGTCAATTTCCAAGGAGTCTTCTGTTCCTTCAAAATTATGAATCAGCACCACTCCCTAGGGTCAGGCATCTTGTTCTCTTTTCCCAATGCCTGGTCCTGCTAGATTTGGATAAGAACCGCCCCCTCGCTACCAAACAAACAAATAACCAACCCACTAGACTTTATTGATTTGAGCCATTTCCTCCATGGCTCCAGTGGGGTACCTGACCTATATAGGATCATATCATCCTTCCTTTTGCTCACCCTCCCTGACAGTCCCTCCATTTTGTGACTATCTCTTCTCAACAAAGGTGGCTTGATTTAGTGTCTTATTGTGAGTTCCATGTTGCCTTGTACTGACTGAGATTTTGGACTTCTGAACATTCCCAAGTGTGTATTAAGACAGCTTCCAAGTCCTGATCGAGAACCTCAGTCTACTCTCATTCACTTTTCCTCATGTATGGTTTAATTATTGTTATTCTTCCAGCTTATATTTGTATTTCCAGGGCTTATCATAGTGCCTAGCACATAGTAAGAGTTTAATAAGAACTTGTTGACCGACACATAGTTAGTAAGTGAGGCAGAATTTGAACACATCTTCTTGACATCACTCTCTCCTGAATGGGCTGTGTGTGTCAATTTGCTCCATTATGACTTCACTCACTATCCCAGTATTTTGAGGACCAAAGTGCCCCTCCCTAGATACCATTGTCCTATGTGTTTTTTTCCCATTAGAATGTAAGCTTGTGAAGGCAGTTATTTTACTTAGTTTTACATTTATAGACGTAGTATATACACACAGTGAGCACTTAATAAATGCTTATTATATTCATATACTCATATGAATTGTTAATGCAAATACATTCATTTACAGGACTTGGTAAGTAATATGCAATTTCTATGCACAGTTGAGAAAAGTAGCATAGTTAAATAGAACCAGTTCTAGCCTTGGAGATAGGAAAGACCTGGTTGGGTTCCATCCTATTTTCTTCTCTCTTTCTCCCCCCCCCTCTCTCTCTCTCTCCCTCCCTCCCTCTCTCCCTCTCTCCCCCTCCCCCTCTATCTTTCCCCCTCTCCATATATACAACACACACATACACACATACCATCCCTCACACAGGGAGTGTATCAACACTCACTTCAGCTTGTATTTACCCTGGCAAGTCCCCAGTGAGGGGAAATATTATTTTATACTTACAACTCCAGTTCTTGAACTCCATGCACTATGTTTTTTAATTACTAAACCAGCTGTTCACAAGATAATGTACCTACTATGTGTGATATTTATATAACTAATAACAAGAACAACTAAAATAATAACAAGCAAACCTTTGTTAAGTGTTTACTATGTGGCACATGTTGTGATAAGTGTTGGAAGTATAAATATAAGCAGAAAAACTATTATTACAGCTATACAAGGGAAAAGTGAATGAAAATGTACCTCATGAGAGAGTGCTCGCCCTCAATAATCTTACATTCAATGCTTGGTTGTTGTCTTTATTTCTTGAAGAAGACCAAAATGATATCACCGTGTTGGGGTTCAGGCACAGCATGTCTGACTGTGGCTGATCAGACCAATATAAGGTTGGAAGGCCTGACTATAGGTCTCCCACAAATAGTCTATATGAACATTTGGAGTGGAGATGACTCTCAATTTCTGTATCTCATGTTTCTTTTTTTTATTTTTAGTTTGCAACACACAGTTCTACATAATTTTGAGTTCCAGATTTTCTTTCCTCCCTACCCCCGTCCCTCCCCAAGATGGCATGGAATCCCATAAAACTTCCATGTATAACTTGGCATTGAATTAATTTACACACTAGTCAAGTTGTGGAGTAGAATTATAACCAATGGAATGAATCATGAGAAAGAAGAAACAGAACCAAAAAAAAAAAAAACCACAACCCAA
>CM053624.1:93261993-93278498 GCA_028646595.1 Phalanger gymnotis | reverse complement strand
TTAACATAATATTATTTATGGCAAAAGGGGAACAAAGCATGAGGAAGTCATGTAATGCAAATGTTTTCACACATGAATTTGTTGATCTGCTTGCCTAAAAAAGTATATAAGCCCTGTCCCTCAGTTTAATAAACAGAGCTGTTCTTTACTCTTCCACCTGGCCCATGTTTTCTTTTCGCTCTCTGCGGCATTAGGCCAATTTGGCACCACAGCTGCTGGCGGCAGGCCATGAGACATCATTGCAGCTGGATATATTACAAGAGAAATGAACATGCATGTACAAAGGAGCTCACAATCCAAACAGAAGATTGCATATTCATGAGTTGCAACAAGGTGAGGAGGAGGGAAAGGCAATCTCCCCAAACTGGAGTAGTGTGGGAAAAGGAAGAGAGAAGCAGGGATAGGGAAAGGATTAATCCCCTTATCAAGGGGAGGAGTAAGGCAAAAGAAAGGGAGGGAGAACACAAGTAAGGAGGATAACCAAAGCAGCACATTTTTCCCTTGGAAACTGGCAAGACTGTGAAGATAGGATGGTCCGCTTACCTACAAGGGTCTCAGCTACACAAACAATTTCTCAGTCTGGTGCAGACTTGCTGGTTCCTGTGTTGTAACTGGTTCAACTCCCAAGAATACACAGGGAATCCAGCTAGGGGTACAAACAACAAATTATGTCAGCTCAGGTGGGGCTTCTTCCTTGACCCATTCAGAGCCCCCTGCATACCCCAGATCAAGTGTATCTGGAAAATATGTCATCTCAGGAATATGGGTTAAGTTGGCTTTAGGACAACAATACACACACACATGCATACACACACATAAATGTATATATATATATACACACATACATATGTATACATGTACACATATATAGATGTATGTATGAGTGTGTATGATTTCAGTTAATCAATAACCATTTATTAAATGTCAGATTACTATGTGCCAGACACTGCTAAGTTCTGGGGATGCAAAAAGAGCTCCTCTTCAAGGAGCTCACAGTCTAATGGAGGAGACATCAGGCAAACAAATGTGTACAAACAAATTATATCCAGCATAAATAGGAAACAGAGGGAAGGCCCTAGAATTAAGAGAGGTTGGGAAAGGCTTCCTGTAGAAGGTAGAATTTTAGTTAGGACTGCAAGGAAGCAAGGGAAACCAGCAGGTGGAGGAGGTGAGGAAGCATAGAATTCCAAGCATGGGAGGACACCTCAAGCAAAGGCTTCCATTTAAGAGATGGAGTGTCTTGTTTGAGGAATAGCAAGGAGGCCAGTGTCACTTGATCAGAAAGGTATGTGGCAGGGAGTACTCATAGAACCAGTGAGACTAGAAAATCAACTAAAGCCCTTAGAGAAATCTTATCACAGAGCTCTTTGGAATCATGGTTGGTCATTATATTTAATAGAGTTCTTAAGTCTTTCAAAGTTGTTTTTACAATGCTGTTGTTTAAATTTTCTGTTGTAAAAGCTAATTGATGTCAATTCATTGATTTATATTAGGGAGCACAGATTCAGGATCCTGGGCAAAAGTACCTGACCTTTTCAGGGTTATCCCTAGAATCCTGAAGGGACAAGTAATCAACTGCTATCTGCGGACCCAACAATTTTTTATCTGGCTCCTTATGAAGTTGCTTCCTCCTCCCCCTCCCCCCACCACACACACACACCCTGCCCCTGCCAGGGAATATGCTTTGCAAGTGGGTTTGTCTGGGTGTTTTCCTTTGTTTTGTTTTTCAAATTGGGTTTACTGATTTCGCTGAGACTAGGAGTGCAGGGGCTACTCATGGACCTGGTCCACTATGATCCCTAAAGGAACTTTGACCTGCTATATTTTCTGAAGCTAGTTCAACCCACTTTAGGCAGCTTCCAAATAAGTTCCAAAGGATGGCATTCAAGGCTCTCTACAATCTGGCTCCAGCCTACTTTTTCAGTCACATCTTATACTCTTCTTTATTATGAATCCTGTCTTCCATCTAAACTGGCTTGCTCATGGTCCCTTTCTCACAGGCTGTTCTTTCTGGTCTTCAAGTCATTGCTCATCTCATCCCCCACTCCTGGAATGGACTTCCTCTGCTTTTGTCACCTTCTCTATATAACCACTCCCTGTTATAGTCATTCCTCTCCTTTAAGTCCAAGTTCAGGTGCCACTCACCCTGTGAAGCTTCCCTGTATCCCAACAAACTGGAAGTGATTTCTCCACCCTGGCATTCTCACAGCACTTTCCCTGTACCTCTCTGTCACACTTTTTCCTAATTTGTATTACAGTAACTTGTGTACAAGTCTTATCTATCTACCAAATTCTAAACTCCTTAAGGGATAGTGGTTGTGTCTTACTTCATCTTTGACTCCTCAGTCCCTACCATAGCATGCTGTCTTGCATAAAGATAATAAGTAAATTGTTCAACTGAATTGAAATTGAGTCCATAAAATCAGAGAATCTAAGAGTCAGATAACCTTGGAGGTTATCTAGTCTAACTCCTATACATAGGAATCTTTTTAGGGTTACTTCTTCTATGAAACAATATAATTTGCATAATATTCAACACAATATAATTAATAAACAATATAATTATATCATAATTATAAACAATGTAATATAATACAATATAAATAATGTAATTTGTGTAATATACAAACACAGTTTAAGTTTAAAGTGGCAAGTGTGTTTCACAAGATGGACAACTTTTCCTATAGGGAATACATAGTAGTATCAGGATTCTACCTCAAATTTTAAAATATTTAGACCCTTAGCTTATTTGGGAAGAAGTACTCTTTCATTTCAGGGTCAAAGATTTAGGAGTAATTTACATAGAGGTGAGAGCTGAAGTTCATGATAATGAACAAACATTCCAACTGAGAAAATATAGAGAGAAAAGAAAAGAGAAGAAAATAGAACCTTATGGAATATCCACCTTAAGGTGTATAGGAGAGAAAAAGGAACCTGCAAAGGAGAGAAAGAAGGAATGATCAAAGAGGTAGGAAGAAATCCAGGAGTATATGGTGTAATGAATGGGTACCAGGGAAGGAGAGAATACTAAAAAAGAGAGAGTGGTCAGCAATGTCAAAAGTTGCAAAGAGGACCCACCTCTTCCTAACTATAGGTACCTCCAAACACCAATCATTATTAGTAGCTAAGTGCTAAATGTTCACAGAAGAGAATTCAGAATCAAGACTTAAGATTTGCAGAAGATAAGAGCTAAATGAACCAAAGTATATATAAAATTGAGAATGAAAAACAGCAAAGTCACTAGGGATCCTAGGTCAGTCACCAGAAAGTATGAAATGGATATGTCAAGTCGGGGTCAACAACCATAGTCAAGGTCTAGTATTCCTGTTTGGAGATCCCAGAGCCTGAGCTGAGAAGCATGATGAATAACATTTGGATGAAGATCAAAGGAGTGAGAACAGGAGCAGTGTTACAGTTGGAGTTTATCACAGGTTTCCAGCACAACTAGAGGAAATGACTTCTTGATGCAGCTTACAAATTGCTTATGGAGGCAAGACATAATTGTAATGAGAATATCAATTATCTAGACATCTGCTAAAGTAAAGTTTCTTGTCTTGACCTGAGGTCCATGAACCCTGAATGTTTCCATGGATAGATTTCAGGGGATTTGTGAGCTCGAATAGGGGGAAAAATTACATTTTTGCTGTCACTAATTTCAGAGTGAAATTTAACCTTTCTTTCAATTATGAATGTAGGCAAGAAACCATAGAAGTATTAGCAAAATCTGTCAGTCACCTATGGAAATCAGATATTTTTGTATCATATTATAGTTGTTGAAGATATTATTTATGCTCATGACTCTTTCAAAATTGCTGTAGTTATTAGACCCACTGTTAATGGTTACTTTGCATTGTTCCTGGCCTGCTGTGAGGCAACTCTGATTCAGTAGTCATTCAGCCAAATGGAAAAGTCATGTGTTCCTACACTGGTCACTTAAACATCTACATCACTTTCTAACATTCCCTAACTGCAATTGTTTGTTGTTATTGTCATTGTTTTTCATCAGTATGTGAGAATGAGATGAGTCATTTTCATCATTTAAAGTTTTGCAAAACCAGACCATTTAAATGAGAATTCCTAACTTTCTATAAAATTGTGCAGCCTTTTGTAACATGGATAGGATTGTAGGCTACAATAATGTTTTTGAAAAATAAAATTTAACTTTAACTTGCCTATATTTTAAATGTATTATCTTGTTACAAAGTTAATAAAGAACTACATATATCACTGCATCACAAATTTTTAAAAATATTTTCATAGTTTTATTTCAATCAATTGGTTTTCTTTGTAATCCTATGTAGTGTATGCATTTAAAAACATAATTCTGAGAAGAGGTTTATAGGTTTCAAGCCAAAGGGGTCCATGACACAAAAAGGTTAAGAATCCCTGTGTTAAAAGGTCTCTCTCTCTCTCTCTCTCTCTCTCTCTCTTTCTCTCTCTCCCGCCTTTAATATGCTTCTTTCCCCTTAAGTGACTTAGAAATCTTGTGCTATGCCAGTATTTCTTCCCCTGAGTAGCTGCATCCCCAAGTGAGCTTACCCTCTCTGCTCTGTTCCCCTTGACTTGCCCCAGGTGCAAAAGTGATTAATTATAATTATGTGACCTAGTGGTTTGTTAGGGAGGTCAAGAGTTAATGAGATTCTGGGCTGCATTAATAGAATTATAGTCTAAAATGAGGAAAGTGTTATTTCTTCTGTCTTCTGCTCTGTGTTCAGTTCTGGGCACACATTTTAGAAAGGGCATTTTGAAGAATATATTTAAAGGAAGGCAACAGGAAGGTGAAAGGACTTGAAACCATCTGAGTTGGGGAAGGTTAGCCTGAGAAGAAAAGACTTTGTGGGGTAGGGACAGGAAATGGGTTGGAGGTAGTTGTCTTCAGCTATCTGAAGACTTGGTCCTGGGGAGAGTTGAGAAAAAGAATTAAGAAAAGAGAGCAAAGAAGAATCAATGGCATTCAGTTCAATATGCATTAAGTACTTACTTTGTGCATGGCACTGTATTAGGATCTGGGGATTAGAAGAAGAAAAACAAGACCTACATTTTAAGGAGCTTGAAAAACTATTTGAAATTAGTGTAATGAAAAGGAGTGTAAACAAAGATTCTATGATCCAATTAATGTCGAAAAAATTTAAAACAGTCAGAACTTTAGAAAAAAAGCATGTGTCATTTTGTGTGATAGCAAAGAGCTGGCAACAAAGTAGATGCCCATCAACTGGGGAATGGATAAACAAATTGTGTTACATGAATACGATGGAGTATTATTGGGCTATAAAACACAATGAATATGAAGAGTTCAGAGAAGCATGGGAAGAGGTATATGAACTGGGGGAGGATAAAGTAAATAGAACTAGAAAAATGTACAATGTATAAAATCACCACAATAAAGCAAATAGGGGGGAAAAGAAACTAAATGCTGGGTAATTATAATTACCAAGCTTGGTCTTGGGGAAGTTAAGAAAACAGACACCTCTCGCCTTTACCTACTCTATGCTTCTTCGCATAGGCAGTGGATTATGGGTATGGAACATTGTATATACTGCTGGACTCAGTTGCCTTTTCTTCTGCCTTCATCAAAGATTCTCTCAATATGTGTATAAATGTTTTTTCCATAAATATTTTGTAGAGATGAGAATGTAGGCATATAGCTTAGTGGTAATTGCTATCTAGTAATAACACCTGTGATTTTTATCAATCACTTTGCATTTCTCTCCTTTTTCAGACAGCTTGAGAATCGATCTCTCAATGTCCTCAAGATTGTGTTACCACCAGCATGGGTCTCTTTTATGTATGCTTGGTCTGAGTCAGCTGCTCTTCTCATTTTTGTTTTGCTTAGTGCCATTTCTAATTCCTCATGCAAGGTGCTGGTGTCTGCTGACCAGAGGTGTCCCCGAAGGCTCTGGTATGGGCCCATGGATTCAATTATCATCTCTATTCTCAGATCTAGTTATCCAGACACAACCTCTCTCCTGATATCCAGTGCTCTCATATCTCCAACTGCCTAGTAGTTGAGATTCACATCTCAAAGTGAATGTCCTTTAGACATACTGAACTCGACATTTCCAAAATTGAATTCATTATCTTTCCTCCAAACTCCCCCCCTCTTCAAATTTCATTATTTCTCTTGAGGACACTGCTATCCTCTCAACCACCCAGGCTTAAAATCTAAGTGTCATCCTTGACTTTTCTCTCTCTCATCTCCCTTTTCCTACATCCAATCTATTGCCATTTCCTGTTGATTCTACCTGCAGGGCAACCCCTTCACTCCTTTGATACTGCTACCACTTCGGTACTGGTCCTAATCACTTCATACTTGGACTATTGCAATAGCCTTCTGGTTGCTTGGGGCAGCTAGATGACACAGTGGATAAAGCACTGGGCTAGGAACCAGGACAACTCGTCTTCATGAGTTCAATCTGGCCTCAGACACTTACTAGCTATGTGATGCTAGGTAAGTCACTCTTTGCCTCAGTTTCCTTGTCTGTAAAACATGCTGGAGAAGGAAATGGAAAATCACTCTGATATCTTTGCCAAGAAAACCTCAAACAGGGTCATGAAGAAACAGACACTAGTGAAAAATGATTCAACAATAACAACAAAGCCTATTGGATGCCCTCACTAAGTTAGACATTACTATAGTAAGCCATTGAGAGAGGGGCAGCTATCAGGTTGCCTACAACAGGTTGAACTGGCCTCAGAAAACATAGCAGGTCAAAGTCCCTTTGATGATCAGAGAGGAAGCAGGTCCATGAGTAGCCCCTTCATTTCTAGTCTCGGTGAGATCACTAAACCCAGTTTTTAAAACAAAACAGAGCAAGACACCCAAACGAACCCCCTTGCAAAGCATACTCCCTGGTAGGGGTGGGGAGGACTTCATAAGGAGCCAGATAAAAGTAAAAATAAAAATAGGTCACAAAGCAACTAAGTTGTTACAGTTACTATTTTGTTTAAATGTATCTTGTTACCTTAAAATGAAAATAGTCCAGGTTTTATGGCATTATTTAAGACTTTACTTGTCGCTTATACATTAGTATTTGTTGAGATTGTTACAATAAGAAAATTTAACTATATTATTTGCTCATTCTCTATTTCATTAAGTAGAATCTATTAAAGATAATTTATTCTTGCATTATTTAGAACCTAGAAGTTCCTTTAGACCAACAAGTTGAGGATTAACTCTTACTACATTGTACTGTAGGATTAGATATAAAAAGAGAATGTAAGATGTTTGACCTATGTGATGGAAGGCTATACCCAAATGTAATTGATTCCACATGTTGTACTAAGATGCAGTTGGTACTTGTATTTGTCTCCATAGCCATGAAAGCATCATATGATGCTTTTGGACACTTGGGTCAAGAGAAAACATGAGCTAATCAGAAAAAAAGTTTTACTAACCCCAAATGGCTGTAGATTAGCTGTGAGACTGCTGCTTGGTGTGATCAAAGGAAACTGATCTCACCTCACTTGCATAGTAGGAGTATAAGTACTAGCAAGTATTTAGCACAGTGCCTGGCAAATAATAAGTGCTTAATGAATGTTTATGGATTAATTGAGCAAGACTTTTCAGTTTGTATAAATAAACTTTTAATCACCTCCAAGAGATAAAAGAATAATATATACAATATTCTGGTTGTGACCAACCATTTCACTTGATATATACAAGTATGTTCAACCAGGAACCAGAAATTTTTTACAATTGCTGTGTTATTGAGGGAGATACATTTCTCTGTGGCTTCCCTGCCAAGATCCACTATGACCAAGGTAAAGTATTTGAGTGTAAACTCCTTAAGAAGGTGTTGGCTTCAGAGTAAATCAAAAAGTTTGGAACCACACCTTACCACCCTTAGAGAGATACACAGCCTGAGTATTTCAATGGCATGTCACCAAACATGCTAGGGTTTCTGAGCCAAAAGGTCAATGGAGCCCACATGTGGCATCACCGATGCATGTGCATGATGCTACCAAAAGTGGTGGCACAGGCTGATTCAATTAGATGGAGCAAACATTTAATAAGAAACTTGGCACTCTGCCAAATGCAAAGACAAAAATGAACAGTCCTTGTCTTCAAGAAGTATTCTACTATATGTTCTACAGGACATCATAATGGGAGAAATCAACATGTCCAGATTAAGTGTATGCAAAATGCAGAATTTCCCAAAAGTCTTCATGTAGTTTTCTACTATTAAAAGCTTAAAACTTCCCTGAGACTTTAGGGACACACTGTGTACAGAAAATAAATACAAAGTAATCTCTGGAAGGTAGGGAGCAACTAAGGAAATCTAGGAAGGATTCTTATAGGAAATGTTACTCAAGCTGAGCTTTAAGAGGAGCTAAGTTTTCTAAGAGTCAGAGGTGATAAGAGACAGCATTCCAGGAAAGGGGCAGAAGCTGTGTATGGACAAAGAGATGAGAGATGGAACCTGCATACATGGCATAGAGATTCTAACTTAGCTGGAAGATAAAGTGCATGAAAGGGAGCAATGTTTCACCCACTTGGAAAAATAAGTTGGAGTTACACTGAAAAGCACTTTAAATACCAAATAGGGAAGTTTAAAGCAGCTAGGTGGCACAGGGAATAGAGCACAGGGCCTGGAGTCAGAAAGACTCATCTCTCTGAGTTCAAATCCAGCCTCAGATACTTACTAACTGTGTAACTCTGCCTCAGTTTCCTCATCTGTAAAAAGAGCTAGAGAAGGAAATGGCAAACCACTCCACGATCTTTCCCAAGAAAACCCCAAATGAGGTCACAAAGAGTCAGATATAACTTAAATGGCTCAAGAACAAGGAGTGTTTAGAGTCAGACATAACTTAAATGGCTCAACAACAAGGAAAGTTTAGAGTTGGACAAATCCACAGAGGATTTGTCAGGAGAAGTGACATGGTCAGAGCTGTGCTTTAGGAATATTGATTTGGCAACTATGTGGAAGATGATCTGGAGAAGGGAAAAGCTGGATGCAGGAAGACCAACTATGAGATGCTTGCCTTTAGTTAGAAACTAGCTTCCTCATGTGCCAAATGGGGATAATACCTGAAATATCCACCTTACAGGATGGCTGGGATGTTCAAATGATACAGGAATATAAAGGGACTGGCAAAGCTTAAAGCTATATCTAAATGTCAGCTATTACAATTTCTGTGTGCTCAGGCAAATGTCTTTCCTTCTCTCTTCTGAATCCTCTTCTGGAAATTGACCACTGAGACTGTTGTGGGCAATAATAAACACCTTCTTGTTAATTCTAGATTGCTAGGTGATGATAACTCCGACATAGTGTTAAATTCCTAACACAAGGTTGAGCATTTGCTTCCAACGTGCTTCTAACTCTGGCTTCCTTCAAAACTGAGCTCAAATGACATCTTCTGCAAGGAGGCCTTTCCCAAATAGTGCTTCTCCCTCCCTTCCACCTCCCAGCTAGCCTCTTTGCTCTGAGATTACCTTCCATTTATGCTGAATATATCATATATATACATATTTGTTTGAATCATGTTTGTCCACTGGACTGTGAGCTCCTTGAGGGCAGAGACTATTTTTGCTTTTATGTCTTCCCAGAGCTTGGTAGAATGCCTGGCATGTCGTTGAATCATTTCAGTCATGTCCAACCCTTTGTGACCCCATTTGAGGTTTACTTGACAAAGACATTGGAGTGGTTTGCCATTTTCATCTCCAGCCCATTTCACAGATGAGGAAACTGAGACAGAGTTAGGTGACTTGCCCAGCATCACATAGCTAGTAAGTTTCTGAACTCAGAGTGCTGACCCCAGACCCAGCACTCGATCCACTATGCCACCTCGCTGCCCTATCTGGCATATAGTAAACATTTACCTAATGCTTGATTGATTGGGCATAATTAATGGCAATTAGACCTCTGTCAATTCAACATTATTTTTCAAAAGAAGATAGTATACACAATGAATTTTTTACAACAGTATAAGTAACCAAATAACACTTACTTCCTACAGCTTCTCCAAGGTTCTTAAACCCATGTGATAACAGCAGGTTTTTAGAGTTTAGCGATCAAAGCTCTTATCTAAAGAGAATTTAAAGCATTTACTTTCAAACAAAACATTTCAAATGTTGGAAACAAGTTGCTTTGCTCTTCCTCCAAACACATTATATCTTTCAGTCCTTGCTATAAAAAAAACAACTTGCCATGTATGTTTTCATTGAGAAGTATGGTTGACCTTTAGAACTTTGAATCCTGTCCCACTTGATGCTATCATGGACAGAGCTAGAGGCAGGGTTGGCAGAGTTTGATCTGGTCTTTGAAGTTAGAAATGGTGAGGAGGAATCTCAGAGTAGTATAGCTGAGTCTTACTCTGGGTTCCAACAAGGGGGGGGGCATGCTTTGAGTAGGCATTCTATCCTCTCAGGATTACGGAGACTGGGGTCTGCATGCCTTGAACATCATGGTCCTCTAATGGCTATATCCTTTTAAGTTATGGAGGTGAAGGCAAACCTTGGAAAAGAGGGAAAGTTATGGTGGGGGCAAGCCTCCCCCTCTCCTAGAACAATTGTTCCTAGGAGACATGAAGCAAGCGATGACACAGTTGCTTGGAATTTTATTCCTCCTGGTCAATTGAAGTTTCCCTGGCTTCCCAGGATCAATGAGTGCCTGTAACGGCAACCACACTGGCATACCCAGGATGGCTGCTAGCACAGGTTCTTAGATCTGCTTTACTAGGAAAGATAGCTGTTTCAGGGGTCAACAATCTTCTTTAATTACATAAAATACAAACAGAAAATACAGAGCAGAGAAATAATGTCCAACAAACAGGGCTCTTAACTGCCTGAATCAAAGCGATATTTGCTAAATACTTTACATACGCCACTGGACGGAGAGAGCCTTTACCTCTGAGCAGTCAGGGAGATCTGAACATATGGCTACTCAGAGTTTCGACCAGAGAATCACAAGGTCCTTCTCGTAAGCGAGCCCCCAAAGCAAAAGCTCACCTCTCAGAATATATACTCTTCTGGCTAATAGGCTCAGAGCCAGACGGCATCATAACCCTTGTGACTCAGTGCCTAATTAGCTTAGTACCAAAAGATGTGGAAGCCTTCCTGTAAGCAAGCTTCCTCTAAGCAAGCTTCCTTTAAGCAGGCTTCCCTTAATGGGCTCCAGATGAGGCCTATTAGTGGGAAGGGGAAGATCTTATTCCCCATTAACCTTATAGTACCTCATTCCTTGAGTTCTCAGGTGCCTAAAGAACAGCATTCTTGGTCAAAAAGAGAAGTAATTGCTCCTCCTCAGAGAAGTACAACCTCTGACACTAGAATTATCTGGTAATCTTTTAGGAACCTCTCTTCACAGTAAAGATAAAGTCAACAGTAGCATACTCAACCCCAAAGAATCCCAGCCTCTATTCCCTGAAGACTGAACCCTAAAGTGTAGTGTGTCTGAAGGAGCTTCTGGCCTATAAAAGCCCCTGACAGCCCTCCACCAGGCCTACCTCCAGTAGCAGGCTCTTGTTCACAGATTGTCTAGGACTATGAAATTACTCCTATATCATCTTCTACAACCATCTTCCCTAACTCTACTATTCTCTCTGGCTCCAGGTGGGGTGGGGATTGAGGTGAGATTAGGGATTCCCTCAACTATTTTTGCCTCAGATGAAAACATTCCTCATTATGGCCATAAAGCCTAACTATTTGGATCCCTGTAGCTTCATGCTGCTCACATGTAGCCCAAGCTCACGTGTAGCGTCACCCACGGGGGCATTAACATAGAAGTCTTGAGGGATCCAAGTTGATGGTAGCATTCCAGAATTTCCTGTGGGCTTGACCTTAACTTAGACAGATTTCCTGGAAGAAGTAAAAACATGACAGGAGTCCATATTGAGCTGAAAGAGAGTCAGAGCTGAAGATGAAGAACAATGGGTAGAAAGTAAAACAGACAGTAGTATTCTTAGCCTCTTTTGCTCCCTCCAGAAAGATGTCAAGTTTCCTGTTTCAGTTAGTCCCTTTACTTTCTGTTTTGCCATTGTCTCTTCCCTGCTATTCTAGCCAGCAGTGAAAATTTTGATTTTGCTGTTTAATTTTATGCTTCTTCTATTTCACCAGTTGTTATTTTAAAATGTACACACACACACACACACCACACACACACACACACACACACACACTGGTGCACTGAACTACTTGCACTGGTTGCTGAATTGAGCCAGAAGGGTCCTATTTGTTTAAAGAGTGGAGGAGGAGGTTTTCCCTCGTTACAAATGAGAGACTGGAACAAGTCAAAGAGACAGTGAATCTGACAGTTACATAACCTTTAGATTGCATGAATCCCAATCTGAACTCTACAATTATTTTCTTTTCCTTTGTAAAAAACTACAAGCCAGAAAACTGCAGTTGTAGAGCCCATCAAGCTTCCTATGTGGCTACTTTAAAGAAAGTAACACTTCTACCAAAGCCACTTCCCCAACTCTCACTAGCCCAGTAAGTTGGGTCCTGAGACAGTGGTTGATTATATCTCTCCTCAGGATGCAAGCGATAACCCTGAAAAGATCAGGTACTTTAGCACAGGATCCTGAATCTGTGCTCCCTGATATCAATCAATAAATCAGCATCAAATAGCTTTTACAACAGAGAATTTAAACAACAGCATTGAAAAACAATTTTGAAAGACTCAAGAACTATTAAATACAATGACAACCAGGATTCCAAAGAATTCAATGAAATATGTTACCCACTTTCTACCTGACAGCTGATAGTCTGAGAATGCATATTGAAACCATTTTTTTGACAGTCAATGAAGAGATGGGTATTGCTTGCCTGTGCATATTTGTTACAAGGGATTGTAATTTATTTTCTTTTTCAATGAGGAGGAGAAAGTGAAAGGAAGGGAAAAAATTTAAACAATCTTAATAGGGTATATATTTATTGAAAAGGCACAATTAGAATGGAAGTTTAAAAAAGTTAAAAAAAACAACCCTCAAAGCTGGAAGGGGAAAAGGGGAAGATGTACTTTCCCATTACACACACACACACACACACACACACACACACACCCCAAGTCCCTGGGAAGTGTGAACTCAAACTTAACATATAAAGGTAGTGAGGCACACATGGAAGGAAGACTTGGGGCCAAGAGGTAAATTGAGACTCTTGGCTTCAGGAGTCCTTTTCTCCTTTCGTAGAGCCCCTACCAAAGCTTCTTCTGGCTGCTTGCCTGGGCTGATTCCCTGGAGATCATTTGGCTACTTTATTCTTTCTTTATGGGAAATTGTTGGTGAGACTTCTCTAAGGGCTTTGATTGCTCTTCCAGTCTCACCAGCCCTATGAGTACTCCCTGCCATATACCTTTCTGATCAAGTGACACTGGCCTCTTTGCTGTTCCTCAAACAAGACACTCCATCTCTTAAATGGAAGCCTTTGCTTGAGATGTCCTCCAATGCCTGGAATTTTATCTCTCCTCACCTCTACCTGCTGGTTTCCCTTGCTTCTTTCTAGTCCTAACTAAAATTCTTACTAAAATACAGGTAGCCTTTTCCAACCCCTCTTAATTCCTGGGCCTTCCCTCTGTTCCTTATTTCCTATTTATACTGGATATAGCTTGTTTGTACACATTTGTTTGCTTGAGGGCTCCTCCATTAAACAGTGAGCTCCTTGAGGACAAGGACTGTCATTTGCCTGTTTTTGCATCCCCAGAGCTTAGCAGTGTATAACACTTAATAAATGCTTATTGACAGGCTGTATGTGTATGTGTGTGTGTGTGTGTCTGGTGTGTATATACACACAAATATATACACATATATAGATACAAAAATACACACATACATATGTATACATAAATGCTAAGTATTATTATCTACCTTAGTCTATATAATTTTCATGATTTCTATTTTATTGCTTGCATTCTATTTTACATTTGCTACATAGCCATCATTATCTTTTATGTAACAAGCTTTTGGGGAGAGAGAGGTAAGCTGGCAAAAAGGAAACTTACCATTACCCTCCTCATCTGGGGTGGGATTGTTTTCCATTGAGAGAAACCGTGGAAAGTAGATCTTATTATGACTCCCAAAAAAAGGTACAAAAGAGTGATCTCTCAGAGTTACAGCAGTCTTCCTACTCTGCCCAAAGATGGAAATCACAGTCTCCCTCAGAGATGTGGAATGGGTTTTTCTAGGTCCCAGATCTTAACTATTTAAATATATCCTTGCAATGAGGGCACCAGTATCTCTGATTCTTTTAAATCTTTTTAAACCCTATGACACAAGCCTATCTATGTTACAATTCTATCATTCCAAGTGAGAGACCTATAGACTACATCTGCTCAATAATGAACCACAAACTGAAAGTTGATGGTACATTTGAAATATATTAATGCTTTAAAACACTATAATATGCAGATAATATTAAAATCATGGACTTTTCCAAACTCATGAGACCAATTATAATATACTGGCTAGAGAAGTTAGGATAGGATTTTTCTACTTTGACTACTTCTATATCCATACATTTCCTTATGATGTTAACTTTTCTCTAAAGCAACATCTGTCCAGAAAGCAAGTATCACTGTGGCCTGCTCAACTGTCCTTTGTCAAGTGCTTAAAATTGTATGTCACCTCAAAAGAACTGCATTGTCCACTGTTCACCCATAGTCCTGATGAACAGTAACTGCAAACATTTCCAGGTGAGAGAAAAAGACTCAATGTTTACATCTCATCCCCTGATGTTCTCATTTTATTTCAGAAATCTTTCATTGAAGAGGTGTTCTCAGTAGGATTTCCAACCATTTTCCAGCTTATCTGCTTAGCGAGTTGACAGTGGGAGTGGCCCAGAATCACTTAGCCATTTGTGGCTAGAGGTGAGACTTGAACCCATAGCATATATATATATATATACACACACATACATGTATGTGTGTATACATGTGTTTACATGTATGTATACATAAACATGTACTAGGTATACATGTATGTGGATAATGAGAGAAAGACAGAGAGAGAGGAATGCCCTAGATCACAGAAAACCAGTCTAACTTGTCCTCATGCTCAGAGTACTCAAAGAGCTCCTTGCTGTACAGGGATGTGCAGATTTGCCACATAAAGCTTCTGAAGACAACCTTATTTCTTCACTTTCCAGCTCTGGTGATGACCTTCCTTTCTACCGTGGTGCAACAAGATGCTTGTCAAAGGACATGTCTACACGTAGGCCCTGAACTGATCTTAATTATAGGTTGGGGTCATTATTACATAGTGGGTACTGATCTGTTTGACAAGTGACTGGGTCAGGTCAAGCAACTGAACAGTTTTGTGGGCAGTGCCCCCTCCAGCTGACCTAGCTAAGTTGCCCAGGAGTCAAAGCTTCTTCCTCTAGGTAGGCATCAACACAGTCACCAAAATGGCAGCTTCCCTGCTGAAAACACCACAGCCTTCCTCCTTAATTCCAAAGAATAAGTGGTATAGGAATGCCCAAGAAGAACTTTAGAATCATAGTACTTGAAGCTGGGAAAAAACCTTAGAGATCATCTAGTCCAGGCTTCCTCGCTTTACAGATGAGAAAACAGATCTCACAGAGTTGGACTGACCTGCCCAAAGTCACCAAAGCTAACATGTAGAAAAGTTAGGACTTGAATACAGAACTTCAAATGTCAAATTCAGCACTCTTTCCATTGCACACGCTGAATTTTCCTGTGTTTGGAAAACCAAACAGTATTTTTCCAGCTCCAATTAGGATTTAACTCTTGGCTTCATTCCTGGTTTCCGGAGTCTTTTGTGGAAATAATTATTTGAAACTGGGACATTTTTCCAATTGGAAACGTCTCATTTCCCTAGGTAGAGTTCAGATTTTCAGTAGTAGGCCATTGAAATAAATGAAAAACCCCAAGAGACAGAGGTTCTGGGTAAGTAATAATCAATTGATTAATTAGGCTGGCCAGGAATCAATAAATTGAAAATGTGATGATCAGCTCTCCTTCATAAGCTGGCTCCAGGTCAACATTAAGTCATAGCTGAAATTCTAGAAACAATCTTACAGTGGAACCAAGGCAAAGTGATGATTCATTTTCCTAAGGAAAATTCAGAGAAGGTTCTGGTTCTCATTCTAGTAAAGGGGGGGGAGTGGGGTAGACAGCTGGGGGGGGCGAGTTGAGAGGAAAGGTTATATATAGACTATCCCAAAAGCCTTGTTGAAGTTCTAAGTCACTCAAGTTTTTGTGTCCCAAAAGACCTAGTGCAGTTTTAAGTTAACGGTACCTTAAAGCTTTAGGACTTCTGTGTCCCAAAAGATTAAAACTTTAGTAGCTCCTTGTGTCCCCAAAATGGTAGTGCATGCAGTTTTAAGCTATTTAAGTTTTAAGCTTAGTAGCTTAAAATTTCAGTAAGACTTTTGGGACAGCCTATATGGTGTGTAATGCTCTAGACTGATGGTAATCACATGCCTTCTGACTCACTTAATTCCAGAATCTGGCCTTTTCTTTTCCCATCCACCCAAATCCAAGCGCACGGTGCTTTGCCCTTAGTAAGAGCTTAATAAATACTTTTGCTTTCCTTCATCCCACAGGGCC
>CM053624.1:93228167-93254866 GCA_028646595.1 Phalanger gymnotis | reverse complement strand
GTGGGAGGATCTTGCACCCCCACAGAAGCTGCTAGCCAGATTTTTTAAAAAAAGGTGATAAGGTAATTACATTTAAACCAATGCAGAGAATAGAAGAGATAAATTAATTTTTGATTTTCAGGTATTATTAAACCAAAAGTTTTGTAATTAGCTAATGTCTGGTAGAAGTTACTTAGGACCTTAAGTTTCATAAAGAGTTTCACATATTTTATGTCATTTGAATCTCACAACAAAATGGTTAAGTGGTTCTATTTTTAACTCCCATTTGACAGTTGAGGAAACAGCTTTTAAATGACTTGCCTAGAGCTTAAGTGACTTGCTGAGAGTTACACAGCTAGTAGTGTCTGGGGCAGGGTTTAAATCCAGGTCTTCCTAACTCCCAAGTCCAGTACTATCCATCCACTGCACGACTTTGTTGCACATGGGTCATGTCTAATTTAATTTAATTACTAATATTTCCTTCTTAAAGTGGCCTATTTATAGGGGGTTGGAAGTTTTCTGAGAAGGGAATATAATAATTGACCTCCCCCTCTCAGGGCAACAAATGCAGCAGACTTCATCCCTAGGAACAGATGAGCAAAAATAGTGGCAGTGGGATTTGTGAAAGGAGATTAATGCCTTCCCTTTTATAAACATGAAGAAACCATTTAAAAGATATCCTAGTCTGTAACCTTTGGATTAATCTGCAAATGAAACCTTGATCAATTTTTCTCTCTCAGGTCCTAAACAATGTCCTGCTCTCTGTTCTCTGACCAGTCCAGGAAGGACTCCTCTCTTAAAGTAATTTGAGTGGCGACCAGACAATGACACAGGGCTCTTGACTGAGCCACCTAAGAGCAATAGCCTCTCTCCTCATTTCTTGAAGGAGTTATGGCATCGATGGGAGGAGGAAATCTCTTTGATTACTTCTGGCCAATAGTAACCAGCTAGGGGCAGCAGAAGAGCCCTTGAATGTAGTGGACATTGAAGAATTAAATCGTTTTAGGAAAATGATTCTCCAAGACTCCAAGTCACTATTATTTTGGATTGATGAAACAAAGTGTTAAATTTTACCTTAGCCTGAGTTATGTAACTACATTTTATCATACTGTGAAATTTCCTTATTTGAGAATTCTATAAATGTTACTTTAAAATGAGTTATTTTACAGAGACATCTGAAGGCATGAGGGAACACTGCCAATTTGGACTTTTCTCCCTAAACTAGACAAAATGTTTGGATTAGAATGATGATAGATTAATAAGAATTGCTTCTGGCAGACTTATGCCTAAAACAAAGAGTAGAGTATTAATATTTTGCCTTCCACAGATGTATTAATATAAAGTTAAGTAAGAAATCTTTCAGGAGCAGTAGCAGTGTATATGAAGATGGCAGGGACTTTTAAGAGAATGATTGGGAACCAGGTGGGGTGGGAAAGAAATGAACCAATCACCTTTTGAGATTGGTATTTCAAGTTTGGTGTGGGAGAGTTTTTGTTTTGTCTGTAGTAGGTATGTGTCAGCTGAAAGCTGGCAAGAAACGGGTACTGAATCTTCAAGATGTCTAATGGGTATCTCCACATGGAGTGTGAAGGGGAAAAGGAAGGCAACATTGGGGTGGGAAGTGAGAGGAAAAGATGGAGGAATTATTTTACATAATTTGAGTGAAAAAATAGAATATTATACAAACAAGGAGGAATGATATCAACATGTCATTGATGCCCTGTTGCTACAACAGGGGACGACTCCCGACTGGGATTCAGGCTGTTGCCAAATGATTGACTAGGATTCTGGAGAAGATGGATTCTTTTAAGGTAGCTAGTGGAGAAGTGGATAGGGGCCCAGAGTAAGGAAGACCTGAGTTCAAATCTGGCCTCAGACACTTAATAGCTGTGCAAACCTGGGCAAGTCCTTAACCTCTGTTTGCCTCAGTTTCCTCATCTGTAAAATGGGGATAATAGCATCTACTCCCCAGGATTGTCGTAAAGTGAGATGATAATTGTAAATGGCTTAGCACAGTGCCTGGAACATGGTACTATGTATGTGTTATTGTTATTGTTTTGAGCCTCAGTTTCTTGCATGTGAAATGAACAAAGTGAAAATGAACAAAGTGAAATCCACTGGTCACCTCCTGAAAGAAACTCCGAACCAACACCTTCTTAGGAGCATTATAGCAAAAAATCTAGAGCTTTCAGGTCAAATAAAAATTATTGCAAGCAGCCAAAAAAAGAATTAAACTACTAAGGAGTCACAGTCAGAATCACACAAAATTTAGCAGCCGCCACCATAAAGAGGCAGAGAGCTCGGCATATGCTATTTCAAAAGGTAAAATATATATACATATATATATATACACACACACATTATGTATATATATGTATATATATATTTACAACCAAGAATAACTTACCATCAAAACTCTCCCTCTCTCTCTCTAAGGAAGGTAAATTTTGATGGTGGAAAGCTGCCAAGCTCACTTGGGGTTTACTGGCTAAGTTTCCTTCTCAAAGACCAAAACTTAAACCCAATTCACTCTGGAGCTCCTATATTGGACGACAATAGGTTCCTGCCAAAGCACCACTTAATGGCTTTTTTGGGCCCTCTTGGCTCAGAGTGAATGTAAATAGTAACTTTCTCTTTTGGCCAGAAACCCTGAGGATCTTCCCCTCCCAGCTTGATTTTTTTTTTTAATTAAAGGGGCTGTCCCTTGAATCACCTGTTAAAGAGGCCTATTCACTGAATGGGCATTACCTCACTCAAAGTGAGAACCTGAAAAGACCTTAGCTTAAAAGGGTCAGGGTCTCTCTTTGCATCCTGGGCCATCATCTCTCATTGTCCTGATGAATATCCGGCCACTGGACCCAGATGACTCTGGAGGAGAAAGTGAGGCTGGTGACCTCGTACAGCCCTCCCTCACTCACATCAAGGTCATCTGCAAGTCATGTCATCGTCTCCCTGATGTCATGGTCCTCTTCAAGAATGAAGAACAAATGCAACAACAACCATTAAAACTGAGTATAATCCTAGAGGGGAAAAATGGGCTTTTAAACTATGTAGAGGACTTCCAACTTCCTGATAAAAAAATCCAGAGTTGCATAGAAACTTTGATATATAAATATGGGACATTTTTGAGAGTTTTGCAAAAGCTGCAGATAACACAGAAAAATAAGAGTAAGGCTATCATAGAGCAAGTTCATGATAATTTGGTACAAACTGTAGACACCAATATATTTACTTTTAACTATCCTCATCTTTCCCTCTCTCCTCTGACTTTACTGCTGTTCACTTGTGATTGGAGCCAAGGGAAGTTAGAGAAACGTGGTCATTAAGTATTGCTTCATCGTCAAAATCAAGGGCATCATTTGCTGAAATTATGACATTTTCTTCCCTTTTCTTCCTTGTTATTCTATTGTTACTCACTGTCATGCACATGTGAGCTCCTTGCTAATATTCACTCCGTACCTTTCCCTACCCTATTTCAGAAAATATTTAGTTTTCTGTTTGTTCTGTTCTGTGCGATTCAGTTATGTTATATGTAATTAAGTCTGACTTTATAACTTCATCATTATTTTTGTCCTGCTAATATATATCACTGGTGGGAGGGGAAGGGGGAGATAGGACATAAGTCACTTCATTATCATTCCCGCCTCCCCCCAACCCTGCCAGGGTTCAGTACACAGTGTACAACTCTTCAGTTGCACATTTGCCTTACCACTCAGAGGCTCCCTCCTATATAGACTCAGAAATCACTCTCATACGGGTCTTATTTATTCTCATTCTACTTTCCCTGGATTGCTGCTCCATCATTCTGTCCTGTAAACACACTGCATCATTCTCATGCCAAAATGACTTTCTACTCCCATTACTATTCTCTCTCCATGTACTGACTCTTGTCACTCTAAGTACAAAAACTTTAAACCCACACTCTTTTCACCATTTCTAGGCCAGTCTTGCCCCACTCCATGAACAAACAACAGCCCTAAGGCTGTGTCCCGATGCTTCCTATTCCTTGGGCCTATTTTAGAGCACCTGCTTTTCCCCCCATCCTTGTATATAGCTGTTCCTCTCCCAGCACTCTCCCATCCTCCTCCATCCCTCAGCACTACAGCATCACCAACTTCTACCATTATCCTTTTTCTAATATAAACAAATTTGCCTTCATGGCCTCAGAGAGAGAGAACTGTCCAGTTGCTGCTGGGCTGAATAGGAAAAGGTACCATGGCATTTTTAAGAGCTTCTTGACATAGCACCTTCTCTAGCTTCTTCTGTTGTTACGTTATATTGACTCTCACAGAGGACTGTTTTCCATGAAGAACCACTTTCACTCTTACTGTCTATATAGATCCATCGATACAGTGGGGGCAGACATTGTATCCCTAGTGCTCAGTACAGTGCCTGGCATGTGGTAGGTGCTTACTAAATGTTTATTTGTTGATGGATAGGTCCTCCTCTTCACTCCAAGACATGAAGCTCCTCCTCAGGGCACGTGAATATTAGTTTTTGTCTTGGCCATTCACAAGTTCCATTTTGGGTATTAGCAGCCTCTTCTCCTTAGTGACCTTGGGTTCTGGCTCATATTGTGACAGAGACAGAGACATCGTGGAGTACACCTCGGCTCCAACCCTTTGAACCCAGACTGGGAGAGGGACATTGCTCAGCTCTCATTTCAAGTTAGGAACTGTACTACCTCTATCCATTGCTCTGGTTCTTTAGGTGCCCGTGTGAAACACATGATTCTAGGCTGGTCCAGAATGGCTGTCCTAAGAATGTGAGGTCTCCATCTCTGTCATATGCCTAGTGGCTGTTTATTCTGGTGCCTATCCTGAGCCTGGACCTGAAACATGAGTAAACTGGATCACCTGGGGTTCTACAAGCCGTGACTTGCCCTATTGTCCTTTATTACCAACATTGGGATGACTACCTGTCCCCCTACAAGTCCTTTGGGTCATATATGCGTTCTTTTCTTTGATCTTCCTGTATAGCTAGATGAACATGTCCATCAAACCTGTCGGGTAATCTTGGAGTTTATTACTGAGCTTATACTTAAAAGTATCCACCAAGAATCACCTTGATCACCCCTCAGATGACCATCGAATGACTAAATAAGTCATGTACTGAAGAAGAGGTTCCCACCTCCCCTCCTTGGATGCTTTGTACTGAAGCTATCTTGTGAGTATATTCAAGTATCAAGTGCTAGACTCTGAATAACTGGGCCTGGATTCAAATCCTATTTCTGCTACTTAGTATCTGTGGGCCAGTCACTTAACCTCTCCAGGACTTATTTTCCTTATCTGTAAAATGAGGGAGTTGGTCTAGATTTCTAAGGTCCTTTCCAACCCTAAATTTATAACCCTATTTTCTCATATAATTCTTGAAAACACTGGTAAATCCCCAGCATTGGTTTTATCTCTGGCCAATGAAGGCTCACTCAACTTGCCTATCACTTAGGCTATCTAGGATGTCTTGGTGGCAAAGAGCTATACACAAGGTGACATTATGCCATAGACACTAAAGTCTCCTCCAGATTCTTCTGTAAAACAGGGGAGGAAAAGATCTTTAGCTCCTGCATTGGACAACTTTGTTGCTCTGAGTTCAGTGGTGACAAGTACTTGGAGCTCCTCAGTTTTCCCTTTAAGCTCTGTACCAACTCTACTACTCCTTCCAGAGAGGCAGGAGAAGGGAGAAGTGATGGTAATTAATGCTGGTGTTGGTCATTTGCTGTCACTCATGTTCCATATTCATGCCCTCCTGGCCTCCTTCCCAAAACAGATCTGGAGGGGGCCCTTAGAAAATGCACAAGTCAGATATATAAGACAAAATTGGATCTCAGCCTCATCAGTGCTTTTCTACTAATATATTTAAATACATGTTTGGGAGAATGAGATACTACTTGGGGAGATGGAGTGGAATATAACCTAGTTCACCTCCTGACTCCCTAAATACAGATTCTTAGACCACAAATCAACACAAACCTTGGGCTCACCAGTTCCTCACTTGTACAGGTATTCACTAGCTCACTTATTCTCCCATTCTCCTGTCTTGACTAGTTAAATTCACAATCAGAGCCTACTTGAAATACTGGCCACCTTAGTTCCTCCATTTCCCAGATGAGGAGATGGAGGCCTCAAGTACCACCAGTTCAGTGTATGGTCTGCTTTTCTGACTACTCACCTACCTATGTGCTTTGTTCCAATACCGTAGGCCTCTTGGTACATATCTCGAAGGTGCATTTCCGTGAATAGGAGAGTGTTTATTCGTTTGTGCATTCATTTAACAAGCATTTGTTGATGACTTCTCATAGATTATTTGCTAGATGCTGAGGAAAATACAAAATTTAGATATGACATAGTCCCTGTCATAATGGAATTTACAGTCTGAATATGGCATAAGCATTCGGATATACAGACCGTAATTAAGTCATATAATACATGCATTTTGCATGCACATCATCTGAGTGCATGGGGAAGGTTTTTACTGACTTCGAGAGAGTTCAGGGGATGGGATTATGGAAGAAACAGTACTTGAGTTGGTTTTAAAGGCTAAGTCAAATCAACACATTTATTAAGCACTTACTAGGTACCAGGCACTGTGCTAAGCACTAAGGATACAAAGAAAGGCTCACTTGCCCCCAGGAAACTTACATTCTAATGGGGGAGACGCTGTGTAAACAACTATCAACATATAAGATATACACAGGGTAGACTGGAGGCAATCTCAAAGGGTTGCTGTTGTTTGTCCTTCCTTCTCAAAGAGGACCATGACATCAGGAAGCTGCTGCCATAACTTGCAAGTGAACTGGATTTAAGTGAAGGAAGGCTGTGCAAACTCACTACCCTTACTTCCTCCTCTGGAGCTGTCTGGGTCCAGTGGCAAGATATAGAACCAGATCAGGATGACTGGAGATGGCCAGACAATCTCAAAGGGAAGGCACTGGGGGTCAGGGTAGAGAGAGGAGGCTGGGAAACTTCTTTTGTGGAATAGAGAATTTGACCTGAATCTTGAAGAAAGCTAGGGAGTCCAGGAAGCAGAGACAAACAGGTGGGGGAAGGACACTCCACTAACAGGAGATAGCCAATAAAAAGGCACCAAGTCAGAAGATGAAGTATTATGTGCTTGGTGACAAGCGATAAGCAAGAGAAATGAGAAACTCTTGTTACTGCTCTGGAACTCTGAAGAATTTCTTCCTCTCAAGCTGTACTGATATGGCCATTTAACCTTTCCCCAGACAATTCTTCAAATAGCAGTGTTTTATCCAATCAGCTATCAGCATAGCCATGACTCTTCTCACAGCAAAGCTGATGCAAAACCTGTCTTTCCTTCACTATTTCTCCCTCTCAAACTGAAGAGGGCAATAAAGGGTAACAAAGGCAACTGCTTGAGAGATTTTCATCTCTCTGACTGTAGATGATGTTAGAATGACAATTGTGCCTCTAATGATCTATTAATTGTGAAATCTAATGACCTTTTCTCAATCCTTCTTTCTTGACTTCTTTGCAACTTTTGACACTGTCAATCACCCTCTTCTTGATACTCTATTCTCTTTAGGTTTTTGTGATTATATTCTCTCCTGTTCTATTATTTATCTGCTACTGCTCCTTCTCAGTCTTCTTTGCTGGATTTTCATCTAGGTCACCTGATAAACATGAATGCTCATGGAGCTCTGTCAATTGTAGAGATCGATGGTGATGATTCTAAAATCTACTTATCTAGCTCTGACCTCGTTTCACATCTTAAGCTCAACAAGAGCTTAAGGTCTACAAGACATCTTAAACTCAACACGTCCAAAATTGAACTCGTTATTTCCCTTTCCCCCTCCCACTATCCTTTTTAATCCCTCTCACATACTGTTGAGGGTACTACCATCCTCCTGTCACCTAGTCTAACAAATCCTCCCCCATCCCCACTCCCATCCTCCCCCATCTTCCCCTGTCCATTTTACCTTTCCAGATTAATTCTAGTGCCTTTCTTCTGTTGATTTTTTCCAATTCATTCTGTAAATAGCTTGTGGTTTTCATAGTATGTAGTGGTTTGCATATTGTCTCCTCCATTAATCTGTAAACTCCTTGAGAGTAGAGACTACTTTTTCCCTTTCTTTGTACCCTTAGTACTTAGCAGAGTGCCTGGTGTGCAGTAGCCACTTTGTAGATGTTTATTGCAAAATGTTTACAACAAAACAATGACTGCCTCTCTTGTCCCAAACAAAAGGCTGCAGAGTCTACCTTTCAGCTTTGATTAGCTTCTATCAGCTTCTGTCCTCAGTCTTCTGTAAGCAGCATCTCTCCTTATTTCATGTCCTTGACATCTCCTTGTGCCTAGCTTCCTCTTCTACCTTGATCTGCTCATCTTCACCTCCTCTTTCAGGCTTCTAATGCCTTGAATCAGGGCTTCCTCTTGTGTAGTGGTCCATCTCTAACTTTATATCATAGGTGTGAAAACTCCACCTTTCTGTTAGGTATAGGCTTTAAGTAATCTTTTCATAGTCTCCAAACAGTTATTTGATTATAATTTATCTGCTGTTTCTTTCAAAACTCTGAAATAGCAATGCATGAATCTGTCAGCTAGCATTTATTAAGTGCCCATTATGTGCTAGGGGAGGGGTAGGGTGGGCAGGCTACTAGGTTGCCCAGTGGATAGAGCACCAGGCCTGGAGTCAGGAAGACTTGAGTTCTAATCCAGCCTCAGACGCTTATTAGCTGAATGACCCTGGACAGACACACAGTATCTGTAAGGACTAACTCTGAGAGGCTTGACTCCTCTCATCAATACAAAGTTCAAATACAGCTTCAAAAGACTCATGATGGAAAAAACTATGCACATCCAAAGTCTGAATGCAGGTTGAGGCAAACTATTTGCTCTTTTTTTTTCTTCTTTTTTGGTTTTGTTTGGTTTCATTTCTCCTTTCTCATGATTCATTCCATTGGCTATAATTCTTCTTTACAACTGGACTATTATATAAATAAGTTCGATGTGAAGGTATATGTAGAACCTACATTGGGTTACATGCCGTCTTGTGGGGGAGGGCGGAGGAGAGGGAGGGAGAGAAAATTTGGAATTCAAAAACTTGTGGAACTGAATGTTGTAAACTAAAAATAAAAAATAAATTTATAAAATAAAAAAATCCTGTTTGCTTCAATTTCCTCAACTGTAAAATGAGCTGGAGAAGGAAATAGCAAAGCACTCTGGTATCTATGCTAAGAATACCCCAAATGAGGTCATGAAGAGTCAGACACACTGAAAGACAGAACAGTAACTGTGTCACATGTTAGGGTCTGTGTTGGACTACAGTGTATTACAGTGAACTATAAGTCAGTACACTCTGCTTTAAAATAGATCTTTTCAGTACATTTATCTGAGGAGTAGTTTTCTTTCAGTTCCTCAGAACAGTCTGTCTTTCCACAGCATTTTAGCTGAGAGGCTATATATTTTCTCAAGCTGATTTCTTCAGTATTTCCTATGGAAAGGTTTTTTTTCCTGCTCTTTTCAGCAACCAAAATATCTACATGACAAAGGGGTAGAACCTAACATAAGGAAAAACCTTGCCTGTGTGGCAGGGACCATCCTGTTTTCTTAGGCCAAGCATGGTGGATTTCTTGCTATGTAGTATGGTCTATTGCCAAAGGTTCTCATGAAATTATTTATATATGCTTCTTTTAACATGTAAGGCAAAGGACTTGGAACTTTCTTGGTAAGCAATTCTTAAAGATTATTGGACAGAGAAGTGCTGGAACAAAAATCTAAGCATAAGAAAGATTATTTTGGAAGGAGCCAGATTGTAAGGGAATTGGGGAGAGGGTAGGTTTTGAGCAAGTAGAGACAATAGTAGAGACAGCTTTTTTCAAATGGTTTCACAGTTGTAACAGCAATGCTACTTGCTGCCACTGTGGCTGTGTAAGACCAATAATACAGGAGGGCTGCTGGCACAGGTTATTTGATCTGTTTTTCTAAGGAAAGCAACTTTAAGGGGTTTACAGTCTCACTTTAATTAAACATACATATATCATTCACTTAGTTCAGGGGAAAAAGTCAGCACCTTGAACTTCAGAGAAAACACAAATAGAAATTACAAACAAAAATTATATGAGCAGAGCAAATGAACACAAATCAGCAGACAGGGCTTCTAGCTGTCTGACTAAAACATTACATTCATGGTTACCAGAGAGAGAAGCACCAACATCTGGGTTTTTCAAAGCCGGAGAGGGGCGGTCCTTAACAGCTACCCAGAGTCTCGTCTGGTCAAATCACATGCCACTCTTCCAGTGAGTGAACCTCAAGCAAAATGCTAACCTCAGGGTCAGAGGGCTTCACAACTGCATGACTCAAACCCATGTGACTTAGGCCTTCCCAGTGACTTAAGCCGTTCATCAAAGACTCCCGATTCAATCAATGACTTGATTGAGACAAAGGCAAGGCTCAAAGGCAATTGATTGCCTTAGTACTGAAAAGCACTCCAAAACAAAAGACAACAAAAAGTCCCACTTTACTTGCCATTACAACAGTGAAAGTGAGGAAGGAGATGGGATGGTAGCTAAATGGGTAGCAAGGTCACAGGAAGTCAGTGTGATACAGTAGGGGAAAAACATTGTCTTTGGAGATGGAGGACTTAGGTTCAAATTCTGAGTTTGCTATTGAATACCTGTGTGATCTGAGGCAAGCTATTTCACCTTCCTGGGCTTCAGTTTCCTCATCTGTAAATTAGGCCATAGGTTCAGCTGACCTTTAAATCTATGATCCTCCGTAGTTGCAATTTTTTAGGGGATTGAAGACACTTGTGCATTTTTGGAAGCAGATGGGAATGAATCAGTGGAAGGAGATTAAATATGCATGAAATAGGATGAGGAGCAAGGTCCTGGAAGAGGTAGGAGGAAATGACATAAAGGGTACAAGCAGGGGGAGAAACCTTAATGAGGTGTAAGCATACCTCTTCTGCCAGGATCAGAGAAAGGGAGGACGTACATAACAATGATAAGAAAGTGTCAGAAATTTAAGGAAGGCTGGGGGGAGAGGAGAAGTAAGGGAGCTCATAGTACGTATCTTTAGTATTCTTAGTAAAGTAATAGGCTAAGTCTTGGACTATAGAGATACTCCTCATCCTCTCTGTTCTCTCTATGCCTGCTTGTCCTTACCTCACCCTCAATTCCAAAATCTATATTTACCCAGTGACTCTTAACAACTATTTAAATTGGAAATCAATACAACATGTGGGGCATAGGTACACTTGTCCACTTTTTAATGTCTAAGAAGTTAAGCTGAGCCCCAAAGAGGAAGGGAATAAGTAAATTTATTAAATGCCAGCTATTATGTGCTAAGTACTTTGCATATATCATCTCATTTGATCCTCACAACAATGCTGGAAGGTAGGGACTATTATTAGCCCTATTTTACAGATGAGGAAACTGAGGATGAGTGGTTAAGTGACTTGCCCAGGATGACACAGTCAGTAAGTGTCTGAGGCTGGATTTGAACTTGTCCTCCTGACTTCAGTCCCAGTGCTCTATCCACTGCAACATGTAGACTCCTCTAAAGACATCAGACTGTGAACCATGCAGCATACATAAGTGGAAAGAACCCTGAACTGGGTCCTGGGCCTCATTCTGTTGCTAATTAGCTATAGAAAGTGCTTGAAGAAGTCATTTAATATTGTCTTCAAAGTGGACTTAGCAGTTCCTTCTTTTACCATCTTACAGGCTTCTTGTAAGAATAAAATATGATGTAAAAGCCTTTTGAAATACACTATTCAAATCCCTGACAATGGTTTAATTTTTATAGTGACCTTGGGCAAGTTACTTCCTCCCTCTGGGCCTCAGTTTCTTCATCTCTAAAATGAGTAGTATCACTCTACTTTGCTGTTTCCTAAAGGGGACCACAGCTAAGGAATTGGTGATTAGAGGATTAATGGTGTGAACACACTTCTGGACGCATTTCTATTCCAGCCCAAGAAAGCCTTTGGAAACAAAGCATAATGTATAATATGTGCACTGGTCGCTTTTCACTGTACATTCCTGGAAACTGTGTCATAAAGTACATCCTGTTTACCCACAGGAACAATGTTCCTTGTACATTGTGAGCACTAAGTAAGTGTTGGATTGAAATGAGTTATAATTGGTGGTGTGTTCCTAAGCAAGGGTACAGTGTCAAATAAATTCATAGGTTTGGGGACACATAACGGGATCAACAATATGTCATGAAAGCAAAGGCACAGCTATAAACCATGATAATAATTTAAAATAGTAAAATTATATTCCACGTTCTCCAAAATGGGTATAAATCAGGAGGGTGTGTAATGTTGTAGAAAGAGGCCTGGCCTGAGAGTCACAAGACCTGGGGTCTTAGGTCTGCCCTGAGCAATTTTATGTGTGTTATTGGACAAGTCATGTCATCTCTTGGCAGCTAAGGTGCTTCCTCTGTAAAATGAGGGGTTAGACTTCATAATGGTTAGGGTCGTTTTGATCTCTAATGATATAGGTGAGTTTGAGAAATCAAATAGATATGATGGGTTGATCAGTGGAACCCCTTGATTTCCTAGTTCTTCCTCCTGGAACTGAACATGTGCTCTGGCCTCTTTTTTGTGGGAAGTGTACTTTGGTCCCCCCTTTAAGAACATGCACCTTGTTGAGTTGGTGTTGAAATGCTATATTGTTCCTTTTGACTGTGTGTGTGTGTGTGTGTGTGTGTGTTGTGTGTTTGAATCAGGAGGAGTTATCCATTCTGTGTTATAAGAAGAGTTAAGGAGAAACAGCTTGGGTCCTTTTGGGTGGCATACACTCTTTCCCTTAGATTTCCAGTTTATCTTCATAATATCTTTTATATACACTCTTTTCTCTTCTGACACTGTCGGCACCCTGTCACAGGCCCTTATCACTTCACACCTGGACTATTATAAACTTCTATTCAAATTGATATTCATAGCATGCATGTCTGAACATATAACCTCTACTCAATAAACTCCAGGGGCTCTCTATACTTCTAGCATCAAAAATAAAGTTCTATCAGAGCCCTGTATGACCTGGTCCCTTCCTACCTTTCTACTCTTCTTATGTTTTACTCCCTTTCACGAAGTCTGCCATCCAGTAACAATGACTTCCTGACAGTGTTCCTCATACTGCACATTCAATCTCCCAGCTCTGAGTCTCTTCACTGGCTGTCCCCTATGACTAGATTGCCAGTGAAATAATCGTTGTCCTTTGTTCTCAAAGAGAACCAAAATGTTCATCAGTATAGTATGCCATGTTCATGATGGTTTTTACAGATTCTGGATAGTGGGTGGTGAACTCACACTTTCCTAGTCACCAATATACTTTTAAACCCAAATAACTCTGCCTTTCATTGAATGACCAATAATAGCCCCCAGCCTTATTGTTTAGGTTCTGATGGCTGAAAATGAGTGTAAATAGCAATTGTTTTCTGTTCTGGCCAGAAACTCTGGGTGTCTTCCTCTCCCAGATTGATATTTTTGTGATGGTAAACTAGGCCCATCTTTTGTGTCTATTCTTACCTAGCCATTAGTCATTGAATGGGTCACTTCAGAAAAACTGAGACCTGGAAAAGACCTTAATTTAGAAAGGCCATGGTCACTCATTGCATCCTGGGCCATCACCAATCATCTTGACTTTTGTCTTGCTACTGGACTTTGAAGACTCTGGAGGAGAGACTGAGGTCGATGACTTTGGTAGGTCTGGCTCACTTAAATCGAATTCACACACAGGTCAAGACATCACCATTCTGATGTCATTGGTCCTCTTCAAGAATAAAGAACAAGAACCCCTTTTAAGGGTGGTCTTCTCTCATTAGAATGTAAGCTCTTTAAGGGCAGGGATTATCTTGCTAGCTTATACTTCTATCTAATGCTTAGATCACCTCACTACATAGTAAGTACTTCATAAATACCTTTCAATCAAATTTCTTTCATTTGTGCTCACAGATAGTAGATAATTGCTTAACCATCCCTTTAAAAAATTAAACATTTTTCATTTTGATTATGGTATGAATGAATACAAACATTTGTTAAGTGATTCTTTGCTAAGCACTGTGCTAAGTGCTGGGGATACCAATGCAAGCAAGCAAGACAGTTCCTACCTCATGGAACATAATTTTGAAGGGAAGGGATAACACGTATAGGGGACTGGTGGTTAGGGGAGGAAGTTATGGTCTGCAAAGTCATGAAGATAGAGAATGAAACATAAAACAGTCAATTAATATGCTCTTTCAAGATTTGATTCTTGTTCTCAGGTGGAAAACAGGGGCAATGGAGAGGATTCAAAATGGCCTGGGTGAGGAGGAGGCCGCATGGGTCCCAGGAGGACTGAGTCTAGTAGCTTAGGCTTAGTAGTAGTAGCTTAGGCTGCTAGACTTCCAGGCTTGGGGAGTTGGTGATTTGTTAGCAACAGGTACATTTTAAAAAACGATAAAGAGTTGTCCAGGGTGGGGGTAAAAATGAACCAAAAAGTATCCTCTGGAGCCTGGGTACAATAGAGATTGGACCCTCTTGTCACACTCCTGGAAGGTGCTTTTACATAATTAAAATGAAAAAAGAACATACAACAAAGTATAAAAGGTTAAGATGGTCAAGTTTAGCAACATCTTGGGGTGGTGGAAAGGGCAATGGATTTGAAGTTAGACAACCTGGGTTTCAGTTCTAGCTCATATACTTATGAGCTGTGTGACTTTGGGCAAGTTACTCAGCTTCTCTTATCTTTTATTTCCTCATCTCTAAGATAAGGATAATAATACCTGGACTATCTCACAAGATGGTAAGTGTGTTATAAACCCCCCAAAATTATATTTACATGTTATCATTAAATAGGCACAAAGATGTTCTTTCTTTTATTCTTTCTGAACCTATGATCATTTTTATGCTTACGTACCTTTAGACTTCTCTTTGAGTTTTTATTACTCTATGACCAACTCTTCTCTATAGAGGTAGATATACTAAAATACCCTTTGTGGCTTGGTAACAGGGGTTGCTAAAAGAGGATGTAGTGTAGACATACACACAAAAAAACCCCCAGCTCTGTAAGTACTAATGCCTTCCTGCCAGGAGTATCTTTTAACTATTTACAGGGACCAGAGTTATTTGCATATAACTTTATAGGGTTCAAGGGTAGCTGGAAAAGGTACTGTGAATTGCCAAATGGGCATATGTAGAGCTAGATAATATATAAGGGGTGGGAGGTTGGAATGATTCGGGGGACTCCCTAGAGCAAAAAGGACAAGGAGATAGGGGAAATGGGGTGGAGACTGATAGTAAAAAGCCCAGGAAAGGACCTTAGAGGTCATGTAATCCAAACCCCTCAACGTACAGTTGAGCAAACTGAGATCCAAAAGCATAAGTGACTTGCCCAAGGTCACACTTTTAAACAGTAGCATCAGTATTCAAGCCCAGGAAGGAAGAGAATAGGGAAGAAAAAGGTAGAGAGATGTTCCTCTCCATTTCTCCTTTCTTTCCACATGAGGAAGGTTGCAACTCCCTGGCCATCCTGAACAAGAGATACTTTTTACTTCTGCCAGTGATCTCAGGGATCTCCACAGTAAGGTTTGGACATCGACTAGTGTCTTTCAATTTGCATGCTGGGGACCTCAAGTGCACATTTAAAACACCCTGATGCTTAGAACAACAGGGCAACTTAAATTTAGAAAATACCCAGCTATGGACTCAAAGAAATGACAATTTCTGTTTTTGTTTGTCTAGTGTCAATGTTCATAGAAACCTTCTGTATTCCTCAGTTTCTTTTCTTCTCAATTTTCCAGTTTCTGCTCCATTACCTGCCTTGAGTTCCTGTTGTCCTATCTCTCATTGGCCTGGTTTAAAAAAAAAAAACAACCATTGATTAGACTCTCGCTGTTGTACTTGACTGTTAGAATAAAAGACTCAGACCTTCTCATTTGCAGACCCTGGGGTGGGGGTGGGGCAGTATGTGAAGTGGAAAGAGTATTGGAATCAGCAGAATTGGGTTTGAATTCCAGTGCTATTGCTTAAACTGTGACCTTGGGCAAGTCGCTGCTCTCTTTGGATATCAGTTTCCTCATTTGTACTTTGAGGGGTTTAGATTAGATGACTTCTAAGATCCTTTTCTGGCTTTAAACTTAGGATCCAGAGCCTTAAGCTGGGAGATAGAGATTTTAAAACTCAGCAAGCACTTAGGCATGCAGATGAGATACTGACAGCATGAAATTATAGACTTAAATAATCTATGTATCCATTCATTTTATCATGCTTTCAGGAGGGGAAACAATATATAACCATAAAACATTTATGCAATTCCTTTCACTAGGAATGTATTTTAAATGTAAATTATAACTATAAGGTATTGAATTCATAGGTTTACAAATATAGCATTACTTCACAGTGATGAGAAACCTGACTTATTTATGTTCCAAACCATGATTTACCTTACTCTAGTGTTATGCTGGCCCACAGAACTAATATATTAAACAATTGCCCAAGTGTTATATTATTATGCAACATATTTATCAGGGCTTGACCTCTGACAGACAGATTGAGTTCAATCTTGGATGCTTCTCTTAAATACTAACATTTATGACTCACTTTGCCCCTATTCAGGGTTTTTTCTGAGAACAATGGAATCTGGCTGATATCTCTAAAAAAAGTCTCAGCTCCCCTATACATAAACTACCAAAGATTAAACTCTAAGATCCCAATCCATTATGGCTATTTTGGGAGAGACTTGGAGATGACCAATAATGCTAAAAGCAAAAATCCCTTTACTTAGCTGTAAAATTCACATGAGGGATGGCCTTGTGGTTTAACTTGAGACATCTAGGGTCTAGGGAAGGATGGAATCAGGGGAAAAGGGGATAAAGGATACAGCTAGAATCATAGTCACCTGCAGAGACCAAGATAAAATTGGGCATCTAAAGAGGGTGGCTTACATAGCATCCTAGATTTAGACATGATGATCTATTGGTCTAGCAAGAGGAGGGAGGGGATTGAAGATCCGGGTGAAAAAGTTGCCCTGTTGACTTGACCTCAGGTCATTCCAAGTTCTTCAGAATCACTTTCTCAGTTCTTCAGTAGAGGACATAGGTCAGCCCTACACTATAAGGTCCAGTAGTAGTGTATGAAAGACTAAGTGTTTGATAGAGCAGGTCAGGTTTTTATTCACTGCATTGGATTGGTTTCTCACCTCTGATGTCATAGACAGTAAAGGTCAATTACAACAATTAGAATGAAAGTTCTTTGAGTTTGAGGGAATCAGCTGCCACCTAGATGTCTAGTTAAACAAAATAAATGACACATTATTCATGCCTGACAACATATGCCTCATTCTATACCATAGTCTACCACATCTGCTGAAAAGATGAAGATACTTCATCATAAGTCCTCTGAAGTCCCACTTGGTCAATGCCACTGATCAGGGTCCTGCTATCTTTTGATATTGTTTTCCTTTATATTTTTGTGGTCATTGCTTCACAATTTCTTCATGGGAATATAGGTTTAGAGAAGCTTTCATGAAAAAATAGGCTTTTTCTCCTTGGCATAAAACAAAAGAAGATATTTCTGGGTCAGAATACAGAATAAGCTGCTCAAAATAGATTTAAAAAATATGAGATGCTAGTTCAGCAAAGCTGTACAATCTCTTCTAATGATAAATAGAACTTGGGGTACTTATTTTTTTATTGCTAGATGGTTGCCAGTTTTTCATTTTCATCTTCTATCTGTATGTGTTTTTCTCCTTAGGTTTCTTGAGTCTCTCTCTGGGGTTTCTCTTTCATCTATTATTCTTGGTAGCACCATATTGAATCTCTTCAGGAGGCTTTCATGAAATATCATGTCAGATTAAGTTCTAGAGTTTTTCTTTTATTTTTCTCACAGACAGGAATTATACCCCTGGCTCCCCCCGCCTCAAAGTAAAAGAAAAAAAATGCCACTATATTGTGCTAAATTATGTCAGTTTGTGTGCATAAATTGTGTCTGTTTCATCAATCACAGAATGGACTCTATTTCAACAATTTTACACACTCCTACTGAAAATGTACTAGTTTAAGCTTTGACCTAAAAATATCCTGGTTGCCTTATCTCTCTTTCTTTCAAAGTTACCATTTCTATGCTTACCTGGATTTTTTCCCCCGTTTTATTATTGTCCCTATTGACAGAGATCTTGTCCTTTATCTTTATGAAGGGTAAAAGAAAAAGGAACTTTTGCTAAAAATGACATTGCCATGCTTGGGTGAGCAAAAACCTTCATACTCTGATCAAAGTCCCAAAGTCACTCAGGGCTCAAACTTACGTAGTTTTAGACAATGAACTGATGTGGCATTAGGAGACTATCCTGTCATATTTGCGACAAGACAGTGGGGTTAGTTACCCAATAAGTAATAAAGAGCAGGTACCCAGAAAACTTGACTCTTTGCCATAGCAAGCAAGTAGCTGGGGAAAAGGGCAATGATAGCTTCAACTTTTCCTCTTTTGATTTGGTCAACACAGATAGAGCCTTGGGCCTAGTCAGCCTGTGGTCACCACTACACAAGTTTTTAATACTAAAGTCAGCTATTTTTTCCTTTTCCCACCATGTCCCCAGCAAGTAAGAACCCTTTCCTCTGAGATTACTACCCATTTACACTGTATCTATCTTGTGTGTACATATTTGTTTGGCTGTTGTCTTCCCCATTAGAATGTGAGTTCCTTGACAGTATGGACATATTTTTGCGTCTTTTTTATATCTTAGCCTTATATTTTTTCAGCGTTTTGATTTTTTTTTGTTTCTTGATGCCTCATGGAGTCATTAGTTTCCACTTGACCAATTCTAATTTTTAAGGTGTTGTTTTCTTCAGTGTGGTTTTGTATCTCTTTTAACATTTGGCCAATTTTGATTTTTTCAGGAGTTATTTTCTTCAGTATTTTTGGTGCCTCTTACCAAGCTCTTTCCATAATTTTCTTGAAGAGCTCTCATTTCTCTTCCCAACTTTTCCTCTACTACTTTTAGAAACCATATTTCTGCTCTTTAAAAAAATCTCCTTCTTTAGCTCTTCTAGGATTTCTTTTTGGGCTTGTGTTCAATTTGCATTTTCTTTGAGGCTTTGCTTGTAGATGTTTTCAAGCCATTGACATCTTCCGAGTTTGTGTCTTGAGCTTCCTTGTCACCATAGAAGCTTTTTATAGTCAGGTTCTTTTTTTTTTGTTTGTTTATTTTTCCAGCTTATTTCTTGACTTTAACTTTGTGTAAGAGTTATGCTTTTCTCACATCTGGGGGTAGAGAGAATAGCTGTCTTGAGCTTCTGTAGCTTCATCTGGGGGCCTGTAGGTTTTCAGTGCTTTCGAAGTGGTGTGATCCAGGGAAAGATCTGGTCACTATTCTTCTGATCTGCATTCCGGTTCTAACCCAAGTAGGGCTCCTGCTCCTTCAAAATAGCAACTCCTCTCTGCTCTGGTACTATAACCTAGAACTGGGTAATAGGCCATAGAGCTACCAAATGGCACCCAATTCTACATCTAATACTAGAACAGGAGTCCCCTGGAATTTCTTTCCAATCAGTTGTTCAATCCCCTCCCCATTCCTGTGCATCAGGCACTCCTAATGCTCCTGCTACTGCTGCAGCTGCTGCCCCTAAGGCCCATGGTTGGTGCACTCTGTTCTGGTCAGCTCCCACCTCAGTGTCCACAGTTCTCTTTCTGTCTTCCTAAACTGTTCTAGGCTGGAAGAATGATTCACTGTGACTTTTTGTTGGCTCTTCCTCTCAGAATTTGATTTGGTATTTTCTATGGGCATTTTGTAGGAGAAGTTTTGGGGTAAATTTTGCAGTTGTGACACTTTGCTGCACTATCTTGACTCTGACCCATCCCAGCCTTTAGTCTAGTGCCTCAAACATAGTTAACACTTAATAAATTCTTATTAAGTGACTGACAAAAAGGGAGATGGACAGAAAGGTGAATTCTGGACTTATGCCCCTGTACCTAAGTCTTTTCACTTCTCTGTCTTCTCAAATGGTTTCTTGTCTGTTGAAAGTGTGAGCTTCCCCAAGAGTTCCAGTAAGGGGGGAAGGGCAGAAAGAGAGGAACCATCATGAATGTTCTGCTAGCCCTTCTCTGTTTGAGCCATAATAATTATCACCCCAAGTCCCAGAGGAAAAATCATGATTCAAATAGGTAAGGGGACAATGGGTGGGAACAGGTTACAGAAATAATGTATATGTAGAGAGTTGTATATTGAAAGAGATTCTTAACAAGGTGCCTGGCACATAGTAGATGCTTAATAAATATTAAACACTAATTGATTGATTGACAATGGTGTATTGGAGTCAGAAAGATCTGGATTCAAGTGGGATCTCTGACACACATTGGTGCAACCCCTGGACAAGTCATTTGTCCTCTCAATGACTCCATCAACTCTAAAATCCGAAGTTGTAGATAAGGTACTGAGCTGCATTGCTTGAGGGAGTTCTTCACTCTTTGTAAACTTTAAAGCACTATACAAATGTCAGATATTACTATTTAATCTTGATATCACTAATTTCTCTTAGTCTCCTTGATCCCTTATCTCCTTCTTTATAACCTCTGTTGTCCTGAGAAATAGAATATATCTTGGTCATGAATCTCAATGCTTTAAAAAAAAAATAACCTGCCTGAAAGCAAGATGCCCAGAAGGGACCAATTCTGAACCTTTCTTGAACTTTTTCTCTGATAGAAAAAAATGGCTTGTGTATTTTCTGTCAAGAATCGGGGCATTAATGAATTCTTTTTGTCCCCCTCAGGCCACACAAATAACTAAGATTGCTTTAGAATTTCAGGAACAGGATAATTTCCTTTTCTTGGTAAACCCTGAGAAAATTTGCAAAAACAAAACAAAAACCATTTCATTATCCTTATATACTTCCCCCCTTTTTTCTTTTTAAAGTTTATTGATAACTTTTTTTTTACATAACAGTCATTTCTGGATATGTTCTTCTTTTTCCCCATTCTTACCTTTTTCATGAACTACGACTTCACAGATCATGTAAATGCCAAAATAACCTTCTTATCACCTATCTTAAATACACATCTGTAAACTGGTATTTCTGAGACCAATATTTCCCTAAGGTTTTCTAACATAGGAACATAAGTTAGCAGCACTATGAAGCAAAATTTATGGGAAATTTCTGTGAGGAAAAATTATTCTTTAATCGATTGATTAACCTTCATGTAGGAAATAGCAGAAAGGAGAAGAAAAATACCCTTAGTGCTGTTTTGTTTCTGCATAGTCAGATAGCTGCTTCAAAGACTTACAATCACCTAAAGATTGTTAGGATAGTGAAGTAATTTTCAAAAGCTCATGTTTTTAATTTTTTTTTGTTGATTTTCACATAGGTGCACATAGGTCCCCTTTAGCTCTCTAGCTCCCTGATCTCTCCTCACTAGTTTTTTTTGGTGCCTTGATGAGACAGTAGGGCAGGAGCAACTTCCAGAATTTCTCTCCCTCTTTCTCAAGAGTAAGGAGATCACTTGACTATCTACCATAACATTCCTTGTTGAAAATCAGAGAACAGCACAATTTATTACAGATTAAAATTGCTATGAGATTATAGGAACAGAATAATTTGCTTTTGCAGCTGGATTGCACAGTGGGTAGAGATCCGGGCCTGGAGTAAAGAAGACCTAAGTTCAAATGCAGCCTTAGACACTAGCCATGTGAATCTGGGCAAATCACTTAATCTCCATTTGCTTCAGTTTCCTCAACTGTAGAATGCAGATAATAACAGCACCCACATCCCAGGGTTGTTGGGAGAATCGAATAAAATAATATTTGTAAAGCATTCAGCTTTGGCAGTGCTTGGCAGGTAGGAGGCACTTAATGTATACTTGTTTTCTTCTTTTCTTCCTCTTGCCTTTGTGTAATTCAGACACTCACGTACCCCAATGAATCTTACGTTGATTTGGTTGCTCTTTCTAAGGATGCAGACCACAACCTATCCACGCCTGTCCATCCTGCGTGACTCTTGTCCATGTCCTTCCATAAGTTGACTGCAAAGGATCCGGCCTCTATGCTGGTGGCCTTCTGGGATTCTTTGACATCATGAGACCCGTGGAGCACTGGTACTACCTGCCTATAACTTCTCCCTCCAGACATGACAAAGATCTTCCTTTCCTATTCCTGTCTTTACCTGATGGCATTTGCTCAATGAATGAAAAAGCTTTCGTTAATCATTTATATGCTGGGCACTGTGCTAGAGACTGAGGATACAAGTATAAAGAGAGAGATGGTCTCTGCCCTCTTGGAACTCACATTCTTAAGAAGTAATACTTTTTACTTTTGGAATTCTGAACTTGGCAAACACTCAAAAACACAAACATTTCCATATACAAAGGAGAGAAAAGAATATCATACATGAGACCACAAATTTCCATTCTATTTCTTTTTTTTTCAATTAATATACATTTAAAAAAGCTAATCTGTTTATCCCACTCCCTCTCCCATTGCACGGATCAAAAAACCAAAGAAAAAAATCCAAAGCCCTCAATACATAGCTGTATAGTCCAGCAGAACAAATCCTCAGAAATTAGCCACATTTGTCTGAAAATGTCTTTGAATTTTAAGCTCATCACCTCTCTTTCGGGAGGTGAGTAGTATGTTTCATCTTCATTCTTTTGCACTTAAGGTTTATCATTATTTTGATCAGAGCTCTAAAGTCTTTCAAAGTTTTTTTCCTCTATAATGTTATTAGAAAGAGTTTCCTAAAAATCTTAGTGCAGTTTTCAATTATTAAGAGTTGAAAACTGCACTAAGACTTTTGGGACACCCTATATAAATTTTTTTCCTGTACTATTCATTTGCTGTATCAGTTCATAGAGTTTCCTCTGAAAATGTTTCATCATTTCTTATGTTTAGCCATTTCCCCATAGGAAGCTATCTCCTTGGTTTCCAATTTTTTGGCTACCATGAAAAGATCTGCTATAAATATTTTTGTACATATAGGTCCTTTCCCTCTTTCTTTGATTTCTTTGGGGTCATAGACTTCATGGCGGTATATCTGGGTCAAAGGTTATTCACAGTTTGATAACTTTCTGGTCATAGTTCCAAACTGCTTTTCAGAACAGCTATACCAATCCGTTGCTCCACAACAGTGCACTAATATACCTGTTTTCCTGATGCATACAGTTAAAAATTATATAATACATTTAGCATGTGATTTCCAGAGCTGTCCTGCTTTTCTGTTCCCCTCTGAGCCTCCTTTTGTATTTTTTTAGATGTTTCACTGGGCTTCTTATAATTTTTTTTTGCATCAGTGTGATTATCCCTTCCTTCTCCTTAATTTGTCTTCCACCAAAACAACTCCCCCAAAGGCCCCCCAAAACAAAACCAAAACAAAACCCAAGCAAAATGATTTCTCTCTTTCTTGTAACCAAAAAACATAGTCAAGCAAAAAATAAAATCAACATATCCAGGTCTGAAAAATCAAGCAAAAAATATAATCTACATATTGTCCAAGTCTGAAAAATCTCATTCTTTAGTTCTAGTCTATCCATCACCTCTCTGTCAAGAGGTGAGATTTGCTTTGCATCATCAGGTTTGTTGGAGTTGGTCATTACCTTGATCAAAGTTCTTTTATCTTCCAGAGTTATTTTTTTCATGATATGGTTGTGATTATATAAACTGAAATGGAAGACTTAAGAATTTTTCCTGTTAAATTACACTTTATCAATCTTGGTACATAATTTTACAGCCTATTCTAGCTTTGGGTAATCCAGCAAGTTAATAATAAGTATGCCTTCTCTGGTCTTCATCAGTGATGGATGAAAGTGTTGAAAAGTACAGAGCAGAAGGAGCAGAAAGCATGTTTTAATAGTATAACATTTTAAATCTCAAACCTGCTACTAATTCACTGCCAGACTATGGGTAAGTAACAATTCCTCGTGAGCCTCCATTTTTCATCTTTATACTGAGATTAAACAATGGTGCCATCCAAGTAAAAAATCCTATTCTAAAATATATCTATACACACACACATATATATTCAGAATTTTGGAATAAAAATGATTTCTTACCATTCCTCAATGCTCACATCCCATCAGTTAATAAGACCTATGGATTATACATATACCCTCGTTCAGGCCCTCATCAATTCTCAACTGGACTGTTGTAGTAGTCTTTTAGCTGGTCTCCCTGCCTGTACTCTCTTTCCTTGCTAATCCATCTATCATGCTGCTTCTTGCTATGGCACAGGTCTGACCATGTTGCTTTCCTACTCAAAAATTGTTCAGTGGCTCATTACTGGATAAATAGTAGTAGTAGATAGTAGTAGATAAAATCTATATATCCAGGTCTGAAAAATGAAGCAAAAAATAAAATCTACATATTGTCCAGGTCTGAAAAATCTCATTCCTTAGTTCTGGTCTATCCATCACCTCTCTGTCAAGAGGTGAGAATTACTTTGCATCATCAGGTTTGTTGCAGTTGGTCAGACTCTTTGGGTAGGTATTTAAAGCCCTTCACTGTCTAGCTTCAATCTATCTTTCCAGCTTTATTTCAGGTTGTTTCTCATGTGCTCTATGTTCTAGCCAGCTGGACTAGTGACCATTCCTTGCTGTCTCCTGCCTCCGAGTATTTCTGTAGGCAATTCCTCACGCCTGGAATGCACTCGCTCCTCATCTCTACCTTTCAGAACACTTCTTCCTTCACATTTTAGCTAAGGTGCTCCAGCTTCCTCAACGCCTTCCCTGATTCTCCCAGCAGAAAGTGATTTCTCCCTCCCCAAATTTTCCCAGAATGCTTTGACTAGATCTCTTCTTTGCCCCATTACTCTGTACTTTGTATTATCCTTATTTAAGGGGGAACTAGGTGGTGCGGTGGATAGAACACCGGCCCTGGGCTCAGGAAGACTGTAGTTCAAATGGGGCTGCAGACACTTACTTACTGGCTGGGTGTGAACTGGTTCAAGTCACTTAATCCATTTGCCTCAGTTTCCTCATCAGTAAAATGAACTGGAGAAGGAAATGGCAAAACCACTCTAATATCTTTGCTAAGAAAACCCCAAATGGGGTCATTCCAAAGAATTGAACGTCACTGAAACGACTGAACAATATGTTCATGCCAAATCTACTCCTAGTAGAAAGTACACTCCCTAAAAACAGAGACTGTGCTTTATTGAACTCTCATACTTTAAGATATGCTTTCAATGTGATTGAAAACTCTTTGTTATGTGGCCATTTCAATTAAATTAAATAAACGTTTATTAAGCACTTACTATGTGCTAAGTGTTGGTAGTACAAAGAGAAAAATAACCCCTGTCCTCAAGGCACTTAAAATCTGTTGGAGGTAGGGAGGATACAACATGTACAAATGTAAGTAAATACAAAATATATGGAAAGAAATTTTGAGAATTAAAGAGTACTAATAACTTGGCTAATCAGGTGAAGGTTTTAAGCCATGTTTTGAAGCGAGCTAGAGATTCTACAAAGCCAAAGAGAGAGCACATGGTAGGCATGGGAAACCGGTAGGGCAAAAAACGGATGGAATATACAGTATTATGTGTGGAGAAAGAGTTGGTAAACCAATTTGAGGGAAATGGACAGTGCTGGAAGGAGATTATTTTAGATAAGGCTGCAAAAGAATGTGGGAAACAAATTTTGAAAAGTTTTTGCTTTAAATGACAGGTTGAGGAGTTTGAAATTTATTCCAGCACTGAAGATTTTTGAGTTTGAATTTGGGTCGATATGATCAAATTTTGTGTTTTAGGAATACCAATTTCATACTTGTGTGGAGGAGTAATTGAAGATAAGAGAGACTGCAGATACAGAGAGTGATTTGGTGGTTATTATAATAATCCAGATCGGGCTGATGAGTGGCTGTGTTTATGGAGAGAATGTTGTATATGAATGGAGAGAATTTTGTGTGTAAATGAGAGATGTCACTGAAGATTAATACAATTTGATAACTGATTGGATATGGAGGTTTAGGGAGAGCAGAGTCAAGAATAACTGTTTGCAAACCTTTTTGATTAGAAGGATGGTGATATTATCAAAACTCATTTCCCAGCTGGTTGTACTTCTCTGGACTCTTTCATCACACCCTAGGGAACTCATCTTGGGAGATCATTTCAGCTCTAGAAGTAACACCTCATCAGTTCCCCCTGCCCTAAGGGGCTGCTTAGCCTAGTGCCTAGCACATAGTAGGCCCTATATAATGTTTATTCCTTTTTCCTTTCCCCTCCATCCCTCTGATTGGAGGGTGTAGAGCTGAGAGTTCCTTCCAGAACCTTCATTTAAGGAGCGAATCCTGACCAGTCACTTCTTCATTTCCCATCTGGCTGCACTCTTTTAGACCTTTCAGTCAGTGGCACACCTTCTCTCTCATACCACCTGTTTTTCAGCTTTCTTTTGTATTTTGTCTTTTCTCATTAGAAGGGAAGCTACTTGAGGGCAGGGACTATTTTTTACCTATTTTTTTTTTTGTGTCCCCAGTACTTAGCACAGATCTTGGCAATGTTGTTTTTCACTTGTTTCAGTTATATGTGACACTTCATGATACCATTTGGGGTTTTCTTGGCAAAGATACCAGAGTGGTTTGTCATTGTTTCCACAATCTGGCTAGCAGCTTCTGTGGGGGTGTAAGATCCACCTACATCCAGCACCCAGAAAGCTGCAAAGCACGCTGCAAAAATGCAGGTTCTTTTGATCTGCTTAACTAAGGAAAGCAAGGTGAAGGGGTTGACGAGCTTACTTTAATTCAGCACACAAATATCATTCACTTAGTTCAGAGGAAAAAGCCAGCACCCTGAACTTCAGAACAAAATAC
>CM053624.1:93144274-93218894 GCA_028646595.1 Phalanger gymnotis | reverse complement strand
AGATAATAGCCAGGTTTTAAGCATAGATGACTGGGCTGTGCTACTTACTGAAATAGAGAAGTCAGAAAAGGAAGCAGTTGTGGGGAAAAGATAATTAACTTTGGGTTTAATGATACTGAATTTGAAGTGTCATCCAGAGGCAGACATTCTTTGAGTATGTCTGTAAGTCTTATCTCATAGGTTCCCTCCTGATTCAAAAGGTTCAACCATACGTGAGAGGCCTTCTCACTTTACTGGCTATTTGTGCTCTTCTAGATCATTTGAAAATTTTAGTATCTGATATTTCTTTTGCCTCAATCCCCTTCAACCTGGACGTCTATTCATTATCATCCCTGATAAGCGTAGAGGTTCACAAGGCTCACAGCATCAACACTGTAATTCACCAGTTAAGGGGAACAATAATGCCCTGGGTTAGTTCCAGCAGGACGTAGCCAGAGATTCCTCATCTGCATTGTAATGTGTTGCATTGGTGTTACTTATTACTTGCATATTATTGCGTAATATTACTTGCATTGGTGTTCTCTGGTTGTATAATATTGCTTTCCCTGAACCTCATGAATCTAGTATTCTCAGAAGATATTTCTGGTTGCTGTTCCTTGTTATAGTTTCAGATCTGTGGTCTTTTCCACAATCCTGCTTCATTAAGCTTGTAACTCATACCTCTTGAAGTTTTTCCTAGCTTCCAGAAGTTATTTCTTTTCCCAGGGTGTTAGCTTTCTAGTTCCAAAATCTCTGTCAATTTGCGCCACAGCTTAAAAATACAGCTTTTTAAAAAGTCTTCTCTTGTACCATGGTTCTTATACCCCTAAACCTTACAATAAGATCAGGAACATCTCTCTTTGTTCCTTACAAGTAGGTCTCTCTCTCTCTCTCTCTCTCTCTTTCACTTTCTCTCATCTCATATTGACTCAGTAATTTTTCAGTCTGATGCTATCATTCTTTCACTTGGATGGTATATCTCCTATTTATATTAGTGATTCTCATAGGTTCAGAGGCTTGGAAACACATTTTGACATCTCTGTCACTTACTGTCCATTCACTGTGATTCTCTCTGGGGTAGCTGTGCAGGATTACTTAAATCATCGGGGATTACTTTCTAAAGTACAGAGATAGAGGGGAAGTCTTGGTCTACCCTAATATTTCTGCATACCTGAAGAGAAAGATTTTTAGTCTCCTCTCACTTCTGGGTTGCATTGACAAAAGGCTCCTCCCACATTCCACTAATAGGTATGTAGGACACTTTCCCCTCCAATGTCCTGACACAACACTGGTAACCTGGGCCTCTTATCCCAGCCTCCTAGCCTTGCATACAGGTGAACATTCTAATGGCAAAATATTCTAATGATTAAAACATATTTAGCATATAAGACATGTTTATATATGATTTATTTAATAAAACAAAGTATTCTGCTGAACTTTTTGATAGAGACCCAAGAGATTATCTAGTCTAATTACTTAGTATGGGAATTCCTGGCATAGTACCCCTGACAGATGGTCAACCAACCTCTGCTTCCTTTCAACGGCTATAGAGCTCACTGCTTCACGAGGTAGCTTGGTCTATGTTGTTGGACAGCTCTAATTAGTAGAACATTCTTCTTTTTTAAAAAAGTTTTATTGATGTCTTTTGTTTTTGTTTTTTAATTCCACAGTTATTTTTCAATACAGTCCTCCCTTCACATATACACACAATGAAATGCTCCCTTGTAACAAAGAAAATGTTAAGAAAAAATGCTGACATAGTGATCACTCTGTCAGAGTTTGCAACATCTGACATTCATAGTCTCCCCACACTCTACCAAGAGGAGGAAGGCGTGTTACATCATCTATTCTCTGGAACCAGTAATGATAACTGAATTTAATCTGAGTCCAGCTACCTATTAGTGTTGTTTTCCTTTACATTATTGTAGTCACTGGGGAAATTGTTCTCCTATTTCCAGTTTCTTTCCTCTGCATCACTTCATACAAGTCTCATGTTTTTCCGAATTCCTCATATTTGTCATTTCTTATGGCTCAATAATATTTCTCTACAGCCTCACATTCCCACATACATTAGAGTAACATCATTTCCTCAACTATTTCTAAAGTGATGGTTATCCACATATATCCATATATCCACATATAGCTAGGGTTTTTTTTTGCTAGTACAAAACAAATATTTTGATGGGATCATTTTGTCAATGACCTCCTTGAGGATACATGTCCAAAAGTGGTATTGCTGGGTCAAAAAGGTTAGTAACTTTCCTTGCATAATTCCAAATTGTTTTCCAGACTTGTTGGATCAATTTGCAACTCCATCATCAACAGCTAGGCAGTGTGCCTATCTTCCCTCTGCCCCTCCAACACTGACTATTTTTCTTTCTTCCTTTTTAATCAACTGCCAATTTGATGATGACAGGTGAAACATCAGAATTATTTTAATTTTCGTTTCTCTTATTAGGTTTTTGGAGGAATTCTTATATTATTACTGATGGTTTGTAATTCTTTTGGAAACTGTTGGTTCATTTCATTTGATCACTTATCAGGGATTGAATCTTAGTCAAAGGATATTTATAGTGAACTGAAATCTGCCTTTATGTAACTTCCTGCCACTAGTCCTATTTCTTTGGAGCAACAAAGAACAAAATCTACTTCATCTTCCATGTCCACATCCCTGTAAATATTTGAAGATAGCATCATGTATCCCCTTAGATATCTCTTCTCCAGACTAAATCATTTTCTTCAATAGTTCCCTTTATTTTATGGTTTCTAGACCTCACATTACTTTTGGTCACTGTTTTCTGGCTACTCACTAGTGAGTCAATGTTTCTTTTAAAATATGGTGGCCAGAAATGGACACCTACTTAAGATGTGGCCTGACCAGGGAAGAATGCTTCTAGATTATCTCATCCTATGGTTTGAATACATTATTTTTGTTAATGCTATCTACTTCTTGGCACTAATTTCCTTCCACTCCTTTTGAATCCTTTTCTTTCTGGCTTGCTTCCTGGATGATTTCTTCTAACCTATTTCAAGACCATTAATATTCTCTAATAACCTATAACAAAGAGAATTGAAAAAGAAGTCCTTTTACCTTCTTTAGCAAGAAGATCAGCTTGTATCCGATATAATGGCTGATCACCTTTGTCAGAAAAGCTTGAAATACCTTCGTCTGCTGTGTATACATCTTCCATGTATTTACATATTGTCCCTCTCAATAGAATATAAGCTTCTTGAGGCCAGGGACTGTTTTCTTATCTTTCTATCACCAGTGCTTAGCACAGTACCTGTCACATAGTAAGCACCTAATAAATGTTTGTTTACTGACTGACTATCATATAGCTGGATCTTATCACAGACTTCCTTTTATTAAATTTATTTGTATAAATGTCTTATCTCCTCTGCTGTTCTGGGGACTCAATGAGGGTATGAAATGCATGTTCTTTGTACCTCTCTTGATCCCCTGGGCACCTGGGACAGCACCTTGCTCATAGCATGCTTTCAACAAATATTTGTTGAAAGAATGAATGAAAAATAAAACCTTACAGGTCATTGCAACAGTTCTCTCAGTGTCTGTATTTCCTGGGCTCTTGGTACTTTGGGTTCCTAATTTGGTTGCCAGATTGTCTATATTTTGTGTTCATTTGCCTGAGTTCCAAGGATGACTACTTATAAGCTAGCCTGACCCCTCTTCTCTGTTTAGCTACCAGTATCTGCTCATCTTTTAGGAGGGTAGCTAACACTTACAAAATAAGGTGTCAACCATTCTGTCTCACAGCAGGCACACATCTCTACTGTCCCCTTTCGTTATTTATTTTTTATTTGTATATGCCTCATCTCCCCAGCAAGACTGAGAACTCTTTCAGGGAAGGGACAGTGTCCTATGTTTGGTATACCTCACGGTTCCTTGCACATCACCAGGCTCATAGAAAGGTTGAGTTGAACTGAACGGGAAAGAAAAAGTCCAGGATAAACACATCTAAACTCATTGTTCACCCTGAGATAGAATAGATTTATTAGCAAGAGGTAATCAGGAAACATATATTTTTACAAAAATGGAAATTTTGCTTTTTTCCAAACAAGCTGTAAGTTGAAATATTTTAGGACTTGAAATAGAATTCTCATACCACTAGGTATTGCTTACAGCAAAAGTCTTCTGTTTGTTTTAGTGGAACATGCCTGCCACTTTGAAGTTAAACTGTGTTTTATATACTGTACAATGTAAAAAATACATGGTAGTATTCACAGAATAAGCACTACATTACTATATTCCTGCTAGAAGATATTTAGACAGGATTACAGTATATGCAATAAAAACACTTTGTAATTGTTTCTCTAATTCTACGTTATGGTACTGATTATCACAAGGTATACAGATTTATAGCATCTCAACATAAGCCTGTAATGATTGGTATGTAGCTGAAATATTAAAAGTTACATTTTTTTGTGTGTATATTCCCTACTATAAATGAACTCTGGGCAGCAATCTATAAAAGTCATGGATTGTATAAGATACACCAATGGTAGTTTTCCTCACAAAGGTATAGAACCTCATTCAATTTATTTAAACTGTGATTCATGCTATCTTATGTTAATAGAACAATGAATGACATGGCATCAGATGAGATAACGGTCTTCTTAAAGTATGATGAATTCTAGCTTATACTACTCTGTTCCATCAAGATTATTTAGTGATGGAAATTCTTTATAACAGTGGGTTTTTTTTTTTTGCAGAATTTTGCTTTTGAAATTACATCACTGCCAGCAGGAATATATTTATTAAAATGACTTGACTTCAAAAGGCATGTATATATGCATATGTGTGTTTTCCCCATTTATAACAACTATGTAAAATATGCTGGTAAGCGCCTGACTTGCTAACCCATCAGAACCACAGGGATCTGGGCTGGGGAAAAAGGAAGCAATTATTGGTGCATAGGGCTTTTATACATTGGTTCATTTTTCCTCTTTTGAGGAGGAAGCATGAGAATAAAAGAATGGAATAATACAGGTATTCAAAAGAAATAGGCACCACAGGAAACAGTGTTGGGTTGTGAAATCTTAAACAATGCAGAAATTTGTATTCCAGTCCTACTGTAATAAGCTAAGAACAATAATGATTTTATTTCATTTGAGAAGCACATACTGAGAAGAAAATCTAGGATGTCCAAGAGAAACAAAACAAGTATGTACATTATCATATAGGATGTATACACGTTAGCTGCGGTTCCCTGGTCTGCTCTTCAGGTTGGTAATTTGGGTTCTATTCGTAGAGAGGATTCATAGAGGCTTTCTTCATCCATTACAAAAGATTGGTCCAGTAAATATTGTGTTACCTGAAAAAGTGAAATGGCAGTCCTCTAACTGGGTGTTTAGGTTCCCAGACCAGCCCACAAAAGCCTATTAAAATCCACAATATAGCAGAGATACGACACATTTTCTGTGAAAAAACAGCTCAGTAGGAGACAATACTGTTACAATACTAGTAATCAAAATAGGAAAACAGTAAATTGGATGAGATATAGGCTTTGGAAAAAAAAAACTATCTTCAGATCCTATGATTTAGAGTTTAAATGCCGATGCTTAAAGAGAAGTAAGTTGAATTAAAGGAAGATGAGGACGTAAAGGGACATTTTGGTGGCATTTCTGAAGTTGGTAAAGTTTAAAAGGATTTGAAAGTTGAAGGTTTTAGTTCCTTCATGACATTTTTCTTTAAAGAAATGTTTCTAGGGTAATCTGAAAGGTTGCCTTTTCTTGAGGTAAATTTCTTTGGAACATAATGAGATTAGCTCTGAAGACTGAAGAATGGAGCTCTTGATCCACAAACCATTCCAAGAATTGCTCAGTCATCTTATCATATAGGCCTCAGATTTCCTTCCTTCCTTCCTTCCTTCCTTCCTTCCTTCCTTCCTTCCTTCCTTCCTTCCTTCCTTCCTTCCTTCCTTCCATCCTCTTGAGTTCCAATCTGTCCTCAGATACTTATTACCTATATGACCTGGGCAAGTCACTTAACTATTGTTTGCTCCGGTTTCCTCCCAGGTTGCGAGGATCAAATAAGATAATAATTGCAAAATGATTAGCTCAATGTCTGGCATATAGTAAACTCAACATAAATTATTATTATTATTATTATTAAATGCTTGTTGACTATTTGCTAATGGAACCTTTTCCATTCAGTGACACTCTGCTAAACATGATGAGGCAGGGCCCAGACAAGTTGGCTTTTCGCCATATGGAGCTTGTCTGCCAGGTGAGCAGCGGTTTGATAAAAACAAATCCTATATAAACTCTCCTTTAGTCTTTAGAGCAGAAGCCTCCCCACATGACTGTTATCTTAATATCCTCTTACAGTCTGAGAGAGTGCATTGGCAAGAGTGGCAGTTGTGTCAAGAAAGTCCTAGAGGGGTCTTGATTGAATGCCTGGGTGCTCTTTTCCCCCTACTACAGTGTCTCTCCCATGGCACCAGGAGTTCCAAATGACCAAAATTTGCATGCAGAGATATTAAAAAACAAGAGAGGGTTTAGAATATGACTAATTCCATTTTTCAGTGGTAATAAGGGAAAACACAGCTCTACCATTTAAGGTTAAAGAGCCCACCTCCAATTCCAGCTCATAAGAAGCAGCACATCTGTATTTGGCAACTGTGTGAAGTGTGTATGTTTGTTTAGAACACAAGTTCCATAAAACTTTAAGAAGGGCAGAGGAGACCTTTCTCTGACTATAAATCAGATTCTTGGCTTTAGGGAGGGATAGAAATACTCAAGGATAGAGCCATCTTACTTGGACTTCACTAAGGAGCCAGCCCTAAGGAATCAAAGTTTTCCTAGAAGGCCTTATAGTTCTATCCACTAGATATTCAGAAACCTGTTTCTTCTAGGCATTTTTATTAAGAATTCTAACTAGTCCAGCAATAATCTTCAATCACTATCTCTTCTACCAACAGATGTGATAGGATAGGTGAAAGCATGGGAGGCACTCAAATACCAGTGTAACAAGCCCTAGATCAATAAGCCAGTGCCACTGATGATAAGTTTTAGGAATGAATATTAATTTGAAGCAAGTAATATGGTATGTTGCGAAGTGTCCTGGATTCTAGTCCAGGTTCTGCCATTAACTGGCTATAGGATTACACATACTTTTTTTTTCTTTTTCTTTTTGGAAGGGGGAAAGGCAGGGCAATTGGGGTTAAGTGACTTGCCCAAGGTCACGCAGCTAGTGTGTCCAGTGTCTTAGGTCAGATCTGAACTCAGGTCCTCCTGACTCCAGGGCTGGTGCTCTACTCACTGTGCCAGCTAGCTGCTCCCACACCTTTTCTTTTTAACTTAAAAAATTGATCTTGCTTTCACCTGTAAAATGAAGGCTTTTTGACTCAATGATCCTTAAGGTTTCTTATAGCTCTAAAATGTCATGATCTTACAAAAGGTTTAGTCAGTTCTGTTAGATGTGACCTGCTGTTCGCAGAGCCTAGGGAGATAGGAAATTTTGAAATACCAGTCCCTATGATGGCTGGAATGTGGGCAAAGGAAAGACAGGAAGGAATAAAAAATGGAACCCGCCAAATCTTTTGGTGATCTTTCGGCCATCATTGTTTTAGAGACAAAAAATTTTCTTTTAATTCAAGTAAAATGACAAATAGGTCATTAATCTTATTCATTTTTGTCTTTTAAAAAGATTGGTTTTACATTTCCCTCTTTTCAGCCTTCAGGGACTTTTACTATCCATGAGTTCTTAGAAATATGAGCTAGTGACTGCAATTTTTTTTTTTTATCAATTTCTAATGTAAGTGCGGGAGTCACTCAGACTTCTTGACTGAATCAGTTAATCACCAGACACCTCCAAAAGTAATTATCTTAACCAGATGATAATCCTTCTCTCGAATCGATCCATGAATCAAATGCATTAGACTAAGTTAAAGTCCATTGTACTGGAGTATGGAGTAATGCTGAGGAAATTTCATCATATCCTATAGATTATCTACAAAATAGCAAGCCACTTCAGATGCATTTAAGCATCTGTCAGGCTAGACTGAAGAGCAGTCTGGTCAATACTCTGAGAGGGAATCACTTGACTAGAGCATAATTTTATTAATTTCATATGGTTGGAAGATTTGGACCTCTCATCATCATCCTGGGAGTGTCCCAGAAACTGAAGTGACTGGTGGCGGTGGGTCGAGGACAAACTATCAGAGCGAAGGACAAACCAGACGCACTGAAGAAAGGCAGCATCAAAACTGCAAGTGATCCAGAAGGCAGTTACGGCATGGCCAAGGGAAACTTCATGAGGACCCTATCAGTGGAAGAAATGGACTTCCACTTGTAGGTAAGCCCTTTGCCACATGTGATATGCCCACTTTACCCTGGAACTCTATGTCCTAGTTGTTGAGTTTTGTACCAACCGTTATTACTATAGCACCTTAGTAAATATCTTTTTCTAAAGGCTAATTAAGTCTCCTGACTAATTTATATTGACTAATAATCCTTCAGAGAAAACACTTTGGCAGGCTCAATCTTCCAATGCACTCCTGGAAATAGGGATTTGGAATAATAACCCCAGGGCATGTGGTACATTTTAGGCATGTTGAGATGCCATCAAGCTATGACAGTTTAATTTCATCCAATTATTTAAAAAAATCAAAAAGTTTATGCAGTTAAAGTATTTATACAAAAAGTTCTTAAAGAGAGCCAGAATCTAGCAGAAATGCAGGTGAACCTTTTATGGGTGGTGAGAAGATAACCCTTTCTATTATTAAGTCAGATCAGAATTATGGTTATTCTCCACTGAATAACCACTGAAATCTTTAAAATCAGAGAGCTATATAACCAGAATAGAAGCAGTTAGTGATTTCAATGATCAGATTCAAGCATTGACCTTATCAGCCTTTCCTCTTTCTTATTGAGCCCATTATTGCCCATGAGTAGAGGACAATGTCTTTGAAGTTCAACAAATAACATTGAAATTCCCTAAGCGAGGGCTTAGGTTCAGCTCACATTGTTGTACATGAATATCTACTAATATAATATAGGTTCTTAGTGCTTAGCATACTGCTTTACATGTAACTCAATTATGATTTGTTGATTTTTAATTTGATTTGATTACTTAGGCTAATAAATGTTCATGATTTATTTTAAAATGCAAATATGAACTTAATGAATTTGTTAATCATTCTTCCCTAATGGAGACATTAGTAATAAAACAGACAATACTCTAATTGCACAGGCACCAACTCAAAGAAAAAAATAGAATCAGAGTTCACCCATGAACACAGATTCATGTGAAAAGCCAGACATATAAGGAAGCCAAAGGAAAAACAGATATGGTATGACTTGAATAACTGTGAGCCTTGGAATGATTGAACTTTTGAACTGAGGCTGACTTGGAAAACCCTTTTTGTTTCAACTCTTGTTGTTCAAAATCTTTCCAAGGTGTATTTAATCACTTTCTACTTAAGTAAGGAGAGTATGTGGAAGAGAATTTAATCTAAGATAATTTAGCATCTTGTAGGTCTTCTGAGTCAACACTGTGCTCACATGCCACCTCTCACCTCTTCCCTGGTTCATTATTGTTTTGTAGTTAATTTGTATATTTTGTAGTTATTTATCCATACAAATTGCATCCCCTCACTACAATATAAACTTGAGGGTAGGGCCCATTTTCTTTTCATGTTTGTATTTCCAGTGTATAGCACAATGCCTGGTACACGATAGGAGCTTACTACATGCTTGTGGAAGTGAATTAAATTGATTTGGGTTATCATTCTGTTGAAAAGGGTGAATTAGCATTGACCACAGAAATTGTACTTCATGAGGACCCTATCAGTGGAAGAAATGGACTTCCACTTGTAGTTAATTATTAGCCTATTGGACTTTTTCCTTGTTACCTGTTCATTTCTCATGAAAGTAGAAGACAGAAAAAAATCAAATTAAAAAAAATTTAGAATGTTCTTATGGATTGATTTCATGTCAGGTAAGGTTTTCATTTTCTTTAAGGCCTGGCGTTATTTGACTTTAGGCCAGGGCTTATTTTCATAACTCATATTGTTACATTTTATTATGTTACATTTTATTGCTCTGCATGGCAACTGGCCCCTGATGTTATTGACTAAGGTTTAACTTTAAAGATAAATATACATGTATATATAAATACGAATATATGTGTATATACACATATATGTGTATGTGTGTACACACACATTTTATATATATACTTCATATATATACATATATGTATATATATATATATATATGTAATGTAGTCTCAACCTGTGATCTCATTAGTACAGGAGCACTGATCCAGGTGAGACACTCTCTTGTAACTTCCTGTCTTAGTTGTTGGGGACACTGAGAGCCTCATTATTTGCTCGTGATCGCATAGTTGGTACTTGTCTGGGTAAAGACTTGAACTCAAAGTCTTTTGCATCTAAGGCTGTCCTTCTAGTCATCATGTCATGTGACCAACTTCCCCCTTTCCCCTCGCCCCGACTGCAAATCATTAAAACATACCTTTGCCTGATGTTCTATTTTGTAAGCTGTTTGTTGAAACTGACGGATCTCTCTGATGATATGGGATATCTGTATAACAATAAAATAATTTTTGAAAAAAGACCTTTTGCTGTGTTATTGCAAAAAATTAAAATGGAATTCAACAGCTAAGTTGGATATCAGTCTATATAACACAAAAGTATTTCAAATTGGTTTCACTTCTTTGAAGATTATATCAGGAATGGTGTTCTTTGTATCTGCAGCTTGCTTCTGAGGGAAATGCACCATTTGTAAAATCTATATAAATACGTTCATGCTCTATGTAGAGGCAAAAACTTGATTTTGATGAGCTTGATAGGACATGATATTGGTTATATTCGGGTATTACTGAAATGGAATCCTGTCGCTACAATGTATTTTGGAGATATTACATGTCAGTTGTTCATTTAAAAATTGATTTGTATAAAGTATATGTTCATAGAGTATTAATAGTGTATTATATTCCCAAATAACAGTTGGGGGTGTGATAGGGTATGAAAAGGGATTTCCTGATCTCCCCTGTCGTTAGAAGTGTTTCTCCCTCAGTCCAAATTGCTTTGTATTTACTTTATGTTTTGCATATACTTAGCTGCTCATATGTTATTTTCTCCAAATAGAATGTAAGCTCCTTGAGGGTAGAGATTTTCATTTTATCTTTGGCTTATGCCAAGCCCTGTAGTACCTTGCACATAGTAGGCTATTGAATAAGTGTTTATTTATTTATTTTTTTTAGAGACTGTATAGCATTGAATAAGTGTTTATTGAATTGGATTTTTGTAGGTTTTGAAGATGGTAGTTACAGAATAATAAATACTATTTTCTCCTTCTGATGGATTAATCAAAATTAGGATTGATTATTCCCAAAGGTGAAGAAATATCTTTTGTCATATTGAACTGTTTGGAGATCAGTTTTGAATAGCTAATGAGTTTTAGTTTGCTTGTGAAGTTTTCTTTCTGCAACTGGGGGATCCTTGTAGAGGACCATGCCCCATGGTTTTTTGCTGAGCTATAGTGATTAACTATAGATTCAATCTATATGTAGATCTATGTTCAATCAATATATATTCAATCTATATATAGATGGGCTTTGCCCATCTTTTCCAGACTCTGTGACCAACCATCTACAACTCAACTTTTCTTCTCTTTTTACTGGTGATCAGTTGGGAGTTGTTTATCTCAGTTAGCCATATGTCACTCAGCAAAAGGCCAGGAGGTATGTCCCACTTCTAGAATCAACACCTCCCCTCTCCCGCCAGCTCTTTACTTCTCTTAGAGATAAGCATTGGAAACTCACCATCCTCATTTTGGAGAAGTTTACCAGGCCATCCTCGGTATAATTGGGTGTTCCTTCTTCTATAAATGCCAAATCAGTGAGGTACATTCCAAGATATGGAACACAAGGTGGGTCACAACTTCAAAGCAAATGGTATAAAAAAGGTTTTTCATTAACACACACACACATACAAACACAACCCCCCCCCCAGGGCTATGTCTGCCTTGCGTGCACTTTTGTGTTTTCTCTTTTAAAATAATGTCATTAGGTTTACTCATCTAACTATGTTTTTTTAGGAACCAGAGATAATTTGTAAACTCTGGTGTATGTAGTCAAGTGTTAGGAAGCTTCAAATTTAGGGTTTGGCACCTATTTGCCTGATAAGTAACCTGAGGCAAATTTCTTTCATCGCAGAGGCCTCAGTTTTCCCATCAGTAAAATAGGAATAAGCTTCCTTGTATAATTTGTTTTAGTGGCAAGAATTAGGTAGATGATGTTAGTAAGGCCCTTAGGATTTGGCAATTTCAATTTCCTCTGGCCTTTCAATCAAAGTAATAACACCATCGTGACCTTTAAGACATTCTAGAAATTGCTTTTCTTTAATTTCAAATTGTTTCCCACTGTACCCAGATCTGCTTTTATTGGTCTAGTAAGCAAACACTTCTCTGTTCCCTGTTTGCCTCTTGCTTCTTAATTATTAACCATCTCATCTTTTCTACTCAAATTTCCCTTCCCTCCATCAAAGACTTTTTTTAAAAAACCAAATCCTTCCAGACCAGCCTCATCTGACTAACCACACTTCATTCCCAAAATCTTTTTGGAGTCTTCCATTCCTATTTATTTACATATGATTAAGTATACTCTGTCATGTGCATGATTTTGTTACTTGTATTGCTAGAAACATATATTTTTATTTTTATGTCTACTCCATTGCTGGTGGTAGGGGTGGTGTCTTTTGTTGCTTTTTAAAAATCTCCCCACACCATCAGAGATCAGTGCTCTTCACCTAAGGTTGTGTATAGTACATTTTTGGCTGTCTTTGAACCCTTCATAGAATTCATACTAGGACTTGCGTGCTCCTTGGGATCCTCTTCTCATTAGTTGGTCAAAAAGCTAAGAGATTAGGACTTAGGTGGGTGTATTTGCCAAGCCACTAAAATGCTGAAGCATGTCGCATGATGTTTCTGTCTCTTAGTTTGGCCTTTTCTTTTGTAAAATGGGGATTACTATTGTTTCCTTATTAAGAGGAAGTGTTGGGAGGATTACCAAATACTTTTGAGTTTTCTTGACGGTCCTGGCACATTGTAGGCTATCAACAAATCTATCTGCCAGTGTATCTTCTATTTATTATCTCTATCAATCATCTATGTTTCTCTGTATCATCTATTTATCATCTATATCTATCAACCAACCATGTATGTATCATCTATTTATCTATCATCTATATCTATCTGTCTGTCTATCCAGGGTGAATATAAAAGTATTATGATGATGATGTAACTTTGTTTATTTTTAGACTTTCAGCATATCATTAAATGTTTATTCAATAGAACTCCTGCAAGCACCCTGCATCCTTCTTGTCAACATAGCGTACAAACCAAGGCTTAGCATAATGGCAGCCAAAGCACAACATGACACAGACAATTGGAGAGAAAATAATAATTAGGATGTACAATAAGATCCCCGGGGGATAGTAAAGAGGCAAACACACAGGCTAATGGGAAGAAAGAGGCACTTTTCCAGTTTTAAAAAGTGATTCGAATCCTATTCATTCAGCACAGTGTGGAGCACTTGTGGAAAGAAACTGAAAAGAAGCAAAGTACAATGGAAACATCACGCATACAATTACATATAATACAGTCTAGACTCGTTACCAGCTTACCCCTGCTCACTTTACCCTTTCATTAAAAGCATTTTCCTGTCAACTGTATAGCTTGCCAAGGGCCACTTGAAACTAGATTTCCTGGGTCATCATGAGCGAGAGGCAGGCAGTAGTGGAGGTAGTAATTGAATGGAAAGCTCACTGGATGAGGAGCCAAGAGACTTGGTTTCCCATTCTAGTTCTCTCTGTATGACCTTGGGTAAGTTCTTTTCCTTTTCTAGGACTCAGTTCCTCCATCTGGGAAGGAGAATTATAGGATTCCCAACTGGAAAGGACTTTGGAAGTAATCTAGTCTGACTCTCCCCATCTTACAGATAAGAAAACTGAGGCCCAGGGAAATTAAGTGGCTTGCCCAAAGTCACACAGGTCTGTAAGTAGTAGGGTTTTAACCCAGATCCTCTTATTCCAAATCAGTGCTCTTTGCACCATACCATGCATTCAAATGCAAGGGCTGACTGGATGATTTCTAAGGTCTCTCTCCACTGTAAAATTCTATAATCATTATATATAAATCACAATAAAAGCTGCCAAGTGCTACATAAATGTGAGGAGCTCTCACTTATTTCATTAGCACTCTATTTCTGCTTGTGGCTCCGAAACAGAAATGAACAAAACACATGAATGCTTGGAGAAGAATTTTGCCCCAATAATACTTAGAGGGAGGCTTTGAAGAGTCGAAGGAAATATATGCCCGTGTGTGCTCTCTCGAAGATCTTACACTGCTACCTCCTACCTCCCATTTCTCAGTTATGATAAATCCTGGAATTTCAGTAGAGTCTTTGTTTTCTTTTGCTGCCCACAACTCTCAAACAGAAGGAAGATCAGAAGGTAAAACGAGTCCGGACTGAACATGAATGATTAGAAATTGCAGAATCTCTCTGAAGGTCAGACAAGGTCCTCTATTCGCTTAAGTGTTTGGAAAATCATGAAGCAGGACCAAGGGCATGATGTGGTCACGTATACCAGGAGCAAGACAACAGCTGGGTTTGCGTTTGGGAGAGCCGGTTTGTTCTATTTGGGGGTCAATATCCAGGTGTGGTAATAAGATGGGTATAGGAATCTGCCAGGTTTCTTACATCATCAACCTGTTTTGAGCTCCAGTTGTATGCCAAACCTCTTGCTGGAGACTGTGAGGTATTACAAAATAATGAAGACCAGTCTTCAGGAGGTTATGCTATAACTAGGGAAACAGGAGAACATTTACAAGGACATACATGATTATAAGTAACATATGAAATAGATACATAATCAATTAAAATGCTGAAACACACATGACTGCTGAGGGGTTGCTGGAATGCTTGGGAGTAAGTGGGGGCAGACAAATCACCAACAAACTGGTACCTTGAAGCTGTGCCATGAAGGATACGAATGGATATTGAATTAAATGAAAAATTATGATATATTCTGGAAATGTCACTGGGGAGAATGATCATGGAAGACCTCTTCTGTTAGGCAAAGGATGAACCTCTCAGAAATTGTAAATTAAAAAAAACCCTCTATATAGACCCTAAAACTGACTCTTAGAACATCTACTATGAAAGAACATGAGGATTCAAAAGAAATAAATCTGTCTGGGGTATTAGACATTCTGGGATAGGTAAAAATGAGGAGAAATTTTGGAAAAAATTCTCACTGAATTTTGGGTTATAATCTGGGTCTGAGAATTTATTCCTCTTATCATAAAACTTTCATGATTAACCATTCCATTAATGCAAGATTTTTTTCTTAAATAATTTTGCTCAAAGTAGTGCTTATCTACTGCAGGTAGAAAGAGTCCTAATAGAAGTTTAGGGAGCACAGTTTAGATACAACACCCTATGAAGAGTCAGGAGGCCTGGATTCTAGTCTTCAACCATGGAATATTAGGCAAATCACTTAATCTCTCTGTGCTCCATATTCCCCCCTCCTCACCGCCCCCCCTCCCAAGACAGAAATAATCTGCCCAGGTCTACCCTGTATTGATGCATGCAAATGACAAAGTATGTATTAAAATACAAGTTCTTGAGGGGGAAAAGTGCTGTTAGTAAAATGTTCTATTGTGATTATTTTCTCTGAATTAGGTTAGATCCATACCACAAGGCTAAGACTGATTTTTATAATGAACTTAACTTCTGGAATTTCATTTCTAAGAAAATTAAAAACCTAGAACCAAACATTCTCTTTCTGAAGAGGAAAAAAAGAGTCACAATCTGTGCCTTGGTGAGCTGGAGAGGATAGGAAAGAGATACTCTCTAATTTAATCAGAAAGGGGGAAACCAGCAAGGATAGGCATTGTGGTACAAAATGAGAAACTAAGGAGGCAAATAGGGAAGGATACTAAACAGGAAAGGAAATAAAGGTTGATGAAGCTGCGGTGAAGAGGCTTCTCTGCAAGACAGACAGGTTTGTGAATGAATAATGTGATAGCCCAAGGCAAAGCACTGACCCATGGAGAAGGAAAAAAAATGTTATGTCGTCTCCCAGGGACTATGACTGAAGAGAAGATTTAACAGCACAGATGGATAGAACATCTGCCGAAGGACATAAAAGTGGGGATGATCAAGCCAATGATACATTGAGCTGGTGAAAGACGGACTGAAGGACAGCAGGAAGACACAAGAAGAACAGGAGGAGGCTCTTGGAGTCAGGAAAGGAAATTCATCAGCGCTTCTTCCATTTGACCTCCATACCCTGGTTATTAAAGGGCCAAAGGTGTCGACTGGTCTCCATGCTCAGTCTTGAGGGTAAGCAAACAAAAAAGTTGTTGGGGACACCGTAGCAAGTGTTTTGGACAATGAGCTTTCAGATGGAAAGGCAGTGTGGGCAGCACCAATGTGCTCTGATGGGATAGTGAGCACGGGATTACCTCGAAGGTGTCTAAGGAAGTGCATTCACAGTTCTAATGCTGTTCAGTGAACAGGTGATTATGTAACACACAGTGTGACTGTATGGGAAATGGAAGTCAATACAGAGACCAAATGGAATTACCCAAAGAAAGCACTTGATTGAGTGGAGAAGGCAACAACACTCACTGAAAATAACAAATTCAGCATATCACATTGACTCAGGACAGAGTTAATACAGTCACAGTGAGAATATACGGTCAATGACCAGACTGTTTCTGTAGGAGTTCTAACAGAATTTGATGGAGACTCTGTTTCTCCTCCTCACAGTGACCATTGGGTGTGCTTTTTTGGTTTTATTACAAAAATGCTAAACATGGCAGATACACAAAGTGCTACCAGCAGATTGTCCTCTGTCTTTCACTTGGCATAATGATAGTTAAGGCGAAGCCAAAGTCATTTGCACCAACTTGGATACCTGGAAACCCAACTTTAGAAACACAGCAGGCTTTACTCATTTTTCCCTTTCAGTCAATTGAGTCACCATGTTAAGGCAAGTGCTTAGTGAATTTGACACATCAGTGTTTCTGAGCTCTAGTCCTAGCTCTTACATTTGCTTGCTGTGTGCCCTTAGGTAGATCTCTCTCCCTTTTTGTTCCTCTGTCTCCTCTTCTGGAAAGAGGTGATGATAACTGCAAACTGACCATCGTGTCCTTAATGAACAATAAAAATATTATTTAGCAAATCCTAGGCCACAATTATCATGGTTTAATGTTGTGTTCTTAATGAAGTGTTATTCATTTGCTTCCAATATACTTGTAACATAAATAATGGCAAGCAGACTTCTTTTCATTTTTTTTTAATTTTTGGAAAAGTTTTGTCTGCAATGGCCTTTTAATTTTTTTTTTAGAAAAGTAAGAATCACAAAATGACACACTTACTTTTTCAGAGCTTCTCTCAGATTCTTAAATCTGCCCTCTGATGACACAAGTTTTTGGAGTTTATCAATCAAAGCTTTTGTCTAGAAGGAATTAGAAGCATTTACTAGCAAACAACACATTTAAAATGTCGGAAACAAGTTGTTTTGCATTTCCTCCAACTTCATGTCCTTGCTAAAGTAGAGAAAAAAAACCATTTTGTTGTGTGTGTTTGCATGGTAGAATATGACCTAGTCTTAGAACTTTTTAGATGTTTGGAACCTATCAAGCCGTCTTCTTTTACACACACGCGCACGCACACACACACGTCTCACTAAAAGAAATTTGCCTTGAATATGTATGAGTGGGGTTAAAATTTGGCTCTCAGAATGGGCTGCATAGTAATGGGGTGCAGATGTTTTTTGATAAACCTGGTATTTTAAATATGAGATTAATTTAAATAGATGTGTAGAGAACTGCTGATTTTCCTGTCTCCTAATCCTATCGCCATATATCACCATATCTCATATGGTCTTTTCCATGACTACTCCTAAAATATGAGTCATTTCTATGCAGTTCTATCTTTTAAATACTGTAAATATGCAAATACTGTCACTTTAAGAAAAGGTTTGGACTTGAAACAATTACCCAAGAAGAAAAGGCTTTGAAGGAGATTTGAAAAGAAAACTAAACTTTGATGCAATGCTTTCAATCGTGTCAAATAATCAAGTCTGGCCAAGCCCACAGGTTAGGCTGCAAAGAAATGACAAGTGCCTAACTCTTCAAACAGAAACCAGAAGGCCTGGTGAGAGTTAGAAGATCTGGGCTTGAGTTCCAATTCTACCATGTCTCAGTTTTGTCATGGTAGGCAAATCACTTCCTTTTTTGGAACACAGTTGTCTCAGCTGTAGAATGAGAGATTAGGTTTAGATATTCTCTTGAGAACGTTCGATCTCTTAACATTCAGAGATTCTGTGATTCTTTCAAATGTATGTAGTTCAGTGAAAAGGAGAATGCAATGGAGTCCTTTCTCTGCTGCTAACTAGCTGTGTCATCTTAGTATGTTATAGTGGAAAGAGGACTGGATTTGTAGTTTAGAGGATGTGGGTTTTGAATCCCAATTCTGCCAGCTGGGTGATTTTGGCCCACAAGTTAATCTCTCTGGGTCTCAGTTTCCTCATCTGTAAAATAAGGATGTTGGAATCCAGGGCTTCTAAGCTTCCCTTTTAGCGGGCAAGCTTTAGCCTGTGGTTCTAAGTCACTGAACCTCTTTGGACCTCAGTCACCTCACCTGGAAAATGAGGAAGTTAGATTCTGAAATAACCTCCAAGATCCCTTCCAGGCCCCAAGTTACAAGTTTCAGATGGTAAGGTTGAATGCTAAGTACTGACAAAAATGGTAGTCCAGTATCATTCTTCAGCTTAGGCAATTTCAGTGTGGTCTCTTGTGTGTCGCAATGACATTGGCTCCAGTTGGCAGCACACTGAGATTTAACCCAAGTCTTTATTGGAAAAATCTTCCCACAGGAAATTACTATGTGATTTCAAAGTCTAATTGAAGTGGAAATCAATGCAGCTTCGTGATAGTTCTTCAGTGGTGAAGGAATTAGGAGACCATGTCATTTAGCTGTTTCCCAAAGATGAGGGAAGATCTGAAGCACCTTAGGACTCAGACTTGAACAGATCTGTCTTACCTTCTAACTTTAATACCCCATGATAAGGCATAGCCCTAATCCAGTAAGAAATGTGGACAGTGTTGTCTAGTGCCTTTAAATCTGTTGGAGGTAAAAGATCCATTTTGTGCCTTTCTGAAAAAATATAGCATTATTCCAAAGGTTCTGGCCTGCACAGAGAAAATGAAGAAAGCAATGGAAAACAAGCTAAAATCAGTACAATACAGATGTTTTCTGCCATTTACTATCCCTTTTCCCCTTTGTATTAAAAGGAATGAGGAAAAGGGGGCTGTAAATGCTTAATCTGAATTTTTGATTTCTAGTTATACCATTGGTCTTAGTATATTCACATTTTGGAGGAAGGCTTAAATGTGGATCTCAATTCATGTTTTAATAACATCGATATTCTCGTTCCATCCAGGAAAAGTGGTCAGTGAATTAACCAGAAAGTTATTTTTTTCCTGAATGTCTACTGTCTGCCTATGCTAGGTCCTAGGCAAAATTTTGAGTAAGCTAAATTTATCTTAGGAAGAATAAATTCCTTTTCTTGCCCCCTTTTCTCCCATTTCCTCCCCAAATCCACCTTCGTGTCTCTCAGTCTAGATCCCCTTTCTCCTATCAAAACTTGATCTAAGGAAGGCTCTTTAAGTTAATACTGAGGAACAAGTGACTGAGAAGATTAAATATCTTCTTTGATCTGTTAGGATACAAATTTAGGCATTCACGTGGATTGTGGTGACTTTAGGGCACATAGCTACCTTCTATGTTTGGCATCTAGACAGAGATTTGCTTTTCCTTAAATTCAATTTGATTTCTTATTTTTAAAATCTTTATTGATATGTGAACAGTCTCAGAATTGTAGGGCCACCCACAGATGACCTGGTTTGAATGTGGCAACAAGTACAAGAAAACTGTAGGAACAGCATCATTACCACCAACTTACATTTGGGGGCAGGGGGTGGGGCGGAATGTGGGCAGTAGTCTCTGGATTCACAATAATTTCGTTTATCTTGCTGCCCAGAGCTGAGCGGTGTGGTAGGTAAAATGCTGGACCTGGAGCCCGGAGGACTTGAGTTCAAATCCAGCCTCAGCCATTTATTAACTGTGTGACACTGGGCAAGTCACTTCACCTCTGTTTGCCTCAGTTTTCTCCCCTGTAAAATGGGGATAATAATAGTGCCTACCTTGCAGGGTAGTTCAGAGGATAAAATGAGATAATAGTCGTAAAGTGCTTTGCAAACTTTTAAGTGTTATATAAATGCTAGTTACTAGTATTATTAAAAACTAGAGCTGTTGGTTATATAGGTGCTGGTAGCGTTTTGCTTTCTTCATTTCTTCCAGCCAGGTAGAGAAACTCGAATCAGCAGGTGGGTTAGTGGATAGAATGCTGGGCCTGGAATCAGGAAGACCTAAGTTCAAATATGGCCTCAGGCACTTACTAGCTGTGTGACCTCGGATTTAACCTCTGCCTCAATTTCTTCAAATGTCAATGGGGATAATAACAGAACCTACCTCTAAGGGTTGTTTTTAGTATCAAATGAGGAGATATTTATTTTAAAAAAGTGCTTAGCACAGTGCCTGGCACATAGGAGGAATTCTATAAATGTTAGCTATTGTTATTATTAATCCACAATTGTTCCAGTTAGACATAGGACATGTCTATATAATACAACTCTACAAATGAGCCACAAACTTTTGACCTAACAGTTCACGTGCATTTATATAGCACCCAACAAATGGACTGATTTTTGTAAATGAAGGGTACTGATTGCTTTCAGCTCCTCCAAGGTAACACAAAGGAGTTGAAGACACTCGGCAGAGGTGCTCCAGTCTTCTTCTTTTTGGCCAGTCCCAAAGAGTTTTGTCCACTAACAGTCTTGGTCATCATACAAGCTTGTAGGCATTAGAATTTTGCAGGGAAAGAGATTCAGGGCATGTGGGGAATCATGAGTAAATAAGACAGAACCAATCGCCTTCATGGCATGATTTCAAGGAATAAGAGATTCAGTCTTCCTCAATACTTTATCCTCCCCCTCCACCCTACTTATCTGATATCTGAAATTCCACAATTAGAATTTTTTTCATTTGGTTTATGCATACTTATCCACTATTAGAAATGATTATCTTCTTCCCTTCCCCTTCAAGGACACATAAGATATTTAATCTTCTCAGTCACTTGTTCCTCATATTAACTTATAGAGCCTTCCTTAGATCAAGTTTTGACAGGAGGAAGGGGGTCTAGACTGAGAGACACCAAGGTGGATTTGGGGAGGAAATAGGAGAAGAAGGGGCAAGAAAAGGAATCTATTCTTCCTAAGATAAATTTAGCTTACTCAAAATTTTGCCTAGGTCCTAGCATAGTACAAATCTAGGCTTTATTTCTTTTATGCACGTATGTGCTAAAGGATGAAATGAAGACTACATATGCTATCATTAATATCCATTTTTTTCTGATCCTCCAGGAAATGTATCTACTCTGATAGTTTTCCATCAAACCTACCCCCTCAAATCCTACAGAGAACAATTTAGAAATATTACATACGATTGGTTCAGCTTTGATAGAGAATCCCCCAAAAGACAAGAAGCCAGTAACAGATGATTTTTTTCAGTGTTAGAATATTGCTGCAGACTGCGTCAACTTTGAAGAAGACAGCCAGAAAGAGGAAAGACCCTATATGCAAGCAAAAGTCTTTGGCAAACCTTGGTAAGGAGATAGCGTGCCATTCTGCTACTTGGGCAGCATGCTGCCATATCTAGAGACCCAGCATGGAGATAGACTGACATCTGCTGTTCTGGAGGCACAAGTTCCAGGTCAGACTAAAGGACTGAAAAATCATGAACCAATCCATTCTACCTTGAAGTAGTGGACTGGGTTGTGACATGGAGGTAATTTTCAATTTCAGGCCCTAACTACAGAAGGCTAGGGCGAGTTTCCAGTAATGAGGCCCCAAGGTACTTCATCCACAAGCGTAGCAGCTATGTTCACTGGAATTAGTTTAATTTCCATAGAATTGCAATATTCAAGGAGAGTGGAAGACATCAAGATACTAGCATAAGCAAAATGCTGAGCCGATGAGGTTTTTAATTCTTTGTAACGAGGTCTAAAGAAATGCCTTGAAAGGTCCTTGAAGCTCTGCTTCAAGCAATGCTGGAATTGACATCATTTGGCCAACCTGCAGTATAGTCACCTGAGTCAGGGTGGCTAATTTTAAGACTAACATCCTGATCACATGGGTAAGAATCAAGCTGAGAACAATGACAGGTCCCATAGGTAGCACCTCCTGTTGTTTATTAAAAGGAACCAGAACTTTGTCTGGGAGCTAGGCACAGAAGAAATTTCAGGCTTTATAATACTTGATCTAGTCACATTTCTTCAGAGGTACCAAACCAACGTCTTCAACTATAATATTTTTGTGCCATGACTTTCCAGTTTTTCAAAGGGCAATAACACTTGCCTTACTGTGATGCAAGGTGAATTGTTAATAAATGGTATGCAGCAGAATTGTAATACCGTGAGTTTGACAAGACAGCAAAGCATAGTAGATAGTATGTTAGCCTCACCCGGAATTAGGAGAAGCGGATTCAAATCTCACCTCAGATACTTACTGGCTGTGTGATCATGGGCAAGTCACTTAATTTGTAAGAAACTGTTTCTTCATCTATCAAATGGGGATAATGATACTTGTACTACCTAACTCATTAGGATGAAAGTGTTTTTGCCAACATTAAAATGCTTTTTCGAAGTCACCTATTATGACTACTATAATGTTTTAGTACGATGTGGCACAATGTATATTGTGAAAATGGAACGATAGATCAGAGACTAAAGGGCTATGGGATCTACCTTAAGCTTTTCCACTTAAGAGAATGTAACTTGCTTTATGTCTTTCAGCATCTTCACCTGTACAGTGGTGAGGAACACTACCAACCTTTCACACCTGGTAGATATGAAGAAAAAGTCATAGAAATGATGTAGCTTTTTTGCCAAGTGACCTCCATAAAGTGTCCTGCAGGGGAAAGGCATTGCTCTTTCTTCCCTCTGACCCAAGAAACAATATAGGCAAATATATGATAGAATTGTGGTTGTTAATGGGACTGACCTTCCCATAAGGATGGTGTTAACTGCTCATTTTGGAAATGCACATTCAACCATACAAATCAGTTCCATGTGCTGAAAGTAATCATTTATTAAAGGTATGTGAGTGAGCTGAAAGACCCAAGGGAATATCTTCATACTGTGGGCAGTTTTCTTCCCTAACAAGGTCCCAGGTCACACTTCCTTGTATATACATACAGATATGCATATAGGTTACATATGTGTATATCTATATCTTATCTATGTAATACATGTATACAGACGTGCATTTTTTTAAAAACCAGACTTATGATTTCATTGGTGTAAGAGAGATTCTAGTAAGGAACTTCTGTTGATATCAACTGGCAACTTACAGTTTTAGAAAGTTGCCTGGGAGCACTAAAAGGTTAAGTGACTTGTCCAAGGTCATATAACTCATGTGTGGCAGAGGCAGGAATAGTCTTCCAGACTCTAAGGACAGTCCTCTTTCATCTCTTTTTTCATAGGAAATTCTGGTTCAAATTTTTTACAATGAAGGTAGATTTCATATTTACATCCTGAATGAACAAAAGTCTTCCCTGAATTTAAGTCCCTTACCAAGTGACTATCAAAGAAATCTTATGATTGATGGCACTTGGTTAATGTTTTATTAATGAAGTTTGGAATCTGAAAGGGTCACTGGAATTTGACTCCTTTCTAACTCCTAGAAAAACTCACTCCAGGTCCAGGGTAAAGTCCTTTGTTGACTTAATAGGGGAAGCTAAAGACCTAGAAGAAGTGATATTAAAAATCTAGCATTAGTTCTTGATGAGATGGGGTGTTACCCTCCAGAAATCCCTTCCATTCTCAATGCATCGTCTTAGGCAGCATAAAAATTGTAATACTGTCATCTTACTTCAGAGTCATGTTGGGAAAAATAATTTATTTAGTGGCACTATATAAATATTGTGATCTTAATTAGCAGAATGGGCAGACCTATGATCAATCAGAGGGAAATAAAATATCAGGGGAAGGCAAGTACCCATATCTATGAGCTGCATTACTTATCCCAGGTGGTACCTGTCTCAGGTACTCACTTCAGGGAGTTGTTACTTGATGTCTGGGAAAAGATATTTCATTTCACATGAAAGAAATGTTTTCTCCTACAAAATTGCCTCTTTCATCTTGGTTTACACAGAGATAATGTTATTCCTGTTCTATAGCTATCATTTGTCTTCCAATATTGTCCAAATATGACTTGAGGATAGTCTATGATGGTCTATGATATTTTCAAACTTGTATGTTATTTTTTCCTTTAATGTAGATATCAATTTTTAGGCTGTAGCTTATATTTAGGCCTATATTCAAAATCACACAGAAAATAATGTACAGAGCTTCAGACTTCTGTCATACCACTAAATTCAACTCTGTAAAGATAATGAACAACCTCATCATACCTGTTTGGAGACTTTCAGCCATGTTTTCTTCAGTCTGAAGATTGCGCTGCGGTTCATGGAGGAGGTGATTTCTAGCACAGCATTGTAATTGTGTAGGCACCGGCAGATGTCAGCCACAGCCACCCATTTTTCAATGGCACTAACTCGGGCGTTGACATCCTCACTTCGGAGGATTTCTGAAGCTATCAAGTTACTGATCTTTGGGGAAAAAACAAAGCAAGACCCAGAAACATCATTTCAATAAAGTAGAAGAGATTGGAAACTTAGTTTAATAAGTAGAACTTTCTTATAATTGTAAGATTTTGGAGTTGGAAGGGACCTTTAAAAAATCATCTGGTTCAACTCCTGTGCTTGACAATTGATAAAACTGTGGCTTAGAAAGATTAAGCGACTTCCTTGAGTTCTTCTAGCTAATAAGTGGCAGATATGAGACTGGATCCCAAGTCTTTTAACTCTTACTCAGTCCAATCTTTTTTCCCACTATATCAGGTGTTGTATAATTTTAATTTTTTGAAATTAAATTGGGTTTTCCCACTGACATGTCAAAAATGCTTTTCCAATATCTTAAATCAACTTTCAACAATTTTGTTTTAAATTTCCCTGCTTTCGTACTTATCAATTAGTTGGTCTGCAAACAAGCACTTAAAAATACCATGGAAATTTCTAAAAAAAGAAAATTTGAAAAAATGAGGAATTGTTTTGGAATGTGGATAGTCACCCCAATTTATCTTTTTTATATATGGCAAAATGTGGGGATGCGATGGTTGTCTTTAAGCAACTGAAAGGCAGATTTATAGAATAGGGATTAGGCTTTTCTGCTTAGCCAAAGAAGTGAAACACTAGGTGGAAGTTGCAGAGAGGCATATTAGATTTGATAAGGAAAAAATTCCAAAAACTAACCATTTAGGAAAAGGTAAAAAGAGTAATTATTTTATACAAATGAGGTATGAGAGGAAGAACTGACACAGAAGAATTAGATGAGGGAGGAGGGCTGGTAGTTCTGGAACCCTACTCTCATTGGGAATGGGTTAAAGAGGGAACAATACATACATATCTAGAAGGGTATAAAAGTCTTCTAAATTTGAAAGAAATAAAAGGCTAAGGGGTTAGGCGGTGGGGAGAGGATAGGGAAGAATTTTTAGAGGGATTGCTACTAACATCATATCTGGGTTAAAGAGAGAATAACATATACATTTAGAAGGGAATAAAAGTCTTCTAAATTTATAAAGGAATAAGAGGGTGAGAGAATAGGATAAATGTATTTAGATTTGTTTAGAAATGTGCTTAGATTTCTTAAATCTAAGGGGGCTAGGTTCAGTAACAGGAGGGCAATGTCGTGGGTAAAAGCAAAGTAGAGGAATCAGGAAGGATAGGAAATAAGAGATACACACAACCATAAAATAAAGATCAGGAGTAGAATTTATTAGGAAAGAAAAGCAGGGCCAGTAATCATGATCTCAGACAAAGTTAAAGCTAAAATAGATTTAATGAAAAGAGAAAAAATAGGGAAACTATATTATATGTCAGCCATATTAATTAATGTTATTTTAGACTATTTAAAATAACCAGACAATATAAGGTTGCAATATTGCTGTGGTGTAGGGAATGATGAGTTGGTGGACTTAGAAAAATATGGAAAGACTTGGACTTATGAAGAAAGAGATTATCCACCTTTAGAGAAACAGAGGACAAACAAATATACAACAGTCTTACATAGATGCATACGAATGTATATGTCTATATATGAGTATGATTATAGATATCTGAGTATATATGTTTGTGTGTATATGTATATGTATATGTATATGTGTATATATCTATATCTGTTTAATTGCAGCCTTCTTGGTGGGGGATATGGGGAGGAAGTGGGGAAAAAAAAGAATAAAGTAGAAAGTACACAGTAGAGAACAAAAGAAAACTTAGCAGGAAGCAAAGCAAAGATAGAAAGCTCTGACTACAGTGTATAGTATTTATTATAAAACTTTTCTTGAAATAGAAATTTATTGCTTTTTATTTTGAATCCTCTCATGTTCTGCTGTGAACATAGAAAAATGTTTTTTCTTTTCTTATTTTGCATTCTTATTAATATTTAAGTTTATAATATGTTCCTTTTCTTATTGTGTATTTAAGTTTGGAATAGATTAATAAAAAAGAATAACAAAAAAAAGAAAAAGAAAAATTCCAAACAATTGTAACTGTCCCAAAGTGGAGTGAGTTGCCTTAAGAATCAGAGACCTCCCCTCACTGGAGGTCTTCAAAAAGAGGGTGGATGAGCAATGATCAGATTTTCTATACAAGAGATTCATTTTCAGGAATGAGTTGGACTGGACAAGTTCTGAAGCCTCTTCCAAATATGAGATTCTGTATTGTGGATGGTGATAATACCGGGTGCTAGCTAAATTTAGGGGCTGCATACATTAACAGCCTAAAAACACATGTATATATAAAGCAAAGGGAAAGTACAGCACTACTTATAATTAAACATGGCTCCTTGGGGAAGGGATAAAGGAAAGAAATCATCTTCTGTCTCAGAGGTCAAGGAATGGCCACTCTAATAACCAGTGTCTTTCTGTTACTGGTAATTTATATATTGATATAACAAGAGTAGTGTTGATATTAGCTCTTGGTTCTCATTATCACTGACTTATTTATCCTGAAACTTCCTTTTGGAGGCATTTCTTTTCAGTAAAATAAAGACACAACACAATAGAACCACTGCGAACTCTGACATCTGGCATCTCTGAATTTAGACAGTCCTAGCTTTTGCAATGTTTTGTGTTCCTTGAGAATGGATCTTATGTGTATTGCCATCAAGTGAAATCACGCCTGTGTATATGCTTTTGGTTTCATAGATATTAGTGGAAATTGAAGTATGTCTTTATATTAGGTCCTTATTTGCCTAATGGATAGGAGAGCCAAGCTGGCTAAAGCAGCAAGGAGCCCAGTGGGAGAAGCAGGAGGCAGCATATACTAGGGAAGTCAAAACTACCATTACCACTGTGACCATCTTCCTTCAGACCCTGATTGGTTCAGCCCAAGACCCTGAGAGTAGTATACCTTAAACCACCAGATCTGCTGGGGCTACAGTCCCCACAGCCATCACTGAGGGAAGAATCCTTGTGGAGAAGGGGCCCACTGTTCTCATCACCACCAGTAACAACTGAACAACTGCTACCAACAGGTGGATAGAAAGACACAGGATTCCTGGAATAGCAGTACCCTTAGACCAACATTCATGTTCCAGGCTAGTTAATCTTCATAGCCGTGATCCAGGAGAACAACTCCTGTAGAGAAAGGGCCAGCCATCCCTACCGAATGGCAACCAAGTGCCATACACAGGCCAGGTGAGCCAGCTTAGCTGAAGCAGTAAGGTACCCTGAGGGAGATAGGAGGCAGCATGTGCTAGGCAAGTCAATCTACTACTCCAACCTCAATTGCCATCTCCCTTTAGACCTTGTTGGGTTCAGCCCAGGATGGTGAGCCCAAGAACCTTGGGAATTAGTGATATTAAATAATGGCATTAAAGAAGAGGCACTAACAGCGGCTTTGCTGCTGCACCATAAGGACCATGAGACTTTCCCACGTGACCTGTGCCAAAACCCTGCAAATCTGTCATCTCCCCAATTAGAATGTGACCTCTTTGAGAGTAAAGACTGTATTACTTTTCTATTTGTATCTATCTCCAGCTTGTTATATGCTTTGCATATAACAAGCACTTAATAAATACTTCACTCAATCGTTCATTTATTCATTCAGCAGTATCAAGCAAGCAGAGCGAAAAAAAATGGAGAATGCTTTCACATAGAATTAAAATTTTTAACTCTTTGTCATGTCAAAGAAGTACCAGACATAGTATCTTGCTTTTCCATCCATTGTACCACCTAGCTGTCAAGGAATTGAAAATAGGCTTTCTTGATGCTATCCAATGAAATGACTTGACCTAGGTGGCTCTGTGGATTGAGCACCAGGCCCAGAATCAGGAAGACCTGAGTTCCAATCTGACCCCAGACACTAGCTGTGTGACCCTGAGCAAAACATTTAACCTCTGTCTGCCCCAGTTTCCTTAACTCTAAAATGGAGATATTAATAATGCCTACTTCCTAGGATGGTTGTGAGGGTTAAATGAAATAATATTTGTAAAGTGTTTAGCGCAGTGTCTGGCATATAGCAGATGCTTAATAAATATTTGATTGCCTTCCAAATTGTCAAAGCAATTTTTGATGTTTTAAAATATTTACCTCGAGATCTGACTTTTGTAATATAAATTGTAGGAGGACAATACTTCTTAGAAGTATGTATATGGGAAGAAAAGAATCTGACGTTTTCTAAAGTCTAAAGACATTTTCTAATGACGATAGGCCAATAGATGATGGGACTTCCATTATTTTACCTTCAGCCAATTGTTTTAAATGATGTAACAAAGCCAATAGGGCCAATGTATATGGTCAAAGGAGGCATATGTCTTTGTTCTCCTTACAAAGCTTATAAGGATCTGGGAGGGAACTCCAAAGGAAATTCCCAATCAAATTGCTAACAGAAACAGGTTTATAACAAAGGGGGACATAGAGTAGAAAGTTGCCGCCAAACCTATACTTACATCGTTAAAATGCTTGGTAGTTTTCATGATGTAAGGAGTCCTTTCATTCTTTTCAACCTTCATCCAGCCTTGTCCAAAAAACTCTCTGAGAATGACAAAGATAAAGGTAAGGGTAAGTGACATTTCCTCATAGCTGAATTTGGTAACTGTATACATAGACAACCTAGACACACGTATACACAGAGTAGAGGGAAAGTGCAGTACTGCTTATGATTAAACTGATTATAATTATTTATATGTTATTTAATATAATTACTTATAATAAAACTGTATATAATTAAACATGGCTCCTTGGGAATTCCTTGAAATCCTTGTTTTACTATGCAGAAATGCCTTATGTTATTTCAAACCCCATATTTGGTATTTTCTTGTAGACAAAGTTTATATTTGACATCAGCCTGGCAAAAAAGGTATTTGTCTACCTGGGAGCCTGGAGCACAGAGTATTGTGATTATTTATTAAATCAAAAATGAGAGAGTGAGAGAAAAATAAGTTTCTAAGTAAAATAAGCATATATAGTCAATTGGAACAATAACTTCATAGAAGGGCCTAAAATATTAAAATTGGAGGAACCCCTAGTGGCAGTCATTGTACAGATGAGGAAACTGAGATTCCGAGAGGTAAATCGATTTTCCTGTGTTTTCAAAGAGGAAATGGTAGAGTAAGAAGTGCCATCCATGTCTTCTAATTTCCAGACTAGTATGCTTCTCCCTACTACTGCTTAAGAACTTGATGAGTCTCAAGTCTTGCATGATGGGTTAAGAAACCTGATTTGTCTTCCTCTTAAGATTTGAAAATATAAACACTTTTTTCATATGCATTAGCTATATAATCTTTAACTTCTTCAATACACATGTCTTTCTTAAGAAGCGCTTCATTCTGAACAATATAGTATTTTAAGGTTTGCAAAGTGCTTTTTTATACATTATCTCATCTGAATCCACCTCATACTAAAATCTCTGTGGAATCAAATTACTGGCCCTTAAAAGATTTTTCTGAGTGAGGAAAGAAGATGAAAGTCTTCTTTAAAAATGTCATCTGTGAGAGGCAGTGCTGGTAGTAGTTGGAGAGTCAGCCTTTGAGTCAAGAGGACCTAGCTTTAAGTGCTTCTGAAACCCAATGGTTGTGTAACCCTGTGCAATACACTACTAAGCTTCTCTGGGCACCAAGCAGCTCTTTACAATTATAAATTGCTCAAGTCTCTGACATGCATTGGTGGATGAAGTTCCCTTCACCGATGAAATCAGAGGTATGGACCAAAAAAAAATAAGTGATATGTTATAGAAAAGATCAAAGAATCCTGAACCATGTTTAAAAAAGTCACAAAACTTTAACTAAAACTACAATACCCCAAACCAGAAAAAAACCAAAAACTTTAACTTTATGCAAATAAACAAGATAAGCAATCTAATATTTGACCCTAGTACCAAGGAAAATACATCCTAATTAAAGCTAGAAGGGTAATTCCTTCCTTAAGCAATATTAATGTTTACTCTTCAAGAAATTCAATAACATGCATTCCAGCAGGGAGATGAAGAGAAGGACGTTTTTTATGAGGAAAATTATACATCTCATAGTTTAGGGTTAGAAATATTTTGGAGAGTTCCCACCATTTCCATTAGATTTATTTCAGGTTGGTCCATGCACACATTTTGTGCTTTTCCCCTTTCTTCAGACATAACTATTGGTTATGGGAATTAGTGGTTTTATATTGGTCATTAGAATGACCAGGCCAACTCGCTATAGGCAGGAAAGACCATTACAAATGAGAGTTGAATGAAAAATGTTTTCTCTCTACAAAGAGGACAAGTTGATAAGAATTAGCCCATGCTATGTCTAAGATATATAATAATTTTCAAAATCTGGAAACAGAAACTAGATAGGAAATAGCTAAGAAAGGCTGTTTTTTATTCTATCTGCTTCTTTATTTTTGTGAAATCTCCAGACTGTAGACACATTGTGTCAAAAGAATCACAGGCCACTCATTTGCTAGGAAGATGTTGAGTGGATGGTATAGAGTAGAGTTGTCAAGTTCATCTGACTCACAGGCTGCTTGTGGCATAGAGGACTGCCCAAACCAGATTAAAACATAATTGAGAAATATTTGACAAAATAAATAAAAATACAATAAAACATAGATCATATTATATTTTAATGCTTAGCCAATATGCAGTCCACGGGGATTTTTATGTATGGTTTCATGGCCCCCCCCCCCATTTCTATCTGAGTCTGACATCACTGGTGTAGAGTGTAGTGTGGCCGTGCTGGAGATTTTCTATGACTCTGGGATTGGGATATGAGGTTTATGCTGTCAACTATGAGGTGTGAGGGCTGTGCCTGACAACAGCTAAGCCTTGCTCTACTTCTCTGAGCTTAGCAAATGTTATAGCAGTGGAGCCACGCTCAGAGAGTTAGAGGCTTAGCTCCCGAGGGAACAGCTGAAAAGTGGAGGTGTTGAGAAAAATGGTAGCAAATGCTTGGATCCTGGAGGATGGCTTTGGTTGTTTTCTGGGCTGGCCACTTGCTATTACCTTCAGTTTTCTGCTACTGGAAAGCCGCTTCAAATTATGGGGATGGGAATACTTTCAAACTGTCTCACCCATCACTCAACACCTAAAGTCTAGGAGTCTAGAAAAAAATGTGTAGATGTGAGAAGGGGGAATAATCATTTGTGGAAAGGAGTGTGTGTGTGTGTCCATGTGTCTGTGTGTATGAACTTTAGGTAAGTTTGGTAGAAAAGTCAGAGGCCCCCTCCCCCAATTTCTATTTTTAAACTATAGCATGCATACTTTTTTATCGCAATGGAATGTCTTTGTACTGCTTTAGAAAATTTATCTTGCATTTCTTCATATTTACTGGTAAATTTCCAAAACCAGCATGTGAAAGGGGGGAAAAAGCATCCCTAAAGGAAAATTATAGTTACTCACTCATATGGAATCTTCTTAAAGACCAGGTGGTCCAGTAAAGTCAGCTGTTCAGCTATTTCCAAAGCAGAGTGGTTTTCAAAGGGTTCTGCTTTCACTCCTTCAGCCTAAATGAAAGGGTCAACAGTGGGTTTAATGCAATGACACATAAAGCATTTTGACATATAGGGCATATTGTGCTGTATTCTGGATGCCGCTTTTTACAAAAAAAAAAAACCATTTATTGATAGCTGGCGAGCATCTTGAGGAAGGCAGTCAGGATGGGTAAGGGCCTGAAGTTCATACCATATGAAGAGCTGGCTGAAGCAACTGAGGATAGTCAGCCTGTAGAACAGAAGACTTATGGGAAAAATGATAGCTGTCCTTAAGTATTTGAAGGACTCACACAGAGAAGGGGGGTTTAATTTGTTCTGCCTACCTCCAGAGGACAGAACTGAGAGGGATGAATAGAAGTAGTAAAAAGGGCAAATTTAGGCTTTACATCAGGAAAATCTTCCTAACAATTGGAGTTGTTCAAAAGCAGAAGAGGATGCCTCTGGAGGTAGTGAGTTCCCTTCCATGGGCAGGTATACTATAATCTGATGGAGTCTGGATGGCTTCTTGAAGGGTGTGTTTTAGAAGGGATTCTTATTCTGGTTCTGGCTGGACTAGATGATCTGAAGTCCCTTCCAATTCTGAAATTCTATGAATATTATAGAGAATGCAACGAGGGATGAATGTTGCATACAGTGCTGGACATGGTGTCAGGCAGACCTTGGTTCAAATCTAGCCTCAGATACTTACTAGCTGTGGGACTTTGGGCAAGTCAGCTTTCTGCACCTCAGTTTTCTTGTCTGTAAAATGCGGATAAATAATAGTACCTACCTCACAGGGTTGTTGCGTAGATCTAATGAGACAACACACAAAAAGTGCTTGGTAAACCTTAAAGTGCTGTATAAATTATATATTAACAAACAACTATTAGCTATCATTATTACCTTGGGTTCAGCAGCAGCCATCTTTCCAACCTTAACTTTTTGTTTTGTAAGTGAGGACGTACGTCAGGTGGAATCACAGGATTTCAGGTATACCACTTTTCCTTGGTGGGTGAATGGGGAAAGGACTTGGGTGGCTAGGTTTCCCAAATTTGCCCAGGCTAGAAGTTAGGGGGCTATTCTCAGTCCTGAGACCACTACCAATAGGCATGAGAACTTTGATCTGATGTTTCTGCCCTGGGCTGTGTCACCTATCCTGAGGCAAGCTGGGGATCTCCCATTCCTGAAGGCTCATCATATTGGTGCTAAACTTAGTACGGACATCTGAGCAACTCAGCCCATTGGAGCTCAGAACTCCTGAACTCAGGAGATGCATTAGCCTCGTTTCGTAGTTGCTGGGATTCCAGACGTGTGCCACCATGTCTGACTACTGGAATTCCTAACAGGAATTGTGTTTTGTGCATTTGTGCTTCTCAGAAGTTGGAATTATAGGAGTGATTTGATTACAAATCTTGTACGGGGAAAGTGCATTTTAAAAGAAAAATAACAGAGGACAACAATAATATGTCTAAATTTGTACAATGGATCACTTCGTAAATTGATAAAATGAGATAAGGTCCATAAAATTTTGTTAGTTCCTTCAAAATAATGCTATGGAATATATGGTTTTTATCATTGTGATTACATATGTATATGTAAATGCGTATATATACAGGGTGTTCCTAAAGTCTGGACACATAAGAAAAGTGCATATTTTCAAGAAATGAAATGAATGACATGTTCAACAACATATTTAATTGAAACGTTAACAAATAACATCTTCAATATGATTTCCATCATTTCTGATGCAAAGGTTGATGTGCTTTGCAAGATTCATGTGAACTTGATGCAATGACTCCACATTGTCTATGTGTCCAGACTTTAGGGACACCATGTATAGTCATTATATATGTGTATATATATATATGTACATATATATATATACACACACATACATATATATCTCAACAACAACAAACAATAGCTAACATTTTGATCATACCTACTATGTGCTAGGCACTGTGCTAAGTGCTTCACAGATACTGTTGCATTTGATCTTTGTAACAACCTTGGGAGGCAGGTGTGATTATTATCCCCATTTTACAGATAAGAAGACTAAAGTAAAAAGAGGTTAAATCACTTGCCCAGGGTCACAGAGCCAGTGAATGTCAGAGGTCACATCTGAGCTCAGGTCTTCCTGGCTTCAGGCCCAGAGCTCTAGCCGCTACATCATCTAGGTGCCCCTCGGGCCCATCCGCGTGCATCATGAGATTTGGGCTATAGACAATCTTCCTCTACGCAGTCTTTCCAGAGTAGATGGCTAGGCCAAACTCCTTTGAGTGGTTACATACAAGATTGTGAGTCTTGCTACAATCAGAAAAATGCCATCTGTAATCAGGAACATTTACTGGGAACCTTCTTTGGCCTGGACTCTGTGTTGGATTAGTCAATGAGATCCAGCACAGAGCCAGCGATAAAATCAACGTAAAATTTTAAAATATCTCTTCCATAAGAAAGCAAGCTTGTTTTAGTCAATTCCTTTCAGATGCCTAAATAACACAGAAATAGCTTTGGGAATGAAAACTATTTAATCTGTGATTGCAAATTGAGTTGTTATTAACTAAATTATCTAAAATTATTTGCATAATGAAGAGTCCAAGAACTTCATTGTATTCTTAAGCATTCCCTCTGAACTATACCACCACCCAGATGTATCAGTAAAATAATTTGGGTAGCGTAAATAGCAACAAATTAGAACTGGAAGAGCCCTTGGACATTACCAAGTTCAACTCCATTATTTTACAGATGAGAAAATTAGGACTCAGAATGATGCAATGACTTAATAGGGAGTCCATGGTCGAGCCAGGACTAGATCCCGTCTTCTGACTTCCCAGTCCAATGCTCATTACTCTCTCATACAATGTTTGTGATGGAAGGTATTGTTCAGATCCATTGCCCTTTTCCCTACTTGGGGACAAAAGGTTGTTTGTCCATAAACTGAGTACCTCTCATAGCTCTGGTGCTTTCCTCACAGTATCCAGTGTTTGGTTTGCTTTAGGACACAGGTATTGCTGGTAATTTTATTTTGTACTCATTCGTATCTACATCATACCTATACTTATTAAAAATGAAAAATGTAGTCAAGCTGCTTTTTGATCTAGGTAACAGCAGATCTCTAGTGTGATTGTGTTTGTTTCTGCTAAAAAGTTTGCTGTCATCGGGTAGTGAGAGAAATTATTATGTAGATACTATACTAATAATCAATTATTAGAGTGAAGTTTTTATTTCCTCTATTTCCTGATTCACGGACTAACCCCTGTAGGTGAGTCAGACAGTCTCTGAAGGACATGGCTGATAGAGGAGATTGCCCTAATCCTTGGGGTACGTGCTCCTGCATCTTGAGTAGGACCCCACCCAACTACGAAACCTTATTTCTGTTGAGAGTGTAAACAGAGTCTAAGCTAGGTGAATTTCCATTAGGAAATAAGCCCATGTCATTGCGCCCCTCCATTGGAGTTTAGGGTGACCCAGCTCATGAAGGAGAAAACCAACCAGAGTGGTCTGGGTGGAGATGGATTTCCTGTCCAGATTGCTAGCGGTGGCTGAGTCTCATGATGAAGCCACATTTTTATCAGGAGGAGCTGAAGACTTTTAGCCCACCATCTCATTTAATTACCCACCAATTAGGGTCGATTTCTCCTGTCTGGGGCATTCCCTTTCAAAAAATATTTAAGGCATTCAATGTCTCCATTACATGTCTTTGGTCACTGAGAGAAACTGCTAACCATTGATTTATTGATTATTAGCTAGCTTACTTAATAGATTGATTATTAATTACCCAGAAACCCTATCTCTTGGGTTTTTCATTCATCACAGTTGACACAGGTATAGACGAGGTTATAGACAAGCATTCTCCCCCGCCCCCACTCCTCCCTCTACCACACTCCAGACTTGTGGTTTTCAGAGGCAGGGACTTGGACTGAAGTAAGACTATAAGGCCAGTTCTCTATCCACTCACAATAGATACTGCCTTTCATATTTATTGTATAGATAAATAATAATAATCACAGAAATGGACAGTGAGTTCCCTAACATGGGAATACTGGTTACAAAAAGGTGCTGCGTCCAGGTGCATTGGTAACGAAGGTGAGGCCAATGAAGGGAGGTCTGATTACATCTTTGCTTCTAAGTAAGCCCCAAACCCCTAGCTACTAGGTGCTAAGCTGATGTGCGTGTGAAGCCCCCAGGGTCCTAAGAGGAGTTGCTAAGACCAGAGCCAATAGTAAGAGCTCCACTTCTGGTGGCTCAGATGACGTTTGATGACGGTTAAAGAGTGCATAAAAAGAGATGACGGAGCTATTTCCTAAGGGCTCTTACTCTTGGTGGTGTGCTGATGTGGAGACTCCCGGCAGCTGTAGTTAAGAGCCCTCCAGCTTGTAAACCCAGATGTTTGGACTTTGTTAAACCCTGGTAAGTATGCACTGAGATTTGAATCAGACAAGATCTGTCTGCTGATGTTTGTAATTTGTTTGTATTTCCTCTGAAGTTCGGGGTGCTGGCTTTTTCCCCTGAACTAAGTGAATGATATTTGTATGCTGGATTAAAGTAAGATTGTTAACCCCTTAATGTTGTTTTCCTTAGTAAAGCAGATCAAAAGAATCTGGGCTTGCAACGTTCTTGTTGTTGGGCTTGTGTTGGTTTTTCACCTCCACAGCAGCTGCTAGCCAGATTGTTGCAACACCAGGATATACGATACCATATTCTGAAAAGGTCAGTTAATAGTAGTGTTGGAGTTAGACTTCCATTTCTTGTACTTAACAATGCTTGAGTGCCTCAAATGCACATATAGGGTAGTTGTGAGGATGAATGCTATTGACTATGATTATTGTTTAGTTCTGTCCAACTTTTCTAAAGATTGTGTAAAATGCCCTGAAATTAGTTAGTAATGTGATGACTGATGATTAGGTGTAGGGTGCAGAGAATAACAATTCAAAAGTCAAGTCCAGATTATTGGAAGCTTCTTCTGTCATTACTCAAGCTGCATCTCTGGCTCAACCCCAGAGCTACTGAAGAAGAAACAGCTCATTGTATTTCCCGCATACCACATTACTAAAACCCGTCTCCTCAGACAGGTGGCCTGGGAAACTATCAAAAGACAAAATTGAAGTAGAAGTAATAACCCTATTTAAAGCAAAGGAATATTTAATATTGACATGGAAGAAGCCTTAAATAGGAGAGAGTTGTAGGCCCTTAGGCTTCATAGGGTCCTCTGTCCCAAGTCAACTGGAGTAGGTCACCAGGTGGGGAAGAAGGGAGGAGGGGAAGCAAAGATGCAAAGCAAATGCTCTGTTTAGTCATAAAAACTGTGCTGTAGGTTGTCTCTCTTGTGCTCTGCTTTTAGGGCACTCAGATGGGAACAAGAGTTTGAAGAGGGGACCCCCAATCTCCAAATAGGGGAAACCTTTCTTGTGGGTGTTCTGATGAAAGGAGGTGATCTTTAAAAAGAGGCAAGAATTTTCTCTTCCTTAATTAGAAAAAATTTATGCTAATTATATTGCATTGCAATGGTAATTCCCAAGGCATTTATGATAGTCATAAAGAAAGATGATTTTATGTCTCAGTGAGAGTTAATTTCTGAAAACTGGTGAGGAAAAACAGAATTTAAGAGGTGATCTCAAAATTAGAGCCTATTCAAACAGATTGTTTATGGACTAAAATTATAGAACGTTTTATGTTACTTTCTTGAGTGAACACTCAAATTTAGTGACCATTGAAGCATCGAGAAGAAGGAAGCATGACCTCTGGCAAACACTCTGTTCTAGAAAATCAACAGGATCAAGAAGCTTTTTAAAACTTAAGGGGTAACACATTCAGGGTAAGCTTCTGCTGTAAGAGTAAGGTTGCTTGGCTGCAAAACCAAGGGTGATTTCATCTCAGAGTTGAATAGGATAATGTAAAACAGAGTCTCAGATTAAATTCTCATATAGGAATGTCCAAAAATTGGCCTTTTGGCTATGAGTGAGGGGAACTTTGCACCTCTTCCTAAGCCCAGACAGAACAGAATGTTTTGATTTTCTCAGCCCTGACCCTGATATATAGAAGTTTCCTTGCTACAATAAGAAGAATTATTGGGCATGGCAAGTCCCAGGGAGTAGGAAGGTCACTAGGTTGCTTAAGGAGGGGGAAAAAATTAGACTCAAGTAGGGAAAATAGAGCTGGGTAAAGGTATTTTTACCAATCAGCATTGGGATTGAGTCATGAGTGGTTGTTATACTTATACCTTGGGTGAGATGGGGAGCCCCAACCTCAAAAAAAGAAAAAAAGAATTAGGCAAAACAGATTGGGAACCTAAAAATTATAATCTTGGGTGAATTAAAGCAAATATGGTTGTATATCTGGTTTGTGTTAAAATAGCCCATCTAGTGCAATCCAATATGGTTTAGCATCTTAGGGAAACTGTTTAGCACAACACCCTGCAACGTGTACCACTGAGATTGTTCACTTTTGGCAAAATAGAGATGAGTAGAGGAAAGATGGAGTTGGCTAGATCCAGGGCTAGCATGACAAATTATGTATCATTATGGTAACTAGCTTTAACAGACTAGAGATAATTTTGCCATCTTGGAAAACGGGGTTCAATCGGGCCCACCTCTTCATGTCCCCTACTGATTTATATGTTCTATTAGTGAGTTCTATTTCTAGGAAAAAGGACAGCCAGGTGATGCAGTGGAAAGCGCACTGGGCCTGGAGTCAGAAAGACTCATCTTCCTGAGTTCAAATGTGGCCTCAGATACTTACTACTGGGTGACTCTGGACAAGTCACTTAACCTGTTTGCCTCAGTTTCCTCATCTGTAAAATGACCTGGAGAAGGAAATGACAAGCCACTCCAGTATGTTTGTAAAGAAGATCCCAAATGGGGACATGAAGAACTGGACATGACTGAACTAGGCTAGATGGCCGCCTAATGATACAATCTGAGGCAGAAGCAGATCATAGACTATAGGCAGAAAACAGTTAAAGAATTTTCTCAAAATAATCTCTCCTACTGAGACCTAAAACCTTATCATTAATAATACATTCCTTTGGGTTAAGCGTTACCCCCTCCCTGTTCCCGTTCTCAGGAATAATTACAGGATTTGTCAGATTTCCTCTCTTCCTGACAGGCCAGACTGGAACAACATGAGAGCACTGGTCTTCCCGGTAGGAAAGGGTTGCTGAAAAGGGAGGAAGGGAAGGAGAAAGGGGAGGTGGTGATGATAGATTTTTGGAGGATAAATTTCCCTATTTTGTAATCCTGCCTAAGCCTGGATCTGTCTGCTAACACTGAAGTCCAACTCCAAAATTATTTTGGGCAACTTGGGGTGGGCAAATGAAGAAATAGATGAAGGTGAAGAGAAACTTCTGAGCAGTATTAATTTATTATGAAAACAGGATTTACCATCTGTACAATCTCCTCCAGTGTGATCTGGTTGTCTCCTGGGTCTTCCTGTGTCAAAGTCCTAGGGTATGAAAAGGTAAAATTAAACCAGATGATTATGAGGTACTGTTAGAAAAGGTATCTGCTTCTAATCAATCAATCAATCGAACAAACAGAAAATATTTATTAAGCACCTAAGGTTGGGCTCAGCATTGTGCTAGGTACAAAAGAAGTCTAAAATATGACTTCTTTCCACAGTTTGTAATCTACACAAGCAGAATAAACAAACACATGGAAAACAATTAGTGAAGTAATATAATCTTTGATAAAGCACTAAATTATGCTATAAAGATGGCACAAGTGAATTAGAGAAAGGAAATGTCTATGATTGCTGGAATTTTCATGGAAGAAGTGGGTATTGAAGGATGCCTAGGATTGGGATAGGCAGAGAAGAAATGGGAGAATATTTTAGACAGAAGGAAAAACACTATTAAAGGCAAACAAAGGACTAGATTGTGTGTGCGTGCGCGCGCGCGTGTGCGTGTGTGTAAAAGGGGGATAAGGTTGGACAGACAATAATCACATCAAATTAGGGAGACACCTGAAAGTTAGGTAGAAAACTTAGAACTTCATACAGCAGGCAAAAGGGAGCCAATGGATGCTTTTGAGCTGGGTAGTGACATGATTAAAACGGTGTTTTAGAAAGGCTAGCCAGGTAGCAATGTGCAATATACGTGCATTGGAGGAGAGAAGAGGGAGCCTGGAGGTAAGGAAAGTGGCTAGTAGCACAGTAATTCAGGTATAAGGTGATGAAAGTTTGGACTAGGATGGTGACAGTAGAAATGAAGAGGCAGAGAAACATCTAAAAGGTAATGAGAGAGAAATAAAAGGAAGGGGGAAAGGGATAAATATTTAAGTGCCTGCTATGTGCCCGGCACTATTGTAAGCACTTTATACATTATTTTATTTTATCTTTAAAACAACCCTGAGAAGTAGGTGCTATTATTATCCTCATTTTACAAATGAGAAAACTGAGATATGTAAAGGTTAAATGACTTGCTCAGGGTCACACAGCTAGTAATTATCTGAAACTGGTTTTTATCTCAAGGTTTCCTGTCTATAGGCCCAGCACTCTATCCACTGTGCCCCTTAGTACAGTGGTAAGTGATTGGCTGGGGCTATGAAGGTTTCTAGCTTTAAGAATCATGTGGCTATTGATGGAGATGGAGAACTTGGGAATGGAACCAGAGGGGGAGGGATAATGATGAATCAGATTTCAAATACATTAAATTTGAGATGACTGAACAAGTAGAAATATGCTATAAGCAGTTAGTTTGGAATATATCAGCTGAATGTTTACTGTTGGAGATATAGATTTAGGAATTATCAGCATGGAGGAGGTAGTTGAAACCATGAAAGAAGCAAGTATGCTAATAATAATAGTAGCTCATATCTGCATAGTGCCTTAGTTGTTGAAGTACTTACCTCACAAGTAAGTAGGTAGATAAGAACAGAGAGCTAAAGATTAAACTTACGGTTAAACTCATAGTTAGGGATACAAAGGAGAAAGGGTTAGAGTTGGAGGTATTTAAGGTTAGAGTTGGACCAGCAAGAGACAAGATGGGTCAGAGAAGTAGGAGGACAACCAGAATAGTTTGGTGTAATGGAAGCCAAGGGAGTTTAAAAGGTTTAAGAAGAAGGAGGCATTTAATATTATAAAATGCTGTGGAGAAGTCCTGGAGAATGAGCTCTGAAAAATGACTATTGGAGTAGGAGATTAGAATACTGTTAGTGACTTTGGAAAGAATACTTTCAGTAGAGTGTAGGAGGCAGATGCCAGAAGAGAATAAGTGGTAAGGAAATGAAACCTGTTGACAGAGACCAGTTATTTAAGAAAAGTGGAAGTGAAAGGAAGTAATAGTAGTAAAATAGCCCTTGCATCCTCTTTTCTTCTTTTCCTCTCCTCCCTTCCCCTTTCTCTCCTTCTCCCTCCTTCCTTCCTTCCTTCCTTCCTTCCTTCCTTCCTTCCTTCCTTCCTTCCTTCCTTCCTTCCTTCCTTCCTTCCTTCCTTCCTTCCTTCCTTCCTTCCTTCCTTCCTTCCTTCCTCCCTCCCTCCCTCCCTCTATCTCTCTCAACATTTATGCCTTCTAACCTAATGAATACTGAGGAAATGGAACTATTTCTTTAGCATCCTGTTTACAATTTGAGCCACAGTAGATTCTTTGGTAGGCTAAGAATTGTTAATTGGAATGATGTAGATGGGTTTTGTACAGGGAGGCAGGGACCCATGAACTGCGACTATGTGGAACTGATTCAAGGTTGACTACAGGAGAAAGGAAAGGTTGATGTTTCTATTCTAACTTTAGGAAAAGAAAATGAGCCCTCCACTAACATGGTTAGTTATGACTTTACTGTTATCTCTTAAAGGTCTGCTCTGACCAGTAGCTTCCAGAAAGGTCTTTCTTTAACTGATTTTCTTTCATTGCAATTTTGAAATTTGTACTTGTGACAGTTTAAGTAATCCTTTGAATTTCCTTTAATTATAATTATAAAGACACCTGGTCAGTGATGAAATTAGACTGATATTGATTGCCCTGTAAGTCACTGTGGGACATTGGCTTAAAGGACTCTATTTAAACAAATATTTCTTTTTAGAGAAAATCTCCCTCCATTTAAGGGAACAATTGGAGTTGTCCAAAAGTAGAATAGACTGACTTAGGAGGTTCACTAGAGGGCTGAAGGCAAAGGATTGATGACTGCTTTTTGGGCACTTTATAGAAAGATTCTTGTCCAGATGTGGTTGGACTAGACAGCCTCTGAAGTCCTTTCCAACCTTGAGATTCTGTGATCATGGGAGAGAACTGATAAATGTAAAGGAATAAAGAAGGGGCATGGTAACCCTTTCAGGGTAGGGGCACAGAGTATATTCTCTCACATAGATATGAAGGTGCTAATAGATGGCTACTCACCCAAGTGGAACTCAGATTCTCCAAGGTACCCCTCCCACCAACTTCAATCCAGGTTCAATTTCAATCCAATTTCAATTCATTTCCACACTAGCAGCAACATGTGTAACAACTGCAAAAACATTTTCAGTTCCAGAAAAGCGCCCTTCGCCTGTTTCACCCAGAACAAGAGTCCAGAATCTTGAACATAAAAGTGCTCTGGGACCTGGTAAAGTGGGTTCATAAATATTACCTGATAATATTGGCAGCTGCTTTTCTTTCTTGGGTTAAAAGTTCGGGGTCATGAATGACTTCTTCCAGAAAACTAATAACCTTAAATTTTAGTTCATCGTTGGTTTCAAAATCCTGCCAAGAATATTTAGAGTGAAAAATTTAAAACTATTTTAAAAATGACCTTAATTGACATAAAATTATAACATGAAGGAAAGAAGGGAATGTTATCTAGTGGTTTTGGCATAGGGCAGAAAACGGAAGACTCTTGCCTCTCTTTGTAGATCCATCATTGATCCTAGTAGATTAATGGTGAATAACACATAGATGTCATCTTCCTATTCCATGTAAGAGGTACACAGTATAAATGAATTATTAATTACTTAGAGATCTTTGAGTTAAGATGTTTCAGAAATACCAAATAATTATTGCTTTGTACAACACTTGCCTTCTAGCTCTGCCATCTGGGGCTCTGACAAGGAGAAAACTCTCTCTTTAACACTGCTGCAGGTGTGGGGATAGTAGAAACATGGCTTGGCCTTGTTATTTTCTATAATTTAAATTGCTTATTTTTCTTAATTATTCTCCTTTTTCATAGACAAAAAAAGAAACATCAAATTCTCATCTTCCTTTCATAGATTGTTTGATGTAGATCTGTTGACAAATATTTTAGATAATGTCTGATTACTTGAGGATGATTCTTAATTCTTCCCAGCTGTAACCTGGCCTCACTACATCGTCAACCATTTTGGCTTCATGGAAGAAAAAAGCTTACCTGAGAATGCTTTGAGACCCAGTGTCGAAGGACATTCAATACTCGGTTGGTTGCAGCTCTCCTTATCACAAATTCTTTATCTCCATTCCTCTGGTCAGGGGGGAAACCTAAAATATTGGTGACCAACAGAGTGGAAAATTTTTTTTTTTGGAGATTTGTGGTGGGCAAGATTGGGGGATAGAGGCAGCAACAGTGTAGTCTAGGAAAAAAACTCAGTCCACATCCTGAATGTAACATCATATTCCTGGTGCTTTGATTTAAACGATGCTTTCAATCTGTTCTTACCATCTCTGCTGGCTTTCTAAGTCCATCCTGTGATTTTTACACCAAAGAGGCATTTTGAGAACTCTGAGCAGTTAGAATAGCCAACATACTCTGGTGTGTCCACTGGACTACCATACTACTTCATACACTCAAGTTCTTGTGTTAGGGTAAAAGATTTTTCCTTAGGTTTACAATGATCCTTCAGCAAGGAACTATTCCATTACCTCATGGTACTGAGATGACCCTAGTCTCTAAAAACATGTGCCAATGGAATGCAAGCTTTGTTGGGTCCTATCAAGCTAGAAAAGCCTTGAGTACAACAGGCTTGATAACAGACTATGCCTGCTCCCATAGGACCATTTGTGGTAAAATATCAAAGAATTTATCACCCACAGGTTGGCAAATAGGTGATGAATTGTCTGGCCATAGCAACATAAAATATAAAAACATAAAATAGTTCTTAATGTGGTATAGGGCCCTGTAGTAGCAATTTAGATTTGAAAATCTTTCCCACCCATTAATAGGCCATGTGAACTGCTTATGTCACAGGAGGCCTAAGTCACATGTGGTGGGAGGTTTTTCCTGACAGAAAAAGGAAGTTATGTCACAGGAAATGCTGAGAGAGAGGGAGAGCAGTTATGGCTGCTCATGGCTGATAATAGCTGCTGTCATGATAGTTAGAACTGAACAGGCTGACTTAGCTGTACTGTGAGTTTATGTTTTTGGGAAGACTCCAGCAGGGTCGGAGAGGTTTTGTGATGGTGAAGTTCCATGTTGTGGTATCGTGTTTTAAGTTCCTTGCTATCATGATGAAGTGGGCTAACTGGCTGTGGGAGCTGAACATTTGGTTATGGGGTATGGTTATATGGGATATGTTATACTTCTGCCTTCTTTATGGAGAGTCTCTCATACTTTGCGATGCAGAACCACATAGGCATATTCATGATTATCGCTGATGTTGTGTTTATTGCCTTACTGATACAGGCCCTCTCACTTATGCAGAACACCCAGCAGAAAGTGCTAAGAATCACAGTTTTTAGATCACTTACAAATATTTATGAAACAGCACTCTAACACCAAAAACGTGTTAGAACTTTGTAAGAACCTTGTCCAATGACCACTGAGATGGTGTATCCCCAAATATACTAAACTACATTTTACTTATAAATGCAACCAGAGGACATAAAGAAATTGCCTTTAAATGGAAGGATAGCTCACAGTTTCTTCCTGGAGGGAGGAACAAAGAAGTTGCTAGAATTGGTTTCATTTTGTGCATCCAAGGGTAACGAGAAATATTATTCCATGGAACATCTGTTCCTCTCACCTTGCACTCATGAAGGCAAGGAGACCCATGAAGATAATTGTAATTTATGTGCCAGCAGCTGTCACAGAGAATGAAGAATAGAGAAAATCTACAACAAACTTGATAAAATCCTCCAAATCAGGTAAACACATATCTAGATACTTGATGACTTTAGTGAGAAGGCAGGCACAGGGGAAGATGACAAAAATGTATTGGAAAATATGGCTCAGGATTAAGATGTGAAGGAGGTCAAAAGATGATACATTATTCAGAGTCTGTATAACTACATGTCACGAATACTCTCGTTGGGAAGAGAGCTAGAAGGTACTGGACATAGTGATCACTGAACAAAATCATAGAAGAAAATAAAGTTAATTGTATCTTAATAGTCAACAATGATAGATGACTGACTTGGGAGCACTTCAGAATCAGTTGACTTTTTAACTAAAGCATCAGCTTGTCAAAGTAAATACAGAAATTAATATAAAATTAGGAAAAAGGCTAAAGATGAGACAATATTGCATTCAAATATGACAAGTCCAACTCGATCTATTTAAATAAGGGGATAACTTTGAAAAATAGGAAATGAATAAAAGTAAAGAATTTTCTCTGATAACCACCACTTCTTAGAGTTTGCTAATGAAAAACTAAACTAGGTCATCCCCAGAGCAACTATAGATAAAATTGGAGATATAACAAATAGAGGTGAAATGAAGGAAGTATAACAGCATTGCTATGGTAATCTAGTCTTATCAATGAGAATGGAATAGCTAGATTTCAACTCTTACCATAATTGTATGCTAGTATATTATACTATGAAGCAGAAATAGAAACCAAGAAAATGAGGTGGAGAAAACTGGATGAACCCATTTAATATATAAGAATGAAGCACAATCTGAAGATGATACTCATGGATCAATTTTTAAGATATCTAAAAGAGATATTGAAAAATTCATAATTCAACAAATAGTGATTAGGCACCTACCATATATAAGGGATGGTGGAACTATTGAGTCATACATATATTTCCTTGTCTTTATAAAATATTTATGAGAGTCATCTATGCACATATCAAAGGTTTCCTTGATGAAAATGAGAAAGAAATGAGTAGACTTTCTTAGATGATTTCCTAGATGATGGCACAGCTTCTCTTTACAGCCACACAATTTGCTGAGAGTTGTGGAGGATACAAAATGCTGCTGTTTATTGGTTTTTTTTGGTGACTAAAACAAAGCACCATTTGTAAAACAAAATACAGCCTTAGTGACTTTTCTCCAATAAGGTGTCTCTCATTAAGATCATACAAGATTCTTTAATAGATGCGGCTACAGAGATAACTCTATTTCACAGTCCTCTAGTAGTATTAAGTAAACGTAAAATATAGAGAAAAAAATACTTGCCAAAGGTATTCACCACTATAATATAGTTATAAAATACAGAGATTTATGACATTCAATGGTGTCCATCACTGCTGTAGAAGATGCCTGATGCATTTTCCAAATGAATAGATATTCCCTATAAATGATGAATTTTCCCACATGTTCTTGTTTGTGAGTATAATGTTGTGCTGACTGGTTCAGGTACTGAAATATTACAAGTCTCTTTCAATGAGATCCATGACCACTCAAAAGGGACTAACTTAGTAATTCCCACAGGAAAAGTCAAGGAGATAAAAGAGTAGCATGGTGTTGTGGGAAGAACACTGGATTTGGAGGTAGAGGACTTGGATGCAAATCCAACTGTACTTATTACCTGTGCTTCCACCAATGAGATCAAAGTATTAAATGTAGCAGAAGGTGGAGGTAACTGGGAAGACCAAAAGCATCTTCAGAGAGATCCATATATAGCGTGTTCCCATACGTAGACCACCTTCGGTCTAGCCTTTCAGGACAGACAGCTTCTCTGTTACTGCTGTAGTTGGAATGTTTTCTAAAATGATAAAATATCTAACAGACATACAGTGACGTGTGCATACATTTTAGTAGGTTAATTCATACAGGGATGGCTTGAGGCATGCCTTCTCAGTCGTGTGTGATTCTTATCCAAATCTTCCATATTCTCCCTAATGCATTCTTAATGGGTCTTGATAATTTGTAGCTATCGGTGCAAAACTTGCCTGGGTTTTTCTCTTTTGTTATCCCTTGTTCTTGCTACGTGACCAACCAATTCCTGGATCATAAACTACATATTCTTCCCCTCTTTTCCCCTGGTTCTATTCCTATTGGCCTCCACCTGTACTTCAGGGTTTTACTCCTTATTATACAACTGAGGCAGAAGGAAGAAATGAAATGGCCTGGAGAGAGAAACAGTTGAGGCATGGAAACAGTAGAAAAGCAAGTCCACTCTGGGAAACTTAAAACAAAGATAGTGCTTTCGCTTTTTCTCTTTGGGTGCATTTTTCTTCTTCTGAACTCTTGAGTTCTCCTTTATTCTATCTTCTCCATGCTTAAAGGTAGTGTGAAGATTTTCTTCAATGAAATCCCTTTGGCTTTCTTATACAAAGTCAACCTTCCCCTAACTAACCAGTTCCATTCAAGCAAACACTTGGTCAGTTTGCTGGTCATTTAGACAGTATATTTGGCATGTGGCAGCTAGGTGGCACAGTGGATAGAGTGCCAGGCCTGGAGTCAGGAAGACCTGAGTTCAAATCTAGCCTCAGACACTCACTGGCTATGTGACCCTGGACAAAAGTCACTTAGCCTTGTTTGCTTTTGTTTCCTCATCTATGAAATGAGGTGGAGAAGGAAACGGAAAGCCATTCCAGTATCTTTCCAAGAAAACCCCAAATGGGATCACAAAGAGTCAGACATGACTGACAGCAACTAAATAACAAAATAAAAAAACCGATTAATATTTTGTAAATTTTTAATTAGTTGTATCTGTGTCTCTTCCTGCTAAAATAATAATCCGATGCCTTATTCATCTCCATTCAGCTTAAGAGGTGCCCTCAAGGCCATTGGCAGTAGGGAGCTTGCTCTGATAGATCCTTGCTGGCTATTAAAGCTTTGAATTCAGGCCTCTGACATCTGTCATCATAGAGCCAAGAGATCTAAGTTTGGAGAGGGTCACTACAAGAAAGGTGGCCATCATAAGATGATCTTTTGTTTCTTCAGGCATAGCAACTCACAGAGACTGTTAAGCCATAGAAAAATTGTAATTCACAATACATGCTAGTGCAGACAGTAACTATTCTGATGAAATCAGTGCTCCTTACAATACTGAGATAAGTGCTGGTGTAGCAGAGAGACAGCCTCCAAATCTAACCTGGCTGGGCCATGGTTATAACGTGGTCTGAACTTGGAAGTATTAACCACTTCCTCCAGACATGTCTGTCACCCACGCAGTGGCTTGAGTTGTGGGTAGAGTTGGAACAGCCTTGAGTTTAAGCTGGGCCTTTTGCTAAAAGGCTTCCTATAATTCTGGCCTTTTCAGAAAGCTGGTTTCAAGTGAACTCAGCAGACATTTATCAAGCACTTATTATTCATACAAACCTTTGTGCTAGGGCTCATGAGCTTCTGATTCATGACGATGGCATGAAGGAGCTGACACCCCTCCCCCCTGCCCCACCTTTTTTTAAAAGAAAACTCCCAGTTCATAGAAAAAAAAAGACTATGGCCTCCCAAATTTAAGGATCCTATAGTAGGCAAACTATCCAGAGACCTGAATATTGCTCCTGCCTATGAAGGGAAGAGAACTTACCCTTTCTTGGTTAGCTAATTTTTATTGAAGACAACAGCCTGATGAGGAAAAAAAAATCTCAAGCTTCTCTCTAAGTACCCTTAAGGTGATGCTTCCAAAGGCACTCTTCCCTCTTGGCTACCCTTTGATGATGTCCTCTCTTCTTAGAGACTCTCTCAGCCTTCAGTGGGACTTGAAGATGATGCTAAAGAGGGACCGAATCTCTATCACGGGATCGTCGTATGGTTAGGGGGTCTTTGGGCAGTTGATTCTGGATAGATCGATTTACCAGAGAACCCTGAAAATTATCCTGCATACCTGCGCTTGCCAATGACATCCTTCTGTACTTCTCTTTGTTTGGCGTGCCTTCATTGGCTCCAGCAGTTGCTATGGCAAAAGCTGAGGCAGCTGAGAGGGCACTGCGGTTATTGTCCAGTTCCCGACAAGAAGTCATCACAACTCCATTATTATAAGAAAATAGTGAAAATTCTGGTGGTGAGAAAGAGCAGAGTAAACCATTAGTTCACTTCACCTTCAACTCTTTGGTCTTGTTTCCACATCTGTAAAATGGGTGGTTTGGATTATATGATCTTTAAGGTTCCCCATCAGCTTTAATATTCTATGATCTGGTCATTCCACTGAAAAGGGTCAAAAGTAGCCCCCTTCCCCTTAAGCTTTGAGGAAACTATGTAAGGCCTGGGAACAGCTTCAAAAGCCAATACAGTGTGATGAGGTTTCTAAGACATTCTGGTTATCTGGGTATTTCTTTTAAGCTTAAAGACTTGTAACTGGGAAAGGCATTTTTAATCTTCCTAATGCAGTCTTTATAATGACTAATATGGTCTTTCATTGGGGATTTTTAAGGTATAAATTCAGTTGCTACCATAGTAAAATAAATTCGTTCCCTTTTGTTCTTGCATTAGAAAAGGTGTAAAATGATTGTCTGACACTCTCATGTAATAGAAAGATATTTATGAAGATGTCTTTTAAATCATTTATCTGTCTTTCCCTTCTTTTAAGCTTAATATGTGTCTGGGGCGGGTCTGATAGAGGCTTATTTGAAGGCAGAAGATATAATATTGTTTGTCAATATTTTCTGTGGAGTGATCCACCTTTAAATGTATGGGAGTACCTGGGGGCACAAAAGTGGTAGAGGCAGGTGGGTGGAAAGACCTGAACCAGCCAGAGTTATTGCAGAATCAGTTTATCATAAACATTTTATGGCAATGTGATTGTTCAATATGGTGTAGAGGAAAGAATGAAGGTTTTGAAATCAGAAGACTGGCCTTCGAACCCTATTTCTGTCAGTCACTTGTTACGTGAACTTATTCAAGTGATAGCCTCTCGACCTCAGTTTCTTCATAGATATGGCAAAGGAGTTAAACTAGATAAGATCTTTAAGTCCCTTCTAGTTCTAAATCTGGAATTCTTACTTTGGGAAGCTGTAGGCTAACCCTGTCACATTTAAAAATGTCACCTCTTCACTGTTATTCTTGCAAAATAAGCACCTCTAGGCTTTGTAAATCAACTCATTCTTTCTGTCCAAAATGCCAGCAACTTTGACATGAATTTTATATGGCTTATTTATGAAGTTCTATTTTACATTATCTTTATTTTTCTATTGGGAATGATTTTATTTTTGGAAATTCATATTGCAACTTGAAACCATTTTTAGTTATCTTCTATCCTGTCCCTTCTAACCTTAATGACTCTCTTTGTCCTCTTTCAAAAGTACATGTGGCATGATGACTTTGACCGTCAGAGTACAGACTAAAACTGGGTACACAGATTGTGAGAACCCAGGAACGTGACAGGTGCATAGCTTGAGGGATCCAGAAATCCAGCCTTTTGCAATGTACCCAGGGCATCTTTATGTCCCACAAAATACTGTAATTTTTTTTAATGGACTAAAGGACTTCTCAAAGTTCTTTTCAGCCTATGACACTGGTCAAAATCCATTGGTGAGCTCTGGCATTGGGCAAACTTGTTTATTTGCCCGAGATGGATTAGATTTATGATTTTATCCTTATAATATAAAAATCCAAGAAATATTACAGTAGGCTGACCAAAAATTGTCTTCTACAGTGGCACCATGGGATGGCAATTGCCTTCATGAATCTAGTATTAAAACATCAATGACCGTAAGATTATAGATTTAGAGCTAAAAGATGTGAAAGAGGTAAACTAGTTCAACTCCATTTATAAACAACGAATAAAGTATCTCTAATTTTATTGCTAATAAAATCTCATTCATTAATTTAATTGAACCACTTTGAATGTATTTGCATTTTTGACTTGTAATAAATAATACCTGAAGCATTTTTGCTTTTGATTGATTTTGGAGTAGTTGGAGACTTAGTTGGTGAAGTTTCTGTGTCTGCATCATCACTTTGGTTTTGATCATTATCTGACTCTTCTCTTACTGAGACTTCTGAGCCTAGGAAAAAACAAGAAATGGTTTAATTTTCCTCTTCCTTTCCATTCAGAAACGCAAATTCATTTCTGTATCTTGGAAAGTTGAACAATTAAAATTTTCTATAATCTATAATCATCGAATGAGAATTATTATCACGTTTTCTATCAGATGAAACTCAGGGCTTCCCTTAAGCGATTCTATGCATTGCATCTGAACAATTAATAGGTACAATTTTGTGGATAGTTACTGTGGTTACCATAATTGGGAGGGGGGTGACTGACTAGGGTTTTGAACCAGGATGTAGAATGTGGAGGGTACCGAAAGCACATGCAGTCTTTCAGTGGTGTAGAAACAAAAGTGATTAGCGCTTTGTTAATAAGAATAATTAAAGTAGAAGGGTAGCATATAGTGAATTGGTGTAAGCTTTCTTCCTGCTCTTTCTGCTCTCTGCCCAAGCAATGGTCTTCAACTTGTGCTCACGGATGCTACTCAGGATTTGGGACTGCAAAATAGAAGGACTTAAGAATGGTCTAATGCTGTGGCTCCTAAACTGTACACAACCCAGAAAACTCACATGGGTGCTGTGGGCTATTTAATATTTTCAACCTAACCATTTAATGAACAGAACTGTGAGGTATTTCATTTGGTCTAGGGGCACGGTGAAAAAATTGCTAAATCTAAAGTGCTCATGAACCAAGAAAGTTTGGGAATCTCTGGTTTAGTGAACTAAGATGTATCAGAAGAGGCCTAGAATCACAGTCTTATAAGAAGATGTCAGTACCCTGAAGATATGGAGCTGGAAGTGTTTTACCAAGAATTAAAACAAGATTCTTACTTGCCAGATTGCTTTTTAAAATGTCTGGTCTAATTAATTTGCAGTCTGTTTTTCATAGCTGTTATAAAAAATTATAATTATGTGTTCAAAAGTCTTTATAGGAGCTACTAAATCTAGGCAACTTGATTTGGTGTTGCTGATTTTGGGGTTGACTCCATTACTGTTATCAGGGTGCGGTTGTTTTGGTTGTTAAGATGACTGAATTGTATCACACCAGTGATAAATTTAAATCCCTTTTTCTCCTGAGTAAAATATCCTGAAAGCTCTTTTTTCTTTTTTAAAATATAAAATCAATAGTCATCTATAATAAATGAACTCCTCCTATATGTAGTGACTGGGCAAAACTTAAGGCATGTAGAACAAATGGCCCATTAACCTTTTATTGGCTTGGAAATATTTGAAATGGCTAACTCATCTGACTTTAGTCCGTCACTCTTATCTCCACTCTCTGAAATTTCTTTTTCTCCCCTTTACCAGCTGCCTCATCTCCCTTTTCCACTCTAGCTCTTTTACGTTTTGTCTTCCCTCATTAGAATTGAAGCATCTTGAGGGCAGGAGCTGGTTTGTTTCCTTGCTTGTTTTTATATCCTAAGAATTTAGAACAGTGCCTTGCGTATAGTAAATACTTAATAAATGCTCTCTCTCTCTCTGTGTCTCTGTCTCTCTCTCTCTCTGTCTCTCTGTCTCTGTCTCTGTCTCTGTCTCTGTCTCTGTCTCTGTCTCTCTCTCTCTCCCCCCTTATCTATTTATCCTATGGGGCAAGAACAGTTTTTCCTGAGAAACATGAAGCAATTCAGTTATGACGCTTGAAAAGAATCCAGGCAGATGAGTATAAGAACCCTGCCAATGAGTGCAAACAATGTAGCGCTCTTGGAACTTTCATTGTTATTAAACTTCTGTTCTGATTTGTCCCTAGGGCAGATGGTTTTCTTGGAGTCCATGTTCAGAATCTGGGTTTCCATGGCTATCAAAGCATTCCCTGTCTTTTCATCAGAACTAGACCGCTAGATATTTCCTGAATTCAACGGACTGTCAGTTGGCTCTGTAAATTTGCATAGTGTGATCTTTTTCCATGCCTGGAATCCACTTGTTCCTCATCTCAACCTTTTAGAATCCTTGTCCTCTTTCAAGGAGCTCTTAGCTCAGGAGTTACCTCCCAGATTCCCCCAGCTGAAAGTATTCTCTTCTACCAATCTTCCTAGAATACTTTGTCTGGACCTTTCATTTACTCCTCATCATACCTCCCTTATGCCATGCTTGTCTGGTATATGGATTATTCCCCCTAGTACGATGCCACCTCCTTGATGGCTGGAATTGTTTAGTTTGTGCCTTTGTATTCCCCAGTACCTAGACCAGTGCATTGAACATAGTAGGTTTATGCTGAATTGAATGCTACCATATATAGTTATTAGAATTTCCTAAATCATTATGAATCATTTTTTGAAGGGAAAGACAAATTTGGCCTCCAAATATTGTTTTTCCATCCTAGGCATTTGCATTCATAAGCCAGTAGGCTATATAGTTCTACTTGCAACAAACACAATCAAGAATTTTTTTTGATATTAATAGGATACTGAATGAATGAATTAAAGATTATCGACAAAGAGAACAAAGATAATAGAGAAAGGAGATTCATAATGTTCTAATCTTTTTTTTAAAGTCTATTGCCTGACTTTTGTTAGGTCTTTCTTGTTTTTTTTCAAGTCCACAGGCAAATGGGCTAGAGTTAATTAATCTAATTTAGTAGAATGCAAGCTCCTCGAGGAAGGAAATACTGTTCATTTTGTCCTTGTATCATTCATTTGTTCTTGTATCTATGGAGCCTAGTGTAATGCCTCTCACACAGCAGAAACTTAATAAATGTTTGTTGAATTAAATTAAATTAATTTTTCTTGATGCCTCCACCCCATATGTCTTACTTCCTACCTCATTTCTAATTTTTTAAAATTTAGTTATAGGCCTGACCTAGAGGATGATTTCTCCAAATGATATCACATTAAGAGAAATATCACATAAAGTGGATAACTGGCACCTTGGTTCAAGATCTCTGTCTGTCTCAGAATCATAGACCCAGATATCAAAAACAAAAGGGAATGCCCATTAGCTCTCTAGACAAGAAATCTCTCTCTCTCTCTCTCTCTCATTATTATTGGTGTCATGCTTTATATTAAGACTCAGTTTAGGGGAGTGTAGAATAACAAAGTGCCAGTTATTCTTGGTTGAACTGGGTAATGGTCTTTGGATTTGAACAGTAAATCATATGGGCAAGCAGAAGAGAGTTCTGAGACAGAACATAGAGCTGAGATGCCATTAAATGGCTTTTAGGTTAGTTTCTGGGAGTCTCCCAGTGCCTAGGCAAATCTCTGACAGTGAACTCTGATGATGTATATATATATATATATGTATATATATGGAAAACTTATTTTTACTTTGATTTAAAACCATGTACCCATTTAGCTATAGTGGGGAAAAACAGGGCACACTGCAGATGGATAGTGATGTGTTTGGCTTCCTGTTTCCCAGAGGATACCTATTTGTGGTCAATTTCCTTTAATTCCTTATTTAGTCATGTTGTATAATCCCAACCCTGTGGGTGTAGATCTGCCTTCTGGCCTCCGCAAAGCTCTGTACTATGATTCATCTGCTTTCCCTCGTCACTCATGGCTCTCAGTGCCACTGCTGTTGGTGGCTTCCCCCTGATTCTTTACATAATACATGCTCTTTGCCTCACCCACGCCTCTCACCTACATCTTTCTTCTTCACCCACAAATTGTTTTTTGTTTGTCAGCTTTATGATTCTGATTCTGCTTGGGAAGTCCAATGTGGTTGAAATTTATAGATTGCTGAAGCAAAGTGACACACTGACTAAGTCTACAAGAATGAGGGAAAATTGGATTGGGACCAATAGATTTGGCTGTTCTAAGGTCAGCTTTGACTCGTTTAGACTGCCATGAGAATGGCAGAATTCTTCCAATCTTTTGGTCAAATCCAAATGACCTGTACTTTTCTAGATTCCACTGTTTAGATGATTCCTACACATTTCTTCTGCAACTCACAACTCTATCTGTTCTTGGTCTCTGCTCAGATTATAGTTTTGTTTATGATTTGGGTTACGAGACCCTCTGTGTAAGAATATCAACTTACAGCTGGGTATGGTGATATGTGCTTGTAATCCTTACTACTAGAGAGGCTGAAACTAGTGATCTGAACTCTGCAGTTCTGAGCTGCATTGGGCTATGCCAATCAGGTGTCTACAGTATAGTCAGAATTAGTATGATATTCCCACTAGGTTCTCAGGGATGGGTGGACCAGCTCAGGTAGGAAATAGAGAGGTCAAACAGTAGTGGGATTGGGCCTGTGAATAGCTCCTACATTTCCAACCTGGATGAGAGCGGGAGACCTAGTCTCTTAAAAAAATCAACTTACTCTGTTTGTTGGGACTTGAGTCTTCTATTTTTTCAGTTGTACCTTCACCCTCATCAGGTATCTTATTAGGAAAGTTACTGAATACATATGATTTGCTGATGTCCAGCGTGGTCTTACTAAAGGGTGACATAGAAGAATACATGCTTGCATAGCCATTCGAAGAGCAGCTTAAAGCAGCCAGATCCAAGGCCTTCCCTCCAGTGATGATGGGGATGTTTAAGGAAAGCTTTCTTCTTCTACTTGGTGAAGATGACTTGGTAATGGACAGAGGTGGTGGGGAGGAGAACTTGCGATTAGCTCTTGGGGATTTAGGAGGTTCACCATACAGAAGCTTGTTGTTTTGGCCGCTGGCAAATAAGAGCTCCAGTGACCTGTTGGGAAACAAGAACTTATTCTCTTTCTGCCAAAAAGAATGTCAGATTCTATTTTTTCATTCTTTTGTGTTGGCCACATCCCAAGAGCCACATGTTTCTTGCCAATAGCTCATATTCATATATTCCATTGTTGTTTACAAAGCACGTGCCTTGCAACAACTCTGCAAGGCAGTTAGTGTGAGTATTAATATACCCATTTTATAAATGAGGAAACTGAGACTCAGAGAAGTTCAGAGAATGAGACCCATGACATTGCTGACCATCCTCTCCTCCAGGATGACTCTTTCTTCACTGGGTTTTCATAGCACTACTCTTTCCTGGTTCTCCTCATACCTATCTGATGTCTCCCTCCTTATTAACTCTCCTTTGCTGGCTCATGATTCACATCGCACTCCTTCACTGTGAATGTACACCAAAACACCTCTTCATTCTCTATACAACCCCTGACTTCTCTCTATGTGATTTCTCTTTCAGTGACCCCATAAAGTCCAACAAGTTTGATTATCACCTGTGTTCAGATGATTCCCAGATCTACATATCCAATCTCATTCTCTCAGGCACTTGAATCTCACAGCCCAGCTGCATTTGGATATCACAAATTGGATCTCCCACAGGCATCACAAACTCAGCATGTCCAAAACAGAATTTGTTATCTTTCTCCTTTCTTTAAAATTACTGTCAAAGGTACCATCAACCTCCTAGTTACACTCACAACATCAGTTTCATTCTCAACTCTTCCCTTACACCCCACATATAATCTGTTATCAAATCATGTTTCTATTGTCACAATATCTCTCATATATCTTCTCTTCTCTCTACTCACACAGCTACCACCTACCTTACTTCAGGCCTGTATCACCTCTCCCCTAGACTATTGTAACTGTCTATTAATTGATCTCCTTGCCTCATCTTTTCCCACTCCAGTACATCCTCCATATAGCTGCTAAAATGATTTTTTTCAAAGCACAATTCTCTACTCAATGAGCTCCAGTGGTTTCCAATTACACTCTAGGATAAAATGTAAACTCCTCTGCCTGTTATTTCAAGCTTAAAACCTGATCCCAGCCTATCTTTATCATCTCTTCCACAATTTACAATCTAGTAGTACTGGCCTTCCCTCTGTTCCTTACATTCAACATTCTTTCATTCATCTCTCTGCCTTTGTATTGGTTTGCCCACACGCCTTTCTCCTTATCTCTACTTTGTGGACTCTCTTTCTACATGTAGGTTTTCCTGATTATCCTCCCCTACTTTCTCCTAATTATCTTGTTTAACTGCTTTGTATTTATTCTGCATATGCTCATATTTGTACATGTTATTTCCCTGACAGAATGGAAGCTCCTTGAAAGTCAGGATTATTTAATTTTTAACTATTTCTAGCACCTAATAGTGCCTGGTACACAATAGACACTTTATAAGTAGGTATTTGTTGAGTTATGTTTAGCCAAATCTTTTCATTTTACAGTTGAGAAAATTAAATATTTAAGTTCAAAAGTAGGTTTCCCTACTGGGAATAGAAAGTACTGATTGACCAATGCAAACATTGGTCAGTCAGTGCTATAATTTTCATTATAAATTATCACCACTCTATTTCTTATTACGAATTAGTAAAGCATCTTTCTAGTTCAACCAGTCCAATCTTGTGTCAGTATTGGTAGTGTGAGTTGCCTATTTTGCCAGGTCCTAATTATCTTTGGATAAGCTTAAAGTATTGAGAGATCAGACCTTGGATCCACAGTACAGCAACGAGGCTTCACCTGAACAGTCCGGTGAAATTTTGGGAGTATGTAATGGGAATCTGTGTATACACCATACGAGCCTTTTTAAAGCCTCTGCAGCCAATCAAATAGACTCCACTTCAAAATGTGTTTAGCAGGACTATAAACACTTGTAGAAGGTCCATGCCTCCTCCAGACTCTTTACTTTCCTTAAATAATATAATAATTCGCCTGAAGGTAGCTCTCTAGCATCTTCCACGTGATGTTGCTATCTTCACAATTTGTCATCTTGAACGTTGCTATAACTAACAAGTGAATTGTTCTCCTTGACCAATGGGAGTCCACACATGGACCATGCACCCATTATATCTCTGTTGACTATATCTTCCAACCCTTACCATGTGTCCCCTTTCCATCTCTCCCATGTCTTCTTTTGGGCTTTGGGTCTGGGACCAAGAGGCTGTGTAGAGAGGTGGGGTACTTGAGGATAGGAAGGGGGAGAAGAGGTTTAAAAGCCTACACATCTTTGTTCTCTGAATGGCTCATATCTCCAGGGTCACGCAATGTAAACATGTAGCAGAAGAGGGATTGAGGACCACTTTGGGCTTAGTAGTTATCGTTCCAACAGCTTCTATTCTCTTGAAACCTGAAGGAAGGAGCCCCTCCCTTCCTTTTGGGGTATGCAATGAAGGTGTTTCTAGGGGCTATAGATGGAAGAAGTGTTTCTTTGTCAAGGATTGCTTGGTGGCTAGAATTTTGTTTCATGACACCCATCAGATGGAGTGTGGTTCCACAAGATAACATATTAGCTGCCCTATGGAAGTACAACCTAGCATGTAAAAGAAAGCACTTAAGAATCTTTTCCTCCTTGTCTGACCCAACTTGTACCCAAGGAAATCTTAAGTTGAAAATATGTTCCACTTGAGAAACAACTATTTCCAAGGTATTCAGCCAGGCATGCAGTAAACGTATTGAGGTCAGTATTTTTGCACTGAGTATAGTTCATTAGAAAGGGGAACAGAAGAGAAAGCTGGGCACTTGAGTATGTGGTGCACGAAGAGGTGATAGTGGGGAGGGTATGATCATGGGGCTAAAAAGAGGCAAATAGAATTTTCCAGCTTTCTTCCTCTTTGTATTTTCAACATTCTCTTACCTCCTATGGGTACAGTAAGCAAATTCTTTACTGATGTATGAGTAAGTCCTAGCTCAGCTCAAAAGGCTTATATAGCTGGGAAATCTGACTGCAGACTAGGTTCCTGGACACCCCAATTTTAATAGGACAATAGTTTTTGAGGTCAGTCTGTGCTATGGAACTCCATTCTAGCTAAGATTACAGTTAATAATTTTTTTAAATGACAAAAAATGAAGACTAGGTCTCCCTATTTCATCCAGACTAGAAACATAGACACTACTCACTGGCCTGATACCACACTGATCCTGGAAATTTGACCTGCTCTGTTTCTGACCTTGGTAGACTTATCCCTCTTTAGGCAACATGGTGGCTCCACCCTCCTATTCCAAGAGGCTAACCATATTAATACTGAACCTAGTATGGACACTTGATGAACTTAGCCATGGCCCACTGAAGCTTACAACTTCTGAGCTCAAGAGATCTGACAGCCTCAGCCTCCCCAGTAGCAGGGGGTTTAAAGCAGCAGGCATTACAGGTGTGTAACACCATGCCCAGCTAAGATTAAATTTTAACATGGTTCTTCCAGTAGGTCCTTATATGGGACTCACGTTATATTAAATTTCACACTCTATTCATTTGTATTCTAGTAAAGCTCTAGCATATAAGTATATATATTTTATTTAGAGTACCTCTAGAGATAAACCCAGTCCAAAGAATCCAAGGCCTAAAAGAAATTTGACATAGGAAAGTTTTTTTTTTAAAGTTTTATTGATTTCTCTTATCTCTTTGTAAAGATTATTGCACTCTATGAAAAGCGGCATGGCACAGGGGTTAGAGAACCAGCCTCAAAGCCAGGAAGACTTGAGTCCAAGTTATGCCTGTGTCTGTGTGACCCCAGGCAAATCACTTAATCTCTCAGTGCTCCAGGTAACTCTCTAAGAGGATAAATTTCAAAGGATGAGCTGACCTGAATTGGTAGAAGGAGTTTCCTTACCTGAGAGTTCCCTATGAAATCACAGGTCCAGTCCCTATTGGTAATTCACTCTACCCTGCCCTTCCAGACTGAACCCTTCCTTGTGACAAAAAGAAAACCAATTAGGTAAAAAAATCAGATACAGTGGCAGCTTCTGACAACGTATAAAATATTCTTTTCTACTAGGCACTGGACTTTGTCTCATGAAGGAAGAGGTATGTTTCATTATCTGCACTCTTGGGCCTTTACTAGTTTTTTATTTACTCAAGTTTAGACTTTGTTTTAGTGATCTTTTCGCTTATTAGAAAAGTAATTTCTAGAGCAAGACACGATTAAATCAATCTTGTTTCTACCCATTGGTTAGGTGCCAAGAACATTGGACTTGGAGTGATCAGGGTTCCATTATAGGATTTGACATCACTATGATCCTGGCTTTCTGATCACGTACAAGTCACATGATCAGTGGGCCATAGTGCCTGGCATGCAGTAGGTGCTTAATAAATGGTTATTTTTGATAGATTGGCACTGCTGAAACCCATAATAAAAATGTTTTCAGGTTAATGAGTAAAAAAAAACCCAAAAGCTAGACTACTGGTTTCCTTATTAGCTCTAAAAGGGCCAATTTTGGGGAATGATGACCTCTGTGAGTAATAAGGTACAATAAAAAACATTGGAGGAAAACCCAGGTTCCCTGACCTGGGTTCAGATCCTGCCTCTGACAGAATGTGTGAGCTTGGGCAAGTCATTTAACTTCCCTGGACCTCAAGTTCTTTGCCTGTAAAATGAGGAGGTTGGACCATATGACCTTTGAGGTCCATCCTTGCTCTAGATTAGTGATTTTATGATCCTTTCTAACTTTGAGAGTCTATGATATATGAGAAGAAAGGAGTTCTGAGTCCTCATAAGAAGGATTAATTTGACTCTAAAAAGTTAGTCCACTGGATTTAGATTCAGAAGACTTGGGTTTAAATCCTTCTCTGCTACATACTACTGTAGAATGAAGGGTTTATACTAGATGGTCTTTAAGGGAACTTTCAAACCTAAATCTACAATCCTATGATCAAAGAGGAAAAAATATGTATCATTCATCTTTTGGTGATGCCTGATTTTGGAAATTAGGTAGCAATGCTAATGAAACTTTTCGACTTTTTTTTGATAATTAATATACAGCCTAGTGGATCTACTGGCATTAAACTGACAGGGTGACCCATGAATCAAAGCAGAAAGGAAGCCACCAATGAAAGAGATTAGTATATACTCAGCACCCAGATTCAGAAGCATGGGATGTGTTTGGGTCCTAGTAGCTGGTAACAATGGCGATGGCTCCAGTGGTGTAAACATTGACCTCGCTAGCCTTACCTTGCAGGTATTGCACTGATAGGTTTCTTATAAATCGTGATGAGTTTGTCCAGAACCACCACAGCTGTTGTGAACACCCGGTAGGAATGCAAGAATGTGTTGAGGAAATCTATGCTCAGGAACCTTAGGTCTGTGAGCCTTTCCAGAAGTCGCCCTACGCTGGCATAACGGATCTGCAGGACTTTACAGGAGTTCATGGTTTTGCTGAATCGGATGTCAACATCATCACAATACAGGGAGGCATCTGACCTGTGGGGAAAGATAGAAGGAAAATGTGACCTTAGATAACATGGGCGGTTTTAGAAAGATGAAGTACTAAAAGGAAGAGTCTCATGAGTCAGGGTTTCCTGGGAATTATAAATTAATCTTGTAAAAGAACAAAACACTAAACACAAAGTAGCCCACTCACTTTTTATTTCACCCTGGCTGTTTCTCCCTTAAGTGGTACATGTAGTAAAAGGAAATAAATTAGAATTTATTTTTCCTCATTTGAAGAATTTACTCAGTTAAAATAGGTGAGTGGCTCACTTCAAGCAAGCTTTGTGCAACACTTCTCATTCTTTTGGAGAGCTGCTAATGGCCAAGTTGGTTTTGGTATTTACTTTCACTTTCATTAAATGTATCAAATACCAAGGATATACTGGGTGCTATGAGGGATACAGATAAATATAAGACCTAGATCTTGCCTTCATCCTAGCTAGGGAGACAAGATATATACACACGAAAAGTTAATACGACAGTTATGAGAAGACAAGGCAGACAAGATGAGGCAGCAAATGTTAAATACAGTTATATTAAAAAAGTTTTTTCTAGTTAAAATCTTATTTCCATACTGACCATATTTTAATACAGCTGCTGCTGAACTAGCTCTGTGCAGTGTAGTATACTAAAAAGACCATTGGTCTGGCAAATTAAAGACTTGGTTTCTAGTCCCCATCCTGCTACTGACTCGGTCGTGTGACTTTGGGTCATTTTCCTCATCTGTAAAATGATGGAGTTGGACTAAATGATGTCTAAAGATCTTCCAACTTGAATAGTCTATGGCTTTACGATTCAATGAAGAATATAGGTTTAGAGAAGTTATAAGAATTGACATTCAGGAGATGACTCCTAGTTTTATAGGATTTGGTTAAGCCAAGAGGAAATGGTGGATATTGTGTCTCAGTGAGATGACATTCAAACAAAAATGGAAGTAAGAACAGGTATGTTCGAGGGAGAGTGAATAGGCCAGTTTGGGCTTATATGGAACACTCGACTTTTCTTTTGGTCCCTTATTTCTCTTTATTTATTTCCTATCTGTACTGGTTGTATGGGAATGTTCAAGCTTATAGTATGAAAAGCCTTTCTCATTTGGTAGTCCCATAAGTTGTATGGGTTTAAACTCTAGTTCTGCCAAGACAAATTCTGTATGGAAGTCCTGCTCTAGCCCATCGGCACCAGGAACACTGAAATGTCAAAGGGTTATAGAATATTAGATTTGGGAAGGACTTGAGAGGTCATCCTCTATCTCCTGCTCAATCCTGGAATCTCTTTTGCAAGTATTTGTCTATCAGTGGTTTTCATTCTGCTATCTGGTCGACTCAGAACAAGCTTATTCCCTTTTCTATACAGTGACCTTTCCAACTTACTTTGTAGTTATTTGATTTGTATTTTGTAGACAGTATGGTGCAGTGAATAGAAAGCTGGCCTTGAGCCAGAAAGAACTGAGTTCGAGTTCTTCTTCTCGTATATTCTGGCTGAGAAAGTCACTTAATCTTTCTATATTCTAGACAACTCTCCAAGACGATAAGTTGCAGAGAAGGTACCTGCAGGCATTGGTAGAGAGTTTCTTTATCTAGGAGTTTCAAAATGTGTATCTATGAATATATGTACATATACGTATATCTATCTATACACATCTGTCTGTCTATCTGTCTGTCTATCTATGAAACTCCTAGGTATGGGAGTTGTGTACTCACGGGTATACACACACACACATATGTGTATATGCATTCATGTATATGTATTGTTGTTATATCAGTTGATTAGTCATGTCCAACTCTTCATGACCCCTTGAACCATATTGTCTATGGGATTTACTTGGCAAAGATACTGGAGTGGTTTCTCATTTCCTTCTCCAGTGGCTTAGGGTAAACAGAAATTGTGACTTGTCTAGGGTCATATAAGTAGTAAGTATCTGAGACTAGATTTGAATTCAGGTCTTCCTGACTCTTGGCCCATTGCTCTATCCACTGAGCCCCCTACCTGCCTTCTGGGCAAATAAAGGTTAAGTGATTTGCCCAAGGCCACATAGCTAGTAAGTGTCTAAGGCTGGATTTGAACTCAAGTCTTCCTGACTCCAGGCTCAGCACTCTATCCACCAAGCCACACACACACACACACACACACACACACAGAGATACATGCACACACGTATATGTATATCTGTATATCTATATACACATGTATACATATACTTATGCATATTTATTTATACACACGTATAATCTCTATCCCTATTCCTATATTTTATATTTACTTATTTTTGTTCAAGTTGAGGGCAGAGACTGTTTTCCTTTGTCTTTTCATTCCTAGCACCTAGCACATAGTTTGGCCAATAAAAGGAAATGCTTGCTGAATGAATGAAATACTTAAAAGACAGTGATCATGTCTTCACTAAGTGCAAAGAGACAATGAATTCCTTTAGCCTAGGGTAGCTGTTCTGAGGGTCAAAAAGTATGTGTGTGCTTGTGCCCTAGATACACATTTTCTCTTCACCAGTCTTATCATCGTCAGTTCTTTCAACCACTCCGGATACTGTAATTTGTGGCAATATCTTTCTTAAATTGTAGTGCTTACAAGAGAACACTATAGTCTGGATGTCACAAGTCTGACCAAGGTAGATTGCAGCCTGAATGGACATTATACTCTCATTAACAAAATACAAGACTGGTCTCCCTTTTCGTCCACTCCTCCTATTCCCAGGGCACGGCTTGGGAAGAAGAGAAGGGAGTAAGGGACCTCTGTGGAGAGAAGCTGGGATTACCTTGAGGTCTCACAAATTAGGAAATAGAATTATGCTCATTGATAGAAAGGTAACAGAAGAATTACCAAGAAAGTCCTCTCTGGTGTATTTCGTGTCTGAATCAGTCTGATGTGAGGGTTAGAGTGTGAGAGGGACATGTTTGAAGAGTTTCAAGATTCCCAGAGGTCAAATATAGCAATTATCTTTTTTTTTAAGTTAAAGTCTATAATTTTATTAGGGTAAGAAGCTTGTGGTGAGGAGCTTCCTTTACCAAGTCAAATTAGCACCTTCTGGGCAGATTATAGTCTTAGACAGTTTCCTAGGATCCTGAAAGGTTTAAATGCCTGCAATGCGGCTAGTATATGGCAAAGACAAGACTGAAGCCAGATTCTTCTGACCATGAGGTCAGCTCTCTATCCGTTAGACCTCACTAGCTCTCAGCATATAGTGTTAAAGATGGAAAGGCCTTTACAGAGTACCTAGTCTGCTTAATCTCCCCCTTTTCCCTGACCCCCCCATTCTTTTCTTCTTAAGGAAGAAACTGGAGCTTAGGGAGAGTGTAGGACTCTTACCATGACACAGCCATTCAGGGGACAGAATTGGATTGAAATGTCTCTTTCTTCCCAAATCCTGGAATCAAGCCCAAAGATTTTATTGCACTACTTAATGTTGTTCTTAATGTGGAGTTTGGAAATTTGGGAGGTTAGAGGATGATTATGCAAGAAATTCATAATTACAAATGAGATTTGTATATCTCTTCTTAGTCCTATTAAATTTTTTATGACTCAGTGATGCGGACTCTGTGCACTTCTTTTCAAGTGTTTGATGTTCAAGAATGGGAGATTTACTTTTGTTTCAAAAAGGCTATGAGAAATACTTAAAACATTGAAATTAAGAGGAGAATTCTCATTTCCTAGACTTCTGGGTGCTGGAGTGGGAGTCAGGAGGCATGGGTTCTAGTTCTGGTTCTGTGACCTTGGGCAGATAACTTCATTTCTCTAGACCTGAGAATTGATGGGGTTAGACTAGATCAGAGGTCCTTAAAAACTTTTTGGAGGGTCATGCATTGCTGTGGCAGTCTGTTGAAGCTTATCCATCTCTCCTCAGGTTTATGTTTGTTACCTATATTCATAGTTGAAGGAAATGCTAAGTTTCACTTAGAAGACAATAAAATAAAAATGTAATTTTTTTCCCATCCAAGTTCACCAATCACCTGACATCTATTCAAAGACCCCTTGGTGGTCCATGGACCCCAGGTCAAAAAAATTCCATGACTAGATGATCTCTGAAATTCCCAAAAACTCCGACATGTTATGATTTTATGGATCTTTCCCTTTTCCAGAGGACTGAGATTAGGTGCTGGAATTTTCTCTCAGGTATGGCTTGGGCTGTTTCAGATCTCTATGGGAATCTTTTGTGGTTTAAACTTCTCTTCCCTTGACCTACTCCAAGCCCCAGAGCAGGGTTTGGGAAGAAGAGAGAGGAGTAAGGGGACCCTGCGGAAAGAAGCTAGGATTAGCACCTCCTTGAGGTCCCACCAATTAGGCATTGGGGTATCTTTATTTGTTAGGGGGATTCTGGTCAAATGGTTAATGAGGCCTGAGGCTTATGGCACTATACCTCAATTCCCAGTGCAAATGCAAAGTATAAGGATATTTGACCAAGGGAATTCTTGATCAATTTTATGAATTTATGAAGGTCGTGGATCTTTGTCTGAAAGCATCTGAAGGGCACATCTTTTGGACATAGACATGAGCACTGGCATCATGCTAGGAGGGTGGGGGAACTCCTCTGATTGGTTTTCATTGACTGGAGATGCTTCCAAGATGTTGGTGAATGAAAATAAGGCAGCGGCAGACTCTTGTGGGAAGAATCGACTACACCCTGTAAAAGTGACCTCATTGCATTTTTTAATTTTAATTTTATTTTCCACCCTCTCTCCTGTGAAATTCTAGAGTGGGACACAGAAGACTGAGCCTTCAATCTGGAGTGGGTGTGGAAGGGTGGAGGATTTTTTTCGACCTCCCCACCCAGAGGTAGATGATGTTGATTTGTGGTAGAATCAGATGACAGTGGAGGGTGTACTTATACATAGTCCTAGAGAGGAGTTCAAGCACATAGTTCCTGAACTCCAACCTACTGTGTAAAGGAGAGGAAATTCTGAATACCCTAGCCATTGTGATCTTGGAATCTAGCCTTCTATCCAAAGAGGGGCAATTTCCTGGGTTGCCCAGCTTTGAGAATTGCCTCCTGGGTAACCCTAAGTTTGAGAGTTCAAGAATGGAACTCAAGAGAGAGAAAGACAGAGAGAGATGGATACAGATAGAGAGACAAACACAAAGAGAAACACAGAGAAAGACAGGGAAAAGATAAAAACACACACAGAGACAGAGAGAGAGAGAGAGAGAGAGAGAGAGAGAGAGAGAGAGAGAGAGAGAGAGATTGGCAATCAACTTACTTTCAGAGACCATGGGGCATGAGCTGTTCTTCCAACTAGAGGCCCTAATTCTCAATCATTTTGGAGGCATTTAGAAAAAATTAAAGAAAATTAGAAATAGGTTTCCTGTTTCCTCTTAAGAGTGCCGGCCACATGTCTGCTTCCTTGGGAGATGTTTTTAAGATGCCTCCAGATAAAGGTCCATACGCTTTAGTGAGATATTGGTTTCCCATCAAGTTGATTGGGAAACATCAAATTAATCAAGGGCTCACTGATCAACCCTCTCCTCTCCTTTATAGTATTACATGGGCATTTTTGTCTTCCAATCAGAATCATGACTTTAGGTCTTCTTGTTCTCTTTCGCGGATAACTTTGATTCATGGAACATCTTGCTATTCATACTGCCAACAGACACACTAGACCATGTAATAATTATAAAAAATTAGTAGATTCCATTAGCAATTACCACATTACTACCAAATTATGAATCAGATATCACTAATAGTTGACTAAAGCATATTTTTATTTCTGATGGCTGCTTTTGTGAAGGGTCAGCCAGCATTTTAGAGCTAAATTAACGTTTGTGAAGGGCCAGTAATCTCAGATTTGGAGAGATTTAGAAATCACTCAATTCAATGTCTTAACTATCTAGTCCAATGATTCAACATGTCCCAAAAGCTGTGCCTTCTTACACAGCTGAGAAAATCTCTAGGCCAGTCTTATAGAAAATAAAAAAGCTCATGAGTCCACAAATTTATTAGCAGACCTTATTAGTGGTCATTATTAGTGGAACATTAGCCACATCATTTTGAAGAGAATAAGCAGTAGGAGAAAAAATAAATTTTAGTGAGGCAGTAGTGGATTTCTTTTTTGTTGTTGTTAAAAATATTTTCTAGTAGACATTTTTCTCTTAGGTGTTTGGCCCATTGGATTGGGTTAATCTGTAGAAAAATGCTTGGCTAAATGCTTACATTCACATGATCTGGAACCTTACTAGAATGCAAACCACCAGAGTGTAGAATTGGCTATAATGAGTCCTGTACTGGATCTCTATAAGACTTTAGAAGGACCATATAGTAAAGTATCTTGCCTAGAAAGACATTCATTGTATGTACTTTAGATACCAAAATAACTAGAACATATGAAGGACTTAATTGATTAAAAATATAAATTGATTTGAGCCTTCACTTGGCATTTGGTGCTGATCTTTCCTCAGATTGGAAGGTGGAGAGGCCATGTTCATTTTTATCCACATTTGGCTTAGCAAAGTTTATGTCTATGATGCCAGATGATCCATGTAAAAAGCAAAAGAACTAGTTGTTTAGCATGAAAAACAGCAGGTTATAGCTATTCACATGGGTAACAAGCCTGAAAATGACATGGACAAGTAGCAGACTCTGAGATTAATGGGCTGGAGATATAAAGCAAATGGCCAATATGGGAACCAGACTGATCAAAAAAGGAATAGCTAGTTTGGTCAGGAGCAAACCAGAAGATTGTCAAGACAGAAAAATCATCAAAAAGTCAAGGAAAACTGAGGTCAAGAAACCAGGTTAGTCAATTCAAGACAAGAGCACCAGCCAGTGACCTTGCTCCTTGGGTGGGTCCCTGGTGCCTCTTTTATGTTCTTACTTGTCATGGATGGCCTAAGACCACATGTGGGTGCAGAAGGTGATTACAGGGAATGAGAAGTTTGTAAGGAGGCCCACATCCCTGAGACATGGTTGGAAGAATTAGGACCATAGGGAGGTTCTTGCAGCTTTGTTTTTACAATGATAAAAATCAGAGTACTTGGGAAGAGAAACATTTCACTAAGTTTTTCAGCTTTTCCTATGGACATTTGGCACTGGGTAGACACTGTTATTAATTAATTATTTGTTTATTATTCTTGAACTTTCTATAGGTTTCCTACATGGTTCCCTATGGGTCTAGGAAAATGTAGTTTACATTTTAAATACCATGTCTTCAGAAGTTATCATGTCTTCAGAAACTGCAAAGACAGAAAATTTTCTAACTAAAATCTTTATGTGTTTAATTATGATGAACTGAAGCAAAATTCAGATGTTGAAACCCAATGGAATTTTTGAGCTCCCTAAGACTCACCCATGTACTAATGATGGTTTGGTTCTCTGTGCATATGGTTAGATTCTCAACCACTTTCTTAAATGATGTCTCAGAAAATTCTGGCAATAAAAAAAATCACTTACTTGATCATTTGAGGAACAGTGACTTTGGAGTTTTCTTCAAATGCATTCATCATGAGGCCATTGCATCTAATATTATCTACACACTAGAAACAGAGAATAAAGTATCATATATCTAACTAAATAATTAATTAAGTTCAACAAGTATTTACTAAGCATTTATTATGTTCAAGGCAATATGCTAGGTAATGGGGACATAAAGAAAAAAAGAAGCTCCCTGCCCTCAAAGACCTTACCTTGTATTGATGGGATACAACATGTACACAAATACAAAGTAAAAGCAAAGCAATTTAGGGGAAGGAGGAGAGGATGCAAACCACTGGGGATAATAGGAAGAATTTTGTGTAGTAGATGGCACTGTGAAGGGGTGGAGGAATTCTAAGAAGTAGAGGTGAAGAACAAGTACATTATAGGCCCAGGGGACATCTTGGGCATCTTGGGAGATGGTATGCTGTATACAGGGGAAAAGCAAAAAGGCTGGTTTGATTGGAACACGGTGATATGAAGGGAATAATGTGAAATCACTCTGTTGAGGAAATAAGACGTCAGACTGAAGGGCTTTAAATGCCAAATGGAGGAGTTTGTATTTTAACTTAGAGGTGAAAGGGAGACATTGAAGTATCTTGGGATGGTGAGTGACATGATCAGACATATACTTTAGGAATAGCAATTTGGTAGCTATTTGGATTGGAAAAGGGCAGAATGGAATCATGGAAATCAGTTAGGAGGCTTTTGTAATAGTCGTGCAAGAGGTTATGAGAGTCAAAACTAGGACTATGGCTGATGTGAGTTGTATCATGGAGGTAGAATTTACAAGACTTTGCAACTGACTGAATGCAGAGGATGAGTGAGAGTGAAGAGTTGAGAATGACTCCAAATTTGCAAACTGGGGTAGTAACTAGAAGGATAGTGACACCCTTGACAGAAAGAGAGAAGTTAGGAAGAGAGGCATGTTTAGGGGCAGACAGAATGAATTCTCTTCTGGAAGTGTTGTTTGAGAAATTGCTTCATTTTCGCTGGTCTTTAACTTAAATTTAATATTTCCTTCAATAACAAATGTCAGCAATAATAAGTATGTAGGGACCTGTATGCTTCACTATATTGCCAAAGGGATCCACGACACAAAAAGGGTTATTGGTGGGAGAGGGGGAAGTGGTGTGAGAAGAGAAGAAAAGGTTTGGAACATATTATGGGAAGTGTGAAGGGGAATCAATCAGGGAAAAGTCAAAGGAATAAAAAGACTAAAAGTATACACATCCAAGTTATTTTTAAACTGTGGAAGAAAGGGCAATGAAAAGAGATATTAGTAATATTAGAAAGAATGATGAAGATTTTAGTTATTGGAATGGACAAAGTTAACTTTTGTTCATATTAGTCACAATTCAATGAACATAGGCAAAATGTAAATCAAATGCATGGCAAAAAAGTTTACATGGAAGATTTGTAAGTCTGATCTGTTGACTTATTTTAAACAGTATTTGAAAATCAAGAGTCGACCACAGAATCAAAGACTTTTCAAGTTCTCTCATGGTTAAAAAGACATTATAGCCCCACAAGGTTAAAAAAGAAAAGAGTGAGACTAAATAAGTTTCCTTACCTAGCTCCAAAGTTTGAATCAAACAGTGACAAGAATAATCAAGATAGAATCAGCTTGGCGTAGTGGAAAGAATCCTGAACTGGGAATCCAGTATCTTAGGATCTCCTCAGCTCTGCACCTGACTCACCGTGGTATTTACTTACTTATGAGTAACTGAGAAACAGCATTTACTTAGCTATGTTTTATGGGCTCAGTGCTTAAAATCAGTGGAGCAAAATGGAAATTGCATGTTCCTGTTTTTTGATACTAACCTCACTTCTTTGGTTTTCAGTTTCCTCGTCCCCTCAGTCCCCTAAATTACTTTGGGGAACTGAGCTGTACTTGAAAGCCTCTTCCACTTCTATTTACTAAGCTCTTACTATGTGCCAGACACTGTACTAAGGGCTAGGGATATAAAAAGAGGCAAGAAACTAGTTCCTGCCCTCAAGGAACTTACAATCTAATGGGGAGACAACAGACAAATATATACAAAGCAAGCTACATGTACAGGATAAATAGGAAATAATTACAAGAGGAAAAGAAATGGAATCAATATGGGGGTAGGGAAGACATCATTTAGAAGACAGGATTTTAGTTAGGACTTAAAGGAAGCCAGGGAGGTCAGTAGTTGGAGTGGAGAATGAATAGAGGACAGCCTGGGAAAATGTCCAGCGACACAAGCCTCCTGGATTGAAGAATAAATGTAGGGGAGTAAGGTGCAAAAAGACTGGAAAGGTAGGTTATGAAGGGCTTTGAATGCCGAATAGTGTATTTTGTACTTTCTTTTGGGGCAAAAGGAAGCCATTGGAATTTGTTGAGTAGAAGGGTGACATGATCAGACCTCTCTTTTAGGAAAATCACTTTAATGGCAAAATGGAGAATGGATCGGAGTGGAGAGAGACTTGAGGCTGGCAGCCCCACTAGTAGGCTATTGTAGTAATTAAGGAGTGAGGTGATGAGAGCCTGCACTAGAGTAGTGGCAGTGACAGAGGAGAGAATGAATTGATGAAGAATGAGTGAAGGTGCAGCCAGCACTGGAAAGCATGGCTAAGGGAATTTGTATCATTAAGGGAAAGTCAGGTTTCAGTAAGAACAGATAGATTGGAAGGAATGGGGGAGAGGAAAATTTTAAGATGAAGGGAAATTTGTTGACTATGGAACAGGCCTTCTACAGGGCTAGGCGGTTAGAATGAAATTTTGGTGTGGGAGGACTGGGGGATTGGAATGAGGAATCAAGTGGAAGGGGTTGTGGAGCGGGGTTTAGATGATGATCTGTAGATGTTCAGAGTCGCTGCGATATGAAGAATATGACCAGGTGTGAGAATGTTCATCATTGAGTGGAAGATATCAGTCCCACTCCTCTATGCTCAAAAGATAGACCCAGCAGAAAACAGAAGACTTCAAGTTGAAGGGAAAGTTGTTCTTTGCCATAGATGTTCTCTACATCCCGATTGGGATAATAGGCTGACAGCAGGAGGTGGAAGATGTCTTATGCCGGTACAGATAGGAGCGGTTACTTTGGGACAGATGGAAGACACCTAGACTGGCCTCAAGCAGTCTTTCCTCAGGAAAAATGCTTCAGTGAGCAGAAGATGGAAAGCTTAGGGTACTAGTGCACCTGAGGTCTTTTTACCTGAGGAGGATGGCTATGAGGCAGCAGCAGGAAGTGGCAAATTCCCTCCATAGATGGAAGTCTCCAGGCTTGGCACTAGCAGCCTCAAGGGACATAGGGCAGATAACTTCCCTAAACTTTTAAACTTGTTTTTTGCTGTTGGAACAGTAATTAGCATCAGGTAAGAGTTAACATTTCTCCCAGGGCACTCAACTTGCTACTTGGCCATCATTTATTCACTAGTAGGGTCTGATATATTTATTTTAATCTCCTTCCATCAGAGAAAGATATATATATATGTGCATATACATATATATTATATATATATTATATATATATTATATATATATAATTTTTTTTCTCACAGCAGTACTAGAAGACTTAGAACCCATTGACATTAAATAATATAATAGAATGGATTTGGTCAACATGGTCACTCACCATTGATTGGCCATCAATTTGATTTGTCTGAGTATATGACAGTTGAATTGACTGGACCATGGTTTGAAATGGTTGTTAAGCTAGTCAATGGAAAAGTATATTGGTCAGCTTGGCTATAACTCAATGTGCTTGATAATTTGGGAAAGGTGACATATTGTCATGACATCCTGGGTACTCTTTATATCCAGAACAGCCTCAGGCTGATAGAAGATAAGTGGTGCTACACAATCCAGACTGAGAACTTGTCTGGACCAGATGTTCCTGGGCACATGGGATTTAGAGATGGAAGGGGCTTTATGCAGTATCAGAATCAACCCTTTCATTTTACCAATGAGGAAACTGAGGCTTAGAAAGATTAAATGAGTTGCCCAATTACACATAAGAATTAAAAGTCTATATGCAAATCTAGGCCTTCTGACTCCATATTCAATATTCTTTTTATTATACCTCATGGATTCTGGGCCAGCGGAAAGAGAATACTCAAATGAATTAATATACACATCTTTGCAAATCTTAAAGCATTATATTAATGCTATTAGCACTATTATTAGTAATGTTATTAGTAGTAACAGTATTAGGCAGCTAAGTGGTACAGTGGTTAGAGTAGTTGACCTGGAATCAGAAAGACCGAGAGAAGATGAACTCTTTTAGGAGGATGAGCCCAAGGCCTGGCTTGAGGGAATTGGAAAATGCAGAACTGAGGGGAAAGGGAAATGCCTATTCAACCATCCCACTAAGTGCTCCAGATTTTAATGTATTGCTCTGTGAACCATAGCATTATATAAGAGCTATGCTGAATGGGATGCTTGGCACTCTAGATGGCATTTAGGAGGTCATTAGGAACTGTGCTCTATAGACTTTGGTTTCTAGGAGTAATATGAATATGTTAGACATATCGTTGTGCTGAAAAAAAGCGAGTAAGACCTGGATATAAATTTAGATGTGGATTTATTGAAGCACGCGACTGTTCGGAGTAATTACTCAAATCGAACAGCCCTGAGCAAAGGGAGAGAAAGGGTATTTAAAGGGTAAGAATACAATTAGATTTCCGTAGAGATGGGGACACAAACAGTGGGACAAGCTGAGGCAGGTTGGAGAAACTGAAAAGGGGGGGTAGGGCATAATATTCCCCACTTTCTTTTCAAAGTGTGTCAATTCTTTGACACATTCTCAGGGGATCTGTCACAAGAATCAGGGGGACTGGAATTTTGCAAATCGGTAATGGAGATCCCTAATCAATAGTAGTTTAACAGAGTTTATGCGGGACTTGACAAATTGCAGAAAACAATTAATGAGGCAGGGGCCTACAACTAGAGCTATAATGAAGAGGAGGAGGGGGCCAGCCAGGGTCATCACCAGGGTAGCAAGCCAAGGGGATCTATGGAACAGGGACTGGTACCAGTTCTCAGAGTTTTCCAGCTCCTTTTGTCTATTGGCAATATTTTGGTGTACCAACCTCAGACTTTCCCGCACCACCCCAGAGTTGTTAGTATAGAAACAACAAGCCTCTCCCAGGGCCATGCATAGGCCACCCTGCTTGAGAAAAAGAAGGTCAAGGCCCCTGCGGTTCTGGAGGGCCACCTCTGCCAACGAGTCCACTTGTTTTTCTAGGACTGAGATGGACTGCTCTATGTGGGAGAGGTTAGTGTTTACCTGTGCACTTAAGGCCTTGAGATCCCCTTTGACTAGGGCTGCAGTCCCAGTGGCGGTGGAGCCCACAAGCCCCAGGCCCACTAAGATGGGGATGAGGAGTGGTATTGCTCACCTTTTACGGTAACTCAGTTGCCCTTGGGGGGAAAAATAGCGCCAGCCTTCCTCACCCGGGAGGAGGGAAACCCCGGGGAATTATGGCCACCAAGATGCACAGGGGGCCCTCTGGGTGTTGTTGCTGTCTGAGGAACACAATAGTAGAGACACACTGGGTAAGGCCATCGTGACATGCCCACTGGGCTCCTGGAGGAGCCGGGAAGTAGTCTGAGCTGGAGGCCTGAATCTCCTGAGTTTGCAAATGGAGCCATACTGAGAACTGGATAGAGTGGTGTTAGATGATGTAAGGCAAAGGCCTGTTCCCTGCACATCCCCAAGGGTGAGCTGTGGTTGGTTCCACTCACAATTCTCTGTGTTGGAGGTAGGGGTGATGGAGGCATTTAGTGCCACTACTACATAGTAAGGAGGTTGGGGCTTAACACAGATCCAACAATTTTTGCCCAGTGTGTGATTAGAGCTGTTAAGTGTTTTATGAACAGCTGATAAAAGTGCAAGCAAGGAAACCTGATAGGTATGGGGTTCCTGAGTAATAGGTGTTGGGGCAGGGATGGCTAGGTTCCCTAATGGGGCAGGGATGGACAGGTCCCCTATTGGGCCAATGGGATGGGGACCTGGTAAAGGCTTCT